>CM031234.1:852144322-852761822 GCA_018340775.1 Taxus wallichiana var. yunnanensis
TCACTAGCCATTGGTATTTGAAAACCTCTGGAATAATTAGGCTTATTCATTGGATGATTACTTTAAATGTCTGATAGACATTCATGTGGCCATCAAATTAAATGCCAAGTATCAAAGCAGGCCACGTGGCTCTATTCCATCTCTCCTAAAATATTATGGGCCGATAAAATTCAAACTCGTAGAATAAACCACATTCCTTAGTATTTCGGGTCCAAAATAGGGCAAATAGGTCAACGAGGTCAACAAGAACACTCGGTGGGTTTGGAGGAAGCCACATGGCTAGGATATAATGGGTGAAGAATAAACTTGTGTTGCCATTCTAGTAATTCCTAAGGTGATGGGATCATTCGAACTTCAAGTCCTCAAAATGAACCAGAGCGGATAAAGTTTTTAAGTTCGATCAACCCACAAACATAATGAAAGGAGGACATGTTGAAACATTTTTGAGGCAATTTTTTTTAAGTCTGCCTAAGACATTCTAACACTGCAAAGGTATGTGGCATTATTTTATTAGTCTACAATTCATGAAGGAAGATAAGTCATAAGAAAACAAAGGAAGAAAATCTTGATCCCAAGAACCAATGGGAGAGTAACACATGGAAAAAGGAGAAGAAATGTGCATGCAGGTAGATATAATTTTTGAGTCTAATCAAGGATTGCCATGTGTCACATTCTTGTGCTTCACGACATGCTAATATTCAAATGGACATATCTTTCAATCCGAGCTCCAAATATTACAAAATTGGTCTCATTGGAGAGGTATCCTCGGAGTTCTCCAATATAACATCATAAAAATTCAATTTTGGAATAATTTTATAGTGAAAAAGGGAGGAAATAGTTCAGGCCATTAATGTGTAATTACAAGCGATTCAACCACTTGAATTCATTAAGTTGTTTCACTGATTCTTAGATTGTTTCTTTGAAGTGTTTGAAACAAATAGGGTAACGAGCATAGGAGGAATACTGTTCAAATGCTGGTTGATGGGTTATTGTGTGTATGACTTGAATCCACTGATCGTGAGAGCTTCCTTTTGGCTAGGTGGAACTACTTGTAATACAAAGCAAGACCACCGAAGGAATTAAACAATATGGGCAAAGTGAACTGCCTAGCGTATGCTAGATCCGGGAAGTGTGATACTTCCTAGATGGCTATCAGTCCATTGTTTTAAACAATTTAATGCTATAAACAAAGTAAATCCTATTGTAATTTGAAATGATTTAGGTATCTCACTTAAAACACAATAAGAAATAGATCTAATCTAACAGGATAAGCTAGAATAGAATCCAAAGGTCAAATGATTGGTTCTGGGTTTTGCAAGTTTGTTAGAGGTCTTGGGTAGATCACAGGTGGATGAGGGTGAGATGAAATTAAGTGGGTAGGTCTCTATTCTAGGCTGTATGGGAAAATACAAAGACTGATGTTGGTTAAGGGTAACCGACGGCGGTTAGGTGTAATCGGTGCCGATTTCGTGAAAATCTGGAAATTCTACGAACAAGCTTTGGGTCTCCTTTGTGATTGCACAAAGGACTTTGGTTGGTCGGGATGAGGTATTGGGTGAATGGGGTAGGCTTTGATGAGGTTTTAATGGGTATATGGAGGTGAAAATGTTGGAGAAGGTAAATAGGTGGCTAGGTAAACAATGGATGATAACCGATGATGGAATGAAATAAACCAAAAAAATATGATGTTATACTTACTTGGATTCCGGTCCCGAATGCTCGTGAGTGAGGGATGGAGGTGTTGATGAGGGGTTTTGAAGGCTACAAGTGATCACCAACTAAAGGAGAGCTTATGTATGGGTTGCATGTACATTACTCTTTGCTTGGTTAGATCAGATCATGGTTGGGATCATTTGTGTAGGAAAAGATGTTTGATCTCCTTCCTTGCATGTAGATTCTCACTTTGGAATTTGCTCTCACGAAGATTTTTTATCTCTCGAGATGTGTTTTTCTCATCAACCTTGATTTTTCTTCCAACTTCCAACCTTGAGAATAAGGTTGTTCTGGGGTTAAAAGGGGTAAGCGACGGTGGTTCCGACTTAACCGGCGATGGTTAGGGGTAACCGACGTCGGTCAAGGTGGGATTTCCTAGGTTTACTAAACTAGGGAGATCCTCTTGATTTCCTCGAGATCTCGTGTTGTTCACCCATGGATTATACTAAGAGCCTCTTGTGAGCATGAGGGATTGTGGTTAGAGGGAATGTAGGCATTGATTTTTAGGGTTTGGGTAAGTCTTAGTTAGTTATGACAAATTACTAAGAAGAGGTATTAGGTTGAGTTGGCTTGGTGAGGTGTCTAAGTGAATTGTATGTGTGGATATTATTTAAAATAAGATATTTAAATAATAAATATAGTGAAGATAATGAATTAATTAAATTAAATTAATATTAGTGGGGTGAAGGGGGCCATGGCTAGGTGAATGTAATGAAGGGTGTTTATTCGTTGAGGGACCAAAGGGAGTGTGACCTAATTTTAGTGTCTACATAAGTATGGGTGCTACTTTTTTCACTTGAAGTTTTTGACAACGTGGTTTGGAGCTTGTCTAGTTCCCATTATTTCTATGTTGATTGGTACTTTTGGGTGATAGGTGGTTGAAGCCATTAAGACACAGTCTATGACTTCCCTTTCTTCTCCATAAATTATATAAATGTAAGTGCTTAGGAACATGCTAAAAGTGATATTTTCTAAAAATGAAAGGGAACTTTGTCAAAATTGTTCAAGAGATTTTGTGATTTGCAGGCCAACTTTGATGTTTTGAAAGGTGATTCTTTCCTTATTTCCTACATTATACTTAATTGTGCAACCCTCTGGCAATACAAGTCATGTTTTGTGGCCCGTTTCTTCCCTACCTTGTGTGGTATTACATTTCTTACCTTTCATTACAATTATGGGTGTATTGTGCATACTTTATTCTTCTTGCAAGGTTCAAATATATTGTGCTCCATGAAAATGGTCATTTGAATAGTGTTTTTTACTGTGGAGCTTCTATTTTCCCTTCCTTCCTCCTTTTTCCCTCTCATTTTCACTCATTGGAATGTCTCCACCCCTTGTTTTTGGTTCTATCACCTCCCTTATTTTAGGATTTTTATTTTATGCATCTTCCTCTCTCCCTAGTCCCTTAGAATTATACCTTAGCGTTAGGTAGCAATATTTCCTTTCTAGGATTAGTTGTAGCATAAAGAGTTGGTAGAGAAACTCTCCTTCTCTAGAGGTCTATCTTAGTGTGAGTCCCACAACTTGGAGATAATCAAATGTTACCCTAAAACCCCGAGATCAATCTGATTTGGGACGGGTGAAAATTTGAGATCCAACAGTTTTGGCACACCCGATGGGATAGTGTAAAAGATTTATCTTCATTATTGTTAAGTCTTGGTGTGTGACTCATTAATTTCCAACCTTTGGAGGTTTATTTCTACACATATGGAAAATCCAAGCATAAAATCAACTAGTTTTAGTAGTAAGAGTGCCTCAAGTTCATGAGAAGAATTTAGACAAGGTCTAGAAAAATATAAGGAGTTTTGAGTACCTTGAGTTATCACCAAGGAGGAGAAGAAGAGGCATAACAGTTCAAAGGTCACCATCTCCACCAAATAGGACTCTTTCTACTCCACCTCTTAGTAGGCCTTTCTTGCAATCTACTAGAGTTATGATACCTATTATTATGGCAACACAATAAGGGAATCAACCATTTGTTAATTTCATTGGTAGTAGTCCTCTTTATCTTAATGTACACCATAACATTCTAACATATGCAATTAAGAATATCCCTTTCTTCATGGGGAAAATAATACCTTTTGATTGTCCATATTCAAGACATTGCCAATGTTTGTGATATTCATCAAATTTTTGAACAAGATGGAGCTATTAAGTTGTTAACTTGTTCATTCAAAGGAAAAGATCTTTAATGATTCAGGAGTTTAGCATCGGGATCACTTAATAATTAGAATGAACTTGGAACAACCCTTTATAATCAATTTGGGGAGAAGGTAGATATCCTCTCCTTGTTAGAACATATGAAAAATATAAGGAGGGTGTTTCACCTTTTTCTTAGATCATTTCTTGGAGTGTTGACGAAATAAATAGGGTAACGGGAATAGGAGGAATACTGTTCAAATCTTTGGTTGATGGGTTGTTGCGCATGTATGATTTCCAAATCCACAACCGATCGTGAGAGCTTCCTTTTGGCTAGGAGGAACTACCATGTAATGCAAAGCAAGACCACATGAAGGAATTAAACAATATGGGCAAAGTGAAGCGCCTAGCGTATGCTAAATGGGAAGTGGGATACTTCTGGATGGCTATCATCCACTATTTTAAACAATTTAATGCTATAAATAAAGTAAATCCTATTGTAATTTGAAATGATTTAGGTATCTCACTTAAAACACAATAAGAAATAGATCTAATCTAACAAAGCTATGCTTTGGAATAGAATCGAAGGTCAAATGATTGGTTACAGGTTTTGTAGGTTTGACATGAGGTCTTGGGTAGATCACACTTGGATGAGGGTGAGATGAAATTAAGTGGGTAGGTCTATATTCGGGCTTTGTGGGAAAATACAGAGACCGATGTTAGTCGGGGTAACCGATGGTAGTCGAGCAAGACGGTGCAGCTCTCATTATGAAATCTAGAAATGTCACAACATAAGCTTTAGTTCTCCTTTGTGATTGCACAAAGGACTTTGAAATCTAGATGAGGTATTGGGTGATTGGGGTAGGCTTCGGTGAGGATTTAATGGGTATATGGAGGTGGAAATGTTGGATAAGGTCAATAGGTGGCTAGGTAAGCAATATATGATAAAATGATGATGAAATGAAATAAACTAGAGAAGTATGACATTATACTTACTTGGATTCTAGTCTTGGATGCCTGTGTGTGAAGGATGAAGGTGCTGATGAGGGGCTTGAAGGCTACAAGTGATCACCAGCTGAAGGAAAGCTTCTGCATGGGCTGCATGTGCATTGCTCTTTTCTTGGTTAGATTAGATCATGGTTGGGATGGCTATGCAGGAAAAGATGTTTGATCTCCTTCCTTGCATGTGTGGGCTTGCTGGAATTCACTCTCTAAAGATGTGTTATCTATCTGAGATGTGATAATTCTCACCAAACCCTTTTCTTCCAACTTCCAACCTTGAGAATAAGGTTGTTTTTGGGTTAAAAGGGTAACTGACGGTGGTTCTGTCTTAACCGGAGATGGTTAGGGGTAATCGGCGTCGGTTAAGGTGGGATTTCCTAGGTTTAATAAACTAGGGAGATCCTCTTGATTTCCTCGATATCGTGTCTAGGCGGGAGCTTCTTGTGAGCATGCAAGGATGTGGTTAGAGGGAATGTAGGCTTTGATTCTTAGGGTTTGGGTAAGACTCAGTTAGTTATGGAAACTTACTAAGAACATGTCTTAGGTTGAGTTGGCTTGGTGAGGTATCTAAGTGAAGTGCATGTGTGGATATTATTTAAAATAAGATATTTAAATAATAAATATAGTGAGGATAATGCATTAATTTAATTAAATTAATATTAGTGGGGTGAAAGGGGTCATGGCTAGGTGAATGTGATGAAGGGTGCTTATTTGTCGAGGGACCAAAGGGGAGTGTGACCTAATTTTAGTGTCTACATTTTTTCCCTTTTTGTTACGTAGCTTATATTGTGTTTAGCGACACTAACAAAAATAAGATGTGGTTGCCCCATGTGCGGTGAAGGTGATCTCCCTCAAACTATGAACCGATGAGGCAACAAGAAGAATCGGTGAGTGGTTTGATAAAAGGTAAATACGAGGAAGAGGTAGGTGGGCATGGGGAGAAAGGGTTAAAGGTCTATGTGGGAAATCTTGGTTATGGGTTTAGGTCAAAGGTAGAAAGCAGGATCAAACGCACGCACACGAATAAACTATAACACGCCACTTTGGGTTGAAGAAGCGAGCAAACTCTACATCGTATATTATCGATAGGTTTATTCAAACAAGGTTGAAGTGATTGCGGTATCAAGGTATAGGGTATGGTTAGGAAAAATGATGTAGGGTAGGTGCAAGAATGTTTAGGTATGTTACGTACACCAAAGGTAGGGTCAGGATAAATAGTAACGATAATAGGCTAGGTAAGGTCATTAGGTCAACATCACAGGTAACAATGCCATAAGGTAAAGCGAGAACATGAGGTCAAAGGTCACTAGCGATGGTCTAGGTCCAAATATCGAGGTCACGGTGTGGGTAAGGCCAAGGTAGGGGTAAAATAATGAGTCCCCAAAGGAGGACAAATGGAGGTAGTAAATGAGGAGGTCAGGAAAGGTAAGGTAAATGGGTTGGGTAAAGGATCAGGGTGAAGGGTGGGGTAAAGGAGGCTTAATTGAGGGCAATGTGCAGGTGAGGATGACCGATGGCGGTCATGGAAAACCGACGTTGGTATAGGAAAATTGACAACGGTGAGGTAGGGCACACGACCGATGCCGGTCAATGGTAACTAACGTCGGTTAGGTCGGGTTGGTTATAAAAACAAAAAATCCACGTTTTGATTATTCATTTGTTATTTGTGAAGTGAGAAAATGACAAAAAGGAGAGAAAAGTGTACGAAGGAAATGGGACAGTGAGTTGGCAGTGTGATTGGATGAGGGTTGGGTTGGTGAGTAGCGGGTCCATGGGATCAGGGCGAGAGATTTGATTAGGCAGAGGTTGAGGAATTAGTTGGTGATGGTAGAGGCCGGGGAGGGATTAGGCGGGCCACCGACACAACGGCCAGACGTGCCACCGAGATGGCGATTAGCACGATGAGGTAAGTGCCCAACACTACAGTGTTGATTAGATAGATTAGAAGTGTGGAGTATTGGTATTTAAGGTTTTTGTTTTTGTGGGTGGGTAAAAATAAAATTTAGGTATGGGGGGAATAACGGGCTAAAAGAGGGAGGGGAAGGGTAGTAAATGGTATAGGTGGGGTGGGTAGAGGTCCAGGGGTAGTTTTAGGTCATTGTAGGTGGGGTAAAAGGGAAAAGGGGGTGATTTTTAGAAAATGGGGGTTTTGGGAAGTTCGGGATTTTCCGCGACAAAGACAAGCGTCGGTCAAGTTCAGCCGGCATCGATTGGGTAAAATTGGTATCGGTCACCAAACAGGTGACCGATGCTAGTTACGTGGTAACCGTGGTCGGTAAAGGTTAACCAGTATCAATCACCAAATAGGTGACTGATGCCGTTTAAGGGTGACCGGAGTCGGTTAGGATGAACCGGCACCGGTTAGGATTTGAGGCACAAGGGTCCAAAAGTGATGTGGGCTAGGTAGTTGAGATGGGTAGAGTGAAAATAGGGTGGAGGATAATGATAATTGGTGAATATGGTCATGGTAAATGTGGATTAATGTCGTGTTTGGATTGGATGTAGGGGAGATCACAGTTACATATGCAGGACAAGGTTCCACCTCTACTAGTGACATTGCATGGCGTAGCGACCCCTTTGGAGCTCCAGCATGTGGAGGTAGTGGGCTTGAGTGGGATTCGTCACTACCGACATGTTGTTGGAAGCCCACTTGATGGTCGCACTCATCGATAGATGGGATCCCGCGACCAACACGTTCCACCTTCCGACGGGTGAGATGACTATCACCCTAGAGGACATGTTCTGGATTTTGCGGCTACCCATATTGGGTGCCCAGGTGTATTCTATCTCCTTCAAGGCCTCAAAGGAGTTGATTGGGACTGTCTTTGGTGAGGGTGGCTGATTTGAGATTCCATAGTGCCAGTTTGAGCTATGGAGAGATGTACCTAGCTTGTCCGGATGAGACGAGGCTAGTGGTTTTGTTGATGGAGGTAGTGTGCTACTATGCACTGCCAGATGTAGAGGGTGGACACTTTCCCAATCACTAATGGGGGTACTCCACGATATGATGGTGCATGAGACATGATTTTCCTGGGCACCAACATTCTTAGTGTAGCTATACAAAGAGCTATGGGCATATGGGCGGTTGCACGTGAGTTTGCTTTGTGTTGTACATTTATACTACACTGCTGGGAATACGAGCACATAGTGTGTGTGTGACCTATAGGGATGCCCCGAGAAGATGCATTCCCACCTAGATTTGTGTGGGTGGGATACAAGAGATGGGTTCCGGTGATAGGAGAGTGGAGATCGAGATAGGCTGACACATGATGTGGCCCATTTTCGTAGTTACTAGAGGGATTGTCTAGAGTGGACATTATATGGAGGCCATATGTGGGATTCCCCTCATATAGGCATATGCATGAGGAGCTAGCTGAGCTCTATCTAGAGAGGTGGATACAGGGTCATCGTGTTGGGGAGGATGAGATGATCCCTGGTAGATAGAGTCCGACGGTAGTTCAAGCTCTTACAAGACATTCCTCTACCCTTCGCATAATATCAGAGAGATGACTTGGAGAGGCCCCTACCTCTACCGAGAACCTACAAAGTGCCCATAGGGGAGGAGGAGCATCCAGTGGATCGGTAGATAGATGATGTCGGATGTACGAGATAGATACATGCACGGTGTGGATGGCTCGATTATGAGCCACACCACCAGATCGGGAAACAAAACCTAGCTACCATAATACAGTGCAAAGAGACGCCCTACAGGGGTAGGTAGCTACATTGATTACCCAGTTGGGTATACTACAGAAACTGGAGAGCTCAGAGGAAGAGAGGTAGTAGAGCTACGCATATAGGTAGCCAACCCGCAAGCTCAAATGGCAGATGGATGAGATGGAGGAGATGGAGATGGTCGGGGTGATGGTTAGGTGGCAGCGTTATAGGCTCAGGTGGCAGGTTTATAGGGCCGATTGGCCACAACCCAGCACGTGATTGGGGCCTTACAAGCCCAGATACGATAATGTGGGTAGGGGCACGACCACGAGCACTAGGAGTAGGTCCCAATTTACTGATTAGGCATAGAAAGGTACATGGGCCAAGACCTATGGGACCACCATAGACCATGCATGTATCTAGGTTACGGGATGCCCTAGGTGAGGTAAGATATTATTAGGACCAACTTATGGTGGCCGGGATATATTTCATATCCTATGCTGAGTACAACACACATCAAGTGTCTAGTGAGAGGACAAGATCCCGCACTCATAGTGTGGAGAGCACAGGAGGTCAATGAGCTTCGAGGCCCGATCAGGGAGAGGCCACCAGTGCATGACAACCAGCTCTAGGTGAGGTGCCAGTAGGGACACAAGAGGTCGAGGGTATAAGTGACACAGAGATGGAGGACATCCGACGAGATGCCTGATATGCAGTCACTAGATTTTTGATGTATATTAGTTATGTTTTGGATATATATGCTAGCTTGTGTGCCGAAGATAGTTGTATTTTTGATCACATATCGACCTGCGTGCTGAAGATAGTGAGGATGTACAAGTGATTTGTTTATTTTGAGCATATACAGGCCTGCGTACCAAGATATTTTGTATTGATTCATTCTTTTTGTATATATGAGACGGCCTATGTGCCAATGACATTTTGTATTGTATATCGGCCTACGTGCCGACATTTTGAGATGATGGTCATGATGAGATAGGCATGTATATTGAGATACACATTTATTGATTTATATGATGAGATACATGGTATTTTGTGATGTGTTGATGTGTTTATGAGATATTGGTTTATGGCTTGTGTTAGATGAGATATGGATTTGTTACTTTGATGTGGATGGAAATTAGGTGAGTTAGGCATGATGGAGTCAGGTCAGTTTAGGCATGGATCGAGTTAGGTTGGTTAGGCATGGTTGAGTCAAGGTTATAGGCATGGTTGAGTTAGGTTGGTTAGGCATGGTTGAGTCAGGTTTGGCTAGGCATGGTTGAGTCAGGTTTGGCTAGGCATGAATATATTGAAAGTAGGTGAAGTTGTGATTTATTATTTGTTTTTTTTTTTGCAATGAATGATAGTATGGGTCATATGTGAGATGTGGTATAATCCATACATAGTGATGATAGAGAATTGGTAGGCGTAATAAATGTATAATATATGTAGCAAATTGTTATGTATGTGACTTAATTTCCAATTTTGTATATAAAAGGGGAACTAAGTGAAATGTGACATAAATGGTGAGTTAGGCATGGTTGAGGAATTTTTTTAGGGTAGAGAATGGCTGAGCTAACCTCTAAGGAACCCATTCCCTCAAAGTGCTACCTACATAGTCCCAACGAAAAGGGACCTTAGGCCGATGTAGATCTCCCATAAGCTATGAAAGAAAATGAGGTGTGAAAATGAGTTCCGGCTAGAGAGGTGGATATAGGGTCACCGTCTAGGGGAGGATGAGATGATCCTGGTAGAAAGAGTCGATGGAAGTTTGTGCTCTTACAGACATTCCTCCACCCTTCCCCACGAAGATCAAAGAGATGATGTGGAGAGGCCCTTACCTCTACCACAACCTATAGTGCCCACAAGGGAGGAGGAGCAGCTAGTGGATCAGCAGATAGATGACACCAGATGTACAGACATATACAGGAGTGGTGGGCGGCTCAGTTACGAGCCATACCACCTAGACCAGGGTAGCTAGACCTAGCTACCATTACAGTGCAGAGAGACACCCTACAAAGGCGGTAGCTACATTGATTACCCGATTGGGTATACTACTACTGAGACACAACCGGAGGGCTCGAGAGATAGAGGTAATGAGCTAGGCATATATAGTCAGCACTGTAGGCTCGGATGGTGGATGGAGGAGATGGAGATGGTTAGAGGATGGTCGGTGGCAGCCTTACAGGCTTAGGTGGTAGGTTTACAGGGCTAGTTGGCCACAACCCAGGCATATATTGGGGCCTTACTGAGACCCGCATACGCACACACGGGGTAGAGGGCACAACCATAGGCACTAGGACTAGGTCCCGATTCATAAAGCGAGCACGTGGTAGGTTTCGTAGAGGGTAGGTATAGGGTGAGACCTATGGGACTGTTATCCAAAATAAGCCCCCGCTTATTTTTGGCTAACTTTCCTTCATCCTTCCTTCTTTTGTGCCGTAGTCAAAATTTTCCACTTTTTTAGAAAATCAAAATTATCTAGAAATGGCTTCATCAGATAGAGAATTTTCTCATCTTTTCATAAAGGTAAAATTTTCCTTCTAACTCCTTGTATTTTGCAAGTTATGGCTCGATGGAGTTTTTGAGGGAAATTTTCCTTGGGAAGGCCCACAACAATAGGAATATGCCATGTTATAGGGAGGAGCGACGTGTCGGTGGACGTAAGTTGAAAAAATTTCAAAGAGTGGGGGTAAAGTTGAAAAAAATTTCCCGCGGCCCGTAGGGGAAAAGAAATGGCTTGAGGCCCGCACCGAATGAGGAGGCGCCACGTGGTGGCAGAGATTGACAAAGGCGGGGTAAGTTTAAAAGTGGTCAAAAAATGGTGCAAAGGAAATTTTTTTCCCATAACCCCGCATTGAATAAGAGTGTGCCACGTTTCGTGAGACTGGCGGGAGTTGGAGGCGAAGTAAATATTGGATTTTTGCCAAAATAGTAAAGGGCACAAAGGAAAAAGTTGGCTCGCAGGCCCGCCAAGGAGGAAATGGAAATTTTGGTTAAATCGCTGCGGACTAACCAAAGGATGACACGTGTCGATCACACAGTGGTGGGTGGGGTGCAAATGAAATTTTTTTCTCGCGGGCTTACGAGAGGAAAAGAAATGGCTTGAGGCCCATGCCTAATGAGGAGGTGCCACGTGGCGGTGGAGATCGGACCGGTGGGGGTAAGTTGAAAAAGTGGTCAAAAATGGTGCAAAGGAAATTTTTTTCCTAGAACCCCACGTTGAATGAGAGTGTGCCACATGTCCATGAGACTCGGTAGGAGTTAGAGGGGCAGAGTAAATTTTGGCTTTTACCAAAATCGTAAAGAGTGTAAAGGAAAAAATTGGTTTGGCAGGCCCGCCAAGGAAAAAATGGAAATTTTGGTTGAATCCCCATAGAATAACCGGAGGATGACACGTGTCTAGTCACGGTAGAGGGTGGAGGCATGGGGAGAATTTGGAAATTTTTCCAAAGTGGTTAGCAGTGTCAAAGGAAAAATTTGGAGCACGTGCCGCAACAAATAGGGTGGTGACACATGTCCCAGTGGCGGGCGCGGAGGAATTTTGGAATTTTTTCTAAAATTCAAAAAAACGTAAAATGGCCATTTGAACCCATAGACAAATGAGGAAGCACCACGTGGCAGCAGAGTAGTGGGGCACAGGGCTTTGGGGAATTTTTCCCAAATTCAAAAAAGGGGAAAATTTTAGGTTTCGGCCCATCAACCTAATTTTTGCCCAAATTTTGCCCTAAATCTTTAGAGGGACATATCTTTCGATCCAGAGCTTGGGTTTTCTCGATTTTGGTGTCATTGGAAAGCTATTGAAGTCCTCTACATGATGGAATCTTCAATTTTTTTCTGGAGTTTAGTGAGAGAAAAATGAAGAAACACCTTTGGCATGGGAAAAAGAGCAGAACCGACATTCAACCACCATTTTTAATGTAGTATGGCTTCCATTCTTCTCCAACATGGTCAAAAATCTTGGGAATGAACTTTTAAGGGTACCCATGCTATTTTGATGGATCTGGTTAGTGGTTGAATCATTCATTTCAATTTTCCCACATTTCTCCTTCCTGAACTTGGTTTTTCATTGTTAAAAGCTAGATTTGGCTCATTTGTAAAGGGTTGGATGTTTTTATGTTCTATAGGCTCCCTCCTTCACCCTAGCAAGTGAATTTGTGGAATATCAGACCTTTTTAGGACTGCAACACGTTTTTTACCTCCTTACTATTGTAATGCACTATATTTAAAATGGGAATGAAAATGCAAGCTCGTGAATGAATTTTCAATCCTCTCTTGTGTTGTTTGCTCTATTATGATCCTTCATTACAATTTTAGCAATTTGTGTATGTTTTGTGTTGCATTTTTATAATCTATGTCAATCTGCAGAAATAGATGTTCACCAATCCTTTGGTGTATCACCTTGTCAGTTTAGTTTTATCTTATTTTGTTTCTATCCTTGTGTCCTTGGTAGAATTAGGGTAGAATTTTGAGTTAAACCTCTATAAATTTCATGCATACATCTGATCAGAGGAGTAGAGGAACTAACCTTCAATCTAGAGATTTTTTTTCCCATTTTTGCAAGTCCCACACTTGGGGAAAAGATTCCATGTTGTGAAATCACACTAAATGACCCAATTCTCACTTGAAGATATGAAGTTCATGCAAATTTGCCAAGAGTTCCTGGATATATTTGCCTAGAGATATGAATACTTGAGAGGTTTCAATCCCAAGCTAGCTCAACACACTATTGAATTATATCCAAGTCTTTGAACACATCAGGAAAAAACAAAGACCGGTCAATCCACAAATGTAGCCTCTCATGAAGAGGGAATTGAATAAGTTAATAGAGGAAAGTATCGATTTCCCATCAAGCATTCAATGGGTTGTAAAATTGGTTCCATTTAGAAATAAGAGTGGAGAAATCAGATTGTGTGTAGACTTTAGAGATTTGAATAGAGCATCCCTCAAGGATCATTACCCACTTCCTTCTATGGAGCATATTTTGCAAGTTGTTGCTGGCTCGAGAGATGTTTTCATTGCTAGATGGTTATTTAGGGTATAATCAAACCATGGTAAAGGAGGATGATCAGTTCAAAACAGCCTTCACCACCAAATGGGTAACCTATACATATAGGAAAATGCCATTTGGGTTGTCTAACGCTGGAGCTACCTTCCAAAGGGCAATGGATATGGCGTTCAAGGGATTGATCAACAAAATAGTGCTGATATACCTAGATGATATTACTGTATTTTCTAAAAGTGTAGCAAATCATCTCTTTCATTTGAGACAAGTGTTCCAAAGATGTAGAAGATTTGGGGTATTCATGAATCCCAAAAATGTATTTTCCTAGCTCATGAAGGAAAGCTCCTAGGCCACATTGTTTCCAAAGAGGGATTAGCAATTGATCCAAAGAGGGTTGAAGAAATAAAAGCACTACCATTACCAAGTCACAAGAAGGCCCTTCAAAGTTTCTTGGGAAGAATCAATTTTGTTCAAAGGTTTGTTCCAGACTTTGCAGCCCTTGTCAAGCCAATAACTATGATGTTGAAGAAAAGTATGGATTTTAAATGGACAATCGAAGGTAAGGAAAGTATTGAGGTAATCAAAGAGGCTATCTCACAAGCTCCAAATTTATTTAACCCAGATTTCTCTAAGGATTTTATCCTTTATGCATTTGGTGGTGATGACACAATTTACGCAATTTTAGTACAATGTAACAAAGAAAATGCAGAGCAGCCAATTACCTTCTTTAGCCAAAGCTTGGAGGATTATGAGGTGAGGTATTCCTTTATTGAGAAGCATGTTCTTGTAGTGATTAGGAGCTTAAATAAATTTAAGCATCTAGTTTCAAACAACAAGGTTCAATTGTTGGTTTCTCATGTGGGAGTTAAGGACTTCCTCCTCAACAAAGACCTAAATGAAAAATGTGCAGGGTGGATTACTCATGTCATGGAGTATGAGATTGAGATCAAATTCACCAAGATGGTCTGAGGAAAGAGATTATGTGAGCATCTGGTCTTGAGAAAATCAATGGAAGCAAGCAATGGGAAGGATGTTGTTTTGGCGTTGCAAGACAACCAAGAACAAAGAGGTGTTCAAGAAGAGAATGGTGGTATGCTCACTCCTTGTTGGACCCAAGACATAATGCACTTATTAAAAATAGGCCTATGCCCTCCAAAGATGAACAAAACCAAGAGAAGACACTTTAGATTGCTGCTATTCCATATGCACTTGTTGATGGTGTCTTGTTCAAAAGGAAAAGGGATATAAATGGAGTCTTTCTTTGAGATGCATTGGGAAAAATCAAATTAAGAGAATGTTAGAAGAGTTCCATGGTGGATCAGCTTGGGGTCATTTTTCTCCAAGAGTGAAAACCCTCAAGATTATGAAGGCTAGATATTGTTGGCCCAAGGTGTTTAGTGATTGTTATGCGTGGATCAAGATGTGCAAAAATTGTGCATTATTCACAGTGCAAGGAAAGATTAGTAGCCCTTCCATTGCACCCAATATCAGCTGACCAGCCATTCATGCAATGGGGTTTAGACTTCATTAGAGTCATTAACCCAAACTCAAGCCAAGGACACAAGTGGATTCTAGCATCAACAAACTACTTCACCAAATGGACTGAGGCGGTGGCACTTAAAGAGGAAAATGTGGTTGGGCATGTTATGGGTTTAGGTTTGTTAGGTGTGGATTGATTGTAGGTGAAAGTGATTATGGAAAAAGAGGAGGATTACCCCAAAGGTAAGTGTCAAGGACGAGTCCTGTATAAGGTAATCAAAATGTAAACAAAGATGGTTAAAAGATAAAAGGGGGCAATAAAGCCACCTGATTGGGTAGGATCATACCAAGTAGATCATACCTTGGAGGAGGTGATGAACATAAGACCCTAAAGACATTACACGATTGACATGTTCTACGATGAAAAGTAGTCACATGATCACCAAATGTCTAAGTTCCAAGAAGTCCCTTGAGGCAGTAGGAAATGAGAGTGGGCATGGTTCACAGGGTGAAGAGTAGGTAATTTTTAATTTTTATATGGTATGAGGTAGCAGGCCCTTCGGGCAAGAGGTCCTAGGTCACAATAGGAAAGTCCATGACTAATTTTTTTTTTTGTTTTGACTTATAGTTGAGATAGAATGATCGATGCGGGAAGTCTATATGGGATAAATTGAACTCCTTGAGGTCTTCGTGAAGTTGATCGATGCAGAAGCTTCGGTTGCTCTCGTCTTTTTTTGAAGAGTTTTACATAGCTATCCTTCATGGGAGCAGTCTATTTATAGCAGTGGTTGGTTGAGAGGAAGATGTCCTTTTGAGGGAGTCATATTTTTATTAGAAGTTTGACTCAAGGAGTTTGGTCCCATTGTGAGGTCTTTGCAGTCATGGACAAGACCAAGGTGAAAGATAGGACTCTTGTTTAAAGGGCAAGGTGAAATGACCATGGGATCTCATCTAGATGTAGATGAAAAGGATCCATGAGAATCATGATATGTTCAGTGCCATGGTACACATATTTAAGGGAAGATAATAAGTGATGGGTACTCACATGATCCCTGGTTTTGTCATTAGGGATGTGTATGGAGTGGGTAGCACTCAAGGAAAATCTTGAGAGATACAAAGGGTGAGGTAGGACAATAATTCAACAATAGAATGGTCGAAGATGCAAGGTGTTAAGGGGATCAAGTTCAGGTTTACCCTCAAGAGAAGATAAATGATAAGCACCTAATCCATAGGTATGAGTCACGATGTATGGTCCAAGCCAATTAGGAGAAAATTTTCCTCGTTTACTTTTTTTTGCTTTGGTTACGTGTTGATTTTATTTTAGGACAAGGTCACCGACTTGGAAGGTTCATTCATGAACACATTTTTCATAGGCACATTTGATACATTGTTGGTAAACTTGAAGGTGATCCAGAGCATTAAGACAACATTCATCTAATAACTCTAGCTGTGCTAAACGGTCCTGATGAAAGTCATCATCAGTGAGCATGTCATGGAGAGAAATACGAAGTGAGGGGATTTGGACTTCAAGAGGCAGAACAAAATTTATACCATAGACCAGAGAAAAGGGTGTGGCCGCAGTGAAGTGTGAATACTAGTGCGGTATGCCCACAGGGCAAAAGGAATGTGTTTATGCCAATCCTGCCCAGTATCATCAACCACTTTCATGAGAATTTTGTTGAGGGTTTTTTTAGTGGATTCAGCTTGGCCATTGATTTGTGGGTAGTAGGGTGATGAGAAACTAAGCTGAATGCTGAAGGCATCACAAAGTTTTGCAATGTTTTGTTTTTGAATTGTTTTCCATTGTCAATGATGAGGTGATGAGGAACACCAAAGCGACAAATGATATGGTGGTTAATGAACTCACATATTTTCTTAGCTTTCATGGAGATGAGTGGTATGGATTCCACCCACTTTGTATAGTATTCAGATAAAGTGATGATCCATTGATGGCGTTGGGAAGAATGAGGATTGATTTCTCCGACAAGATCCAAACCCCATGAGAGAAGGGCCAAAGGTCACGAGCGACATGTAAGGCATGACTGGGTATATGATGAAGATTGGAATATTTTTGGCATTTTACACAATGTTTGACATAGTCGCAACAATCAAAGTTAAGGTTCGGCCAAGAATAGCCTAGAGGAAGAATACACTTAGCAGAACAAAGAAGGCCACTAAAGTGACCTCCACATATGCCATCATGAACCTCCTTAATGGTATAAGGAATTTTAGAACTTGTGAGACATTGTAAGAGAATACCATCAAAGCCGTGCTTATAGAGGAGTCCTCCCAGGATAACGTAACGAGATACCTTTTTAAGGAAGGTGCGTTGTTGTTATTCAGGTGAGATCAAGAGGTAATATGGAGAGAGAAAGGTAGTCGAGTATTGTTTATACCAAATGTTGCTTAGGTCGGGGTATTGGTTCTGATCGAGTAAACATCATGAGGTAAATAATAAGGTGAATGGGGGCATTGTACGGTGAAAAATATTTTGGAATCAGTGTGTGAAGCGGGTATTTGGGAAGCTAAGAAGGCCATGGTATCTGTAAATTTGTTGGTGGAACATGGGATGATTTGAAGGGTGTAATGATCAAAGGTGTTCAAAAGTATGTCTACATGATGTTTATACTCTTGAAGTATCTCGTTACGATATTGGTACATACCATTGACTTGGCTTACGACCAATTGAGAATCACCAAAGATGTTGATTGATTTGACATCTAGGGCATAGACGGCTTGGAGACCTGAAGTACGAGTGCTTTGTATTCAGCAATATCCTCCATCAAGAGGAATGAGGATAATACTAGCCCTACCCCCACACCGACACTTAGAACCATCAAAGAAGAGTGTCATTTGGTAAGGGGTTCATCCAGGAAAGGGTAGCAATTGACTCATCTAGAAAGTCAAAATTAGAAGGTTGATCCATAGAAATAGGTGTGTCGGACAATTGGTCAAAGTGATATCTTGGCCCTTGATGAACTTTTGATGAATGAATTCGAGGTCATGATCAGCTAAAATCATAAGCCATCGTATGCGGAACATTTTGATAAGGTTTGGTGTACATGAAGTGTAAGGGGGTGGTGTTGGTCACAACATAGGTTTTGTAGTTAAGTAGGTAATGGCGAGTTTGGTGGCAATGAAAACTAGGGCTAAGAAGGGTTTTTCGGGATGGTTGTATCGGGTTCGTAGTCCAAAAGAGTATGACCTGATATAATAAACCCGCCTGCTCCCTATGTTGTTCATCGCGATGAGTGAGCATGGATCCCAAGGAGTGATTGGTAGCGGATATGTATAGATAAAAAGGTTGATTGTCTTTATGTGGGATAAGTACGGGTGGTTGGAGACAATATTGTTTTAAGGCCTCAAAAGCTTTATGACAATCATCATCCCATTGAAAGGAGACATCCTTCTTGAGTTCAGATGATGAAACAGTTGAAACCGATTTGATAATTGTGAAATAAAACGGTGAATAGACTATAAATTACCTTGTAGGATATGGAGTTGTTTAAGGTTAGTGGGTAGATGCATTTCCAAAATGGCCTTGACTTTTAAAGAGGTCAACTTCTATACCACGGAGGGAAATGATAAATCCTAGGAGCTTTCCTGAGAGAACCGTGAAGACACACTTCTTAGGCTGAAGGCAGATGCAATATTTAATGAGGCGGTCAAAGATGGTTTTGAGGGTGGCAAGGTGCTTAGAGTGATGTTAGATTTGGCTAGGAGATCATCCACGTAATCTTCCAATATGTGATGCATGATGTTGTGGAAGATGTAAGTCATAGCCGTTGATATGTGGCATTGGCATTTTTAAGGCCAAAAGGCATGACTCGATAGCAAAAGGTCCCCCATGGGGTGATGAATGAGGTTTTGTGTTGATATTTTGGGAAAAGAAAAATTTGGTTATAACCCAGAGCAACCATCCATGAGTGATAGCATCTCATGACCAGTGGTGAGGTCAACCAACTAATCAATACCGGGTAAGGGAAAGTTGTCTTTCAGGTAGGCTAGGTTGAGGTCACAAAATTCCATGGAAATGCGGAGCCCCCCTGTTGCTTTAGTAATAGGGACAATGTTATAAATCCAGTGAGGATAATCACTGGGTAAGATGAAGGAAACAGAAAAGAAGCCACCTGCAGGTTCTTCTTTTGAGAAGAGAAATATGAGGGTGTATTTTCCTCGCCTTTTGTTTGATGGGTTTGGCATCGGGAAGGCTATTGATATTGTGGACCACTATGGTGGTGTCAATACCGGGCATGTATGCATAAGACCAAGTGAAAGCGTGGTTATGATCTCGAGAAAATAAGTGATGGCTTCCTGTTTAGCAACATCTAAATATTGTCTAATCTTTAGGATGTGCGGGTCATCCTGAGTATGAATGTTGATCTCGATAGTCGATTCATTCAACATGGTTTGTGTCTCAGAGGGTAATGACCGATGAATATATGAGTATTTTACACTAAGGTAGGTGAGTATGGATTCATCATCCTGAAATTGAACGATGTTAATTATAGGTGTGTCGTCATCGATCATTTTGGGATACAGGAAGGGAAGAGTGGAAGGGACCTCACCCTCACATTGATAAGTCAGAGGCCCCAAGGAAATGGTGTTTATGATATTTTTAGGAGGGATAGATTCAAGATCCATTGACTCCGTCGGTGAAGGTGGTGATGAAGGTGGAGTGGGTGAAGAAGGTGGAGAAGGGCTAGTGTCCTTAATGAGTTCAATGTGGGCCTATTTGGTAGGTGGTTTGGGGAAGCCGATACCACTTCGGTCATTATGTTTGCGGGTGGTACATGGAATAATGGTATGGAAGCCTTGCTTGTAAAATCCAAAACAAAAACCCTTCCATGCATAAGCTGTCAGGAAGGTGTGGGCAAAATGGTGATTGGTAAGTGATTGGAAGTCAACAAAAAATGGGCGGGTTTGTGATGGTGGTTCAGGTGTGTAAGTGGTAGTATCAAGTCCCCATAGGTGAGACTAGTATGAAGGTGGGGAGGACCATAAAGGATACGTTCTCCTATACGGTGATCATAGCGAGGGTGTTGGTGAAGGCTTCCATACTCTTGTGGAGTAAGAAATGTGTTGACACTATATAGGCGGTACTCCCCCAAAGTGAGGCATTGAAAAACACCTTCCAAGGGATCAGTGGTTGGTATGTAGGTAGCTAGTATGGATAATGTGTCGGAGGTCGATGCGGAGGTGGAGTTAATGGATTAGGAAGCTGATGGGTCAGTTGTGGAGGTTATGGTAGTGGTAGGAATGGAGGAGGTATGTGTGGTAGAAGCAACGGCTGTACTGGTAGGTGGAGGTGTAGGTGAAGCGGTAGTGGTCACAGAGGTAGACGAATTGATAGGTATGAGCACATCATTGGGTCGGTAAAGCATGTTGCATGTTTTAAAAGGTGATGGGTCAGCTGGAATGGTATAGGTGTGTCCTTCGTGTTCAAACTTTACACAACGATGCAAAGTGGAAGGAACATAACCCATGACATGGATCCAGGGTCTACCAAGCAACATGTTATATTAGAATTCCCCCTCCAAAACGTAAAACAATTCGGGAATAGTGTGGGGGCCCACATGAATGTGGAGGATGATGGTGCCTAGTGTAGAGGTGATAGCATCATTGAATGAATGCAACATGACTGGTGTTTATGCATGCAATTGTTAGGTATGTGCATTTGAGCGAATGCATGGGATGAAATGATGTTAATGCTATCACCCCCATCAATCATCACATGGTGTACCCGTATGTCATCGATGTGGACAAAGATGAAGAGGGCTAGGTTTGGGTCATTGTTTTGGTGTGGCGCGATCTCTTCCTCTGAGAAGCTAAGGGAGGCCACTTGGTGAACAAGGTGGGGTAAAGATGAAGGTGGTAATTTGGTGAGAGAGGCTACTGTGGTGTAGGATCATTAGGTAAAACCTCAATTGATTGAAGAACCTCCATGAGAGCTTGCATTGATGGGATTACGAGGTTTAGACGAGGTCGTATAAGGAAATTTTGAGGGGTGATTGGTGTAATTGTTTGAGCATTGTGTGATGTGTGACACTATTAGAAATGGGGTATGTGTGGTCGTGGATAGTTATTTTAGGTATGGGTGTAGATGGTATGTTGGGTATAGGATTAGTTAGTGGGTTAGTTGCCTTTTCTTTACCCTTCTATGCACATGTAATGTAGCTACGGGTATGTGTGAGACATTAGGGGTGGATGAGGTTGTGTTTGGGGTAGTTGTCGAGGGTACGGTGGATGTAAGGTGTCACGAAGGTAACAAACGCGATGATCATAAGCGGGTATAAGACCTAACTGTAAAATGACTGGGGGTAAGGTAGATGCAAGCAACATGGAGCCAGATGGGACCGATGCAGAGTGGGTGCGAGAGTCGGGGGATAGATACGAACATGCCATATATCAACTAACCCGAGGCATCTCGAGTGGACGAGTGGGAAAGGTAAAACTACAAGGCGATAGGGTTTTGGTCAAGGAGTCATGTGAACTCCTCATCTCCAGTAGTGATAGTAATAGGTTGGATGGGATCCATGGATGGTGATAAAATGGAAGGTGGTGAAGGACTAGGTGGGAGTGGTTGACAACTAGCATGGAATATGAGTGCACTTGCTTGTCTTGGTCAGCACCATGTGAACCAATCTTGACGTCAGGTAGAAGTGCTTCTTTGTAAATGACACAGAGAATAGTAGGAACAGGTGAATCTGGTGACAAAAAATAGATTAAGTACCAAATGGTGGCTAGAATGTGAAACAGGCTAACCGATGCCGGTTAGGGAAAACCAACACCGGTCAGGGGTAACCGCCGGTTACTATAGAAAATGGACAGTGAGTGAACAATAAGGCAGAAGGTAAAATCTGATAGGTATGCCAAATATGATGATGTTTACAACGTCAATGGGAATGATGATAGTGACAGGGACTATGAAAAGTGGAAAAAATAAATGAAAATGTCCTTTTGAGTAAGTTAGCAAAAGGACCGGAACCAACGTTGTTGGGTATAACCAACATTGGTTGGGTATAACCAACAATGGTCGAGGTAACCAAGCGATGGTTACTATGAAATTAAAACAGTTGATGAAAGAAAAGTGGTTGTGAATTAAAATCGATGTAGAATCGGACCTAGAATTCGAGAATGATGATGATATGGCCGAGGCACACTTAGGTGAATATGAAATACACCAGCTGTGATGAGGAGCATACATGGATGAAAAAAAAAGTGAAGAACATGATCTCTCACCTCAAAACGCAAGCCAAGCAGAAACACTAAGAAAATGTGATCCTAGGAGTGCCTTTTCTATTATGTTTGTTTAGCTTATGCTATTTAGGGACTGACACATGAATTGTGAAATAGATTTTTTTGGTGAGGATGGCTTCCTACAAAGAAGGAGATCTAAAAGGTGAGGTTTTAGGTATGTTATGGTGGGGGCGGGCTTCACTCTGAAGTATGACTCGACAAAGTAGCAAGTTGGGTGCCCACTATGTCGTGATCATGTGATCACCTACAACTTCTTCCAGGTAGGATGTTGTTTAAGAATGTATGTATTTTTAATTTTTGTGAGGTTTGGTAAGACTCAAAGAAAGAGAAAAGGAAAGAAGTGCTTTTTTATGATTCGTTTTCAATCATCACCGGGAATGACTTCAGCGTATAGGTTTCCCTCAATTAATGTGAGATAATGCAATAAATCATAATGGAATGCACTTATTTTTAAGCCCAAATCGAAATGTAAAATTGGATGACACAATAAAATGAAGAGGAAGAGGGATGCTCTTTCACTATAATGCAGAAAACATGAAGAAATGGTTCTTTTTAATTACACCAAAAGAAAAGTTTCCTTTAGAGCAAATAGAAAGAAGAGGTGGGTTACCAAGGAAGAAAATTATTGTGTACGCTTTTCAAAAGGAAAAAAACACACAAAATTTCCTAGGAATGAATGAAATGCAAGGAACCCTAGATGGGTCCCACCAGGTGTGCCAAAATGTTTCACCTTTTTCTTAGATTGTTTCTTTGGAGTGTTGATGAAACAAATAGGGTAAAAGGCATATGAGGAATACTTGTTCAAATTCTAGTTGATGGGTTGTTACGTGCGTATGACTTCCAAATCCATAACTGATTGTGAGAGCTTCCTTTTGGCTAAGAGGAACTACTTGTAATGCAAAGCAAGACCACAAGAAGGAATTAAACAATATGGGTAGTGAACTGCCTAGTGTATGCTAGATCTGGGAAGTGTGATACTTCCTAGATGGTTGTCAGTCCACTATTTTAAAAAATTTAATGTTGTAAACAAAGTAAATCCTATTGTAATTTGAAATTATTTAGGTATCTCACTTAAAACACAATAAGAAATATATCTAATCTAACAGGCTAAGCTAGAATAGAATCCAAAGGTCAAATGATTGGTTCTAGGTTCTGCAAGTTTGATAGAGGTCTCGGGTAGATCATAGGTGGATGAGGGTGAGATGAAATTAAGTGGGTAGGTCTCTATTCTAGGCTGTGTGGGCAAATACAGAGACCGATGTCGGTTAGGGGTAACCAATGGCGGTCAGTGTGACTGGTGTCGATTATTGTGAAATCTGGAAATGTCACAAAACAAGATTTAGGTCTCCTTTGCGATTGCACAAAGGACTTTGGTTGGTCGGGACGAGGTATTGGGTGACTGGGGTAGGCTTCGGTGAGGATTTAATGGGTATATGGAGGTGGAAATGTTGGAGAAGGTCAATAGGTGGCTAGGTAAGCAATAGATGATAAAATAATGATGAAATGAAATAAACCAGAGAAGTATGACGTTATACTTACTTGGATTCTAGTCCTGGATGTTTGTGTGTGAAGAATGGAGGTGCTAATGAGAGGTTTGAAGGTTACAAGTGATCACTAGCTGAAGGAAGGCTTATGCATGGGCTGCATGTGCATTGCTCTTTGCTTGGTTAGATCAAATCATGGTTGTGCAGGAAAAGATGTTTGATCTCCTTCCTTGCATGCATGGTCTTGTTGGAATTCACTCTCTAAAGATGTGTTATCTCTCTGAGATGTGATAATGCTCACCAACCTCTTTGCTTCCAACTTCCAACCTTGAGAATAAGGTTGTTTTGGGGTTAAAAGGGTAACCGACGGTGGTTCCATCTTAACCGTGACGTTAGGGGTAACCGGCGTCGGTCAAGGTGGGATTTCCTAGGTTTACTAAACTAGGGAGATCCTCTTGATTTCCTTGGATATCATGTTGTTAACCCATAGATTAGACTGGGAGCTTCTTGTGAGCATGTGGGGATGTGGTTAGAGGGAATGTAGGCATTGATTCTTAGGGTTTGGGTAAGACTCAGTTAGTTATGGCAACTTACTAAGAACATGTCTTAGGTTGAGTTGGCTTGGTGAGGTGTCTAAGTGAACTGCATGTGTGGATATTATTTAAAATAAGATATTTAAATAATAAATATAGTGAGGATAATGCATTAATTTAATTAAATTAATTAAATTCATATTAGTGGGGTGAAAGGGGTCATGGCTAGGTGAATGTGATGAAGGGTGCTTATTTGTCGAGGAACCAAAGGGGAGTGTGAAATAATTTTAGTGTCTCAGAGGGCTCCCAATGAGCTCATGGTAGACTTCAATTTCAGATTCTAGAAGACACAGGACATAATTCCGAGTCCTTGTAAGACCATCCCGAAGGTGATTTTGTTTACTTTTTAAAAGCATTAAATTTTGACATTTCTGTCATGATCCAGATCTATTGGGGTACAACATTTCCTGGGGCCTATGAATTAGCCATTAGGGCTGAAAAATGTCTAATACAAGCCAGAAACTAGATTTTAGACCACCCATTCCCTTGTATCTTGAATTACCTCAAGATGTTACACCTTATATTGATCCTTTTCCGAGAAAATTTCCCAAACCACTCCCTCCACATCATCTTCCACTCAAAAGTGAAAAGAAGATGAAGAAATGAAAGCCTTGATTAGAAGTATGTCTAACAAAGTCATATACTTAGAGAAGCAACAAGCCCAATATTTTAGGAATTATCCTAACTAGGGGAAATATTCAAACCAAGGATTTAACCAAGGATATCATCCATTTAAGAATCAACAACCTAATAAAAAATATGGACAAAATCAACAGAATAATAGGTGGAAGGGTCAAAATGCAACTCCCACACTAGCATTTGTTATTACTCTCCAATCATTTCGTGCTACTAGCTAAAGCCAGGATGTAGTTCTAATGTAGAATAATGTGATTCAGGAAACAAAATATTGTTTCCTATGCAATCAGCCACATAATCAACTTACTTGTGAAAGGGAATTACATGCTCAAACCTTCCTAGTTCAAATTTATTCCAATTAACGGGAGCAACTTCTATAGGCACCCAATCTTAATTTGGAAAGGAGTAGTAGAGGTTAGTTCGACATCAATCTTATGTTATTGGAGTGATGATTTCGTGTATTAAATAAAGCAATGGGAAATTCTAACAAACGTCAAATCAATGTTGTTGATAATACAAGTTCTAAGACAAGGATGTTAGAGTCACAACCTTCATCTTCTTTTGGTTAAGGTAATGCTATCAACAAGGATAAAGAGGTTAGAGTAGATAAGAACAAATTGCCGAGTTTCCTAGTAAGCTGTTTCAAACAAGGAAGTTGTTGTTTAGCCAAAGATACCTATTCCAACATTGTAGAAACAAAGATAAGAAAACAATGTGCCAAAAATGTAGAAGTCCATGTGCCTTCCCTTTAGTATTGTTGAGTTGATGAAAAAGACAAATGTCAATGTGACAATGTGGGATGCTTTGGCTATTCCATCACAAAGGGACCTCCTATGTGAAGCTCTCAAGAAACTTTCCCAAGCTGATCTAGTGGTGAAAAATGACCTATCTTTGATGTCAATGTTTACCAAGGAAAGGAAGAGCACGCAAGTAAAGTTGTCAAAACCCCACCATTTTATATGTCACTAATTGTGGGAAAACACTTGGTTCAAAATTTTATGATTGATTAGGGGGCTAATCTGCTGTAATTCCTAAGAATATTGTTGATAACCTAGGACTTAAATACAGTCTCATTTCTAGAGGATTCTTACAACTTGATGGGTAAACCATTGGTGTATTAGGAGTGATAAAATATCTTGAGTTAACCCTTCATGTTTTCCCAAGTCTCACCATAACTCATGACATATTAGTAATTGACTTGTCTCCCATGTTTTTCATTTGCTTTTCAATATATTTCACCGCTTTGCCCACGGTAGGTAGCTATTTGTCTTCAAATTGGACCCATATGCTCTTAAGAATTAGATATGGTAGAAAATTTACCATCTGGTGAGCCCATATTTTCCTACCATATTGATTCTTATAATCCTTTTCCTCCATAATATAACCACCTATTACAAGAAGGGGATCAATAAGAGTTATTTGCAAAAGAGCAGATCATTCATCTTCCTCTTCCGACCTCATGTTAGATGAATGGGCCAAGGAATGTTATGAGTATGATATTTATGTTGAATCTTTGGAAATTGGACTTGGAACCTCCTGCATTTTGAAGAAGGATATACTTTACCTGTACCGGTTAAGCAAGAAAATGACGGTGCTTCTAGATTATGGAAGATGTTATTTGATGGTTCTAGAAGCAGAAATGGACCTAGGGTAGGTGTTGTGCTAATCTATCCAATGGATGAGAATTTTTCTTTGCTCATAGATTATAGTTTGCATGTTCTAATAATGTAATAGAGTATGAGGCATTGGTGCATGGTTTTCTAATTTTTAAGCTCGTGTATAGAAAATCTCATGAAAGGGAGATGAATAGACAATGTGAGGTTGCAAGTGTGATGGATCTATTGGTGGGAAGGAGTTGAGGTTCATGTAGAGGACATGGAACACGAGAAGTCTGCGCTTACTCCATCTTGGAAAGCATGTGAGAGAATCCTTCGACTTATGATGAGACTTCATCACATGGAGAAAGGAGAGCCATCGAGTGTGCATCCGAACCCACACGATGACCAACCCCTGATGCTTGGTTTTCTAGATCAAGGGAGAAGTATTGTTAACCCAATTGGTATTGGTGGGAGTAACCAATATGCACCCAAGAGATATAATTTATTGTTTGTAACATCCATGGATGTGCAAACCATTATAGTATTTGGAGGAATTTTTGGACAAGGTGAAAGTATGCAAGGTTTGGGTATCACATCTGGAAGTGGCATGAAACACATAACTGGAAGTGGGATGATATCACAAACCATCGGCATGCAGTTCAATGGGATGTTGGGAACACTAGGCATGACCGCATTAGGCCATTTCTTCGGCTGCCGGGAGGTGGATCTGGTGGTATAGGAGTTGGAGGACCTAGTGGAACTAGCGGATCTAGAGGATTTGGTGGACCAAGAGGAACAAGACTTGGTGGATCTAGTGGATCGGTTAAGGAGGAAACCAAGGCTCTAGATCAGGAGGACAAGGACCTCAACCACCTCCACAATTATTCTTTGAGATGTATTTTCACTTACTAGACTATAGGGGTATTGAAGATTCTACGGAGCATGTGAACAAGTCTAAATTACTATGGCACGTGAAAGGGATCACTACCCCAGAGTGGAAGGCAAGTCAGTTTGCAATCACGTTGTAAGGGCACATGCATAGTTGGTACTAGAAGTATGAATCCCATCAAGTGGCAATAGACTACACTTGCATTAAATAATGCCTTCCTAATGTAATTCCACATCCCTAAATTTGAGTAGAAGAGCTTCAATGCTCTCAAGGATATCTAACAAGGAATGACAAAGAGTGCGCGGGAGTATGACACACGGTTCAAAGCTATCTTGTCAAAACTATCTTCTAACATTCACCCTTATCAACATGCTCAATGGTTTGTTGGAGATTGATAACACCATTTAGAAGGGATCTGTCACACAAGAATTTCATAGACTTGGGAGAGGAATTGGAAGCTATCCTACATGCCGATATCTTGTTGGGAGCATTGATACTAGTGTTAGTACTTTTTGGAGGCTCAAATTTCTGTAATGGCCAAGCAGTTGGGGAAGCTATCTGCAAACTCATCGCATGAGGCCCATAGTGGTGTTTGGTGTATAGACTGTGAAGTGGAAGGGCATACAAAGGATAGTTTCCCTCAGAAAGCTGGTATGTGCTATGGTGGTAGACGTGAAATTTTCCATGGGGATCATGATGTAAGTAGGTGTCCTCTACTACATCACACAATCCATAAGAATGTTTCTTTCTATTGTAATATTTGTACCTCTATGACCCATGATACTAAGGATTGCATACTGATTGACCAGATTCATGATGTTATTGATCTTGGTGTGCACCAGACTAGTCTTGTAAGAAGTTCCAAGGATGATGATTATCATTATGAAGGGCACGTAGATGGAGGAGTGCGTGGAAGAGGTTTTCATGGAGGATTTCTTGGTCATAGTAACCATGGTGGAGGATGAAGTGAATTCCCATGAGGAACCTATTATAACTGTGGATCTATAGAGCATTACAAGCGTGAGTGTCTGATCTATTACAATGCTCATGGTGTGGGAAGAAACATAAGTACGAAGAGTGTCCAGAGATTTATGATCATATGAACTAGTAGCATTGGAAAGACAAAGGCATTTTGATGGTAAGCATCAAGAAGGCTAATTCATAGTGGATGCCAAGAGTGGCACGTGAGTCAGGAATAGAACTTGTATTGGTGATGACATGAGAAGAGGCCGTGTGTACCAAGGAGATACCAAGACAAAGGACACTTGGTTTCAAGAGAGGAAGTGGTACATGGGAAGTATCTAGATCCTACTTATCAGAAGGATGTGTATCAAGAGACTATGGACGTGATTGAGTTTACAAGGGGAGATCCAATTTCTAAAGGAGTAGTCAAAGTAGATAGAGTAAAGAAAGAATACCAAGGCTCCAAAGAAGGACCTAGATAAGGTCAAGGAAGTATGTAGGATGTTAAGGAAAGATAATATTATTCCCTTGCTAGGAGAATAGTTGAGGGAGAAGGTACCATGTGCCGAAGAAGAGAGCGTGAAAGGAAGGTTTTACATGTAAACCTTCCTCCTCACATCCTTGACTATGATAAGGAAATTACATTGAATGCAGTTGTTGATGGATGGCTTCTGAGTAATATCCTCATCGACATGTGAGAGAGCGAAGGTCAATGTTCTTACATTGTATGCATGGCATCAAATGGGAAGACCCGCATTGTAACCATCTTTAAATGTGTTGTATATGGAAAACAAGACAAAGGTAATTCCCATTAGAGTCTTGAAGGATACGGTTATAACTATTCAAGGGGCCAAGTTCATTGGAGATTTCAAATTCTTGGCACTCGCCAAGGTAGACAACCTTACAAGTGTTTCTTGGGTGCCCTTGGTGTTATAAGAACAATGTCGACCTGCAGTTTAACAAGGGGTATATCATATTTGAGAACAAGGAAGAAAGGGTGATTATCCCTTTAACAGATGGGAAATCAGTGCCCTATACTGAGCCCTTAGGAGAGGAATTCCTTGACAAAATCTATATGCATTCCATTAGATATTCGAGATGATTCATCCCATAGAGGGAGTTACCTAGTTTGAAGATGCTCAGTCCTTAAGTGATACCACTAGCATGGCATATGACAATTGGGTGCATGGGACTTATGAGTTGATTGGGTGACGGTGAGAGGATCTCGTAACAAGGGTAATGAAGACGTGGTCAATCAAATGCCAGGAGGGAAGAAGTTTCCAAGTTACTTTGGAGGAGCATACCCTAAAATTTTCTTGTGAGAAATGGAGGCTCGGTGGAAGAATGAGGACGAGAGAAGGGGAATGCTCAGTTATAACCTACTCAAAACTATAGCGCGCTAGTGGGCTACACATCGGGAGATCCTCCTAGAATGACACGAGGTAAGAATCAAATTTTTGTAAGGTTCTCCAGGAGCAACGTACCCACTATCATACGAGACTACCATGGTAAAGAGACCACCTCATTTCATGTCCAAGCATGTGAGAAGGTTTGGATTAGAAGCGCAAGAAGCTTTACCACCTTCGTTATGGGTGCATAAGTTCTATTCCACCTTACAAGGCTATGCACATGCATGGTATATTCATTTAGAGATGCATCATCAAACATGTAATTGGCATCTGGTCTCATTCAAGCTTTCAAGTATAGGAGTACAAAGCCATCGGTGGATAAGGCGTTGTAAGTAATCAAGCACCTTACAATGAGAGATAGTGCTATGGTAGAAGATAGGCTACTAGAGTTACTAGGTGAGCCTTATTTGGAGATGTGCCTCAATGAAGAATAATTAGAGGAAGTACAACTTGATTGCGCATACATGGAAAAGGAAAAATGAAAAATGGTACAGTATAGTAGAGATAAGTGAAGAGATGGAAACTTTGGATGTTAACCATTCTAAAGGTACGTGTGAAGTCATAGATAACATTGATGAGTGAGCATGCACCTACCATGAGCCCTTAGAAATAAAGAAGGTTAACATTGGGATAGAGACAAAACCTAAGGAAGCTATCATTAGGGACTATTGGTCAGAAAACTAAGTCTCAAAGGTTATTAATCTGTTAAATGAGTTCCGAGATTTTTTCCCTCATGTGTATCATGAACTCAAAGGCATCCACCATTCCTTAGGGGATATGAAGATCAAGTTGAAGAAAGGTGCGCACCTGATTTAGAAGAGGCCTTATTGGATGAATCCAACTTTTTGCATATGGGTCAAGGAGGAAATATAAAAGATGATAGCATATGGTATCATTGAGGCTGTGGAAGAATCAGAATGGATAAGCCAAATGGTCATCAGTATTAAGAAGAACGGGAGGATAAAAATCTATGTTGACTAACGGGATTTGAATGCAGTATGTGTCATCAATCCTTTTCTAACCCCCTTTAATGAAGATATTTTGAAGGGAATGGTTGGGTGCGAAGTCTACTCTTTCATGGATGGGTTCTCAGGGTATCACCAAGTTAGGATTGCAAAGGAAGACCAAAGAAAGACAACTTTCACCAATGAATGTGGAAGTTTTGACTACAAAGTTATGCCTTTTGGATTGAAGAATATGCTTGTTGTGTTCTCGTGCATAGTGGTACAAGCATTTTAGGACTTCATCCATAAATTCCTTCAAGTTTACGGATGACTAGATCTGTATATGGGTTAGTAAAAGACCTTTGTGACAATTTGAGACTAATGTTTGAGAGATGTCGGAAGTTGAGGATATCCCTCAACATTAAGAAATGTGTCTTTGCTACTCCATTTGGAACCCCGTTAGGACATATTATATGTAAAGAAGGCTTACTAATCCCACCAAAGTTGCGATTATTGTGGGATTAGGGGAACTACTAGTCAAAGTGTAGTACATGGATTCCTTAGGAATACAAGGTACTACAGAAATTCATCAAGGGGTATCCCAATATCATTTCACCCTTGGAGGAATTTCTAAAACACAAGGGTGCCTTTCATTGGGGATGGGAGCAAAGAAGGCATTTGAAACTTTGAAGGGTAGGCTTGTCACGATGCCCATACTACATTTTCCTTCTTAGGATAAACCTTTCCATGTGCATGTTGATGTCTCAGGGACAAGTATGGGAGCAGTACTAGCACAACCTGGTGAGGGGATTTTTGATCATCCCTTGTGTTTTTCCAGTAGAAATTTGATACCAACATAACATAATTACACAAATACTGAGTGCGAGGCACTATCTATGATCTACGTATTCCATAAGTTCAGGTAGTACCTGTTGGAAACACCTTTTATATTCTATATGGACCACATGGCATTGAAGTACTTGGTGAAAAATCCCATTTTGCAAGGGCGCATATGCTATTGGGTCCTATTATTCCAAGATTTTGAGTTCACAGTGGTTGTGAAACTAGGGAAGAGCAATTCAGACTTGACCACTTATTAAGGATTAAATCAGGGGAGGATGCACAAAGTATTGAGGATATCATGCCAAATGCACAACTATTTAGGTTGCGGCATGTGCCCTTAGACTTGGAAGATAACACAATATTCTTGAAAATAGGTGCAGTTCCAGAAGGGATGAAGGCTCTAGAGAGAAAATAGTTATCAATACATGCCCCACCCTATATGTTGATTAGTGGAGACATGTATAAGTTAGGATGTGATGAGGTTCTACGCCGATCCATATTGGAACATGAAAACACAATTATGGAGGAAGCACATGGCGGGGAGGACACTATACAGGAAATGCTACCATGTGGAAGATTTTATTAGTAGGGATTTGTTGGGAAACCATATACTAGGATTGTATTGAGTTTTGCAAGGCTTGTAACCATTTCCAGCACCTTATTAAACCTAGGAAGAGGGATGAAATTCCCTTGTGACCAATAAGCTAGCAATGAACCGTTTGAAAAATGGGAAATCGACTTTGTAGGGCCAATTTCTCTAGCCGTGCGAAGGACTGGTTCACGATATATCTTTACTTCCATTGATTACTTGACAGGATAGGCGGAGGAAATGCCTACAAAGGATTGCACCACGGGGGACAACTGCTATATTTTTACGAGATACCATAATAAGTAGGTATGGTTGTCCTTTGAGCTTGACAAGTGATAGAGGTACACACTTTCTCAATGGAACAGTAAGGATTATGTTAGCGGAATTTATGGTGGCCCATGACAAGACTACCCCTTATCACCCTCAAGCAAATGGAACTACTGAGGCCTTTAAAAAATACTAAGTCACATGTTGACTAAGATATGTGACGTTGCAAGACAAGATTGGGATGACAAAGTATCAACCATTCTATGGGCATACAGGAAAACCTACAAGAGTTTGAATAAGGCCACACCATTTCAATTGGTGTTTAGTGCGGAGGCTATTTTACCGGTTGAATTTATGTTACCATTGCTACATATAGCGCGTGTAGGAGGATTGTATAATGAACAAGCACTAGAAGAGGGGATTGATAAGTTGATTTAGTTAGATGAAAGGTGATCACTTGCTAGATGGAGTCAGAAGACAAAAAAAGCAAGACAAAAGGCATGACATGTTCATTATATCAAGAACAAGCAGTTTGAGGTTGGAAAAATGGTGTTTTTGTATGATTCTAAGTATCTGCACCATCTTGGGAAGTTGAAAGTCCATTGGTTAGGACCTTACATCATCTCATACATCCTTGATTTAGGTGCTTGCTAGTTACAAGTGCTAGATGGGATGAGATTACCAGGTCATTTCAATGGGAGTAGGCTAAAGCCCTATTATAAATAAGTCTTCTTGGTGTTTGTAAATAAGGCAATATTGCCAGTTAGCTTATAATTTCCCTTTATTATTGCTTTTTTTTTCTTGTGTTTCCCTTTCTTGTTGCTTGTTCCTTTCTTTTTGTTTCATTTTGCACCTTGTGCACCGGTAACCACATTATTTTCCAAGGTTGTGTATGTGCAGAGGACCACACATCTATTTTAGTGTGGGGTGGAGTAATGCAAATAAAAGTATAGGGTAGTAATACAAGTTGAGTGGCCCAGTATAAGGAAGTGCGTAAGATTGAGAAAGCGAGTGGGGAAATGGTGAATAATGAATTATGGTGTCAAGAATATTGTAAACAAAGACCATGTACAAAGGATGAAGAGCGCATGAACAACATGAGGTAGGTGAGGGAAAAATTAGGTAAAGGACAGAAGAAGTGCCTTTGGCACTGTAGACACACACATAAGAGTATTCAATTAGATTGTATTTTTGTGTGCTAGAAGGTTGTAGAGGGTTTTTCACATAGGATTGGGTGCGTGGGTAAGGGCACTTAAATTCATCCTAGTGGAAAAATCTGTATTTAATGTTAAGTACATTGGTAGGTGATATAGCATTTATTACTAGAGGGAAGCAAAAACTATAAATATGAGGTTGGGAAAGTCATTATTCTACCTTTCTATTATGAAGTTAAAGTGCTCTTACGAACTAGGGCATCCAGAGAAATTTGTGTGAAGGAAGAAGAATCTGAGAAATCTAAGTGTGTGACTAGAGTGGATCTACAAACCAGGAGGAAGGAGTACACGGGCATGAGAAAAGGTTGTTTGAAGTGTGTTGTCTTGTGGAAGGTTTTCCTAGTTAGGGTTTGACAGCTAGGGCATGGAGACAAAAGGATTTACTCTAAGATTTGGGTTTCGGTATTGAGTAGAGTATTAGAGTAGAGCAAGGAGTTTTAAATTTTAAACTGATGAAATAATGGCACCAAAGAAGGTGACCATTTCACCAAAGAAACAAAAGGGAAAGGGAAAAGGAAAGAAAAATGCTACCATCGCGAGCTCCAATGAGGAATGGTATGCATAAATGTAGTACCCATATGGAGTGTTTCTAGGAAATGAGTGGGTGTCGTACTTGAGATAGATGACCATGAGTGATTATAACCATCGCACAAGCACTACAAAGAAAGAAATGGCATTGGAGCTGGTTCATCCAACTAACAAAAGGACACCATATGGAATGCCAATTTACAACGACAAGGTGAAGGTAAAGCTAGAAAAGGCAAGGCTATTGCAACTGTATGAGTTGCCTTACTTTTGCAAGCTCGAGTGCTTTTATCAATGGTTGATGTTGCGTGTGCATGAAGACCATTTCTACTTTATAGGCCGCAAGATGCGCATAACACCATAGTTGATATCTAAGTTCACTAGCCTGAATTGTGAAGGGGAATCCATAGATGACAATTTAAGTGACAAGGAGGCTATCAAGGAAACAATAACAACTTATGACTACAAAAAGGGTTCGTGGTACTTTGACATCACTAGGAAATTCCAAACCCCGTCATGAGGATGGCTATGCACTTGGTCACCAAATGTAATAATCAAGAAAGATGGATTCAAGTGAACAAGGCATGGTTGAATGTATGCTAGAGAATATCATAAGGGACCATCTATAACTTGTCTTCCTTTATTGCGGATGAGATCATAAGCAGTGTGCAGAAGTGAGAAAAGATACTATTTTGTAATGTCCTCCTCACCATTGTATTTTCAGATATTAGAGTACCATATGGGTTAGAAAAGTTTGCTTGGGAGTATCCAGAAGAGAACTCCTCACCTGCAAAAATATTTGAGAAGTATACTTGTGTAACCACGATGATCACTCACAAGGTGCGCCTAGAAAAGTGGTATAAACAAATGGGTGATGTATTCAGTAAGCGAGTGGAGGATCTTAGAGCGATTACCCACACTCGTGGATGGAGAGGCTTAGTTTGTAGTTTATCAACACTTCGTATTGGCAAGGAGTTCACTTTGAAAAATGGGATTAAGATCCCATGGTGCAAGCTGCCCTTATCCTTCACCACACAATACTTCTTCCCAGGGGTGCAACGGTTCAAGGAGGCTAAAAGGATAAGGTTTGAACTTAGTGAGGTGGACTAAGACCACCACAAGATGCAATGAAATCTCTTGTACCCTAAAAGTGTACGTACATGGAGAAGTATGTCTCCCATGAAGTATAAATGATGAAGCTGATAATCTTGCCAATAGTTGGAAGGGATGCAACTAGGGTATATCTAAGCATAAGGCTGAAGTTTGAAAAAGTTCCTATCCGGAGAGTGATGTCTCTGTTCCAAAGGGCCCCACAGTTGGAAGAATGTTGCACCAAAGAAGAGGCAAAGATAAGAAGTGCAAGAGAAGAAGGAACTCGAGTGTGCAGACCACGGGTAATTGGTGGTCACGCCGAAAGCGATCAAGCAAAGCCTAGCACTTATGCACATAGAAATAAGTCCCCAGTCAAGGTGAATACCCATGAAGAAGAGGCATTGGAGCATGAAGATCCCCTCACACATGAATAATCACAAAATAAGAGGTTTCCTATTAAGGAGAAGAAGAAAGAAGAATCTCCTATACTAGAATAACTAGTTAGGAAGAAGTTGAAGGTGATAGAAGAGGCAGACTCAGAGGAGACAGAAATCTTAGATGCCTACATTGGTGACAAGGATGATGATGAACCTGAAGGAGGTGAAGACCATACAATTTATGATATACATGATTACGAGGAGGAGGGAGATGAAGAGGAGAATGACGAGAAATATGAGGAAAAAATGACAAGGAAGAAGCAAAGGATCAAGGTAAGGGGGTGAGCGAAGAGGTAAGCACCAAGAAATAGGGAACCCTAAGCCTCATGAAGGAGCAAGTGGAGAAATTTTTGGAGAGAGAAGTGAAAAAAATCATGGAGTTATTGGAATAGGAGTTAGAGGAGCAGAGAGTAGATGAAAATTTAAATGAGATGCAAGAAGAAAGCGTTGGAAAAGAATATGAAAAAATGGATGGGAATCCCAATTTGACAATAAGATTCCCAAAAGTTACATGAACAGGTGGGAAAGAAGTAGTGGTGACATAAGAGCAAGGAATGGGATACATTAATGATCCTAGCAAGGTGCTACATGCATGCTTCCAAAGCACCATACCAATAGAGAAACTCTTGGCCATGTCTTCGTTTGATGAAGAAGGTGCATATCCTGAAATAGGAAAATGCTATCTTGGGCATTTGAGTCTCATGTAGATGAACCTAAGTTTGAAGTAAATTAAAGAGCACTGATGAAGGTTCCAAAAAGGATTAAATCCCTTAGTTAATGCTCAACAACTATCAGATGAGCAGGTCTGCAATGCACTCAACAAATTTTCAGTTGAGGTTGAGGCTAGACTATTTGAAAGGAATGATAGAGTGAGATTCCTGGAGGAGGAATTGGAGAAGGAGAAGAAGAAGAAGGATCTCGCTGAGAAGAGCTTATCAACATGCGGTTAAGCATGAACTGAAAGAGGATAAATCAAGGGTGTGCAAGCTACATAATAAGATTGAAATGATTACGAGTGCTATTGTTTTAAAGCATCTTGACTTAGCACCGCCTGAGAAAAAATATGAATTAACCTTGCAGTTCCTAGAGGATTTGACAAGCATCCTCATGATGGAAAGGTGGCCACTTGCCTTAGAATCTCTGAAGAAGAAGAAGCATTGGCGCGCCAAGAAAAGGAAGAGAAGTTGATTTTTTTTGAGATTATTTCTCAATATACTAAAATCCTTGCAGAGGTAAAGAATGACGTGTAAGTCGCGAAGCCGCATATGACAACTGTTGCTGATAGAGATAGAGTTGCAAGCATCCCGGCCGCCATACATGAAATGGAACTCAAGGAGTTTCAAGAAAAGAATAAGGGAATAAGAATGAAAGAGATAAAATCCTATCCAAGGTAGAGAAGAAGTCAAAAGCTATTGAGACCTCATGAGGATCAATAAAAATATAGAAAAATTAATTGTACCCATAGGTCACCCATAGGATGGATGCGCTTGAGGACTTGGGAAAATAGTTAGAAATTATTGTCGAGACAATGAGTGCTAAAGGGGGTGAATTAAGTATTGAGGAAGTAAGCGCCTTAGTTGGAAACCTCTGTCGAAGGCGCAAAACAAGGTTGATTGTGGGGAGAAGCTAGAGGTAGAAATAGGGAAGGATTTCCCTCTCCTCCTTCAAAAATAAGCATTTGTTCTTCATTCTCCCCATTCTTTCATTCTTTCTCCCAATTCTTCATTCCTTCATTCTTTCTTCCCTATTCGAGCCCATCATTCTTTATTCTTTGAAGAGAAGTGTTTCTAAGGATGGAGAACAGGCGTAGTGTGGGGTGATGTTGGGCCCCATAATATTGGCTAAGTACAAGAAGGTGCATGGGCACGTGGAACCTATGTGAAGAAGGGCATGTGGGTTGAAAGTGCACAAGGGTTATATAATGGTTTTAACGTAACACATGGCATGCACACAAGACAAGAAAATGTTGGGACTTAGCCATATTTAGAGTTCCAGACAATATACAAGGAAAACATGACCCGTCTATCATGTGGAGTCGATAAGTTTCCAGCCTGGTAGTTGTAGGATAAGGAATGGAATATTCCATGCATGTAATGGAAGGTTCTAGAAGAACATCATTGCAAAAATTTGATAGCTCGGATCAAAGGAGGCATGCTCCATTGGAGGACCACTTGGACACTTGGCAGCCAATCTATTACCTCATAAGGCATGGCGGTGAAGGAAGAAAGCTATATATAGAGGTGCGTGGATAGTAGAAAGGGGATCATCCTGAGAGAGTAGAGGTGGTGGAAAAGAGGCAAAACCTTGTAGAAATATCGGGGAGGATTCTATGGGTTGGGATTAGTGAAAATATAGGAGTGATGGCATATTTAAAGGGATGGGTCTATGTTTATCCTTGTAATATAAAGGACATAGTGTAGTTTTTGATGCATGACCTTGTTTTGCATTGTTATATGGGTCTGTTATGGCCTCAAGGAATGTAATGTGGTTACTAAACTCATTAATATGAATGGAAGGTTTTGTTCTAAAGCACATATGTTTCCATGAGCTTAAGTCTAATGCATTTCCTTTGTGTTATGAATCATTTATATATGATGTTTGTTATTTCTCTTTTATGGATGCATTGATATCATAACTCGTCCTAGGTTCTTAGAACGATGCACGATTATTTTCTATTATTTTTCACTTGAATATCTATCATAAGATGATGTATTCTCACAAGACTCATGTAAGGGAGGGCTCGACGCTTGTGCATGCCTCGTGTGAGCACCTAGTGTCCATTGGGTGATAGGCTAGTGTGCATGGGATTAGACTATTGTTCTATGGGTATAAAAATTACTACATCTATGATTTTGAAATTTTCTTTATGAAAGTTTGTCCTTCTAGGGATAAATTTGTTTTGGATAAGATAACATTTAATACGAGCATCCAGAAATTATGATTTTTAATGGGAGATCTCGGGATAGCTAAGTAGACCACTTGGGATGGGATGATAAGATTTACAAGTGACACCTATGGATCCTTAGTGTGGGTCTAGTAGGTAAATAATAAGGAGATGGATGTAATGATTACGGGGTTCCCACCTAGAAGGGGGAACTTATCCATAAAAAAATTCTTTGAGCAGAGCCGTGGTACCCATATTCAAGTTCATATATAGGAAAATGATGGTAGACCACATAATTCCAAATCATTACAATGAGAGATGGAAGAGGCTAATGATGGATGAAAGATCATTGGCATGAGTAAGTTCTAGTTGGTAGATATTTTAACAAAGTAGAAGGGACACAATTTCAATGCGTTGAGAGGTTCCGTTCCGGTTTACCATCAAGGTAATTCAAATGAAAAGATCCATACCCATACTTATGCATGATAATATAAGGTCCAATCTAGTTAGGAGAAAAATTTCCACGTTGGTTCCTTTCTAAGGTAGTGATGTTCTCAAATTTATTTAAGGACAAGGTCACCGATATTAAAGTCATGTTCTTTTAGATGTTTTTATAAGCATGTTTGATGTGATCTTTGTAAACATGATGGTGTTTAAGAGATATAAGGTGGTGCTGATCTAACAACTCAAGATGTGTTAGACGCTCCTGGTGATAGTATTCATCAGAAATGAAGTTACAAAGGAAGCACATAAAGATGGGATTTTAACTTCTATAAGGAGAATGACCTCGAGCCATAAACAAGAGAGAAGGGAGTAGTGCCTGTAGAGGTGTGGATGCTAGTCCAATAGGCCCAAAGGGTGAAATGAATATGAAGATTCCAATTACATCCTGATTTATCAATAGTTTTGGCAAGGATGTTATGAAGAGTTTTGTTAGTTGCTTGGATTGGCTATTAGCTTGAGGATAATATGGAGAAGAGAAGCTAAGATTAATATTGAAGGAATCAAAAATATTCTTGAGATATTTTTTAAGGATTTTTCGTTGTCCATGATAATTTTATGAGGGATGTTGTAGCGGTAGATGATATGTTGGTAGATAAAATTGATGATCTAGTTAGATTTTATAGATGCGAGTGGAATTGCTTCCACCCATTTAGTGAAGTACTTGGTGGCAGTGATGATAGAATGATGGAATTGGGAGGAACACATGTTGATGAAGCCAATGAGGTTAAGTCCCCATCGTGAGAAAGGACGAAGGTTCTTAGATGGATGTAAGTCCTGCTAGGAATGCATATGAGATTATAATGCTACCGGCATTTGACACATTTATTGACGTAGTCACAATAATATTGATTAAGGGAATGCCAATAATATCCCATCCGGAGAATGCACTTGGAGATGGCTAAACTGCTAAAGTTCCCACCATAGCTACCATCGTGGACCTCCTAGATGACACAGATAGATTCATAATATTTAAGGCCTCATATTAGGATGGTGTCAAACCCACTTTTGCAGAGGATTCCACCAAGGATGACATAGAAATTGGTGCATTTAAGAAATAACATCCTACAATTTTTAGATAGGTCGAGGGGATGGTGGAATGATATGGATAATCCAAAATTTGAGAATACTAGAGATATAATGGATTAGTGTCAACATAATTGATACAAGGAAGCTTATGGACATGAGATGGGTTATCGTGGATGATGAACAACAACAAAAATATTAGATTCCTCTATTTCCCATGAGATTAGAGATGCGAGGGATTCCATGGTGTCTTTAAAGTAATTAGATGAATGCGAGAAAATTTGGATGGTATGTAAGTTATCCCAAATTAACCCCCCTCTAGGATTAATTTGGATAACTCATTTAAAATGGAGCTAGCCATTTTTACAGGTTTGGGACATTCATACGACCGTCAAATTCCCCCTTCCAAAATCACTGGCCATTGGTATTTGAAAACCTACGAAAGACTTAATATTATTCATGGAGGATTCATTTAAAATCTCGATAGACATTCATGTGGCCATCAAATTCAATGCCAAGTATTAGCGGGGCCACGTGGCTCTATTCCAACTCTCCTAAAAATTTTTTGGGCTAAACAAAATTAAAACTTGTAAAATAAGCCACATTCCTTAGTCTTTCAGTCCGCAATGGGGAAACATGTCGTGAGGTCAACAAGAACACATTGTGGGTTTGGAGGTAACCACATGGATATGAACTAATGGGTGAAGAATAATCTTGTGTCGCCATTCTAGTAATTCCTAAGGCAATGGGCTAATTCGGACTTCAAGTCCCGAAATGATCCAAAGTGGATAAAATTTGTAAGTTTGATCGAACCACAAACATAATGAAAGGAGGACACGTTGAAACATTTTTTGAGGCCAAATGTTTTTAAGTTTTCCCAAGATATTCGACACTACAAAGGTACATGGCATCATTTTATTGGCCCGCAATTAATAAAGGAAGATAAGTCACAAGAAAACAAAGGAAGAAAATCCCGATCCTGCGAAGCAATGGGAGGCCAAAACATGGAAAAATGAGAAGCAATGTGCATGCATGTAGATATAATCTTTGAGGCCAATCAAGGATTGCCACTTGTCACATTCTTGTGCTTCATGACATGCAAATATTCAAATGAACTTATATTTCGATCCGAGCTCCAAATCTTACAAAATTGGTCTCATTGGAGAGGTATCCTCGGGTTCTTCAATATAACATCAGAAAAATTCAATTTTGGCATGATTTGATAGGTAAAAAGGGAGGGAATAGTTCAGTCCATTAATTTTTAGTTACAAGTAGTTCAATCACTTGATATGATTAAGTATGGGTGCCACTTTGTTTTCACTTGAAATTTTTGATAATGTGATTTGGAGCTTGTCTGGTGCCCATTCTTCCTATGTTGATTGGTCCTTTTGGTAGTAGGTGGTTGAAGCCATTAAGACACAGTCTTCGACCTCCCTTTCTTCTCCATAAATTATATAAATGTAAGTGTTTAGGCATATGCTAAAAGGGATATTTTCTAAAAAACAATGGAACTCTATCAAAATTGTTCAAGAGATTTTTTGAGTTACAGGACTTAGAATTTGATGTTTTGCAAGGTGATTCTTGCCTTATTTCCTACATTATAATGAATTGTGCATCCCTCAAGAAATAAAATTCATGTTTTGTGGCTCGTATCTTCCCTATCTTGTGTTGTATTACATTTCTTTCCTTTCATTACAATTGTGGGTGTATTGTGCATACTTTATTCTTCTTGCAGGGTTCAAATCTGTTGTGCTCCATGAAAATGGTCATTTGAATGTTGTTTTGGATTGTGGCACTTCTATCTACCCTTCCTTCCTCCATTTTCCTCTCATTTTCACTCATTGGAATGTCTCCACCCCTTGTTTTTGGTGCTATCACCTCCCTTAGTTTAGGATTTTAATTTTATGCATCTTCCTCTCTCCCTGGTCCCTTAGAATTATAGGTTAGTGTTAGGTAGTTGTATTTTCCTTTCTAGGATTAGTTTTAGCATAAAGAGTAGGTAGAGGAACTGACCTTCTCTAGAGGCCTATATCATTGCAAATCTCACAACTTAGAGACAGTCACATCTTTCCTCAAAACCCTAGATCAATCTAATTTGGGATGGGTGCAAATTTGAGATCCAACAGTTTTGGCACACCCGATGGGACAATGTAAAATATTTATCTTCATTATTGTTGAGTCTTGGTGTGTGACTTAGTAATTTCTAGCCTTTGGAGGCTTATTTCTACACATATGGAGAATCAAGCATAAAATCAACTTGTTTCATGTAGTCCGAGTGCCTCAAGTTCACAAGAAGAATTTAGACAAGGTCTAGAACAACATAAGGAGTTTTTGAGTACCTGCAGTTATCACTAAGGAGGAGAAGAAGAGGAATAACAGTTCAAAGGTCACCATCTCCACCAAATAGGAATCTTTCCACTCCACCTCTTGGTAGGCCTTTCTTGTAATCTACTAGAGTTCTGAGACCTATTATTATGGCATCACAACAAGAAAATCAACCATTTGTTAATTTTACTAGTAGTAGTCCTCTTTATCTTAATGTACACCATAAAATTCTAACATCTACAATTAAGAGTATCCATTTCTTCACTGGGGAAAATCATACCACTCCAGTTGACCATATTTAAGACATTTCCAATGTTTGTGTTATTCATCAAATTTTTGAACAAGATGTAGCTATTAAGTTGTTAACTTCTTCATTCAAAGGAAAATATCTTTAATGGTTTAGGGGTTTGGCATTAGGATCACTTACTAATTAGAATGAACTTGGAAAAACCCTTTGTAATCAATTTGGAGAGAAGGAAGATAACCTCTCCTTGTTAGAACAACTGACAACTATAAAGAGGGCTCCCAATGAGCTCATGGTAGACTTCAATTTCAGATTTTAGAAGACCTGGGATAGAATTCCAGTCCTTGTAAGAAAAATCCCTTAAGGTGATTTTGTTTAATTTTTAAAAGCATTAAATTATGACATTGGTGTCATGATCCAGTTTATAGGGGTACACCATTTACCTGGGGCCTATGAATTAGCCATTAGGGCTGAAAACTATCTAATAAAATCCGGGAAACTAGCTCTTAGACCACCCATGCCCTTGTATCTTGAATTTCCTCAAGATGTTACGCATTCTATTGATCCTTTTCCGAGAAAATTTCCCAACCCAATCCCTCTAGATCATCTTCCACTCAAAAGTAAAAAGAAGATGAAGAGATGAAGGCATTGATTAAAAGTAGTTAGGAATTATCCTAACTAGGGAAATCTACAAACCAAGGATTTAACCAAGGATATCATCCATTTAAGAATCAACAACCTAATAAAAATATGGACAAAATAAACAGAATAATAAGTGGCGGTGGTCAAAATTCACCTCCCCACTAACGGTGGTTGTTCCTCTCAATCACATCATCCTACTAGCTCAAGCCGTGTTTTAGTTCCGGTGGAGAATAATGTGATTCAGGGAACAAAATAGTGTTTCCCATGTAATTATCCACATAATCAACTTACTTGTGAAATGGAATTGCATGTTCAAGCCTTCCTAGTTCAAAGTTATTATAATTAGCAGAGCCACTTCTAGAGGCACCCAATCCTAATGTGGAAGGAGTCCAAGAGGTCAATCCTGACATCAATCTCATGTTTTTTGGGGCTGATGATTTCGTGTATTAAATCAAGTAGTGGGAAGTTCTAACAGACCTCAAATTAATGTTGTTGATAATACAAGGTCTAAGAAAAGGATGTTGGAGTCACAACCTTCATCTTCTTCTAGTCAAGGTAATGTTGTCAACAAGGAGAAAGAGGTTGGAGTAGATAAGAACAAATTTCTTGAGTTTCCTAGTAAGCCTATTTCAGACAAGGAAGTTGTTGTTCAACTAAATATACCTATTCCAACATTAGTAGCAATAGAGACAAGAAAAAAATGTGGCACAAATGCAAAATTCCATGTGCCTTCCCTTTAGTATTGTTTAGTTGATGAAAAAGACAAATGTCAATGTGATAATGTGGGATGCTTTGGCTATTCCATCACAAAGGGACCTCCTATGTGAAGTTCTCAAGAAACTTTCCCAAGCTAATCCAGGTGGTGAAAAATGACCTATGTTGCTATCAATGTATGTCAAACAAAGGAAGAGAACACAAGTAAATTTATCAAAACCCTACCATTTTATATGTCATTAATTGTGGGAAAACACTTAGTTCACAATTTTATAATTGATTAGGGGGCTAGTACTTCTATAATTCCTAAGAATATTGTTGATATCCTAGGACTTAAATACAGTCTCATTTATATAGGAGTCTTATAACTTGATGCGTCAACCATTGGTGTATAAATAGGAGTGATAAAATATCTTGAGTTAACCCTTCATACTTTCCCAAGTCTTACCATAACTCATTACATATCATTAATTGACTTACCTCCTGTATTTTTCATTTGCTTATCAACTGATTTCACTATCACGATAGTAGTTATTTGTCTTCAAATTGGACCCCTATGCTCTTAAGAATTAGATATGGTACAAGATTTAGCATATAGGTTGATCCCATATTTTCCTACCATATTGAGTCTTATAACCCTTCCCCTCCCTAATCTAATCGCCTATTACAAGAAGAGCATTAAAAAGAGTTAGTTTCAAAAGCGCGCAGTCGGTCATCTTCCTCTTCCTTACCTCATGTTAGATGAATGGGCCGAGGAATGCTATGAGTATGATACTTATGATGAAGCTTTGGAAACTGGACTTGGAACCCACTGCATTATTGAAGAAGGATATAATTTACATGCACCACTTAAGCAAGAAAATGATATTGCTTCTAGATAATGGAAGATGTTATTGATGGTTCTAGAAGTAGAAATGGAGCTAGGGTAGGTGTTGTGCTAATCTATCCAATGGATGGGAATTTTTCTTTGCTCATAGATTACAATTTGCATGTTCTAATAATGTAACAAAGTATGAGGCATTAGTGCATAGTCTTCTAATTTATGGAAAGAGGAACATAAAGGCATTGTAGATTTTTAGGGAAATTGAATTGGTTGTCCACCAAGTTAAGGGGAAGTGTGCCATAAAGAATAAGCTTTTAAAAGATTATAAACATATATTTTGGGACCTTTTGGAGAGTTTTGATTCTCTCAACTTGCAGGTGGTGCCAAATAAGTTGAATAAAGAAGCAGACCAGATGGCATCCCTTAGTTCACAATTCTCACCTGCTAAGGATCTAGTTAAAGGAAATGTGCAATACATTAAGATAGTGATCATACATTCCATTCTAGATAATGAGACCATATGGAAATTATTTGACATCGATGAGAAAATTATACAATTTATCCATAATGAAGTGAGTTTTCTTTGAATATGTAATCTCCTTTGCATAACATTTACGGTGATAAACTTATTTAGCTAAAAACAAAAAAATGTCAAAAGGATTGGTCACTTTGGAGAAGATTTTCAGTCCTGATGATGAGTTCAGAGGAAAGGAAAATAATATAACAATAAGGAAAGAAGACTTTCCATCATTCATTATTGCACAAGGCAAGGAACTTTTGTTTGGAAAGGTATGTGATAAAAATGAGAAACAAGATTTTATTTAAATGGGATAAAAAGGTCAGGTTTTAGATGTTTAAGGTTAGTGATTTGGTATTGAAATGGGATGGTGATAGAGCTAAACCAGGAGACACTCCAATTTTCATGGAATTTGGAGCAGCCTTATGTTATTAGTGTTTTCAAAGACGCCAATTTTTTTAGTTGTCTGATCTTGATGGAAATGTATTACAAATCTCATTCAATAGGATTTATCTTAATAATTCCCATTAAGTTTTATTTTTGCATCCTATACATAGTATATTAGCATTTCAATTCCTCTAAGTGCTTACATCACATTGTTCTATTGGTACTATAGGTCTGATTTTAGTTAAAGAAGTGCATTGTACACACTCTGCATGTTTTACTTGAAGCATGCTTGACTTTCATTTTTGTACACAGTGTTGAGCCTTGTTGTGGTTGCATGTTCCAGTTTAGATAAGGTTCTATGAGAACCAAATCATATTTAGGGAAACTTTCAAGGTGCATTTTTGGTCCCAAGAGATCATATGTAGTTGTAGAGGAAAAGGGTGAAGTTTCAAGTTTGGAACAATTTTCCACTATCATAAAATCTAATTCAGAAAATTCTACAATGAGATGGTCAATTCAGGTTTAAAGGTGTCTCTAGATCAAACAAAGTAGTATTCATGGTAGAATTAAATATTTGGAGAAATTTCAAAGCTTCATTTAGAGCTCTATAGATCAAACTTATGTGGTTTCAATTCATGTTAAGATCATAACAACTCAAGGGTAAGAAATTTTCAAATTCATATCAATTTTTAAATTTTTGGGCTTGAATCCATGCCCAATGGATGCATAAAGGATATTGATCAAATTTAGCAGGAAAATTATCCTGGAGGTTTCCAAATTGTTATCCCAAATTAACCCATGGGATTAATTTGGATAACTCATTTAAAATGGACTTAGCCATTTTTTACAGGCACTGGGATGTTCATATAATCGTCAAATTTCCCCTTCCAAAAGCACTAGACATTGGTATTTGAAAACCCATGGGAGACTTAGGATTATTCACCATTGATGATTCCTTAAAAATTTTGATAGGTATTCATTTTTCCTTTAGATTTAACGCTAAGCATCAGTGGGGCCATGTGGTGCTATTTCGGCTCTCCTCAAAGATTTTGGGCACGAAGGACTTCAAAACCATGGAATAAGACACATTCCATGTTATTTTGTGTCCGAGTGGGGAAGATAGGTCGATGAGGTCAACAAGAACACACAATGGGTTTGGAGGTGGCCACATGACAAAGATCCAACATGTGAATAATAAACATGTGTCACCATTCAAAAAATTCCTAAGGCAATGGGCTCATCTAGACTTCAAGTCCCTAGAATGAGTAAGAGCGGATATTCTAAGTCTTTGACCCCACACCCAATGAAAGGAGGACACATGGCAAAAAAATTGAGGCCAAAATTTTCTAATTCTGCCCAAGATAGTCAAACACTGCGAAGGTACGTGGCGTCATGTTATTGGCCCGTAATTCATAAAGGCAAGAGAAGTCACGGAAAGAAAAGGAAGTAAAGCTCAATCCTATAAACCAAAAGGAGAATGACACATGGAAAAATGTGAATCAATGTACACGTAGGAAAAGACAATATTTGAGGACAATCAAGGATTTCCATGTGTCATATTTTTGTGCTTCACGACATGTAAATATTCAAATGGCCATATCTTTCGATCCGAGCTCGAATATTACAAAATTGGTCTCGTTGGAGGGGTCTCCTTGATTTCTTCAATATAGAATCATCAAAATAAAATTTTGGAAATATTTGATAGGTATAAAAGGGAGGTAACATTTCAGGTCATTAATATGTAGTTACATGCGGTTCAAACACCGAATTGATTAAGTATGGGCATCACCTTTTTTCACTTGAAGTTTTGATGACGAGATATTTTCGGTCTCCATCATTCCTCTACTTATTTTTCCTTTTAGATGGTAGGTGGTTGAAGCCATTAATACACATTCTATGACCTCCCTACCATCTCTAGAAATTCTATAAATGTAAGTTCTTAGGCACATTGTAAAGGGAGATTTTATGAAAACGCAAGGGAAATCTCTCAAAATTGTTCCAGAACTTTTGTGAGTTACATGCCTCAAACTTTGATGTTTTGCAAAGTTATTCTTTCCTTATTTCTGTAATTTTAATTAATTGTGCATACCTCAAGCAATAAAATTCATGTTTTATGGCTCGTATCTGTCCTAACTTGTGTTGTATTGCATTTCTTTCCTTTCATTACAATTTTGGGTGTATTGTGCATAATTTATTCTTCTTACAGGGTTCAAATCTATTGTGCTCCACAAAAATGGTCATTTGAATGTTGTTTTGGATTGTGGCACTTCTTTCTGCCTTTCCTTCCTCCATTTTTCCTCTCATTTTCACTCATTGGAATGTCTCCACCCCTTTTTTGGTGCTATCACCTCCCTTAGTTTAGGATTTTAATTTTATGCATCCTCCTCTCTCCCAGTCCCTTGGAATTATAGGTTAGTTTTAGGTAGCTACATTTTCCTTTCTAGGAGTAGTTTTAGCATAGAGAGTAGGTAGAGGAACCATCCTTCTTCGGAGGTCTATCGAGTGTGAGTGACACAATTTGGAGATATCCCTATGTTGCATCAAAGCCCCAGATCAATTTTATTTGGGACATGTGTAAATTTGAGCTCCAACAATATAGAAGTTGAAGGCTTTGAGAAGAAATTCAATGATGTCTTTATATTTCTAAAGGACATCATTTTTATTGATAGATGCATTTTACTTGATTGATGATAAGTTGAGAATCACCGTAGATGTCAAGGATTTGGATGAAACACATGACAATGGTTTCAAGATGTGAGATGAGGGCTTCATACTCATCCATATTATTAGTGCATTCGAAATTGATCTCATAGGCAATGGGGATAGAAGTATCCCAAGGAGGAATGCAAATAAAACCCATGCCTCCCCCTTGCCAACACTTATATCCATTAAAGAAGAGCATCATCTTAAGAGGAGAGAACTCATGATCAATAGTGTTGATAGATTTTTCTAAAAATTGCTTGTGAGGAAGGTAGTTGTCGGGGAGAGAGGTGTCACCTAATTGATCGGTGATAACCTGGCCCTCAATTGATTTCTAAGAGATAAACTCTAGGTAAAACTCAATCATGAGCATGAGCCATCGAGTGATGTAGTCATTATGATAAGGCTTAGAATGCATGGTTTTGAGAAGATGGAAGCTAGTGATGATATAGGTTTTATGATTAAGAAAATTCTAGTTAAGCTTAGAGGTAGAAAAAATATATCACAACATTGTATCAAGTCTTATAATCATGAAGGGTGCAACTAATGTAATAGATAAATTTATCCTTGCCTTGCTCATCATGGTGTGCCAACATGACACCCAAAGCATGGTCGGTGGTAGAGAAATAGAGATAGAAAGGCTCCCCCTCGCGAGGATGTGTAAGCATAGGTGGGGATAGGAGATAATGCTTGAGATATTCAAAGGATTTTTGTAATTATCATCCTAGTTAAAGTCAATGTCTTTGTGAAGAAGATGGTGAAAGGGTTGACAATGATTAGAAATATGCAAGATGAAAAGGTGAATCTGATTGAAGTCACCTAGAAGATCTGTGAAGTTACTTTAGAGTAGAAGGTGGAGGCATCTCAAGGATGGCTTTTATTTTGGTAGGGTCAACTTCAATACCCCTAATAATAATGATGAAGCTAAGGAGATATCTAGTTAGAAATCCAAAGACACACTTGGCTATATTGAGATGGAGGAAGAAGCGTATAAGGCGTTCGAAGATGACCTCAAGGACAAAAAGGTGATCACATATGCAGTCTTATTTTTCCCACTCAATTGCCTAGGCACACCTGGCACTTCATCTAGATAGATTTGAATTCTCACCCAAAGTAAGTGAAGATACCAAGTCCCTCTATGCTACTATCTTGCCAAGGTGTTAGCATGCATGTTCATAACCACAATAAAAGTATATATTCCATCATAATAACCAGATCCATGAGCTCAATTTGGAAACACACATAATAAGGAAACATATTAGATCATATCACTATTACAATCAGATTTACCATACAATAACCATGAATAGAGACATCAATAACCAAAATCCATCCACAAAGATCCATCATATTAATTCATCACAAACATAGTTGTATACATCATTAACACCATCACAAAGTCATGTGTTTATCATACCAAAGTAGCATAATAACTCGTTACACCTTAAAAACATATAACGATGCTAAAAATGCAAATCAATACATATATAAGGATGAAGACTTTCCCTTCACCACCCATTCACTCTCAAAATATCCGCATGATAAAAATAGATATGTGTGCATACAAATATAGATATGAATCATGCAAGCGTTACTTAAAAATAGATTATCTATAAATAAACCCCGATTTAAACCTATTATTAGCTTGAAATATACATGTCTCTTGATCTTCCAATTTATCCCAAAATAAATTTTCCTTATTCACAAATTCTTCATGCTTTTCTCTTTGTGTGATCTGCACTCCATCCTATTTTTAGCCCGATCCATAAAAAATGGCCTAAGTCTTGAACTTTTTATTTCGGGCACAAAACCTCGGGGTGTAAATATGTCAACCTTCCGTGCCTATCCACACACCCTCTTCTTTCACACAACTATCATATGCACTTTTTTACTTAGGTAATATTTTACCAGGCCAACATTACCCCACACTAATATCATTTTCACCCTCGAAAATGGGTATTCCCACCTTACATCTCCAAGGGATGAAGAATAAATAATGAATTTATAGAAAAAATGAAGAATAGAAGAATGGATCAACAATTAGTGTGTTATTCTTCTACAGGTAACAATAGCTTAGGGTACTCATTCTTGATGTCCACTTCCAACCTGGTTCTAGTTGTTGAGTCCCTTCTATGATTTTGTGGGAAAATATCCAAGCACCACATTAATTTCATCCAGGTCATGTCCCTCGCCTTGTGCTTAAATTTGTACTACCCCTACTAACTCTGATACATTCATTACATCCATATGCCACGCTATCAATTTTCTCAATTCCTCTATTCTATTATCATGAGGGTCCCTAACTTCCTTAAGATCATCGTGCTTCTCTGTTAGTAACTTCAGCCTTTCCTCACGTCCCAAAGTATCATTATTTTTGGTGACAAGGACTTCATTTTTGTCTATCAATGTACTTGTATTCATTATTGGCTTTGGGTCTTCACACATGTTCAGTGCCAAGTTTTCTTTCTTTAATTCATCCTTCAACATTTGGAGTATGGAGTCATACCCAACTATGTGACCCACTGACCTACTTCTTGGCTCTTTCTAACTCTACCTGCAACATCCTTTGTTTATTTGTAGCTATCTATTCTACACTTGGGCCATGCGTGTTTCTTCCCTTGTCTAACAAAAATGGACTAATCTCGTAAATAATGCGAGCTGATGGAAATTTGTTAGTTACCTTTTCTTCATACTATGGCCATTCCTTTAAAATTTCCTCTCCAATCTCCTCAACCATCTCAAGGAAATTCTCCACTCTATTTTCTCGATCTCTCCTTTACTTTCTTCAAGCTCTCTATTTCCTCTTCCTTGTCCTTTTTATCCTCAAGCAAAGTTCTCAAGGTATCGCCTTATCAACATTACGGCATGTGACCTCTGCAGCTATCTTTGTTAATGCATTACTCACTTACTCATCAAATAAATCCATGGGCTTGATCGTCACATGCTTGGAATGTGGATCCTTCTTCATTTGTCTAGTGGCACATGACTCCTCACACACATCGAACTCGGGCTCATCCATGTGAGTATACATACACCATGAAATTTGTTTCCTTGTTTTTGTGTTTATCATATCGAGGTCCATTAACTCCCATCCATATAATTTTTATATCACAAGAGTGCTCTCGAACCTCGCACGAATAATATTTATAGGGTCATTGTTGTACCCTAACTCAAGTGTTTGCACCATCCCTTATTCATTGTGTTTATTGGCATGCTCACTTATGTTTTCTTGTGTTCCAGTGCCTTTTTTATTCTCCTCTCCAATTCCATCATCTGGTCCACCAATCAAATGTTCAACACTATCTTCCTTCTTTGTATCCCCTCTAACATATCTCTCTTCTTCATGGTCATGTGCGGTCACACTTGCTGGGACTTCTATATAAAACTATAGTTTCTCACCACAAATCCCTTCATTTTATTGAACTTCAAGACTAGGTGTGGAAACATCATTGTGCATTCCCCATCTAATGAATTATCCACATCACTATATTTGATAGGCACATACTTATGCCTTTTATTTTTCTCCTCCTCACTCTTCTTCACGGACGTCACACGCGATGACCTCCTCACTTTGGTTGTGAAGTCCCGACACCCTCATCTGCATTCTTACGCTTCTTGTGAAGTGTTCTCCTTCCATGATCAAGTGCAATACTATCTTCTTGTCCCTCCTCTTATTACTCAAGGACATTCTCTATTTTCTACTTTTCCTACCTTGGGGGTGTATCCTACAACTTTCGTTTTGTGCCCACAGTTTGTTTGTTCTTTGAAGGTCTTGGAAGTTATACATACTCACCAGTAATGTACTTCCCATCTTTAAACCTTGGCCTCCGATACACATACATGCGCACATGATCTATCTACCCCATAGCCACGACCTCTAGAGTGATATCAATGTTATCAGAATCCATTGTCTCCAAATATTACTCCTTATTAGGGTAGACATATGTTTTACATAGAATGTGGATATTTATGTCTACCTTATTAGCATCAAATTGTAACTTCTACGTGTTATACAACTGGTTCACTGAATCTTTAAAGTAACGAGCAGTAAAGGAGAAGGGAAACTTACACCGGGGTATTTTCTTGTTGGTCTTCATGTAAAAATGGCCCAAATAAAAGTTTTGATATGCTAAAAATCTACTTATCCCTCCAATACACCAAGAAAACCCCATGAGATGCACCACCCTCATTCAAATACATTATGCATCCTCCTATATCACATTTTCATTTATTGCTTATAAGTGTTTTAAATTGTGCCTTGACATGTGAACCTCGCAAACTTATTCTTCGAAAACTTACTCTCTAAAGGGTACACCCGAGATCTTCTCCTTTGGCCCATCAGTAAAAATAATTTCATTAAACACAATCAAAAGTAAGATGGCACCCCAAGTTATCTTCTCACCTTTATCATCCTGGATGCACACCTCTTCTAATATACTTTCTACATTATAGCTTGCATTGTTGTAGTAAGTTTTATTCGCCATTTTATGTGCCATGTACAACCAGTTCTTTTTCACCTCCTTCCACCTCACTAAGGCACCCGGCTTGCACCTAAATAGTCATGCATCTATCCTTATAGCTCGGTCTTCTATATTTATGACATTAAAGTATCAAAATCCCTTGTGATATTTGAATGCGATGAATGTTTCCTCTACTCCATCATCATAAAAAATGTCTCCTATAATTTCCTTGCCATAATCATGTAATCCTTTAACCTTTCCAATTAATTTTTTTGTAATTCTCATCCTTCTATCTACAAAGTATAAGTAATCCTCATGTATGCATGACATAAGACACTAGTACAATTATTCTAGCTTACCAAAGAATGGAAGCTCATACAATTGCATCACCCGACACTCTCCAGCAGTTTGTAGATCAAATTATCCATTACTCTTTTCCCATTTGTAGTCCTATTTTTCTTCAAGATGGTATCATCTTTTATGTCCTTTAGGGTTTTCTCAGTATGGTGGTTGATGTCGCTTATCTTGCATTTTTCAACTAGGACATCCATGACCTTCCTTCAATCACCTCCTCAGGTATTGCATCTCCGTGAACCACTCATGTGGTGCCTCCTCTATCACGGGTTCCTTAACCATGGCTCTCCTTAGTGCCATTGTTATGCTTAAGTAATAACGTGCTCTGAAAACTGTAGATGTTTTACTACCTTACCCTTACACTCTTCGATATCCATTGTTTCTTAAAATTCTCAATGTCCCAAGGTGCCCTAGTTATAAATCCATCACCTTGAAACCCTGACCTCACAAAATTTCCTTCCACACATGCCCAACTAGCTCAAACACCTTTCCATGTGGATCTATGGTAATGTTGTGTCCTGAAATCCCCTGGTTTTCTTCTTGGTCAATTTATCTTTATACTTCACACTTCGTCACACTTTCATTCGCACTCTACATCTCAAGAACTCAAAATATGCAAGGTAAGGAATAGGGTCGCATGTGCTCCTTTTATAGAAATTTCAAAATTTTCCACATTAATTTCTCCTCACCTACCACTGTACACGACATTAACTCCACTCTTTCAATCTTCCACGTGTCGTGTTGTATTATTCCATGCCCGATCGTAACCTTCGGTGTGCCCACTACTTCTTGGCCATAGACATCCTTTAACACACTTCCATGCACCAAATTACCTATCCACTTCTTCTCATACCAAGTAGTTTCCTATGTTGTTGCCTCACCTACCTTGCGTTACACTACATGTATTTCCATCTACATTTTGTCTTCAATCTCAGAAAATGTCCATAAAATGACCTTTAATATGAGCACCTGTAACATCTTTCTTCTATGCACACCAATATTTCAAAGGAGGTTCAAGTTTTAACCCATATATGTACCTACATACCACTTATATCTACTCCACCCCACACTAAAAATATATGCAGTCCTCTGCACATGAATCCAATATATAGTGATCAATTATTGGCATGCAAGCGCACTTATTACAACCAAAACAATAAACTAAATTGATAAATCATAACAACAATGAAAGGAAACACATTAAAGGAAAAATGAATTAAAGGGACATCTAATCTAAGTGGAAATATTTCCTTATTACAAACACTGAGAAGATGTATTTATACTAGGGCTTCCACCTACTCCCATTAAGTAACCAAGAAATAAAGTATCATCCATTGGTCAGAATCGGAAAGTGACTGATTCCAATATATTTTTTATTACAAAGGGTCCCAACCAATAAAATTTCAACTTCCCAAGGTGGAAAGAAAACTTTGAATCATACAAAAGGACCATTTTTTCAACCTCAAATGATTTATTCCTAATATTCCTATCATGCCAGCCTCTTGTCTTACTTTTTCTATCTTCTGGCTCCATCGGGAAATAACACACCACTCATCTAACTATATTAGTTTTTCTATGTGCTCTTAAACAACTTATTCATCATCGCTTCCTCCTATGTGCTAACACGTAGGGATAACAACATAAATTCCACAGTAATACAGTCTGTGTTAAACACCAAATGAAAGGGTGTGGCCTTATTCAACCTCTTGTAGGTAGTCCTATATGCCCAAAGTACAACATAAACTTTTTCATCCTAATATTTTCTTCCAACATCTCATATTTTTGTCAATGTTTATCCCAGAATCTTGTTGAAGTCCTTAGCAATTCCATTGTCTTATGGGTGGTAAGGGGTGGTTTTATGGTGTACCACCATAAATTATGTCAATAATATTTTTATAGTATCATTAAGAAAATGAGTTCCCCTATCACTTCTTAGACTCAATGGACATCCATACCAACTAATATCATTTTCCCATACAAATATTGTTGATATCATTGTTATGCAATCCTTAATAGGTGTTGCTTCGCCCACCTTTTTTAGAAATTTTTACAAGTTATAATATAGTGCATGCCAAGATCCTATGTGTGGGTGGGGAAATAGGACCTATAAAGTCAATCACCCATTTCTCAAAAGGTTCAGCACTTGTAATAGACCTCAAAGGCATATAATCTTGGGTTTCGAGCTTCCCAAGGCATTGGAAATGTTCACACACCTTGACATATTCCATAGTATCCTTGTATAAAGTTTCCCACCAGAGGCCAACCATCAGAATCTTACACGTGGTGGCATCTCTTGCATAATGAACTCCTGCAATCCCACCATGAGCTTCTTCCATAACCCTCACGCTCATGCTCCAAAACATACTAGAGTAAAACTTCATTATGAACTAGCTTGTATAAATCTCAACCTATCAACTAGTAAGGTATCAAACATACTACAAGTTGTTTCCTCTAAGGTATTCATTCCCTGAGGCACTGTCTAGAGCACAAAAATATGGCAATTTCCTCTAGTTCAGTGGGCACGTGATTTAATATAAAGAGTTGTGCATCCAGCATTGTGTTCTTAATTCTCTACACATCCTCACCATAATTGATTCTTGACAAATGGTCAGGTCTTGAGTTACTTTTCCTTAGTTTTACAATAACTATAAACTAAAACTCCTAAAATAGTAGTATCCACCTACAAATGTGCCCTTGTAAAACATGTTTTTTACCAAATACTTAAGTGCCATATGATCTGTGAAGAAGATAAATGGTGTCGCTAATAAGTATTGTCTGAACTTGTGCAACGCATAAATCATGGACAAAGCTTCATGCTCAGTAGTTGTATAATTCTGTTCAGCTGGTGTCAACTTCCTACTTGTAAAACAAATAGGTTGGTCTACAATTCCTTCTCCTAGTTGTGCCAACACACTGCGCTAATTTCCATCCTAGAAGTTTTAACATGAACATGGAATGGTTTGACCCACAATGGAAAGCACAAGATAGGTGTGTGGTCGTTAACCTTTCTTGATGTTTCAAACACATGTTATTGTGCCTCACCCCAATAGAAGTTTCCTTTAGCTTTTAGTAGTTCTTCTAGGGGTGTGACAGTATTTGCATAGCCCTTAATGAATTTCTTATAATATCATGTATGTCCAAGAAATCCATGTGCTTCACTTTTATTTTTAGGCTCTTCCAATCCCAACATCATAACGACCTTGGCTAGGTCTACCAACAACCCTTCCTTACAAATAATATGCCCCAAAAAAGTGCTAAAAGGTGTCACAAAGATACATTTCTTAATATTCAGAGATATGCTCAACTTCCTACACCTTTCAAACATAATCATCAAATTGTCACAACGATCCTTAACCAAACCATACATTGTTTAATCATCTAGATATACCTGTAAAAATTATGAATCAAGTCCTGAAAATCCTGCACAATAATGTGTGAGAACACAATGGCACATTTTTAAACCCAAAGGGCATTCTTGTATATGTAAAAATTCCCTAGTTAGTGGTGAAATATTTCCTTTCTTGATCTTTCTTCACTATGCGCACTTGGTGATAACCTAAAAATCCATCGATAAACAAGTAGATCTCATGCCCTACATTTCCTTCTAGGATTTCCTTTGTGAATGGGGCGGGAAAAGGATCAATACCACATGTAACATTCAACTCTCTCGTAGTCCATACAAATCCTTACCCTCCCATCCTTCTTAATACCGATGACCATGGGACTAACAAATTTTGACTCCTCAATGGGATCAATTATACGGACTTGAGCATTTTATTAATGTATTCTTTCACCTTGATGCGCAGATTAGGATTCATCCTATAAGGCATCTTTCTAATTAAGCATGCACCTTCTCTAAGTTTTATTCACATCTCATCTAACGAAGGGTGTACTCATTTCAATTCATGATAGCCCATTAGAAACAAGTCCTGAAATTCATGCACAAGTTCAATAATATTAGCCACTTACTACTCCGACCAGTAATCACCAATAATGGAATATTTAGGCTCTACATCTATTCAATTATTAACCTTATTTGTTTTCATGGGTTCATGATACACGTGCAATTTTTCATCTAATGTTTCCATCAACTCGCATGTACCTTTAATTTGGTTAACATCTAGGTTTTTTTCCTCCTCATCATCATCATTTATCATGCACACCAGTTTACCATTTTCTTTCGTTCCCAGGCACAAACCATTTCTTCTTCTTCAGTCTCTTTAAGGATAAGGAACACCTCTAAATACAACTATCCAAACATATCCAAAATAATTTCCCAGCCTTCATGTTATATCCCAAAGTAAGGTGCTTCATAATCTGTAGTGCTTCATTGACCAGAGGTTTAGTGGAAAAGTAATCAAAAGTGTGGATCATAACTGAGGTCATATCTTGCCAATTAATGGTTTATCTTTCAATTATACATAGACATACCATGCATGCACACATTCACCTAAGGTGGCGTAGAACTTATATACCTAGAGTGATGGTGGTAAGGCCTCCTACCCCTCCATCTAAAGTATCTCACAATCCTAGACATTAGACGAAGCGGGGATTCCCAGGAATTCACATATCCGAGAAGGTACATTTTCATTATAAACCTAGTAGAAAGGGGATTCTCACCTCTCACCATTCCAATAGGTCATCTCGAATGTGTATCCCACTAGCGTGTTGTTTTCCCGCGTAGAGTATATACCAGCATATTTATTTTTCACCCAAATCCTTCCATTGGAATCTATGGCATGCAAAAATACATCAGGGTTCCCTTCAAAGTGTAGTGTCTTGAGGTACCTAGTTATAACTTAAGAACCTAACCATGTGCAACCTGCCGATCATGCGTAGTGATCGTGTTCTTAACTTCTCATCCAACTACTTCATATGTTCCATGAACCCAGTTATCATAAGCAATACTTGTGGTATCACTAATTGAATAAGAATCATCCCACTATATTACTCCTTCCTTAGATGGCTTAGTTACGTAAGGGTCTCTAATTGTGCACATGTATATTCTGTTAAAATATTCTTCACTCAAGGGCTTAACATACAAAGCAAATTTTGCATCACAAAGGTATAATGATGCGATATTCTTTATTCTCAAAGCTAATGTACCCCTTTTTAAAGTGCAAATCCACATTATTCGCATAACACTAGGGGCACATAAGTAATGATGGGAAACTATCGCATCAGCTATCTCCAACACTTCAAATTCCCTAGTAAGGTTGGATCCCTAAATTTTAATAGTCGCATCCTTTAATACTCAAGCGACATGACTCTAGTTCTATTTTCCATATATGGTATATTCGAAGAAGGCTGCAATGGTGGTATCCCCATTCAATTCCAAGCATCCAACATGAGTACATTAACTTTTGCACATGTATCTATCAAAGTATTTATCATAAGCCATCCATCTATGACTATATTCAATGTAATGTCCTTATCATACTCATGATTATGGGAGGTAGATTTGTATGAAGTATCCACCTCTTTCACTTATTACCAAAGCATGATAATTTTTCTCTCAACCACTCTCCTAATAAGGGGATTATGTTCTCCTGGATCAAAATTCGACATACCTCCTTAAATTCATCTACATCCTTATATGGGAGTTCATATTTCTTGGCTCAATCCATCACACACGCCTTCTCCTTCAAACTCTAAATCTCTCCTTGCAGATTTTTGATAATGTCCATAGTCTCTTGGTAAACCTCTTTCTGATGTACAACATTTGGGTACTTGGAATTAATCACTTCTTTATTTGTTATAGTCAGCTTATAATTCTAAGGTTCATGAGTACACGCAACCTCAACATGTATGGTAACTAATATGGGTTATAATTCAGAATTTAGCCCAACCTTTGACATCCATTGATCTCCATCTACATGTATCTTAATCGTAGTTGTTCCCTGTCTTGTTTGTGTTGTTTTCTCATATGCTCATACAAGTATGGACATTCTTCAAATTTTGTTGTTTTCCACACCATGAGAAAACCACATTCTGAGGTCACTCACATTGATAATGATTAGGAGATCAAAAAGTAAAAAAAAATCTTCTAAGAAATCATCCTCTTCCACCACCATGACCTTGGCCTCTATATCCACCAAAAATCTTTTATTCCTGTTATCCCCATTATTGTGCCCTTCATTATATTTTTCTCCTTGTTCTTTATATCCACATGCTACATTAGTCTAATGCACACCAGTTTCAATGGCTTCATAGATATGATCAATCACCCTACAGTCAACAAAGTGTCATGAGTGTGTGTTTTAAAAATCTTACAAAGACATAGACACATTCTTCTAGATCACACATTGTAAGAGGGGACATCTACTCACATCATGGTCCAAATGAAAAATATCACAATCCAATAGCATGGTGCACACTAAATTTTGAGGAAAACTATCCTTGGTATTTCCTTAAACCTTGCGAGTCTATACACCATATCCCACCTTTGTGTGTCTCATGAGATGAATTAGCAAAGAGCTTATCTAAATGTTTTCCATAGTTGCAATATGCACCTCTAAAAACAAACTTACCCAAATGTCCACACTCCCAACTTCCTCAAAGCATGTAGAGCTACCGCCAAAACATTGTGTGGGTCTACAAAGGTCTTATGAGATAGCACCCTTCTGAATGGAGTCAAAAATCCACCAACAAACCATTATGCATGCTGACTAGGATGTATTTCATAAGAAAAATTTGACAACAATGTTTTAAAATGGGATTCATATTCCCAAACACTTTCGACAAGCCCTGCTTAATGTCCTTAAGCATACTGATACTTTTATTTTCAAATTATGGAATATATAAATCAAATAAAAACATAGAGCAAAAAACATCATAATCCACCTCAGTCTGATGTGGTTCATACTTTTATACCAATTATGTGCGCACCCTTAAAGAATAGTAGATAACTAAAACACCTTCCTATCCGGAGTGGTGATTCCCTGCACGTACCATAATAACTCACACTTTTTCACATGCTCTGCAACATCCTCAATACCTCTATATTCTAAAAAGTGGAGGGACATCTCGTAATAAACTTATTGAGGTTGATTTATGGGTTGCTGGAAATGTGGGCCCTGCCCTCTAGATCCAGAACTAGATCCGCCACTAGTATTTCCTCCACCAATAGAACCACCTAATCCACTTGATCCTCCAATAGTGAGCGTTAGACTAGTGGATGTACTTACATCCCAACAATATTATTTAAATGAACTCCCACAATCTACGAAATTATAGTACTTACATATGTGTTCCCAATAATCAGGCACCCACGCTCTATCTTGATGACACGCTAGAAAATATTCCTCCAATCGGGCCTCCAAACAACAAAGATGATGTCTATGCTACCATAGAAGGATGTGTGTCTGCGAAGTACTTTTTGTTCAAAATAAAATGATATCTACCAAGCTCTTTGGATTACTTACACTCGCCTTTTAATTAATGATTACTTTTGGAATTAGAACATCAAGCGCAAGGGATAGGTCACTATTAGAGTAGGGACTTTATTTACCTTTATTGTATTTTATCCTCACCCACTTATGTGTGTGGATATTTCCTTTTATTTATTTAGCTATTAGGGGGATATTATCTAGTCATTTGTTAGGTATAGTTCTTTCCTTAATCTATGGTATTGAATAGATCCTTGATGTCTAGTTCTCTCATAAATCTATGGACTTAACTAGTTATTTGATGACTAGTTCTTTCAATGATTTATGGCTTGATCTAAGACCTTGAATGGTTCTTAGATTGTTATTCCTTGCCTATATAAGCAAGGCCCATTCTCAATGTATTTCATTGAGTTCCATAATAATATATGATATTTCTGCTCATTTGTTTGCAAAGGTTTTATGTAAAGTTATTTTGGAAAATTGCTTTCATCTTATAGATAATGGTGTTTGATTAGCATCTATGTTCTTGGCTTGGTACAATCTGGTTATCGTTCCTTTTAGTCACCAAGTGGGATCGGGATGCACACCCACAATCCTCAATCTTTCCTCTTCTAACATGTTGTCATCATAATCTCAAGGGGATTCTCTATTGTGCTTACCTAAGTGGGGAGATCGTAATGATCTAGTTCCACGTCTTCCATGTGAGCTTAAGATCCTTCGTGAGACATCATCCTCTGTAACTCCACAGACTCCTCAATTTTTGCTACTTTTCTAATTCCCTCTCCCACGCTTCATTATACTTAATCTTCCTTTTTGCCACAAGGTCTATCATCTTTCATCGCACCTACTCTTTCCCCTGTGTGTGATGGTATGTTTATCTAGCCATATGGAGGCACTCTAAACTCAACACCACCATCAAGATCTTAATTTCCAAAGGAATAACATAGATGTAAGATCCTTTGGGCTCACACAAAAATTCAAACTCAACAACTTCTAGATAGGAATACATAGACACAACATACTCCAAAGTATAACTGTGCATAACACCAGCCCACCAATTATCTATGTTGAGTTGTGAAGCTTAATTACTTCATTTTAGCATACAATTGGAACTTCTGGAAAATATAGTAACCAACATTGGTTAAGGTCAGACTAGCATCGATCAGGTATGACCGGCATCGGTCAAGAAAGTAAGGAACCGGCGGTTAGGTAGAACCGGTGTCGGTTACTTGTGCGATAAAGTTTTAATTAACTCTCGGGAATTATATCTATTTTTAGCATTAAAATATATTTATTAATTATAATTGCATGGCTAAGTTCCCTAAGTCTATAAACGACTATATAAGCATAAAAGCTAGGGTTTAGAAGTAAGTGTATGGATCATAATTACAAGATAATTATGTGAGAGAGAATTCTTGGTGAAGAAGCAAAAGCTTGATGGAAAGAAAGTACTGAACATCTGAGAGGTGTGGAAGATTGTAAATATTCATTATATATCTTTTCAAAGATTTGGATAATAGATTGGCTTGTTTCTTGGTGGACGTAGCCCACACTAGGTGAACCACGTTAAATCTGGTGTTGATTTATGTCTCTTGTTTTGTATATTTCTTTCGGTAGAATGTATGCTTAGATATAATATATTATTTTACAACCTGTGTGATAATCTCAACAATTGGTATCAAATATTTGTTTGAGGGTTTTGTGTGTTGATAGATTTACTCACGAGATGATTTTTCGATTGAGTGGGAGCTACAACAATGGCAGAAGAAAATAAATACAAGGTAGATAAATTTGACGGCTGAAATTATCAATTATGGTAGATGCAGATTGAGGATTATCTATATCAAATAGATTTGTACTTACCGTTGGATGAGAAGTCTAGACCTACGAAGATGATTGATGAAGAATAGAAGATTCTTGACAGAAAGGCTTTAGGATCTATAATATTGAGCTTGGAAGCATCGTGTATTCCAATATTACTGAAGTGACTTCTATGGTAGAGTTATGAAATATCTTGCTAATTTATATGAAAAACCTAGTGCTTCAAATAAATTTTATTTGATGAAGAACTATTTAGTTATAAGATGCATGAAGGTGAATCTACCTCTAATCATTTGAATGATTTCGATCTCTTGTAAATCAGTTAAAATTGGTTGCAATACCATTTCATGATGAAGTAAAAGCACTTTTATTTTTATGTTCTTTTCCGATAGTTGGGACAACTTGGTAATGGCTATTAGTAATACAACATCCTGTAATAGTATTTTGAATTTTTATGATGTGGTTAGTATAATCTTGAATGAATAAATTCGTAGGAAGAGTACTAGAGGAAACATCATCTGGAAATTATTTGAATGTAGAAAAGGGGCAGGCAGAAGGAGAGATCCAAGAGTAAGAGTAATGGGAAATCAAATTCAAGGGATAGTAGATCTAAATCCAAAAGTAAGGGAATTACTTGTTGGAAATGTGGAAAGAAAGGACATGTAAAGAAAGATTGTTGGTCAAAGGATAAAGAGAACCAACAACCAGACAAAGGTAAAGAGGTGAATTTTGTTGTATCAGAGGTAATGCAATATGCTCTTATTCTTTCTTTAGATAGTAGAATTGAATCATGGGTTTTAGATTCAGGATCTTCTTTCCATGCAACCCCTAATAAGGGTTATTTCAGAAATTATGTCCAGGACAATTTTGGACATGTTTATTTGGGTGATGATGAACCTTGCAGTATTATTGGTAAAGGGGAAGTTCATCTAAAATTACAGAATGGAAATACATGGGTATTGAAAGATGTGAGGTATGTGCCAAGCCTCAGGAGGAATCTTATTTCTGCAGGGCAACTAGGTGAATCTGGTTGCATGGTTACTTTTACAGGAGACTCTTGGAAAGTCACCAAGGGTGATTTTTTTGTGGAAAGAGGTAAGAAGGTAGGAACATTATATTTATCTACCTATATTATTGATTCCTTTTCTACATTATCTACTTCAGATTCAGATGTATGCATGTGGCATAATCGGTTGGGTCATATGATTCAAAAAGGAATGCAGATCTTAAAGGCTAAGGGTAAGTTATCAGATTTGAAAGATTTAGATATCGATTTCGTGAGCATTGTATCTTTGGAAAGTAAAAGAGAGTGAGATTTCTAAAAGTTGGGGTAACTAAGAAGGAGAAAAATTAGAGCTTGTACACTAGGATGTGTGGGGACCGGCTCGGGTAGCTTCTCATGGAGAATCCCAAAGTATTATGTTAATTTCATTGATGATGCTACATGAAAGGTATGGGTTTATTGTAATAAATATAAATATGATGTTTTTGAGACTTTTAAAAGATGGAAAGCCCTTGTTGAGAATGAATCAAATTATAAGTTAAAGTGTCTTAGATCTGACAATGGTGGTGAATACTGTAGCAAGGATTTCAATGATTATTGTTCAGTGAATGTGATACGTAGAGAAATAACGGTTCCAAGAACACCACAGAGAATGGTGTTGTAGAAATAATGAATAGGACAATCATGGAATGTGCTAGAAGTATGAGGATACATTCTAGATTGCCCTTGCATTTTTGGGTAGAAGTAGTTGATACAAAGTGGTTTATTTGATTAACCATGGGCCTTCAAGTTCACTAGATGGAGGAATACTAGAGGAAGCTTGGAATGGGAAAGAGGTAGATATTTATTTTGTTAAAGTTTTTGGTTTAGAAGCTTTTGTGCATATTAATAAGGAAAATAGAAAAAGTTGGATGCAAAATCCAAGAGGTGCACTTTCATTGGTTATAGATCGGTAATTTAGTTTCTAATTTTGGGATTTAGAGAATTGTAAAATTTTAGGATTCGTGATGTTGAATGGAATGAAAAGAGAATGTATAGGGATCAAATTTTGGTACCCAAGGATGAGAAAATTGAGAAGTTTATTGATGAAAATGAACTCTCGGGTTTTAAAGAAACACCTACAGAAATACACAGTAACCGTGGTCGGTTAGTCCCTGACCGAAATCAATCAGATGAATTGCCGATGGTTACAGAGGATCCAAACCAGCATCGGTTAGCAGAACCAACATTGGTTAGAGGTGACCGGCATCGGTCACTATCAGAAGTTGATACTAATGTTCAAGAGGCCCAGATAGAGCCTCTAGTACCCCAAACTCCTGTGAGAAGGTCATAAAGGGTAAGTAAACTTCTAGAAATATTTACACCTTCTCTATTTTATTTATTATTGACTAATAGTGGTGAACCAGAGAGCTTTGAAGAAGTAATGTAGGATAAGACTCACATTCAGTGGGAGCATGGCATGGATGAGGAGATGGACTCCTTGGAACAGAACCAAACTTGGGATTTGGTTAAGTTTCCAACATGTAAGATAACATTGTAGAACAAGTGGGTTTACAAGATTAAGGAAGAAGAGGGTGGACAAAAAAGGTACAAGGCAAGGCTTGTAGTAAAGGGATTTGCATGAAAGCGTAGGTATTGACTTTGGTGAAATATTTTCTCCTGTTGTTAAGATGACTTCTATTCGTACTGTATTGAGTTTAGTTGCAGTAGAAGATTTGCATTTAGAGAAACTAGATGTGAAGACGAATTTCCTTCATGGTGATTTGGATGAAGATATTTATATGCAGCAACCGCTTGGGTATGAAGTCAAGGGTAAGGAGAAATTAGTGTGCAGGTTGAAAAAGAGCCTATATGGGCTCAAGCAAGCTCCAAGGAAATGGTACATAAGGTTTGATAGTTTTATGCATGAGCATGGTTACTTGAGATGTGAATCTGACCATTGTGTTTATTTCAAGAAGCTTGAAAATGGGAACTATATTATTTTGTTATTGTATGTGGATGATATGCTTATTGCAGGATCTAGTATGCATGACATTGGTGAGCTTAAGAGAAAGCTAGATCACACATTTTCTATGAAGGATTTAGGATTTGTAAAAATAATCCTTGGCATGTAAATACATATAGACAGGAAAAACAAGAAATTGTATTTGTCTTAAGAGGATTATATCTACAAGGTGTTAGAAAGGTTCAACATGTAGAATGCAAAACCTGTTAGCACACCTATGGCTAGACACTTCAAATTAAGTAAAGATCAGTGTCCTTCATCACATGAGGAGGTCAAATACATGACACGAGTACCATATGCTTCAGCAGTTGGAAGTCTCATATACGCTATGGTTTGTACTAGACCAGACATTGCATAGGCAATGGGAGTTAAGAGTAGATATATGGCTAATCCAGGTAAAGAGCATTAGAAATCAATCTAATGGATACTCAGGTATTTGAGAGGGACATCTAGCATATAGTTATGTTATGGAGGTTCAGATATTTCATTACGTGGCTATGTTGATTCAGATATGGATGGAGATCTGGATGGTAGGAGGAGCACTACTGGATATATTTTCACATAGTAGGTGGAACGACAGTTAGCTGGATTTCAAGATTGTAGAAGGTTGTGGCTTTGTCTACTATAGAGGAAGAGTATGTTGCAGATACAGAGGCTAGAAAGGAGATGATATGGATGAGTAGGTTCATGAAAGAGTTGGGAAAGGAGCAAGATGATTGCAAACTATTCAGTGACAGTCAAAGTGCAATTCATTTAACAAAGAACTCAGCATTTCATTCGAGAACAAAACACATTCAGTTGAGGTATCACTTCATACGGAAGGTATTAGAGGATGGACAGTTGAATCTAGAAAATATTCATATGAGAAAGAACCTTGTGAATATGCTAACGAAGCCGTTAGTAAAGGAGAAGTTGGAGCTACACTCCACTTCTATTGGTCTTTGAGTTTGATACTTGAAGAGGAAGAAACAAAGCCAAATAATTATCCAAGAATGACGATGTACAGGTATGGTGTAGTAATTAAACTCCAAGTGGGAGATTGTTGAGTTGTGAAGCTTAATTACTTCATTTTAGCATGCAATTGGAACTTGTTGGAAAATATAGTAACCAACATTAGTTAAGGTCAAACCGCATCGGTCGGGGTAGACCGAAATCGATCAGTATGGTGGCATCAAGAAAGTAAGGAACCAACAAGGGTTAGCTTAGTAACCGACATCGGTTACTGTATGCGATAAATTTTTAATTAACTCTTGGGAATTATATCTATTTTTAGCATTAAAATAGATTTATTAATTGTAATTGCATGGCTAAGTTCCCTAAGTCTATAAATGACTATATAAGTATAAAATCTAGGGTTTAGAAGTAAGTGTATGGATCATAATTACAAGATAATTATGTGAGAGAGAATTCTTGGTGAAGAAGAAAAAAGCTTGATGGAAAGAAAGTATTGAACATCTGAGAGGTGTGGAAGATTGTAAATCTTCATTTTATATCTTGTCAAAGCTTTGGATAATAGATTGGCTTGTTTCTTAATGGGCGTAGCCCACACTGGGTGAACCATGTTAAATCTGGTGTTGATTTATGTCTCTTGTTTTGTATATTTCTTTTGGTATAATATCCACTTTTATTTACATGTGTACTTACATCGATATATTTTCTGCATAACTGTTGTGTTAATCCCAACAATCTACAACATGCATCCAAGGTTCATATCCATAAAAAAATCTTGTACTCTTCCTATGTCCAAACTATTGGTCCGTAATTCCAACTTTTATTTGATGCATAGGATGACAACCATTCATATAACTCTATTGGAAAGTAATAAAAGAATGTCTCATAAAGCTCATGATAAATATGTTCTTCAACCCACATGCACACATTGAAATCAGGTCTAGCCATAAATTATCCAATCTTCAATGGATGCAAGGGCAACCGATACACCATCATCATGCAACATTGTGGTAAATAGTTTGAAAAGAGGTCCCAGCAACAAAACCAAAATGTAGTCTTATTTTTCCCACTCAATTGCATAGGCATGCTGACACTTCATCTAGATAGATCTGAATGCTCACCCAAAGTGTGTGAAACTACCAGGTCCCTCTATGTTATTAGTCTTCCCAAGTTGTTATCATGCATGCTCATAACAACCGCAATCAAAGTATATAATCCATCATAATAACCATATCCACAAGCTCAATTTGGAAACACACATAATAAGGAAACATATTAGATCAGCTCACTATTACAATCAGATTTACCATACAATAACCATGAATAGAGACATCAGTAACTAAAATCTATCCACAAAGACACATCATATTAATTCATCATAAACATTAGTTGTATACATCATTAACACCATCACAAAGTCATGGACATGAATCATAACAGTAACATAACTTTGTTACAACTTAAAAACATAATTGATCCTAAATAGTTGATCCATAGGGATCCAAAATAACTCTACTTCATCAAATCATCCAACACTAGAAGAAGAAAATGGATAAAATGAGGTTTATTCAGTATTTTAACAAAACCATCACCCTATGCAGAGTGGCGGTCCTGTAACCTCTCCCTAGACATGGCAGCAGTCCTATAACCACCATTTTGTGTAAGGAGGTAGTCTTGTAAATTTTTTTGTGATAAAAAAATGAAGCATGAACGGACACGGATTTGAATCGTCTAGCTTTATCGCTTCCCTATTATGACCTTTCCCATTCTCTAGTGCATGGGAGGACATGGGAGAGGCTATAAATACTTGGGAGGAGAAAATGATTTGATCATTAGAAGCAAGAGATTTCATGGGAGTAAGTGCAAGAGTATTCTTAGTGCTAGAATTGAGTTTGTAGAAGCAAGGAGGTTGAGAACAGAGAAAGCAAGTACTTGGGAGGAAGTGTGAGACATTGTCAAATTTCCTTTCATACTTATTGTAAAATATGTATCTTCATATTTGAATTGGCCAATAAAACAAGTGGGAAGAAAGAACATTTGCCCTTCCGATTGGTTTTCCCTCACACTGGGGTTTTAGGATAAAATTCTTAGTGTTTGTGTTTTAATTCATTTCTCTCTGCAAATTTTTATTATAAAGCATAAGTAATTCAATCACTAGCTCAAACTGTCATTTTCTAATTGAAAGTAGAACAACAACATTTTAAAGTGTGATTTGTGAGAATTCCAAAGTTGAAGGTTTACAGATCATTTTGGTATCAGAGCTAACAAGTATCTAGGACTGTGGTATTTGTTCTTTTGATTTGTATGATAGTGATAAGGTCTAAAGGTGAAGAATTTTTACCCTACAATACATACATTTCTATGAAGAAGTGGAAACAAGTAATTCAAGGACAAATGGAGAAGAAAACTTGGTCCATAGAATTGAGATGCTAGAGACCATGATGGATAGAATGTATAGACATCAACAAGAGCTCTCATATCTGTAAAAGATGGCTTCTATGAAACAATATTCCATGGACTCAGTGGTTCGAGCGTTGGCCGAGAATTTTGGCATAGGGAAGAGCCACGAAGAGGAAGATGATGTGGAAGAGCATGAAGAAGAGACTCCAATTGGGAAGGTAAAATCTGATCATGCTCCCTTTAAATTTGAAACAAAAGTTGAAATTAAGAGATTTGAAGGACAAGTAGATGTAGAGTTGCTTGATAAATGGTTAAAATAGTTGGAAGTCTATTTTAGCATCCATAATGTTACTGAGGCACAAAGGATTACCTTTGCACATCTCAAAATGGAAGGTCATGCTCTGGTTTGGTGGGAAACCCATCTAGCCACTTGTGAAAAGAAGAAACGTCCTATTGTCAGTACTTGGGAGGGATTTAAGGAATTACTTAGAGCTAACTTCTATCCTATTGGCCATAAGACTGACCAGATGATTAAATGGTAGTATTTTAGACAAGGAAGTGGTCAAAGTGTGTAGGACTATACTACGGAGTTTTGGAGGCAAGCCATGTTTTTGAATATGGAATTGGAGGATGAGGACATTTTGACCAAGTATTTGGGAGGACTTCACACTCACCTTGAAAAAAATTCATCTCCACGAAGCCCAAAGATCTCAATGAGGCGTGTGTATAGGCATACTACATAGATGATGAAAGGAAGCAAGGAGAAGCAAAGTTGAAGGAAAAACAATCAACAAATCAAGAAAAGAAGGAGCAAGGGAAAACAATTGGCAAAGGTAAGTGGAAGGGGAAAGGTAAATAAACTTCCACCACCTTGAATACTTGTAAAGATCCTAATTTTTTTTGCAATAATTTTGATATCAATTGTCATACTGACGCTACATGTTAGAAGTTACATCTGGAGATACATCCAAAGAAATGAACCAAGGATTATGAGAAATCCATGACATCTGTAAAGATAGATGGAGAGGTGGAAATTGAAGATAAATTTGATGTGGATGAAATACTTGGATGCACGACCACCAACATGGATAACCAGGAAGAGGAGATGAGTAGACTATTCCAGATCAAAATCTAGATCAAAAGAACTAAGGTAAATGCTTTTATCAACATCGGTTCTCAATCTAACTTGATTTTTAAAGAAGTTTTAAAGAATCTTGGTCTTGAGACTTACGAGCATCATCATCCATATCCTTTGGGATGGGTGAAGAAGGGTGTAGAAATTTAGGTAACAATAAAATGTAAGGTCAAGTTTGGGATCAATTCCCAGTATATTGATGTATTGGAGGCTGATGTTATTCCACTTGATGCATTTGATGTTGTTTTTTGGAGTCCTTACTTGTATATCAGGGATTCTATATTCATGAGAAGGGAGAACCAATACTAGATGGGTCAATGATGGCATCAACTATAACATCCGGGAACACCAAAGATAAGTCACGGGTTACTATGGTGAGTGTTAACCAAACAAAACAACTTATTCAGGCAAATCATAATCAATTTTGTTTACTTTTGTTAAAGGATAAACAAGATGGGGTAGAAGTTTCAGATATTTCTAACCAAGGGATGAAGGATTTGGATAGTATTATTCAAGTATTTTTAGGAAGTTTTTCAGAATCCCAATGGGTTACCACCAAAATGGGAGGTAGAGCATGAGATTCAGCTATTTCCAGAGTCCCCTCTACCGAACATTGGGTTATATAGGAAATCCTTGTTGGAGAGTACTAAGGTGAAGAAACAACTCCAAGAGCTGTTAGACCAAGGTGTGATATGTCCGAGCACCTCACCATGTGGTTCACCTATTGTGATGGTGCCGAAGAAGGATGGTTCTTAGAGAATGTGCATCAACTACCACGTTCTGAAGAAGATCACCATAAAGAACAGATATCCACTCCCCCACATAAATGATCTCTTAGACCAGCTTCAACATGCCAAATTCTTCATGAAGTTGGATCTCAAGTCGAGTTATCACCAAGTCAGAATGAAGGAGGATATATGGAAGACTTCCTTCAATACAAAACAAGGTTTGTATGAGTGGTTAGTACTTCTATTTGGTTTGTGTAATGCACCTGCTACATTTATGATATTGATGAATAATGTATTATGGGTATTCATAGATTCATGTGCCATTGTATATCTAGATGATATTTTTATTTTTAGTGCCACATGGGAGGAACATCTAACACATTTGCAGCAAGTTTTGCGAGTTCTCAAGGAGAAACAACTGCTATGCAACATGAAGAAGTGTGAGTTTGCTAAGCAATCACTTGTCTATCTTGGGCATGTGGTTGGAGGAGGAGAGCTACGAGTGGAACCAAATAAGGTGGAAGCCATCACCAACCTGGAAAACACCAACGGGAGCTATAGAGACTAGAAGCTTTGTGGGAGTAATTTAATACATGAGTAAATTCATTATGGGTTTCTCCACTATTACAACACCTCTACACACAGTGGCCGCAAAGAGTAAGAGTTTTGACTGGGGTAAGGAACATGATCAGGATTTTGAATTTCTAAAGTATAAAATCAATCATGCACTAGTACTTTCTCTTCCTAATTTGCAACAACCCTTTGAAGTAGAGACAGATGCCAGTGATTATGCTATGGGCACAATGTTGCTTCAAGGAGGTAAATTTGTATCCTATCATTCGAAACTTTTACGTTAGTAGTTAAGTGATATTCAATATATGATAAGGAAATGTGTGCACTAATTTAAGAAATTAAAAATGGAAACATTATTTGTTGGGTAAAGAAACTATTATGCACACTGACCACAAAACTCTCCAGTATTTGCAAGCACAGTCAAAATTGCAGCATGTAAGGCACTACAAATGGATCTATATCCTCCAACAATTCCATCCGGTGATAAAATTCAAAAAGGGTAGTACAAAATTGGTGACAGATATGTTTTCTAGGCTTCCCACAGGTGAAAATCTCCCACTTGGCCACTATCTCTCATATTTATCCCTTCACGAACAAAGCTTACGGAGAGGCATATGCCCAGAAAAGGAATTTGGGGTGATATTTCAGCAGCCTGCATCCCTAGTTGATGAAAGGATGGGGATTGAAGATTTTTCTCAAGGATGGGATGCTCTACCGATGGGGAAGCTTTATGTGCCAAAAAAGAATAAATAATTTTATTTAGGAGGGAAGCACATACCTATAAAGTATCATAACATTCCAAAGTATTGGTAAGACCTTATCCCACTTGCAAAGGTACGTGTATTGGCCCAATATCCAAGAAGAAGTTTCAAAATTTATAAAGGGATGTAAATGTTTTTCTCAAAGCTAGCAAGTTTAAGACTATGAAGGAAGGTTTTTATATGACATTAACAATCCCCACTCATCCATGGGAGGACATCTCTATGGATTTTTAGGAGGAATACCTATTTCTAAACATGGCCATATATATATATATATATATATATATATTATATGTTTTTGTTGATAGATTTAGTAAGATGTGTATTCTTATGGCATGTAAAAAGAAAATAAAAGAACATAAGGAAGCATATATTTTATTTTCTAATGTATGGGTACATTTTGGCTTGCCGAATTCTATTGTTTCTGATAGGGATTCTAGGTTCTTAGGAAATTTTTGGACTACTTTTGGGACAAGATAGATACCAAGTTACAAAGGAGCATAACCTTCCATCCAAAGACAGATGAACATACATAGGTGATGAACATGAATTTGGTGCATCTGATTAGATCATAGGGTATAATAGAAAATATCTCGAGGACTTGAGATGAATCCTTAACCTACATTCAACATTCCTATAATCAGGTAGTACACACATCCACCATGAAGTCACCGTTTGAAGCATGCTTGGGATATCTACCTATAAATCCAATGGACATGGCATTTGGCAAGCATGATGAGGAGGATATATGAGACTCAGAGGTGACTAGAGCAACCAAACTCATTGAGAGGATCTGGAAAATCGATTTCAAGGTGAAAGAACAGTTGGAGAAATATGAATCCAAGTACAAGGCTAGACACAATCAACATAGGAGAGAGCATAAAATTCATGTTGGAGACATATTTTGGATTTACTTGAGAAAGGAGAGACTACAAGGTCAAGCATGGAAGCTCAAGCCACTACGATATGGACCGTTCACCATCTTTGGATCAAAGTTGGAGAAAATGATTTTTGGCTTTATTTTCCACCCATTTATGCATATGTACTTAGTAAATCGTGAAAAATTGCATCTATATGAGCCATCCATGCTTGATGAAGATGAAGGATTACAATTTCTACCTTCCATAGAATATTTCATCTTGGACTCATGAGGCAAATTAGAGGAGGATGTAGTGCTGTAGCAGAAGGTCAAAGAGACAAGGAGAGAGGGTGCAAGAGTCTTTGAAGTTGGACACCAAGGTAGGCCTCGTGGTACTTGAAGGAGCAAGTGAGGAAATTATTTCCTCATATACTCCCCCACTAAGATTTTGTGGGACCAAAATCCTCCTAATCAGGGGAGGTGTGATCCATAGGGATCCAAAATAACTCTACTTCATCAGATCATCCAACACCAGAAGGAGAAAATGGAGAAAATAAGGTTCTATATGTATTTTAATCAAACTTCCACCTTGTGTAGAGTGGCAAGGTCTCAGAATCGCCCCCAGACAGGCAACGGTCTTGTAACCATTGGTCTACATAGGGTGATGATCCTGTCACTTTTAATGAGAAAAATAAAAATGAAGCATGAATGGACATGGATTTGAATTGTCCAAAATTTTCCCTTCCCTTCCATGACCTTTCCCATTCTCCAGTGCACAAGAGGACATGGGAGAGGCTATAAATACTTAGGAGGAGCAAAGGATTTGATCATTGGAAGTAAGAGATTTCATGGGAGTAAGTGCAAGAGTATTCTTAATGCTGGAATTGAGTTTGTAGAAGCAAGGAGGTTGAGAACAAAGCAAGCAAGTACTTGGGAGGAAGTGTGAGACATTGTCAAATTTCCTTTCATACTTATTGTATAATATATATATTCATATAAAACAAGTGGGAAGAAAGAGTAGTTGCCCTTCTCGACTAGTTTTCCCTCACACTGGGGGTTTCAGGATAAAATTCTTAGTGTTTGTGTTTTAATTCATTTCTCTCTATAAATTTTAATTCTAAAGCATAAGTAATTCAATCACTAGCTCAAACTTTCATTTTCTAATTAAAAGTAGAACAACAACGTTTTAAAGTGTGATTTATGATAATTCCAAAGTTGAAGGTTTACGTGATCAACAATGCAAATTACATATATATAGGGGTGGGTATTTTCCCTTCACCTCCCATGCACTCTGAAAATATCCCACATACTTAAAATAGTCACGTGCGCATACAAAGATAACTATGAAGCATGCAAGCTTTGCTAATAATAGACTATCTATAAATAAACCCTGATCTAATCCTATTATTAGCTTGAACTCTACATGTCTCTTTATCATCCACTTTATCCCAAAATATATTTTCCTTAGTCATGAAGTCTTCATGATTTTCTCCTTACATGCTCTGCACTCTATCCTATTTTTTTCCTGATCCATGCAAAATGGCTAAGTCCTGAAATTTGTCTTTTTAGGCGTGAAACCTTAGGGCATAAATTTCTCAACCTTATGTGCCTATCCACGCACCCTCTTCTTTTGCACCACTATCATATATTCTTTTTATACTTAGGTAATATTTTACAAAGACAATAACATCGATGCTTGGATTTACCCAAGAGGTCATAAAAAATTCTTCTACTATCTTATGGATGAGATCATAAAAGATGTAAGTCATAGATCACTGATGTAAGTCATTTTTCAAACCAGACCATTGGCTAATTGCAATAGAATAAAGTACCCCAAGGAATGATGAAATAAGTATTATGTTGGACCATTGGTCTTTTGGTGCGATGAGGATTTGATTGTACCTAGAAAATCCATCCATAAGAGAAAGCATCTTATGACCAATGATAAGATCCACAAGTTGATCATTGTTAGGAAGAGGAAAGTCATCTTTAGGAAAATCAAGATTTAAATATCGAAAGTAGGTGTAGATACGTATATTTCCAAAAGATTTGTAAAAGGGTATGATGTTAGAAACTGATTTCATACAATCAATATGAATAATGGAATTAGCTGAAAGAAGGAATTACAACTCCTCTTTGACAAGGAGGGAAACTCGAGGGTGCATGTGGAGAAGCTTCTACTTAACTGGATTAGCATCAGGAATGGTGATGACATCATGGACAAAGATAGAAGGGTTGAGGCAAGGGTGTCGAGTATATGACCATGCGAAGGCTTGGCTATGTCTATAAAATAATTTGGTTAAATAATCAAGCTCTTGCGGATCAAGGGATTTACCCACTTTGAGGATGCAAGGATCTTTTGGGGTCCCTGTTTTGATATCAATGGTGGATTCATTAAGAAGGGTGTATGTGTTGGGTGGTAAGGTCTTATGAAGATAGGAAACTTTTTCCCCATGTAAGAAAGGATGGAATCATTGTCGGTGCATTAAATAATGTCAATGGTAGGAGAATATTCCTCTACCATATCAGGGAATCGAAGAGGGAGGGGCCTAGTTTGATATTCACACTGATAAGTAAGTTGCCCCAAAGTGATAGTGGAGATTTAAAAAAAGATAGAGGGAATGGAAATAATTTCATCCGTATTCATAGGTTGATGGGATGGAGAATATGGGGGATCAATGTCCATAAAAGCTAAAGATGGTGGGAGAGGGTCGGTAGATTACTCCTTCAAACCCATTATGAATTTTTCATGGAGCTCACGAGATTGGTCAATGATGAGATCATGCATGCCTTGTTCATAATTCCCCATTCCAAATCCTTTCCATGCGTAGTGATAAAGATAGGTATAGGCAAAGGATTTTTTGTAAAGAAATTCAAATCCATTGGTATAAGGCTTGGTGTGTGGTTGAGTGTAGATGTGAGAGGAAGGGTGATTGACACTACCATAGATGATATTGGTGTAAAGATGGGGTGGACCAAAAGAAATGATATCCTTGACATCAGGTTGATACATTGGAGATTTATTGGGTCTACCAAGTCTATGAGGCATGGGAGAAGCATTAAGGATGAGGAGACGATACTCCCCAACAAGAGACGATCCATCACTTTGTCTATAGAGTCATCATTAGGAATATTAGAAGTGGAAACAAATGAGCTAGTAGATGATTCAAAAGAATCTTTTTGGGATGAGAACGTTGTTGGGTCAATAAGTCATGTGACATGTTTTGAATGGAGGAGTGTTGTTGGGGAGAGTTAGGATTTTCCCCTCATGTTCATATTTGATACATCGATGAAGGGTGGAAGGAACACAATACATGACATGAATCCATGGTCATCCAAGTAAGATATTGTATTGGAACTCCCCTTCTATGATATAGAAGACCTCATGGAGGGTTTTTCACTAACACGAGATAAGAAGAATAACCATGCCCAAAGCGAGAGAAATGAAATCATTTAATGTGTGAAGGATCATGAGTGATTGGGTGATGATGAAATTAGGGAGCTTGAGCTAATAAAAGGTGTGGGATGAGATTATGTTTATGCTAGCTCCATTTTCTATCATAGAACATTAGATGAATGTGTCATTGATACACACAGTGATGAAAAGTGGAAGGTCATGGTCTTCAGGTGATATGTCAAGAATTTCAGAATATTCAAAATATATGGCGAAGCGCAGCAAGTGCTCCAAAAAGGGCCGCAAAAGGCTGAGTCTCATCACTAGGGGTAGGAATAAACTTTATAGCTTCGATGAGACCTTGCCTATGATTGGGGAAATTTGGATGGGCTCATAAAGCAACATATTGATTGGGTCCTGATGGAGTTGTTTCATAATAATTTTTTCAATGGTAGAAGGTTATGGGGTGGCTAAGATAGACACTTTGGATTTGATGAAGAAGAGTTTGGATTAGGCTCGTTAGAGGGAGAGGCAATAAAAACCTTTGACTTAGATTGAGTAGGAGGTTGAGAATCATGTGGATGAGAATGAGTGGAGATTTAAACAACATTGATAAAAAGAAGAAGAAATTCTTTAGGGGGAGGCTGTGTTAAGAGGAGGAATGGCCACAAAGGTCTTGGATGAGTGAGGATATTTAGAGGTTTTGGTGGATGAAGATTGGGGTGGAGAAGCGGGATTGGTAAATGGAAGAGGGTGATCCCCTTCAATGAGAATATCATATTCTTCAATGATATTATGGATGATAGTTTGGAGGGCCTTGCAATGTTTGGTATCATGTCCTGGGGCACGCTGATAAAAAAAAATGAAATTAGAATCAAACCATGAAGATCTAGGCCAACGTGAATCAAAATACTTAATGGGGAGAGGTTCATTACAGATACTTGAAGTAAGCGTTGGAAGATTTCTGTGTAGGAACCAATAGGAGGTTTTGAGGAAGATGTTATAGATGAAGTGGATTTGAGAATGGTGGATGCGGAGGTAGGAAAGATGGTTTTATTTGATGAGGATTTATGGGAGACTTTGATTCTATCTTGGATTTAGAAGGAGGAGAAGATGATTGTGACCTGATTTATTTTTGATGATTGGTGACCTAGGTGGTTTGGATTTTGATTTGATAAATGAGGATGTGCATGATTTTGAAGGGAGATTAGATTTAGAAGGAGAGTTAGATTGTTTTGACATGGATTTTTTGACTATAGGAGTCTTGGATGAAGGTCCTGACCCTAATTTGTATGGGGATGATCCTAAGAGTGATGATGTGACATTAGATTTCTTAGGAGGGTTAGTCTTGGGAGGAGGGAGCTCTAAATTTTTGTGTGTGAGGGATTTTTGAATGGGCACACCAAGGTTCTTATACTTTGGTTGTGAGGATTTGCTTTGGTAGGAATGATGATGATTTCATTTAAGGGATCTATAGAGACAGAACCAAGTAATGTAGATTGTGTTGTAGATGGGGATATTATAGGTGGAAGTGGTTTTGGATGACATGATTGATGATATCAAAAGGGTTTTTATATTGTCTAGGTATTAAATTTGTTGGTGTAGGAATGATTGGATTTGTAGATGAGACAAGAGTATCATTTTTTATTGTATTAAGTAGGGATGTCTATGTAGTAGATGTTTCAAGGATGGTATGGATGTGGATATAGATTCAAATGTTGATGTGGGTATGATCATAGTAGTATATGTGGTTGATGTGGAAGTGAGTATAGATGTAGGAGTGTATACTAAGGATGTTAAGATGGGTGTTGGGGTAGATGTAGGTGAAGGACCAAATGAAATATGTGAGGATGTGGTAGATATAGATGGGGAAGTAGGTGTAATTGAGATTGATGTGGATGTGGTAGTTGTGGATATAGTCGATGTAGATATAATAGGTGTAGATATGGGTGTAGATGTTGATGAAGTTGTGGGCATGGGATATAATTCTAAAATAAATGTGGGTACAAGGGATGAAAAGATTATGGGTGTAGGTGATAGTTTTTGTTCTTGATTTATAGTATTGATTGTATGGGAATTAGGTGTTTGAGATGTGAGGGTGGAGTTTGATTAGTGGGTGGATGATTGGGGAAAGGTTGTTTGAAGACATCGAGAGGCTAATTAGGTGGTGCATTAGGATTATCTACTTGAAGGTCACCACGATCTATGAGTTTTTGGATAAGGTCTTTAAAATTGCAACACTTTTCAATGTCATGACCACAGACTTGATGATACTTACAATAATTCTCCTTATGATACCATGTTGGTTTGGGTCACAAATCATCAAAATGTTGAATGGGAGGAATTTGAATAAGATGGAACACAATTAACTTGTCAAATATTAAATTATAGGATACCTCAAGGGGGTATAATTAGGAGGTTGTCTAGGAGCTCTTTTTGGAGGCTTTGTGTGAGAAGTAGATGTGGAGGAAGATTTGACCATGATGGCATTGACGACATTCTTAGATTTGTTAGCATATGTGGAGGACTTAGTATGGGATTCTTTTATTGAAGTTTGAGGTGGTTTTTCTCAAGGGTGCGAAGTTCAAGTTTGCGAGCCATGGTGAATGCCTCTTCAAAGGTTTGGAATGATTGTATTTGAAGAGTAGAGGAAATATGCTTCACACAAGACCATGAGAAAAGTTTGATTAGTTCAGTCTATGGAAGAGATAATGATAATTGGTTGATTATGTCACGCCATCGAGCAACAAATTTTGTGATATAATTTTCATTAAATTGTATAATGGCGTAGAGGTATATGATAGTGCTTTTACATGTGATATTGATTGAAAAGTGTTCTAGGAATAATTGTAAGATTTGGGTGAAGGAACATAATGAATGCTAGGGAATTTTGTTATACTAATCTAACGTGGGTATGGATAATGACATGGGAATGTACAAAGCATAAGGTCTTGATCATGAGAAATGAGGTAGCATGCGTTCCTAAAGTCACGAATATACTATTGTGGATCCTCTTTGCTATTAAACTTAGAGAACTTTGGGATCTCCCAATGTGGGGGATAAGGCTTAACAGGAACTGAAGGATTGATGGGTTCATTACAAATCTAATCATATGAAAAGTTATTTTTGATCCTAATGTAGTAGCTTCAAGATTGTTCATTCTACTCAATAACGCATACATGGGATCACTAGATGCATGAGGATGAGAAGTTGAAGGATGTGGTTGTGGAATATATGAAGTAGATAGGTTAGGTTGAGAAATGGGTTGATAGGTGTGAGGATGATTAGGTGTTTTTCGAAATGTAATATAAGGGGAATTTAATTGAATTGTTTTGATTGAATAGGGTATAGGTTTTTAGAGATGGGGATGTGGTAAGATTGATAGAGACATTATATTGATTTGGTATAGGATGATTTGGGATGTAAGTAATGGGTGGTTGAGATGTTTGAGTGGATTGATTGGGAATTATGTGTAACAAAAACACCTTGAAGAGGAGGTTGATGGGTTTGGTTTGATTCAAAAGGATGAGGCTATGAAGTGATCACATTCACATGAATATGGGAAGTGGAAATAAGGGGTAAAGTTGGGTTATGTTGTTCAGATGGAGGAGGAAGCAAATGATACTCTTGTGATGATTGGATAGGAGCACTAATAACCGTAGTGGATGAGGAGGTGATGGGGATAGAAGAGGTGATAATAGTGTTAATGCAAGACAAATTAGGGGGAATGGGAACCACCAATTGAGTGGTTTGGTGAGTATGAGGGATTGTGGAGGAATATTGATGAGGATAAATCTCACATTGCACCATGGAAATTTCATTCATATCTCTAGGAAAGAACACATCAAGTTGTGATGTGAGGACTTGGGTGGATTCAAGATGAGAATGATAAGCATAAATTTTTTGAATAGGGGGACGTCAATAGGGAGGTTGGTAGATTTATAAAGAAGGTAATCATGAAGAGTAACTGGGTTGGAATCAAGAATCTCTCAAAATTCTACACATCCACGATGGATGGTAGGATGCCAAAAAGCTTCCACAAAAGTGGTGGATGGGGTGTAGTTGGTCTAGATGGGATGGAGTGATGATAAATAAAGGGGTTGGTTTTAACATGGGTGTTAGGTTGGATGGCTTGAGACTCTTGAAGAGGGGGAATGGGAACCAAAGGTTGAGTAACCATGGAAGAGGTGACTAAAGGGGTGGAAGAAATGATAGAAAGGGTAGAAGTTTGTTGGGAAACAATAGTAGAAGTAGGAATGTTGTTGGATGACATGGTTTGTTCCATTTTTCTTGCTTAGGAACGTGTAATAATGGGCATGAAACAAATAATAATACAAGAAACTATGTTGATTTTTAATTACTTCAAACAAGTCATGCAACAAAGTTTTAATTATCTTGATTATTAAAGATGTGTGAAAAGAAAGGAAAATGGGCTCAAAGGGAACCTAAGAAATGGCCAAACTATGGATGGTTTTGGGTTGTTTTGGATGGATTCCTTGATATACCTAAAGGTACGTGAGGCCCAAATCTATGATGACTACTAGTACATGGCCTGATATTGGGGCCTACCCCCGCTTGTCACACACCGCAACGATAAGGGTGTCGGGAACTTAGCCAATATACCAATAGACAAAAAATTATAACGCATCCAAAACACTGCGAATTATTTTCATATTGGGTGATGAAATCCCAATAGTTCCACCTGGGAGGAGATGTTTAAGATGTGTAGTTTTGATGCGTGTGTTTTAGATGTGTGTGATAAGAGTGTATGAAAATAATTAACCTCATAATTAGAATAGATTTTCAATCAAATATGAAGGTTCTTTTTAGATCCAAAATTAAGTGTTATGTTTGATGAAGACACTCAAGAAAGGAAAGGAAAATGATGCAAAAGGATCAAATAAAGAAAAAATTAACAACACCTAGATAATGCTTTTCTTTTTATTTTTAAGCAAGCAAGAAAATCCAAGAAAAGAAACCCACGCACGCAAGAAAGTAAGAAACGCTCCTACCTACGAGGTTAGATGAATATGGATAAAATGAAATGAAAATGAAAGACAATGAAAAAGACTCACCAAATAAGGGTGTGTCCCATCGATCATGTAATAATTTCAAACCAATTTTCTCGTACATGTTTCATATTATCAAAATCATAATAAGGAAAAGATGACATGATAATGAAGACATGCACAAAATAAGAATCCTTATCGTAGCTAGTTAGGTGACCTGTATAATAAAGAGAACTTGATAGAAAAAGGATTAGTAGATAGATGAGTGGGTTTCTTAAAAAATTAGACATATAAGTGAAAAATTCCTAGGATGGATATCAACCCACATTTTGATAAAGATAAATAAAGTAAATGATGGATTTGATATAATGCAACAAAATCGAGATAAAACAGAAAGTTGAAATGACAGAGATAAAGTAGAAATACATATCTGATCTAAGTAAATGTAAACCAAATCAAACCTGGGTGGGTTGATGGTGACCCAAGGCTATAGAGCACGCGCTTTTGGTGACTATGATAGACCTAGTCAAACAACAACAGAAAATGTAGGTTTTATGGCTTTGGCGGAAGATATGGAGTGGCGGTGAAGCTAAGATGAAGATGAGATAAAAATAGGAACACCGCAAGAGATATTGACCTGAATATGATAGAAAGGATGCAATAAAATTAATGAGAGATGAGAACTACTTGACGGGGTGGATTATGATTGATCCCGATCGGTGGTGACTGGACTGATGAAGTTGGGATCTAAAGTTGCAAGTGTGCAAAATGGAAAGATTGGAGGATTTCAAAGGACTGTGAGATAAAAAATTAGATGAGGGACAACATGGATGACATAAAACTAAGAAAATATGAACTAGGTCGATGGAAACCGGACACGGTTGGTGTCGAATGGGAATTATCTAGGGTTGGATGGAAAAGGATGGGTGAAAATGACAATTTGTAGATGATGATGAAGATAAGAAAATATAGATACCGGGTTCATGTATGACTAATGGACCTACAAAAAGGTTAATGAGGAAAAAGTGATGAAATGAAAAGGGTGGATCCAAGCATGCAAGAGAGGAAGAAGACTTCAAATCTCCAAGGTTGAAGCACAATATCTCCAAAATAGCTCCAAGGTAGTGCTAACAACTACAAAGAAGAGCAATAAACGACGAAGGCAAGGTCGTAAGAAATTTGAAGTCTCCAAAGTTGCATCCTTGAAAAATGATGGGCATGATCACATTTATAGGGTTGACATAAAGTTGGATGGGTTGCCACCAACTACAAATATCCATCCATTGAGGAAGTGGAAGAGTGACAATCTCAAGACAAAGACCCCTTATGAAGCGAGATTAGGGTTTCATGAGGTAAATGTGAGATAGGGTTGCTTAGGATGGATAAATGGGTAGATGAGAGATGTAAAATATTAAATAAAGGAAAAGGGGAGGTGAAATCATTAAATGAATACCTAGGGATGGTAAATGGGGAAATTTAGGGAGGATAAATGGATTAGATGGGGATTTAGGATTAATTAGTGATGATTAGAAATGATTAGGGTAGATTAATTAAGGGTGTGATTAAGATGAGATTAAGGTGGAAAATATCAATTAAATGGATAAATTGATTTTAGGAATGAAAGGGGGGTTTAAGTGGGAAGAGAGGTATGTATGTGAGCAATGATGATGAAGGGGAGAATATTCAGGATGAGGGACAAGGGATACAAAATATTGATGTCTATGATTAGTTTTTAATTAGATTCTCTAGGATAAAGCATCATTAGTCTTGTACCTCCATGTTATAATGGTGCATCCTCTCAAAACTTTCCGAGTAATCATCAATAATAAGCTAAGTGCACTCATTCCTTTGTGTTTTCAAGTTTATATCTTATTTAACATATTAGTTACAAGTATAAAAGTGTTATTTTGATTGTGATAATTAATGTTGGAAGTTAATTAATTAGAATAATCACCTATTGCTAACCCTTACATCATTTAGTGTACTTAATTCACTAAAATCAATTAGGTTTCATGTTAAATATAATTAGGTTGTAAACATTTTGGTGAACCCGACATTGTATGTTACACCTTATTTAAAACCCTGGTTATCCTAGGGATCTTTATTTACATTGTATATTATATTCAAGACCTATTTTCATCTATTACCTACCCTAAATCTAGTTTCCACAATTTTCCCTAGGGTCTCATGGTCGGTTCTACCTTTTGAGTCTCTTCCTAGGGCCCCTAATTGCCAAATCACCTTTCATTATATATATTAAGTATAATCGATTATTTTAAAATTAATTTGTGTTTATTATTAATTTTTTTATATATTTAACAAAAACTCTTTTTCCTAATTTTTTATAACACTTTTCAAAAATTCCAAATTACTAGTTTTAGTAATTAGGGCATAATTAGAAAAATATCCACCTTTGAGGAAATTACTTGGAGGTTTTTCTTCCATATACTAAGATTAAAAAAACCTCTTTTGTTTCATAAAATTTAATTATTTATTTTTATATATGGTCATTTTCTTAATTTGATGACTATCATTTTTTTCTCAACATCAATTTTGGGTCTTATCTCTTATGATATTTTCACTTTCGGCCCTCCATGTACCAATTATTATTATTTAATACATGATTGTATTTACCTCTATCATTTTTTCTATCATCATGGACCATGCTACAGTTTATTAGGTCTCCTTGTATAATTTAATTCAATGTCACCAAACACGTAGAGTTACTATCACAAAACTAGTGCACAAAAAATGTTTCCAATAATACAACACCTTCTAATGTGAATTTAATTTTCAGTCTTATTTCAAATCATTATATTAGTAATGATGACACATTTCATCAGTGCAATCATAAAATTTATTCCATATTTACACCATTATTTTCTTGATCAATTTCAAGCTATGAATAAAAATATCACATTTCTCAAGTGTGAGATAACACATCTAAATGATTCTTCCAATGCCCATATCTTTCATGTCTCTACACATCATGATTATTCTATTGCTTAATCTGGTTGATAAGAAATGTGATATATAAATTATGCATGTTGGATGGGGAAAATTACTAAGTGTCAAAAAGAACTAGAGCATGCACACAAGGGAAGAAGAAGTGCACGGAAAGGATGAACATAGATTGTGTGCGGGACTACACATATAGACCAAGGACTTTACCATTTTCTAGGAACATGCTAAAAATAGGAAAATAAAATAGAGTTTTACTTAAGTAAAGATAAAATCATGGAGACTGGCACCCATGAAAGGAGTATTTTTGGAGGATGAACATGCAGTTCAAACACATGCACAGAGGCTAATAATAGGGATTAAAGTAGAGTTTTTAGTGTTAGTATATTATTAGTTCCATTATAAAAGCATGAAACTTTTGATGTATGGTTTTTTTTGGCATATAGCTTATTTTAAGAATGCATGGGTGATGAAGGGAAAGTCCTCACCCCTATATATATTAGTTGTTCTTCATGGTTTGGGGTACCATATATGAGACCAATGTTATAGTAGTGTTATGTTGTTATGATGTACTAGCATGCATGAATCTATGCTCATTGGTAATGAATGTTATGTATCATTTTCTTGTTATGTAGATGTTTCCATGAACTAATGGATAACTGTGGTTGGATTATGGTCATTGATGTATCGAATACGAGAGATGTGTACTTACAATTGATCTTGATTGTTGTCTAATATGTATGTTTCCTTATTACATGTGTTTCCATTTGAATGTATGCAATGATTTCCTATGATTGAATGATCACTTAGTAATCTATCATAATGTAATCGCATGATAACATCTTGACAAGCAACAAAAAGGAGGTACCTAGTAGCTTCACGTACTTCAGTGAGCGTTCAAATATGTCCGGATGAGGTGTTAGCGCACATATCAGCTTAGGTGAAATAATAAGACTACAATGCATAATATATGTTCCCATATACGTGAATTCAAAGTCCTACCACCATTAAAGCACCTCTTTGGTTGAAACAACATGATATTCTATAAGATATACTCAATAATTGCTTAATTAATTTTTCACCTACTCATAACTACCATCACTATCAACTTAAAAACTCAAAGGTCGACCATTCACGATTGTCATTGAATTAATGGACATCATGACAATGATTTTTATGCTTTATAATGATTTATCTAATAACTCAAGCATAATGGATTTATATCCTTTGATAAACAACATTCTCCTATGAAATCATCCCAAGTTCCAAAATATCAATGGAAAATAAAATTAATTGCAGCTATATCCGATGAGAATACTACAATACTAAATGATACACAATTACAAAAACAATCATTTAATCATAAAATGGATAAGAATGCAACACCTCATTTTCTATACTGCTAATTATGAATTACATCATCCAATTGACAAAAACAATGGAAGAGATACTAGTTTAACATGGACAATTGCACACCCTCATAATAATTAGAGAATATATAAGCCTACTCAGGGGGCAACACAATAATGGATTCTACAGATATCTCTAATCTTCCACAATAAGATGAGATAGATTCTAATTTGGATAATGATATCAATGGATATGATTATGATGAACCATTTACTATGTCAGATGAGAACTTATGAAAGTTGAATTTCAATCCTAGTGGGGCAACTGGATATGATTTTTATACAAGTGATGATGCTCAACTTAATACCCCAAGTGATCATTCTGTAGATACCTCTACTTCTCCACAACATGCATAGAGGATATTTACCTACCTACCTTGTGCTCCACACATTATACTTATATAATTAATTGAGTCTAATCTTATGTCTCTCCTTCCACCATTTTAGGTTGATGTGAGAAATACACAAATTATAATTTTGATGTCAATACTTATTGTGACTACATGGTTACATTTGGAAACTCACTAATCAATATGACATGCTTCGATGTGTTTTACAAAATATTATTCATAAAAATGAAATTGAATGGGATGAGCCCACTGAATCTCCTTCAACCATTTCTCTACCTCTTTTGTAGGTTCTATTTGGGTATCCCAATACTTTCCCTCTTTCTTGTACATGGATAAGCACTTTAAAAATAAAAACATAAACATACTCTTAGAATATAAAATCATTCACATATTTGTAAAAATACAAAATTAGGACCTGTACATTTTACTCAAGTTATTATAAATTTACATTATATATGTTTTTGTCACTTTGGTTTGATAGATAACATACTTCTTTACTCTTTACACACATGCATTCACATGGTATTTTGAGCGTGATGGCCAACCCTTTTCCCAAACTCCCTATACATCTAGGGGCATATATTTTTACTACATCTAGGTGTTATTATTTTATTATAGTTCCTTTTTAATTCCTCATTATGTTTGATTACATATATTATGTACATGTTATCTTTTAAGCTAACATGAATAACACATATGTCTTGTGTAGTGATGACCTCTCTTGTTTTACATATTTTCACCTATATTGGCTATTATATCATGTTATCATGTTTTGAAACTCTTATTTCATGTATACTTACTTGCGTGTGTGTATTATCATTTACTTGCTTTCATTTTTGTAGCCTATGTGTCTTACTTATCTTTCGACACTATGGGTGTCCCATGTTTATGGTATTGTGCCTTCAATTTTTACTCTAGATTACTCTTATTTGTAGTCCTACATTCCTTAATTGTATTACAACACCATGGGTGTCCCATGTTTGTATCTTTTGGTTTTTTGTTTGATATTATTTTTGTACTTGCTACATATGATTTCACTATTGTTGTGCATGTCTTTCGGTGCTATCATATATATGGTTTCTATCTATTACTATCATTACTTTTATTTAGTGCCATGGTTTCCACCATACACAACAACCTTCCATTTTGTAGGTACATTTCCTTTAAGGTGGCCACCTCTTCAACATTATACACTCTCCTACAATTTCTTAGACATGTAGTGCATGGGCACACGTATTTTCTTTTGAGCCAAGTGTTTAAACATGGTTTTCACACATGCCTTAAAAGAGGGGGCATTAATCTAGGTATATTCTACACTCCTAATAGACACATGTAGAATTATGAGGTATGATACATGTATAAATAGGATACATGTACTTAGAAATCTATATAAACATATAATTATATATAAAGTACACATGTTCATAACCATACATATTTTTTTAAACCCTCGACACGTCGTGACCCTACCACACATTTTTTCCCAAAGGGAAATTATGTCAAACTTATCAGCAATTTCACATTATCATCTATAGTTTCAAGTTTTTGGCATAGTTTTAGACTTAGTTCACTCACTTTAGATCGGTATAGGGTATGAAGTACATCACTCTTTCTTCACCATGTAATTCAATTTATACTACAATTTTAGGAATCTTGGGGCATAAGTCTCCTTCCTCCAACAACATTTTAGTACATTACAATTTTTATTTAATTATGTGGAATATGGGAAGAACATTAGGCACATATTCTATTTTTTAATGTGTGTCCTTATTTATAAAATTGGGTCTATATATTTATAAAATGGTGTGGTCCACGGGGTTATGAAAGGTATTAAAGTCACTAATTTTTTCATAGGTAGACTTCCCTTTCCTCTTGCACTCAAAGGGGAAGATATCAGAGTTGTTGAATAAATTTGATACCCGTCTTCTTCCTTAGTGGGGTGTTTTGACACTTCATTCTTATTCTTCTCTCTTTGGCATTCTATGTTGGGTTACATGCACCTAGTACTATGGTTTCTCCTTATAATAAACTGTGAATCGATCACCCCCAATCCTTTGTCGAAGTTCAAAACTCAATAATGTGAAATCTTCAAGCAAAAAAAAGCATGGGAGTTTATCCCTCCAATGAAACAAGTGTATTCCTTCATTTTTTCCATATCTTTCATTTCATTCTTATGAAAATACAAATATTGTGTATTACACTTTACATTTGAGTTAAATTTTAATTTTTATCATGGACATTGAATACACTCCATGTTGTAAATTTCATTATGGAGCATGCCAACACCGAGCACAACAAAATTTTACAAAACAAACATTCAAGAAAAGAGAAAGTGTGTTTACATAATCCGGTATATTTTCCTTTAAGCATGTAATTTTATTTCATACTTGTTGGTCGTCAAATAAGGAATTTATTGAGAACAACATTCGGGGACAAAAAGTCCCTCCTCTTTAATGGGAGAGGTTCCCTTATTTAAAGGCAAAAACTTATTTACACATGTACAGTGTATAGTTTTAATGGGGAACTCGAGATATCATGAAAGTGTTAAAATAGAACAGATCATCAATACAAAAGGATAGAGGAATTAAGTAGTGGGAAGGGGCAGAAAGGCACTCTCAAGAAATATAGATAACAAAATAATTCCTTACACATGCTAGAATGAAATTATTTGGAACAGAACCATTTGCATTTGAGATAATAAGATGTTATTTCAAAGACACAAAGTTCTAGAAATTACATCTATAGGAATACAAAGCTTCTTGAAGTAACACAGATAAATGATTCAATAAAATTTAACATATAGTAATGAAAGAAAAAGACCAGATAGACATAGAAAGAAAGATATTTTTGTATTGATTGATTTTTTACTCCTTAACACTTTCAAAAATAAACCAAGTTCCAAAGCCTTAAGAATGGCGTAGAGAGCCCATTATATAACTTACAAATTAGTTACACTTGGTAACTACTTATTTTAACTAAAATGTTAATTAAGGAGATGCTTGACACAAAACCCTTAACTAATTACAATAAGCCCGATTTGAGAAAAAGAAGGAAGGGAGAAGCTAGAAGGGAAAACAACTACCTATTGCTGAGGAGGGCCCACCGACTTGAGGATTCATTGCCTGAACTTTTTAATGCTTCCGCTATGTCTCTACCTCATGGGACTGATGTGTTGGTAGTAGCTTGAGTCCAAGTACCTAGGCATTTCTCCATCTCCTTATCAAACTCAGTGTGTGCATGGTATTCTTTATTAGCCTCTTCAATAGCAGATTGAAGAGAGAAAATCTCCTTTATCTTCTCTTTGGTAATTGATTCTTCCTTGAACAAGTTTTCTTTAACAAATGCCCTGAACTGAGTTTTAATTTCTTGGAGAGAGAAAGGAACACCTGAAGTTTCATCGTGAAGATGACAAAGTGAATATCTTTGAAAGCGGATACAACACAAGTTTTGAAGGCTTCTCCCTTCTGCCAACTGTTCCTCAACTCTCCTAAAGCCTCCTCAGAAATTTTATTTTCCATTCCATGCTGAAAACCCATGACCTTGATAAATTATCTTTGGCATCATCAAAAACCTTGTTGGCCATCAATATATTTTCATCAGCCTGTCCCATTAGGTGAAGATCCACTATGCAGCTACTCTAAAGTTTAAGTTCTTTATCCATGGTCCCAATTACAGATGAGATATTTTGTTACAGATTAGTCACCTTCTCATTGAGTTTGAAGGCTTCTATAATGAAATTCAAACCTGTAATGATCATGTCATCCACCACATCTTCCATAGCTCTCCCATAGATGGAATACCTATGTATGTCTTTAATGATTTGAACTTCAGCTTGACTAATAATCATAGGTGGCGGAAGGGAAAACAGTGGAGTAGGATCCAAAACCTTGTCCTTAGATAATAATGACTTGATGAAGCTAAAAATAATTTGAGCTTGTTCCTCCAGCTATTCTATAGTCTGTTTACCTTTTCTACTCTCTCAATAACATCGGTTATTGTTTCCTGGAGGTTATACACCTCACTCTCAGGGGTAGATTCTCCCATCGGAATCCTAGAAAGCTCTAGATTAGAGGCTAGTAGATCTTGTTCTACCTTATCAACCTTAGGTTTTGCTACCTCAAGAAATTTCTGGCCTTGGACATCTGTCACTATCCTTGAAGTTGTTTTAGCTCTCTTTGTTGGAGCAGAAGGAGTAGTGCCCAACAAGGTTGCCACAACATCAAAATTTGGCCCTGTCAATCGAGAAGAAGGTTTCCTCTTCTTGTTGTCAACCAAGGGTTGTACCCATGCAAAAGTGGAGGAAGAAGGAGGAGCAAGAGATCTAAGAGCAAGAGAACTCATGGCACTTAAAGTATTTACTACTGTTGCTTCCAGTAGAGATGTGAGTGAAGTATCTGGAGCTTCTTAGGTAGAGGAATCAGTGGTACTTGGAGGTTCAGTGTTATGCACTTCCTTCTCTTTATCTATTGCAGCTTCTGAAGTTCCTGCAGGGACTGGTACTTCACTATCATCACTTTCACTGAGAACAATGACGTTCTCTAGCCTCAAGGTAGTTCTGAATGCTTTAACAGGGGATCTTCCTCAATCGGCTCTTGTTTAACCTCTTTCACCTTCTTTTGGTATACTTGAGTAGATGAAGAAGGGGTGGATGATTCAGGTTCTTTATTTGAGGAAGGAGGAGGAGTTTGTGTAGGTACCTTTGAGCTAGGTGTATGTGACTCCTTCCTAGGGGTTGAAGTATCTTTGGAGATTCTCCTAGATTATTCTTAAGCTCTCGGACCTTCTGTCAAACCAGACCTTGGTTCTTACAAGGACAGGGGCCAGAATCTCAGCCAAGTCATCCTTCTCCCTCTTGTACCAGTCTAGATCCTCCAAGGGAGTATGCTTGATCAATGTATCATATTCATATGACAACAGGTCTGCATTATCATCTTGAAGCCCTTTAGGAATTTGATATAGATTGAGCTCCTTTATCAGCTAGAGAGAGAATCTGCCATAATGCCTCCACCTTGCTTCAAAGTCATCTCGACAAATCAGCCCAAAGAGTCCTCAAAGTATCTAGTCCGTGATGATAATTAATTTTGAGATTTAGCTCAATGAACTTCTTCAAATCAAAATAGGTCCTGGGCCTAAAGAAGTGAACAATGATGGGAGCAAGTTCCCTTTCTATGTTTTGAGCATCCAAAGTTGTTTTACATGTATAATTACCCAAGGATATGGGGAAATGCAGCCCAAATATTTTCTTGTCTTTGCAGGTTCTATGTAACTTATCCAATTGCCTGCATACTTCAATCAAAGCCATCTTATCATTACAAAACATAGGGAGTTTAAGAGGTGTGTTCTCATAACTAGATAACTTGATATATAAAAACCTTCTAAACTGAATGAAGAAAGCTCCATATTTTGCTATCAGGTTCATGGCCTCATCAGAAAATCTTTCTAGTAGTATCACTTTCTATAAGCCTCACAATATACATGGTAAAGGAATCATTCACCCTCCTGAAGTTATGGTTACTGGTTTCAAGGGTGAACTGAGGGCAGTATGCATAAATGGGTTCAACCTTTTGACCCTCGATGTATGTGAAACTAAACCATTCCGAGATCTTGCTAGGGTATACATAAGATAAGAAGTCATATAGAACTTCTTGGTCTGTTGCACATTAGACAACCTGTGTTCTCAAATTCATGCAAATGATTTCTGCCCAATTTATGCTCACTACCTTCACAGATGATATTGATGAGCAGACACATCCAAAAGTGAAATTCATTGGTGGAGGGTAATCCCATGACATGAGCTAACAAGATGATGAAATCAGACAGTTCTTCATTAAAATAAGCCCTAAATAGTGCTTTGGAAAGTCGAGATGCTCCCTTTTAGGGTTCTTCAACCATGAATTTGCTATCCTCACTTTGTATTTATCACTTGTCTTGCTTGAAAAGAGTTTGTGCTTGAGCTTGAGAGATAACAATGGAGTTTTCAACTTCTAGGATCCGTAGAGCAGTAGCAATGGTAACAACATCTAGTTTGGTGATCAGTTCCCCGTGCACATTAGATAATTCGTTTGTGTCAGGGTTGAAGTGAGCCCCATAGGTGAGCATAGTGTTGGCACATTTACTATGATTAGGGAACCCACAGTAAATGCAAGGCCACTATCATTTATCAATTGTGCCATGGAAGAAGGATTAGGGTTAGTCAACCTACTCCAGAAATCACCAAAATCTAGGTGACAAACCTTAGTATCCCCGATATCGGGATCAAAATATTTGAGTAGCGAAACATGTTCTTGACCTTGAAATTTGATCTTCACATTGGCAAAAGATACAGAGAAATAGGCTTCACGGCTTGAATTTGTAATGAAAAATGCAAAGGGAATGGGAGCACGAGTAGACGGTCTTAATTGCAAGGATTTGAGCGAATGGTAGCAAGTAAGCAGTGTGCAAAAATTTGTAAAGGGTAGTCCCATTAAATAGTCATTTTAGGAGAGAGAAGATTATAAATGTGCATTAAATTCATATGCACCAACTCAAAAAGGAAAGCATCGGGAAGAGCAGAAAAAACTATCCCAGATGGTCTTTGGTACATTTGGGACATGAGGGACATGAAGACGTGATCCACCAACACAGTGATGTGGGAAAAGTGGGGACAGAATGCATAGATGCTTTTGGGACAGATAAGATAAAATTACGTGAAGGGCCCGATGTGGCCGACACAGTGATCGGGGAATAGAGGGTCCGGCATAACTTAGAACATTTGGAACAAAAAGTTCCGACAAAACCGAAAGTTAACAAATTTTTGGGGAAAGCAAACTGATTAGGGGAACAGAGGGTCCAGAGAACTTGGGACATACGGGAAAAAAATGTCCGACAGACCCGTAAATCACTAAAATGACTCAAAAAACATGAATTTTCCCTAACTCCTCAACTTTTCTCTTCACTAGAACATCATAAAAAGGTGCTAACTCAAAATTTTCAACTTTTTGACTTTTGAAAGAGGGGAAATTTTGAGAGGACAACAATACTTAAAGGGGGAAATGTATAAACTCAAATTTAGTGGTTCACTCTTTGACATTGCTAGTTTTGACAATGCATTCTTGCTAAGATAAATACAAATTTCCCATTGCTACTTAACACAATCTAAGGTCTCTTGTTAAACTTTATTATCCTTGTATAATGAAATGAATAAAACTTATAAGAGTAAAATGCACAAAATCCATAGAAAAACATCAAGTAATAACTTCCAAACTTCAAATTGCATGTTTTCCTTCCTCGGTCGTGATGTACAGTTTGGTCAAGATAGCATATTTTTCATGTATGACTTCTATAATCATAATTATGATGTATTTACATCTGAATAAGGTCATATTAATGTATACATGTATCCTACTAAATATGATGGTTTTCAAGATAAAGAGTACACGTAAATTCATCCCCTGGTCCTAATTTTTAACATAATATTTAATTCATGGAGGAAAATATGATGATATTACAAGATTTGATCAGAAAAATCGAGACTAAATAATTTTTTTCCTAAGAAATCCTATCCATGTGGTAATCCTACGACTCTAGAATTTGTATTTTTGTAGCTCTCCCAACCTAGGATTCATTACTTTCCCCATTTATTATACTCCTTGAGGATTATCTCCCCCAAAGCAATATAATATTCCCTCTCCATCACTATAACCCATGCAATATAGCCTAGAGCTTATTCTTTCTCTCATTTTTAATCCATATAGATCTCTCCCTTGCAAACTTAATAGTGTCCATGATAATCCCATATTCCTCTCCATATTAAACAATATTTTACCCCTCTCCCGCTCTCATAGAAAGTACTACCCAATCCCTAATATTTTTGTAAAGAATACTTGGGAAGCCATGATGATTTGTAGGCCTGCATTTTTCTATGGCCAACAATTTTCAATCTCATGTTTGAACATATGGTGGTGGATAAAGATGTTCATAATCCTTTAAATTATGATAAAGTGAGAATACATTTGGAGAGGTAACCTAAAGAGTTAGGAACCAAACAAGAGTACATGTAATGGTTGAGGGAGTGGGTCATAAAGTTTGAGATCAAACAATCTCTTCATCAAAATCCATGTAATAGCCAACCTCTTATAAGTGCACCATGGTCTATTGGGGTCAACTCCATCAATGGAAATCAACTTATAATTATTTTATATTGAAATGAATCTAAAAATGGTGATGAAATCAAAACTCTTCCCATTCAATGATAAATTTGGTTCAGAATTCATAAAAAAACACTATGATCTTTCATTCGTAAATCACATACAAATTTATAGGAATTGAAACCCCTATCATCAAGGATATTATCATTATAAACTAACTCCACAAATCACTCAACTATATCTTATTACTTTTATCTACTTAAGTTATTCTAAGAACTCAATAACACACATTATAACAAATAATACAATTAATCTAGTGTGATCAACTACTTGTGTAACAATCACTTACACCTTAAAAATTATCTCACAATAACAACCCCACATATATATTTATAATGGATCACTAAATAATTCATAACATTCCCCCTTGGTGTGAATATGGGGAGTAAACACACCACTAGTCTTTGGAAATAGAGACGCATGTCCTTACAAGATGCAAGCTTTAGGTCTAAAGTTTTGTTAATCTTGATATTTGTTGTATATGATCACTTACATATGAGAGATAAATAGCCCCACTTTCACACCAAAGTGAACTCTTTCATCGGTTGACTAGAATTCCAAAGTGACTCACCCACATACAAGAACTCAATGGTTCTCAATTTTATTTCCAATGAGCTTCTCACCGCCAATCAATGAAGAATCATAATAGTCATAAGATATTTGTGGTAATATACTCTCTTATTTATTTATTTATAGTTATCAAAGCATACATAATAAATTAAAAATAAATATTTGACAATTGTGTCCTCATCATGTTTACATTCACTATTATAAGTCATTGTTACTTTGATCACAAATAGTATGGGATAGTTACCATTACCACATTATAACCGATTATGGATTTATTTATTTAGTACAAATATGGTGCCACTATTGCTTTTTTTTCCCCTTTGTTAGTGGTGAATGAGAGGCATTCATTATCATTTTTCTCTACTTCCTCTTACCACCATTTATATTCTTGGTTGCTTACGTGAATATCAATTGGATCATTATTTTTGTACATGTTGTTTGTATTAAAAAAATCCCCATCAATTCTAACATACATTAGATGTTGGGCTCCCCTGAAAATGCATTCAATTACAGCTAAGCCAATTTTAAAAAAAAAAATACTTTTGATGACATCGATTAATAATAGATTCACATACTAGTAAGACAAGTACAAAAATTGACACTTAATAACACTAGACAATCACATGACATGTGGTTGATGACACATATGGATCAGATTGCACAAAATGATTATGCTTGGACTAACATGATGCTTATACAAATTTTGATCTAAAAACATTAAATAGACACTAAGGTTTTAATGAAAATTTGTTAATATAATTTTGTCTATTAAATACAACCCATGTTTTTAAAACCCAAGTTATCTAAAAAAACATATAAATGATGAATAATCAAAGGGTTATCAAACAAACTAGACTATAATAATAATATGCATGAAACTTCTATCTATTTAATTTTTATTTACTTGAAAATTTCTTTTTCATTTTATATTGATACTTCGATTGAGTTTTATCGTATTTTTTTGCTTGAGTTACCTAGCCCTTCGTAACATCACCAGCCCACATCATCTGTGGAATCATCCAAGGATGGTAGTTTAAGCTCTTAGAGAGCCCACATATTAAACCACATTATCGTGGCTCCCCATCATCAGGCTATCCAAACCATTAGTAGTAGGCCACCTTAACACAGAGATGATATTTGAACCTTGGACCTCCCAATTACAAGGATACCTAAGAACCGTTACACCACTACCCATTGGATCAATCAAGTTTTATCATCAACCAAATAGACACCTTGATAATTTGAATACGTTGACAAAGAGTATGTTTGAGAGTTTTGAAAGTATATGTTAGAAATAATGGAAAATAACAAATCACAAACTTTTGAAGCACATCACTTCACGTAAAGATGAAAGAATGGTTGTAAAACTTGTTGTATAGTTTCTGCATCAAAAAAATCCACTTTAATGCCATTTTTTCAAAATACTAAGTTAATACAAGGGAGATTTTCAATGTAGGAAACTCTACAAGAACAATTTAAAGTTAGCCAAATATTGTGATAATCCGATACATGATTCAAGGTAATGTTTTGTATTGTAGAATATCCTTCACTAGATATTTTATGATAACTAGATTACATAGGAGGATTTTAAGTTCTTAGATGGAATATTTCTTCGTAAGTGTAAAAACTTAACATCAACGTGAAAAATACAATTATCTATATATATTTCAAATCCACAAATGTTGAATGTATCCATGGATGCACTAAAAATTATTATCATTAACAAAGTAGTGGGGTGATGAAAAGGCATGAGAAGGAAACATTAGCTTCATGTTTATGTTTTTGCATGAATGAAGTGACTATTGTGCATAAAAATCATAATATTCCAACCGATTAAATATTACGTACACAACAAAAAACCAAACTATAACATGATCAAATGTAACGTGTTTGAAAATAACATCATATACTACACAAAATAAAATATATATTTCATGAATAAAATAAGTCTCTCATTCCAAGTACATTGAATGATCATAGTTACCCCTTTAATAAATTTATATCTCCATCATAGGAGTAGAATCATATTGCTTTGATACCAAATGATAAATTTGGTCCCAAACTCACAAAAAAATCTCGATCTTTCATTTATAAATCATATACAAATACATAGGAATTGAAAACCCTACCATCAAGGATATTCTCCTTATCAAATGACTCTAAAAATCACTCAACTATCTCATATTCTATTTATCTATACGATTTGTTCTAAAAATTCAAAAAATTACATTACAACAAATAATACAACTAATCTAATGTGATTTTTACTACATAAAAATCACTTACACCTTACAAATTATCTCACCATAAAACCTCACATTATATTATATTTCCATACACATAATTATAATGGAGCACTAAATAATTCCTAACACTCAAGATATACCTTTTGTTAAGATTGATCAACCCATAGTTGAGGATGTGGTAGATGAACTTGAAGATGAGGAGAAATAATTATTTGACACCAAGGATGTTCAGTTAGAGAAAAAAATATACATAAAATATATGACCATCCTTGGGGACTACATTTATAATGAGTCAAAGGTTCCATCACAGTTGAAAATTGAAAGGGAAGAGGTGTCTTCCGAGCTTAAAGTTTTATATGAGGAAGAGGAATCAATGGAGCTCATAATTCCTCCATTTGAACCCATGTTATTTCCTAGAAATATATTTCTTTTATAAAAGTCGCTTCACCTACACCTAATGTGGAGTAAAATGTATCATTAGATGCCAATGATGCTTAAATTAAGCCAGGGAATGAGGAGGAAATTGAGGCTACGAATTTGGTCTGTGAGGGACACAAGAAAGATGAACTTTCCATCATACTTGAAGACTTTTAGAGCTTCATGATTTCCATTGGGGATGAATGTGATGATTGGATTATATCTTCACTTGTATAACCTATGTGGAATGATATCATTTGCTTGACATAGTTCAATGTCAAGGAAGGTAATAAAATTGAGTGTTGGACCTTGAGGAAGGAAAAGGAAGATATGTCTACAATATTTTCCTATGGATATAATCACATAAAATGATTAAATCAAATAAGGTAGTCCATTGGATTTGAAAATTATGTGCTCTATCAGATACATATCCATCTCAAATCCTTAGTCAAAGTTTCCACCTTCATGTTCGCTTTAGAAAACAAGTAAAATTTTCATGTACATTTCCATTAGAGTCGATATTTTGGATGAGGAGATGTAGACCATATTTTCACTCTTCTCACTTGTTGTGGGTGCTTCAAAGTTCATTTCATGGACTCATTTATTCAAAATGGAAAGCTACTTCTCCTAGTCTATTTATGGTGTTATATAATTTTTTTATGTGCATGGTTAGAGTAGGACTAGCTTAGGTTTGGTTTTGCTTAATAAGTGTGTTTGCACACCCCGTACCTTTGCCTTAGGAAGTGTATGTGTTTTTATGTTCAATTTTGTGGAAACACTCTTGAGAGGCTTGTTCATAGTTGACACCTTCAAATATTTAGGAAAAATTTGGGTTGAAATTTTTCATGTAACTAATATCTAAGTTTGAGGGGGATTTCAAACTCCAAAAAAAAGAATTTCAAGGTCTTTCAAGGACATAATCCATGCCCAATAGATGCGAAGGCCAGCGATATATATATATTTAGTAGGTAAATTTCCCTTTGAAGTCACCAAAATACTTCCAAAAATGAGCCTCATAATCATTTTGAGAAACCAATCACAATTCTCTTGTTTTCCCATAGGTTCAAGAACTCTCGTGGTATATTTCCTATGCATACTTTTCAAACAACTAGGAAATTTTTTTATTTATTTTTAAAAAATTACACTATGGAAAAAAATTTGTATTTCCAAGAACTTTATATCAATGAATTTTTTTCTAAATCCCCAAATCCCCATTTTAGTCTATCATGTAGTGTTAGTAGGACTTATCTAGGAAATTTGCATTTTACATTGAAAATCCAAATGTAGTTAGAAAGTCCCACCAACACTATCCTATTGTTAGTATGTATTTTCGACCTAAATACATTTTACATGTAAAATACAAATGGGGTTGGAAATTCATATTACCTATATCAAAATATCCCAATGTTAGTAGGAGTTTTCTAACCTAAATGTAATTTACATGGAAAATATAAATAGAGTTGGAAAGTCTTTATCGACACTACTCTAGTATTGATTAGACTTTTGGACTTAAAATTCATATTACATGTAAAATTTTAATGGATTTAAAATTCCTATTAATACTACTCGTGTTGATTGTATGTTTGGACCCAAATTTCATTTTTGTATATTTTTGTGAAAAATACAAAATGTACAAATTTATTTGAAAATCTTTTGACACTATCTCATTTTGACCAACCAACTAGAGTATGAAACGTGTTCCAATAAAAGGGGAATGCAACTAAAGTTAGAATCAAATTTTTAATAGGTTTCATGGATTTTTTTAGAGCTTGGAATTTTGGCCTATCTTTTAAATAGAGGCACCAAATCACCTTTGAAAAACCGAGTTATTTGAAAACCGTGAAGGATTTGTGTGGCTAAGGTTTGTTTCATGTCATTATCAATCATGATTCAATGGTGGTGGAAAATATTTGTACCAGAAAATATCCTATAATATTCCTAAAGGTGATTTGAGTGGATGTTTTCAGTTGACTACTGAAAATGTGCAACCAAAGAGTACCAAAAATGGTGGAAAATGGATAAGTATGAAAACATTACACTGTGGTGCACTTCAGGATTGATAAGAAATTTAAAATTCAATGTCAAAATTTTTCTCCAAATTCTTGAATCCCCATTTTAGTCTATGATCTAATTTAATAGGAATTTTCTAGCAAAAGCGCATTTTACATGCAAAATGAAAACGAAGTTGGAAAATCATATCAAGATTATCCTAGTTTTTGTAGAAATTTTGCAACCTAAATGCATTTCATTTTAAAAATGAAAAGGAGTTCGAAATTCCTATCAACACTATCATAATGTTTGTATAAATTTTCCAACCTAAATGCATTTACATAAAAATGCAAATGGGGTTGGAAATTCCTATCAACATTATCCTAGCGTTAGTAGGAATTTTCCAATCTAAATGCATTTTACATACAAAATGCAAATGATGATGGAAATTACTATCAACACTACTCTAGTTTTGATCAAACTATTGGACCCTTGATATGTATATTACATGTAAAATGTAAATGAAGTTCAAAAGTCCTATCAACACTACTCCAATGTTAATTAGATTTGTGGACTCAATATGCATATTACATGTAAATTGTAAATTGAGTTAAAAACTCCTATCAACACTACTCTAGTGTTGATTGGAATTTTGGGCCCAAAATTATTATTACTTGTAAAATGAAAATGGAGTTCAAAAATCATATAAACACGAATTTATTGTTGATTGGACTTTTGGACCTAAAATGCATATTATATATAAAATTAAAATTGAATTAAAAATTCCTATCAATATAATTTTGATCAAACTTTTAGATTCAAGATGCATATTACATGTAAAATGTAAATGGAGTTAAAAAGTCCTTACAACACTACTCTAGTTTTTATTAGAATTTTAGACCCAAAATGCATTTTTTTGTATAAAATACAAAATGTAAATTTATTTGAAAACCATTTAAAAATAGCTCATTTTGACCAACCAACTAGAGCATGACATGTGTCCCAATGCATATAAGGTTAAAATCATTTTTTTGGGTTTCGTGACATTTTTTTCAGAGCTTGGAATTATGGCCTATCTTTCAAATGGAGGCACATCATCATTGAAAAAGCATATTTATTTAAAGACTCATGAAGGATTTTTGTGCCTAGGTTTTTTCCATGTCATTATAACCCATATTTTAACATAGTGGAAAAATTTTGTCCATCAAAGATCCTATAATATTCCTAGACGTAGCTTCAAAAGGTAATCCTGGGGATTTGGGAGGTGGAGGGGTGATTAGAGATCACAGAGGCTGCTTTGTTGCCACTTTTTCTGGTAAGATGGGTAAACAAACAAATCACTACTCGGAAGCTTTGGCAGCGCTCTGGGGAATAAGGTTGGCTAGAGATTGTAATATTTCCAATATTATAATTGAGGGGGATTTGTTGAACATTATTAATTTGCTAAATCAAAAGCAATCTCCAAGCTGGTCCATCAAGGACTTCATTAGTGAAGCTATTGAAATATGCAATGGTTTTGATAACTATAAGATTATACACACCTACCGTGAGGGTAATAGAGTGGCCGATTGTTTAGCAAATATTGGGGTCAACAATACAATGCAAACTTGGTTAAGTGGTGACCCCCTTCCTGCCAAAGTACTTGATGACATCACTAAGGATATGCATGATTTTAAACACAATTATTAATAGTTACGGTGCTGATGTGAAGGAGGTGCTTATTAATTGCAAAGTTAAGTTTAATGATGCTCTTAAAATCCCACATGATTCAGAGGTCCCCAAAAGTAGAGGCGGTGCTAAGTTATATGAGTTTCAAAATTGTATACCATTGTGCAATGTAGAAAAAATACAGGTGAAATGGGGGGAATTCCTAGTAAAACCGAGCCCATGTATGATCCAACCTAGAAAACAGATACTATTCTTTGGAATTATCTACAAATGGGGGTATTTCAAGTTTCATTGAAAAAATAAAGGGTTTCGATCAGGACATTTCGGTGAAGTTTGCTAATGGGTGGAAAAATCATGTGGTTGAGTATGGAGATGTCAAGGTCGAGATCTTTGAGGAGCTCATTTCCCAGGTCACTGGATTGAACATGGAAGGTGCCAAGTTCTTCAACAAACATGTCGACAGAGAGGTGGAGGTGAAAAAAATTCTTGTTGAAGGGGAGAACCTCAAGTTTGTCACGACTGGCATAAAGGTGGCCTCCATACTTGAACCCTTTGCTGAGATTGTGCGTATGATGGTTAGGTATGTCTCTTTGGAGGGAAGATATGTCACCATTCCCTTGAAGCATTTAATTTTCCTCAATCACTTTCATAGGAATATTACAAAGTAAATTTCCCTGCATTATTTACTAAACTCCTTGGAGAAGTCTATCCTTGAAGTTCAGAAGCATGCCAGGGTTGTTCCCCTTCACCAAGGCCTGATCCTACTCATTCACCATCATTGCTTCTCTAGCTCTCACCCTCTACCCACTCCCCCTATGATTAACCCTCTCCCTACTGACAGAGATCTGGACATTGCTACCTTAGGTAGAAAGAGGAAAGATAAGAAGGTTAAGGTTGCTCTGCCTTCTTTGCAGAGAGTTTTGCATAGCCATAAGGATTTGGAGCTTGTGGAGAACTTACTACACATTAGTAATCCTGTGGATAATTCCCAGAGAAGTGGACCTTCTTACCAGAGTTAGTAAACTTGAAGAGGAAATCAAAGACCTCAAAAATGATCTGAGGAATATGGAAAAAACAAAAGGTAAGAGGAAGTTGCATGATCTTGAAGACATGGATACTGTTGCTGAGATTTACAAAAAGCTTCTTTCACTTGATACTAGACTGGGAAATGCCAATGGGTGGTAGGATTGCACCTCGCTTCTCTGAAAGGAATGTATAATTTTATGGAACAGCATGTGAAGAGTGTTTGCAGCCTTAGCAGATTCCTGAAAATATTCGGGATTCCAACGAGACCCGTGACCTAGCACTTGCTAAGGTAGACATGAGTGATCTTTCTCATGCCATGACCATTGCACTCTTCATCTCTCTCCAAAAAATTAAGGTCAAGATTGACAAGGTTGTCAAGTGATGTGGTGCCTTGGTGCTACTTTGTTGCTGTGTTGGTGCTGCTTTTTGGCAGTTTTGATGTTGATATCTTACTGGGATGCCCTATTTTGGATCCCTTTTTGTTGTTTTTGGCCCTTATGTTCTTCGTCAGATCACTATCTAGTTTGATCATTTTGTTCTCCTTCTACTATTGTATCTGGCTGTTGAGCCCCTAGTTTAAGGCATTTAGCCTTTTTGGTTTGAGCTTTCTCCTTCTACTATCTGGCTTCTTGAGCCTTTTTGTACACAGGGTATAGTCCCTTCAAAACTATTTATCCTTGATAAAAAAAAAATTTCTGGACGTATTTTTGAGTGGAAAATTTTAGTTGAATGCTAAGAATGTGCACCAAGAGAACAAAAATGGGTGGAGAATGGATAAGTATGAAAACATTACATTATGGGAAAAAAATGGGATTTACAAGAAATTTATAATTAAACATAAAAATTTACCTCAAAAGTGTTAATAGGATTTTTTCAACAAAATCACATTTTTGCATTTTACATGAAAATGTAAATGGAGTTGGAAATTCCTATTAACACTAGGCCAACACTATTCTAGTGTTAGTATGACTTTTCCAACCTAAATTTATTTTACATAAAAATGTAAATTGATTAATAAATTCAGATCAAAATTATATTATAGTTAGTAGGACTTTTCCATCCTAAATGCATTTTACATGCAAAATGAAAAAGGAGTTGGAAATTAATATTAACATTGTCCTAGTGATAGTATGAATTTTCCAACCTAAATCCAATTTACATGAAAAATTTAAATGGAGTTGTAAATTCATATCAACAATTCTACTCTAATATTGATCATACATTTGGACCCAAAATGTGTATTACATGTAAAACACAAATGGAGTTCAAAATTCCTATCAACACTACTCTAGCATTGATCAAAGATTTGGATCGAAGATGTATAGTACATAAAAAGTGAAAATGGAGTTCAAAATTCCTATAAAAACTAATCTAGTGTTGATCATACTTTTATACCTAAAATGCATATTACGTAAAATGCAATGGGGTTCAAAAGTCCTATCAAAACTACTCTAGTATTAATTAGACTTTCAGACCCAAAATAAATATTACATGTAAAATGAAAATGGAGTTAAAAATTAATATCAACACTATTATAGTTTTGATTAGAATTTTGGACCCAAAATTCTTATTACATGTAAAATACAAATGGAGTTAAAAATTCCTATCAACATTAATCTAGTGTTGATCAAACTTTTGGACCCAAAATTCATATTACATGCAAATGTAATATGGAGCTCAAAAGTCCTATCAGCGCTAATCTATTTTTTTATCATATTGTTGGACCCAAAATGCATATTACATGTAAAATGCAAAGGATTTATCAACACTACTTTAGTGTTGATGGGACTTTGGACCCAAAATGCATTTGTTGCATATTTTTATGCAAATGAAAAATGCAAATTTTTTTGAAATTTTTGACACTAGATGTAGCATGAAACATGTCCCAACGAAAAGGGGGAAATGCATCTAAAGTTAATATTAATTTTTTTGGGTTTCATGGCATTTTTAAAAGCTTAGAAATTGGGCCTATATTTCAAATGGAGGCATGAAATTGTTGAAAAATATGATTTAATTGAGAACCCACAAATGATTTTTGTGGATAGAGTTTGATCCATGTCATTATCATCCATAATTAAATCATAGTGGAAAATGTTTGTGCCAAAAAATATCCTAGAATATTATTGGAGGTTGTTTTCAAGTGGATATCTTTGGTTGGTTATCATTTTTATGGATTTCAATGCTAACATGGGAGAAAATGGACCAAAAAATGTAGAAGATCCTAACATATTATTTATTTATTTTTCCCTTTCTCTCTTATCTCATCCATTCTTCCATTTTCTATATATACGCTCTAGCATTATTATAAAATGGTTCCTCCTCCTTGAATGAAAAACAAATTTTCTCTTTTGAGTATTATGTTTCGACTACCTATACCTCTATATTTAAGCATTACACATGCATTAATGCCTTATATTATGGGTGTAACAAAATTTTGTATGTTATAAATTTTAATGCATCTATCATTGTGGCTTAGATCTACCCTTTGTTTTTGAGTTATTTTTCCTTACCTCTTTATTTTTGTTTTGGTTTATTATGTGTGGTATATACAACATTTGGATTCATTATGTTTGATATAGGATAAGATGAAGAGTTATATTAAAATATTGGTTTATTATTTCTTATTATTTTCCATTTGAAACTATTATTTTTCCTCTCTCCTTATATCATATAGGAGGGTGATCCCCTACCTTTTGGTGCACTTTGGACTATGTTTTTTCCATGTTTCCCCCTTTTCTCCTATAAATGGTAGAGTAGAGTAGAATAGTGGTAATATATAGTGGTTTGGATAAGATATAGTTTTATATAAAGGCTGAATCGAGGATCCAAGTACTTAAACCTTGTAGGAATTCTCATTATCATTATTATGACACCAACTCTCACTTGTTTCTCTTTGGGTGAATTTTTTTAGCAGCCAACAATAGGGACACATTGATTTGTATTAATTATTATTAGTCTAATAGCACCCATGTGGAACAATTTGTATCTTCTACTAAGTCATGTATCTATGATACTATAGAATCACACACTCTGGAAATGACACATGTTGTTATGGCATAAACCTATGAGTCTTCACAAGAAGATACTACTACATATAAGGTAAATATTACACCAAAGCCACTTGTACATGATGTTATCAATGAATTACCTTAGTAATAACAACATGATTTCCCTACTACTATTGTTAGGAAGAATTATAATGTTATGTTTACTAGTGATATTATATCCTAGGAAATTTATCTCCATGATTTGATCTATAAATAATCTATTTTAAATGGCATTATTTATCGCACTTCTAGATATATCTTATGAATTTTCATAATAGACAATATTATGGGCTATATTGAGAAAATTATTAAACACATCGAACACACAAACCACCTGACCTATTAAGCATGGTATCCTTTGTAATACAAAGAGAATACCCTTTTGTGGCTACACTTTTCTTGATCACTAATTGATTTAAGAAAATTAAATATTAATTTGAGAACTAGAATAAATGGAAAATATCATAAACATACAATATATCAACATACAATGATAATAAAACACAACCAAAAAGAGGATAAGAGTGACATAGTTGATATCCGAATGTCTAGACTAGATCTGGGTTGGATAGATAATAGAACAGGATCGACTAGACTTTATGCGCTTCATCTAGAAAATAATGATCCAAAATTTATGCTAGACAAAATCACCCATAAGGGGAAAATATCACATGGGTGTTAGTATCTAAACTTGGTTCTAGTGTCTTGATGAGGTGTGTAGGTTTGGTTCTTTTAGTATCTGATAATATCACCTTCATTTCAATTTATGTCACCTCCACTTCACTGTAGGGTTCTTTTATCAAACATATACCTATAAAATAAACCTTATCTACCTACACAAGACTCAAGTGCACATTATATAGAATAAAAGATGCATATTCTTGAGTTAGATTGACCTCAGAGGTCACCCCAATGTTATTTTCATCAAGTGTTACACTATATTTTATACTTAATGCAGTTCTAGTATGTGTGTTTGATAGAAATGGTGTCCCTTGAAACTAGGTTTCCCTTGTTTAATTTTCACTAAGATAGAGGGCTATAACTAATTTTCCCCAAAGATGATGTGTGTTGGAACTCAAAATATACCCTTCTTATGTAGTGGATGATACAACCCAAATATAATCCTTAACTTTTTATATTTTCTCAAGTAGTTGATAGATAGTAATATCCTAGTTTCCCCTTAGAATAGTTAGTACGTTGTGTATATATATGATTCCTCTGCTTGAATTTCAACATGAAAAACACTAGAAGTTAACCCAAAGTAATCAATACAAACTTGGAAAATATAAACAAGTGATGGGTCATTTTTAAAATATAAGAACCGGTGAAGGGACAAAAGCACTCATAGGGGACATTAGCATCGGTTGTTATTGTCCCTTACCATACGCTTATGTCTAAAAATATCTAAAGATAAATTAAGAGATATTTAGTTGGGTAACACATTCTCGTGATATCTAAAAGTAAAGGGATGATTGCACAAAAGAATAGAAAAAAACATGGAAAGATAAAACTTTTTTATGTAAAACAAAAAAAGTGTTATCAATGTCTATTTTTCTTTCTTAAGAATCATACACATAACGACTTACTAGAGACATAATGTAATAGTAATAATTATATAGTTTTGTGTTTACATTGTCCCTAATTTATGTTGGTGAATGAATATTTGGTAGCATAAAGTAGATAGGAAGAGCATACCTTATGGAGATATGAATAAGATTGTAATAAATAACGCATTGAATGAAAATTGTAGGATGTGTATCATGGAGTTTAAGAGGGGATAAAAAACCTAGGGTGACTTGTCTATGTAGTGAAAAGGATACTTGTGTTTGTATCCAAATCCTACCTTTTCCTGAGCATTTTGTGCTTGATATTTCTCCTTGTTCCATTTTTGTTTCCTTTTTTTGAGATAAGGACAAACCCAAAAAAGAATAAAAATGTAGTCAATGCTCATAGTATATGAAATTGAACTTTAACTTAGAGAAACTAGAATATTAATGTGTAAAATAAACAAGTGAATCAAGGATAGAGTACCTGAATGCCAAGAGAGAAAGGATAGAATGTCCCTATGTATTATTTCCTTGGAGAATTTTACCTGGAGATGGTTGGAGGGGATTGAGGGTGATTAATCCCTAAACCGATGTGAATACTCTTAGGATTTAAGCATCCTACCACTAGAGGAAGAGTCTTGGGAGAATGGTCAACTTTAACCTCTGTAAATGATGTTTCCCAAAGATAAGTACCATTACATATGGTCACCAACCCAATAGTAACTAGACACAGATGAAACTATATTCCAAACATATCATTGTCCCTGCATATTCCCTAGGCACTACTCCTTAATAGATATGAGTAGGGAAAATGTGAACTGAGAAATAAAATTAGTTAGTTCCCTTGCCTAAAGTATGAAACATGTTATTAATTTTCTTCCTTTTTCTAGATAGTAAACTAGAGATGAGTGTATATTTTCATTAATGTTTGTCCTAATATCTTTTTGAAAGATTCAGCAAAGTGCCATTTTCCTAAGGGTGATAAGGAGTAGTATTATGGTGCACTACCATAAACTCTACTAATAAAATTTTGATTTTATCATTCAAGAAGTGATTTCCTCCATCACTTGTCAAGCTCAAAGGGTGTCCATACCTAATGATAATATTCTCGAAAGGAACCTTCTTTCCATCACCATCATGTAATATTTTGTAGGCATAACCTCTACCCGCCTTGTTAAGTAGTCAAGTACATGTGATGATGTAACGCATCCTACGTGTGGGTGGTGCAATAGGTCTCACAAAATTGAAAGGCTATTTCTCAAAATGTTTCGTGCTTAGCTGATTAGGGATCATTTTTAAAGTTCCCTAAATGTCCCTAAATGGTTTTAGTGTATAATATCATCACGATAGCTTTCTAATGACTCGAGAATGTGACAAACAGACATCGGGAGCTCTAGATATGTCGGTCAAAGTTCAGATAGCAGGAAAGTCAACTCTGGTCAACTAGTCAATATTGGACCAATGGCACTGTGGCACGTGGTGAAAAGGAAAAGGGAGTCATTTGTTGGTTTTCGATCTCCAGTCTTCGATGGTCATAAAAGATTGCTTGCAAGCTGCCATGTGGACTATGGTATTATCGCCGACGTGGTGGGTCCACAAGCCACCATGTGGCTTACCACCACGAATCAAATACGATCAATTTTCCTATCAAGGGATGACATCGAGCTATTTAGTTTAGTCATGCAAGGATCGAGTTAATTATTTCTATACACATTGTATGGGTCAAAATTATATTATCTTGGTAAGTCCACTTTCCAAATGCCACGCATATATGCCAAACTGCTATATATTAATGTTTATACATTAGTATAACCACATAATCCTTCAAACCCACATAAACTGCCAACATGCTATGTTGGACCACGTGGAGGATAGGAGTGAATTAGTGGTGGGGGGACTAAGCCAAGTGTGGAAACATCCACGTATAGAATGGTGTGGGTAAGGTTTGTTAAAACCTACCCATATTAAAAGGGCGCCCAAATGTGGGATAATGCTCACTTAAAACCTCGCCAAATATATGGGATTTTATCCCTTTACAAATGCAACCTGCTCCATTTGGGATTTAATCCCATTAACTATGCTCTGAGCTATGGTATTTTTAGCCAAAGGATAATATTTTATCACATTATTTTAGGGTCCTATTTTTGTATAAATAGGGAACCCATTCTTTTGTAATAGACACACATTAGCTTTGAGAAGTTTATTATTTTTAAGCTTATTTGTGGGATGTGTCAAATTTAGTAATAGGAAAATTAAATTCCTAAAAATTACTATAGACAAATATCATCTATTGACCTATTATTTTAGGCAATATTAGATGGAATATTTGTGGCTAGGAGTTATTAATACTACCTAGTCGGCCCATAGTGCCAAACTAAATTTTGAAGCACGGAATATCGATAGGAGTGTAATAGGGTGTTACGAAGCATCGGAAGGCCGATCAAGAACCGGATGATTACGAAACAAGTGGATTTGGTGCCATCAAGCTTGCTTTGAATACACGGGAAGGTGGAAGTTGGGTGCTATCTTTCACCCTTGTCTTCTGAAGGTCTGGTTATTCTTCTAAGCAAGTTTAAATAGTTTCCATTAGGTTTTCTTGTGAAAGTACTATTGTAACTTACAAGTTTTGACTAGTGAAATGGTTTGACCATGAACTCGGAGACGTAGGCAATTGTCGAACTCTATAATCAATCATTGTGTAATTGTCTTTATTGTCTTGCATTAATTGTTAAATTGATTACTTAAAAGGAGAAAATTGTCGGCAATAATTAAAGCCTATAAGGGTCCAAGATTAGGTAGATAAAAACTTGATTATTTTTGAATCAAGTTTGGTATCAGAGCTGGTTTTTGGCCTTTAAACTTGCTAATCTTTGAGAAAGTTTGGTATCAGAGTTGGTTTAGCTCCATATTTGTTTTTCAGTAAATCTAATTAATAGAGTGATTGCTTCAAGATTGGTGCAGTTGGTTCAATTTGTGTGAACAAGGTACAAGTACACTATGGGCAAGATGTCTAAACAGGTGAAGCTCGATGAGGTTAAAGCTTATAATCACAGATCCGAGAAGAGAAATCTCTCCTACGATCATTATATTACACCTTGGAAGAGGAGAACGCTCCTTTGAAATTAGAACGCAAACCAAGGATGAGCTCTTGGCAAGGTTGCAATGTAGTGATCAGAGGAAGGAAATACCTTCAACCTCAGATGTAGAGACCAAGGTAGATGACTGCACTATAAGTTGTTCACCACTGGAATCTTCTTCTTCCTCCCATTTGGTTTCAGATTCAGGTAATGAAGTCTTTGGTTTTTTTGAAAAGCATACTAGAGGCATTGGATCCAAGCTACTAGATAAAATGGGATTTTATGGAAGAGGCCTTGGTAAAAATGGACAAGGTATTACTAACCCAATACAGGTCGAGGATCGTTCTCATTTTGCAAGTTTGGGTTATCCTAGTGTGGGGATGGAAATTAGAGAATGCTCCAAGAATGTTGATGGGAGACAAGTTTCCGAAAGCAAAGTTAATACCCAAGTATTCCTGTAAGAAGATTCTAAGCAGGAAATTTGTGCTTTGTCATCACAGGCAGGATGTGGTAAGAGAAATCAGCAAAGAGGTAATGAGATTCTACCTCCAGTTTCTTACCATAATCATAAGCATAATAAAAATTTTGATCCACTTTTTTAGCTTAAGAAGTATGGTTATGATTTTCAGAAGATGTGGAATTCCTTTCCATGTACTTTTTTGTGGATTGCATGATCATTTTGTGGCGATGATCTTTGGAAGAGAAGGACACTAATGAAGAATTTGATGGCATTTGTCGGGAACAAGGAAAAATAGAAATACCAATCTCTTCATGCAGAGTCAAGAAATGGCAAAAAGAATTCCTCATCCCAAAAGAAAGAGATTAAGTGGAATTTTTGTGCTCATTGCCGAGCTATGGGCATCGAGTGGAAAATCATTGGAAACTACATCCATCTTGCCATCAGAGTTATGGCAAGCCAAAGATGGAATGGAGGCCTATTGCAAAGGTAAAGGAAGTTTCTACTCCACCACCAGTTGACAAGTCAACCCAGGACCAGGTAATACCTGAAAGTGAAAGTCCTTTAAAATGGGTAAGTCAACAATTTTTCAATTATATATTGCATAATTCAGATTGATGAATAGTATGTAGTATTAAGTTTGGAGATCAGATTCTGTGAGGAAATGCTGAGAGAAAGGTTTACAATACTCAGTGGATTTTCTTACTTAGAAAATTTGATTAATGCTCCAAACATATCTCCTAATCAGCTTGTGAGTACCTGTTATAGCTTGGACACAGGAATTAACTCATATAAAGCTTAGAGATTGATTTTTCATTTGTGTAGATAGTAGAGTTCACAGAGATCAACTCGGAACTTCATTCTATGTAGAGGCATTGTGACCGTGTAGCAGAATGGTATTTAAATCACCGTTGGCATGGACATTGGGTCAGAACTTTGTTCTGTGGAGAATCCATTATGGGCATCTAGCAGAATGGTACCTGATATAATTTTTCAACAAAAGGAGCTCGTAAAAGATCAGCTCAAAACTTCATTTTATGTAGAGGAATTGTGACTGTGTAGCAGAATGGGAGTTGAATCACTGTTGGCATTGACATTGGCTTGGAACTTCTTTATGTGGAGAAGTCATCATGGGAATCTAGCAGAATGGTACCTGATATTGCATGTCAACAAGAGGACCTCTAAAAGGATCAGCTCAGAATGTCATTCAGCATCCAGGCATTGTGACCGCACATACAAATGGTAGCTAATTAATAGACTTAGCATTGTGCATTGGAGGCTCGAAGTCTTAAAAGAGGCTTAACATCATGTATTGGAGGCGTTGAGGTCTATAATAGACTTAGCATCATGCATTGGAGGCTTGAGGTCTTGAAAGAGACTTAGCATCATGCATCAAAGGTGTTGAGGTCTATAGAGACTTAGCATCATGCATTAAAGGCTTGAGGTATTGAAAAAGGCTTACCATCATGCATCGAAGGTGTTGAGATTTGAAAAGGGACAAGTCATTTTCCATCATTGACATTAGATTGATCATAGCTCTAAGTAACATGGAGTTCCTTCAAACTAGTTTCGATTCTACAGAATCAACTCGGAGCCAGGAGTTGTGTTATAGAGTAAAAGAAGATCCTTGTTGTTAGATATCAAGAAGCTTAGCACCGTATAGAAGGAGCGTTGAGGTTTCATTCAGAAACTTAACACCATACAACAGAGGCATGGAGGTCTTCTTCATATATCAAAGTGACGTAGTGGAAGCATGGTGGGCCCATAACCCACAGGTCTAGGATAAGAGAAAATTTGTCAAAGAGAGAAGGTTATAGAGGAAGAGACCCAAGAGTCTACTATAGCAGCACTTCCGAGGTGGCAGCAAAGTTCTAGATTCAGGATGACGGCATGGCAAAATGTTCCAATATAAGCTTTTTGGGAAAAAAATCCTTTCTCAATGGGGAGGTGTGATCAGGGGATCATTTTTGAAAGTTCCCTAAACATCCCTAAATGGTGTCAATGTAGAATATCATCTTGATAGCTTTCTAATGACTATGAGAACGTGAAAATGGACATCGGGAGCTCTAGATATGTCTGGTCAAAGTTCAGATAGCAGAAAGTCAACTCTGGTCAATTGGTCAATATTGGACCAATGGCACTGTGGCACGTGGCGAAAAGGAAAAGGGAGTCATTTGTTGGTTATCGATCTCTAATCTTCGATGGTCATAAAACATTGCTTACAGGCCGCCGTGTGGACTATGGTATTATCATCAACGTGGTGGGTCCACAAGCCACCATGTGGCTTACCACCACGAATCGAATACGATCAATTTGCCTATCAAGGGATGACATCGAGCTATTTAGTTTAGTCATGCAAGGATCGAGTTAATTATTTCCATACACATTGTATGGGTCAAAATTATATTATCTTGGTAAGTCCACTTTCCAAATGCCACGCATATATGCCAAACCGCTATATATTAATGTTTATACATTAGTATAACCACATAATCCTCCAAACCCACATAAACCGCCAACATGCTATGTTGGACCACGTGGAGGATAGGAGTGAAGTGGTGGTGGGGGCACTAAGCCAAGCGTGGAAACATCCACGTATAGAATGGTGTGGGTAAGGTTTGTTAAAACCTACCCATAATAAAAGGGTGCCCAAATGTGGGATAATACCCACTTAAAACCTGCCGCCAAATATATGGGATTTTATCCCTTTACAAATGTAAGCCGCTCCATTTGGGATTTAATCCCATCAACTATGCTACGGGCTATGGTATTTTTAGCCAAAGGATAATATTTTATCACATTATTTTAGGGCCCTATTTTTGTATAAATAGGGAACCCATTCCTTTGTAATAGACACACATTAGCCCATGAAGTTTATTATTTTTAAGCTTATTTGTGGGATGTGTCAGATTTAGTAATAGGAAAATTAAATTCCTAAAAATTACTATAGACAAATATTATCTATTGGCCTATTATTTTAGGCAATATTAGATGGAATATTTATGGCTAGGAGTTATTAATACTACCTAGTCGTCCCATAGCGCCACACTAAATTTTGAAGCCTGGAATATCGAGAGTGTAATAGGGTGTTACAAAGCATCTAGAAGGCCGATCAAGAACTGGAGGATTCCAAATAGTGGATTTGGTGCCATCGAGCTTGTCGAATACGCTAGGAAGGTGGAATTCGGGTGTTATATTTCACCCTTGTCTTCTGAAGGTCTGGTTATTCTTCTAAGCAAGTTTAAATAGTTTCCATTAGGTTTTCTTGTGAAAGTACTATTGTAACTTACAATTTTTGTCTAGTGGAACGGTTTGACCATGAACCCGAAGAGCCTTGTGCAATTACCGAACTCCATAATCAATCATTGTGCAATTGTCTTTATTGTCTTGCATTAATTTTTAAATTGATTACTTAAAAGGAGAAAATTGTCGGAAATAATTAAATCCTATAAGGGTCCGAGATCAGGTAGATAAAAACTTGATTATTTTCATATCATTAGCACATACCTCAAAGTAGTTTCATCTTTAATACTAGGCTTTCCAATCCTCCGATAATGATTACATTCTTTGACAAAAGGCTTAGTATCCTTGTACAATGTTTCCCACCATAAACCGAGATAGAAGGAACTTGTGTGCATTCACATCTCCTACATGATATCCTCTTGTAATTCCTCCATGTGCCTCTTTCATAATGGCTTCATGCTCATGCTCCAGACACATCTATAAAATACTTCATCTATGCCCATTTTGTACATGTCACCTCAATAATATGGTATGGATCTTCCCATATAATAAGTTGCTTCTTCTTTAATGTATCCATCCTCGGTGCAATTCCGGTCTTGCAAAAATACTCCAATGTCCTCTAAATTAGTGGGCATTTAATTTAACCTAAACAACTATGCAGAAATAGTGTCTTCAATATTATACGCGTCCTCTCCAAAATTAATCATTGATAAGTGATCAGATCCAAAGTTACTCTTTCCTAGCTTTACAATAACTATAAAATTAAGATCCTCGAAAAGAAGTATCCACGGAAGATACACCCTTGAAAAATAGGTTTTCAGACAAAATACTTCAATATCATATGCTCTTTATAAAACATGAATGGTGTGTTGAATAAGTACTGTCAAAATTTATGAATCAAGTAGATCATGGATAATGCCTCACGCTCTGTCGTCATGTAGTTCTTCTCTCTGGTTTTAACTTCCTATTGGAAAATCATATGGGATGATCCAAATTACCCTCTCCCGGTTGTGCCAAGAGTACACCCATAGCCATCCCTGAGGCATCCACATGTGCATGGAAAGGTTTGTTCCATAAAGGGAAGTGTAAGATTGGTGTAGTGGTAAACTTCTCCTTCAATGTTTAAAATACCTCTGTTGTGTGTCCTCCCAATAAAAATTTCCTTTCACTTTGAGAAACTCCTCTAGGGGTGTGTAAATATTTGTATAACCTTTGATAAAATTTATGCAATAACTGTATGCCTAGGAAACCATGCACTTCATTTTGATTGTACGTTCTTCTAATCCCAAAAACATTGCTATCTTTGTTTTACCGAATTATTGTGCGATAAAACATATAAGGTAAAAGGTTAAGGAGGAATACTTGTTATTACATTGGTCGAAGGTTGAGTGCATGTGTTACTAACTTTTATCCAAGCTGCTTGTGGAGAAATACTTTTTTGTCTAGGAAGGACTACCTGTAGAAACAAAACAAGACAACCAAATGATATTAAATAGCAAGGGTCAGAGGACTACCTAGTAAGGCTAGATCTAGGAAGCGTGATGCTTCCTTGAATGGTTTTCAATCCTCTATTTAATACATTTTAATGAAAGTAAATACAAGAAATGAAGGTCCTATTGCTAACACTTTGATTTAGGTATCTCAAAATGTTATCAACAAAGTAGATTAAGAAAAGTATTAAATATAAACTAATCTAGCATGTGGAAAGGTATGTTTCTAGTTGGGACAAGTCACAGGGGTATCTGGTAAGGTCTAGGTGGAATTTGGGTGATGTTGGAGGTATTTTGGTGAAGGTTAGTAGGAAACATAGAGACCGATGTCAATCTAGTGACGAATTCCAGTAAGAAAGAGGGAGAGCGACGACGGTTAAGGTGACTAGGGTTGGTAGAGGAAATTTTGTGGTAATTAGATAAAATTATTTTTGGATGTCTCTATGATTGCACAAAGAATGAATGGAGGATGGTTGGGTTCGTAATAATGCCAAGAAGACTTAGGAATGCATAGAGGTCAGGTATGGAGAGCCAGAAGGTCGTGGGTGGTTGGATGGGTAGATTGGTAAGAAGGTAGGGATAGAGGAATGCAAGAAGGAATAAGATGTAATAATAAAAGATAATGAACCTACACTTTAAGAAAATACAGAATGATAAAAATCAAGTATACTTGCTTACATTTGTAGGTATGGTAGGTAAAGGAAGGTTGTAGTTGATCCGTGAAGAAATTTTTTGGTCAGTTCCATGGAAATACTTCCTAGAGTGTTCCCATGAATATTCTAATGCCTTGGGACAAGCATCAGGTGCTTGCTTGGGCATGTGGTTGAGTATATCCCATCATCTAGATGTTGAGAAGTCTTTTATTCATGCTTGAATGCAATAGAACTCTCCAAACTGAAAATGACCAACCTAGGTAAAGAGTTTTAAAATGGTATATAAGGTAACCGATGATTAAGGTGACCGACATCGGTTGAGGGATAACCGGCATCGGTTAAGGTAGGAAATCCTAGGTTTACCAAAAATAGGTAGATATTTACTATTTTTGGCGTGATTCTAATTGATTCCACTTAGGGAAGTGGATTTCATGTGAGAGAAGGAAGGAAGGTCATAGAAGAAGTCAAATTAGGTTTTGGAAGAAGTCTTAGTTAGTTAGGTTAAGTGGTGACTCAAAGACTAGGAGTGATGACTCATTGCTGAGAGTGATGACTTGGTCACTATGAGTTAAATGCCCCTGGAATGGGTTCAGGCTGAGGTGTCTAGGTGAGGTGTAAATTAACTTAATTAAAGTAATTAAATTAATTAATAATGTGAGGATGAACATTAATTCAATTGTAAGTAATTAAATTAATACAAATGTAGGGTAAAGGGGTCATGGTTAGGTGAACACATTACATTAATTGATTAAAGGGGACCAAGGGGAGTGTGACCCAAATTTGGTGTCTACATTTTCCCCTTTTTATCACGTATCTTGTATTGATAAGCGATGTTGAAAAAAATAGGAATTCGGTGCTCCAGGTATGAGTGAAGGTTAGGTTTCCCCAAGTGTGGGTGGAGGTGATCCCCTCAAACCAGGAACTGATGAGATGTTAAACGGAGTCGGTGAGTGGTTTGATAAATGGGTAAGTGATGAAAATGAGGGTAGGTGGGTTATAGGTAAGGGTATGGTCATTTTGGGTAATGGGTAATGGTCATTTTAGGTAATGGGTAATGATCATATTGGGTAATGGGTAATGGAAATCGAATACATGCACACGTATAGATTGTGATACGGTACTAGGTGGAAGAGCTTACAAACTCTATGTTATCAAAAGGGTGATAGGTTTATCCAAACAAGGTTGAAGTGATTCAGGTATCCAAGGTATAGGATATGGTCATGAAGCACAACGAGGTCTCAAGTGTAGGAATGGGTAATAGGTTTTGTTCCATGGCACCAAAGGTATGGTTGGGATAAACATCACGTCATTAGGCAAGGTAAGGTCATTAGGCTAAACAACATAGGTAACAACATCGCAAGGTATAGCGAGTACACAAATTCAAATGTCACCAAAAAGGTGATTCAGTCAGGGTATATTAGGTAGGGTATAGGTAAGGCTGAGGTATAGGTAAATAACATGTCCCTAAATATAGTGAAGGAAATGTACAGGTAGTGTAGGTTTGTGAGTAGGGTGTAATAGGTATTAGTAAGGTCAAAATTTGTTGGATCAATAATGTTTTTAGGAAAAATGGGCATGCGGTGGGTCAAATGGGTATGTCAGGTGACCGATGTTAGTTATATCATAATTCGGACGTCGGTTGGCTACGACATGACATGACTGATGTCGATCATGTCGATTTGGGGTTAAAAAGGGGAAAATCCACTTTTACGATTCATTTTTATAATTTGTCGAAGGCCAAGCTGACACATGGTCGTGGAGTCCAGGATACATGTGAGACTGGATAGGAGGGTATCAGGTGGGGTGATGATTAGTCACTATATGTGACATTGTATGATCATTATGATTTTTGATATATATACTAGCCTGCGTGTTGAAGACGTGAGATTATATATGAGAGTTTTTGAGATATTTGTATCTTTTTATATATGTATTGATAAATAGACTCTCTCATTTATATAGTTTATGATGTTGACTAGATGGATGATGTACTCATTTTAATTTCCATTGTTATTTTGTATCGATGGAAACTAGGTGAATTAGGCATGATTGAGTCGAGGTCATGTAGGCATGATTGATTTTAGGTCATGTAGGCATGATGGATTCTAGGTGAGTTAGGCAGTCAAGGTCATGTAGGCATGATGGAGTCAAGGTTATTTATTCATAGTGGAGTCATGTATAGGCATGGTGGAGTTAGGTATAGGCATGGTGGAGTCGAGATATAGGCATGGTTGAGTTTAGGTGAGTTAGGCATGGTAGAGTCATGTTTTTGCATTTGATTTAATTTCCAAGTTATTGGTATTATGGAAAATAAATGATGATGTATATGTATGTTGTGGTGTAAATTTGCAAATATTTTATATTGTGGAAATATGAAATGATTGATGTATGATATGGTTGATTTTATAAAATGGTAAGTATGTATGTTTGTGATTGTTTAATTTCCTAGTTTTGTGTAAAATGGAAAAATCATTAAGGTGGAATTTGAATATAAATGGGGAAATTGGTTAGGGGAAAGAGTGTCCGAGCTAACCTCTAAGGGCCCCATTCCCTCGAGTGATGCCTACATATCCCCAAAGAAAGGGGGCCTCCAACCGATATAGTTCTCCCATAAGCTAGGGAAGAATGTGATGAGGTAGAGGAATGAGTTGGTTGGTTTTAGGTATAATTAAGTCTAGTTCATTCAAGCATGTTTGATTTTAGGTCATTTAGGCATGGTTGATTTTAGGTCATAGGCATAGTTGAGTTTAGGTCATAGGAATGGTTGAGTTTAGGTCATTGAGGCATGGTTGAATTTAGGTCGAATAGGCATGGGTGATTTTGGTGAAAGAGGAATTATTAAATGTAGGTGTTGATGGTCTGGTCTGTGTAGGAGAATCAATAAGTAAGAAAAGAGGTGAATGGTAAGAGGAGAAAAAAATCCACCTAATTGATAAGAACCATTATGATTATATCATACCAAAGATGGCGTATGAACATAAAACCCTAAAGGTGTTGCATGATTGACTATTCTAAGGATGAAGAAGGTCACATGATCACGAAATGTCATATTTGCGGCACGTCCCTTGAGTAGGTGGAAGGTTAGAAAGGCAAGGTGGTGAGGTGAAGTTGGTTGAGCGTAACCTTATGTGAGATAGCAAGCCTCTTTGGTGAGAGACCCAAGATCAAAATAGACAATTCCATGACAAAAAAAGTCATCTTTTTCTTTTTCATTTTATTTTTATAGACTGATCGATGTGGGAAGTCTATGTGGGATGAATAGAATATCTCCTTGAGGTCTTCATGAAGTTGATCGATGTGGGAAGCTTCATAATATTTTATTTTATTTTTGCAAGAATAGTCTTCTTTTTGTGATAGAATATGTACAATATGGCTAGCTTTGTATAATTGTCCTTAAAGGGAGTAGTCTATTTATAATAGTAAGATAGAAAGATTAAATGTCCTTTTTGAGGGAGTCATTTTTTCTATAAGTTTGACTCAAGGAATTTGAATTTGAAAATCCTGTATATTACTTTTAATTGAATTTTTTTGGACTTTTAGGTCATGGAAAAGACTATAGAGAAGGATAGGCTCTTGTTATGAAGACAAAACTATAATACACAGGGGTTATCTATGAAATAAAGGTTTTAAGTGATGAATGACCATGGGATTCCATCTTGAAAAATATGAAATTTATCCATGAGAATCATGCCATGAGTAGAGTCATGGTACTCATATTAAAGATAAGGCTTAAAGGTGATGGTTAATCACATGATTCTTATTTAGTCATTGATCCTTAAAATAGGTAAATTGAAGGTGAATGGTGCTCAAAGGACAAGCGTTTTAATAGATAGAAGGTGATATAGGACTTGATTCAACAATAGAATGGTCAAAGATGCAAGGCATTGAGGGGCTTAGGTTCAATTTAACCTTAGATTGAAGACTAATTATAAGCACCTGATCCATAGGTATGAGTAACGATATACGGTCCAAGCCAATTAGGAGCAAATTCACCCTATTTACTTTTCTCATCTTTTGTTACATGTTGATTTTCCTTCAAGATGAGGTCACCGACTTAGAAGGTTCATTCTTGGACACATTTATCGTAGGCATGTTTGATACATTTTTGGTAGATTTGGAGGTGATCGAGAACATTGAGATGACATTCGTTTAATAACTCAAGTTGTGCCAAACGGTCCTAGAAAAAATCATCATCGTTGAGCAGGTCTTTGAGTAAGATACGAAGAGATGTAATTTGGACTTTGAGAGGTAGGACAAATTTTGTACCATAGACCAAAGAGAAAGGTGTGGCAGTAATTGAGGTATGAATACTAGTGCGATAAGCCCATAAGGTAAAAGGAATGTGCATGTGTCAATCCTTTCCAATATCGTCAACCACTTTCATAATAATTTTGTTTAAGGTTTTGTTGGTTGATTTCACTTGGCCATTTGTTTGAGGATAGTAAGGTGAATAAAAACTTAGTTGAATGCCAAAGGCATCACATATTTTCTATAGGGTTTTGTTTTTGAATTGTTTTCCATTATCAGTGATGAGGCGATGAGGAACACCAAAGTGAAAAATGATGTGATGATTGATGAATTAATGATTTTCTCGACTTTTGTAGAAATGAGAGGTAATGCAAGGATGCATTTTCTATAGCTTTTGTCTCACATGTTTGGCTTCAGGAATGGTTATAATATTGTGGACCACAATGTTTGGGTCAATACTGAGCATATCAGCATAGAACTAAGAAAAAGAATTGTTATGATCCCGAAGGAAAGACATAAAAGCTTCATGTTAAGAAACATCTAAAGAATGGCCTATTTTTAGAATGTGCGGGTCATCCTAAGTGTGAATATTTATTTCGATGGTCGATTAATTTAACATGGTTTGTGTCTCAGAAGGTAAAAACCAATGAATATAAGAATATTCTGCACTAAGGTAGGTGAGAATAGACTCATCATCCTGACATTGAACGACATTAATAGAAGGTATATCATCATCGATCATGTCAGGATACAAGAAGGGAAGAGAAGAGGGATATTTTCCATCTTTTTGATAAGTTATAGGTCACAGGAAATGGTTTTCATGAAAAAAATTAGGAGGAATGGATTATGGATCCATATAATCTATAGGTGAAGGTGGTGAAGTTAGTGAATGGGGTGGAGAAGGTTTATTGTCCTCAATGAGTTTGACTCGAGCCTTCTTGGGAGATGGTTCAGAAAATCCAATACCACTGCGGTCTTTATGTTTATGAGTGGTGCATGGGATGATAGTATGGTGGCCTTGTTCATAGAAACCAAAGCCAAAGCCCTTCCATGCACAACAATGGAGGAAGGTGTGGGTGAAGCGGTGGTTGGTAAGAGATTGAAGGTCTAGATGAAAATGGTCGATTTTGGGAAGGTGGCTCGGGTAATTAGGTAGAAGCATCAAGTCCCACATATGTTAAGTTGGTGTGAAGGTGGGAAGGATCGCAATGGAAAACCTTTCCTATGTGGTGATCATAGCGGGGATGTTGATGAATTTTACCATACTCTTAAGGAGTAAGGAATGTGTCAATATTATAAAGGTAGTACTCCCCAGTGAGATGTTGAAAAACAACTTCTAAGGGATCGGTAGTTGATATGTGGGTAGCCGGAATGGATGAATTACTAGACAACTAGGAAGAAGAATCATTGGTTTGTTGAGAAGTAGATGGGTTAGCAGATGGGTTAGCTACAGAGGAGGCGCAGCAAAGCAATGGGAATAGAGGAGTTAGGTGTGGAAGAAGTAGTGGCAACATTGGTGGATGGGGCTGTGGGTGAAGGAGAGGTGGCAGCAGTGATAGATGCCTTAACTGGTATAAGGACATCATTAGGTCAATACAACATGTTACAGGTCTTGAATGGTGAAGGGTCAGTTGGAATGGTATAGTTATGTTCTTCATGTTCAAATTTTAAACAATGGTGTAAGGTTGAAGGAACATAACCCATGGCACGGATCCAAGGTCGGCTAAGTAGTAGGTTGATCTTTGGAACTCCCTCTAAGACATAGAATAATTCTAGAATGGTATGGGGGCCCACACGAATGTGGAGAATGATGGTGCCAAGGGTGGAATTTATGGCATCATTGAATGAACATAACATAACTGGGTTATTATGCATGTAATTGGAAGAGATGTGCATTTTGTTGTATGCATGGGAGGAAAATGTGTTGATATTGGCACCACCATCGATCATAATGCGTCGAATGCGTATATTATCAATGTAGATGAAAATTAATATGGCGAGGATCAGGATCATCTGATTAGAGAGGTACAATCTCATCGTCATAGAAACTAAGAGGGGCTACCTAATGAGTGGTAATGGGTGCTAAGGAAGGGGATGAAGTGGTGAGAAAATCCACATGGTGAGGAGTGATAATGGATTCTACAGGAGTATGGTCATTAGGTAAAACCTCAATGGATTGCAAAACCTCCATGAGGGTTTGTCAATGAGACTCAGAGGTTTGGACAAGGCCATACAAAGACATTTTTAGAGGAGATTGGTGCAATTGTTTAATCATTGTATGATGGGTGACCCCATCAGAAATAGGGTATGTGGGTCCATGGATGGTGATTTTTTGTGCAGCTGCAGATGGGATATTAGGTAAAAGGGTGGCAGATGGGCTAGTTGTTTTCTCTTCTCCTTAGTATTTCTAGGCATGAATGGAAATGTTAACCATATTAATATGGGGTAAAGGAGAAAGTGAGTCATGATAGGTGTAGTGACAAGATGGGAAAAATTATGGTGAGGGCATATACTATTTTTGTGAAAAGAAGGCAGCACATTGACATTTTGGTAGAGGTTTTTCTAGCTCTCTTATGTATACCATATTGATCTCGAATGTTGGAGGAGGATAAAATGGTGGTGGAGGTGGAGATGAAGGTTGTTGAATAGGTAAGGAATGAGGATGTGTGGTGATAGGTGAAGGTGGAATAGGGTCCTCATCTAAAATATCATCATCGTCAAAATTTTCTTCGGGAGGACATAGTTGGAGAAGAACATTCTTAAGAGCCTTATAGTTTTCCACATCGTGCCTTGGCACACGATGGTAAGCACAAATTTTTGTATCGTCAAACCCTTATGGTTTAGGTTTGAGTGGGTCATAAGGTCTAAGTGGTGGAAATGTGATGACAGAGGTTTCCAAAAGGTTAGCTAAGATGTTGGCATAAGACCCTGCCAATGGATCACAATGCGAAGTAAGTGTGGGTCTAGATGGAAATGTGGGTGATTTTTGTGGGAGAGGCGCCATGGGAGGTGGAATTGGAGGTTGAGTCATTTTGACCACCTGTTTTATAGGTAGTATGGTTTTAGGTTTGGATTGTACCTTCTTGGGAAAAGATGTATCGAGATGAACTAGCATTTGAAGGTATTTTAGGCTTAACTACCTCTTTGAAGGGTAGTGGATTTTTTTACTTTGGTTGCACCTTCCTGGGTAAAGGTGAAGAAGGAGTGTGTGATGTAGAAGGGAAGGTAGATGGTGGAAGGGTATGGGTTAGCCAAGGCAATAATGGAGGTGTGGTGAAGGTTGTGGGAAGAGGCAAGGTGGAAGGTATTAGTTGAAGAGAAGGAAATATAATATGTAATGATGAGGCTACTCGGAAGTGGTGTGGGTATAGGCAGTAAAAAGGATGTAGGTGATGGAAAAGGTGTATGTTGTGTAGGTAATTTGGTTGTGATAGAGGATCATGATGAGGAGGTTGGATTTTGTGTTTTTATTTACCTTGGGTATGAGGTTGATTGGCCAAGTTGATGGGTGGTGAAGGTGAAACTAGTGTATGTGGCCCAAGAGGTTGGTTCTTCCTCTTAGGTGGGGAATAGTCTTTGTGTAGGATTATGATGATGTGGATAAATCCAATTTGATATGAGGATGGACAAATATTTATGTCGGCATGACCCCAATATGGAAATGGCTCTGGACATGGGGAAAGGTATAGGTGTAGGTAAGGTTTTAGGTGTAGGAAAAATTTTGGTTGTTGGCAAAGGTTTAGGTGTGGACGAGGGTGATGAAGAAGAGGTCACTAAAAATGGCATGGGCATGGTTGGTTTGGTTGTCTGAAACACCTTTGGATAGATCGTGGAAGTATCAACAAACAACATTTGCATCTGAGTTGAGAAAGGTAGCCGAAGGCATCCCCAAAGCATGGAATTGTTGACATAATCCAAGCGGTCAGCCAGATGTGAAAATGGCACCATTGTAGGAGGAGATGATGTTTATTTAGTATTAATCCCTATAAATAATGTCTGTGAGACAAGGAAATGGTTGGCTTCAGACTTTGTGGGTAAAAGAGCCGAGAGAAAATCAACAGGATCCTTGAAAGCCAATGGAGAGTTATCACCAATAGGAAGGGGTACCTCTAATGGATCCCCATGGGTAAGGGAGATGACAAGTAGGGTGAGGTAGGTTCCTCTTTCGGCAAAGAGGAAGGTAAGCATGACTCTCCCATGGGTAGGAGAGTAAATATTGTGGGTTGTTCATCAGGTTGAGAGGTACGTGGGGAAACTACATCGACAAATATGGTGGACTCCTCTGTGGGTGCAGGGGAGATGAGGGAGACTCCTCTGTGGGTAAATGAGTAGATGGAATAGGTTCCTTCATGGATGAAGGAGCTCATGCAATAATCTCCTCGATAGAGGGAGAAGGAGGAATCTGAGGAAGGGTTGGTATGATGTCAAAAATAGCATGAACTCATAAATATTTTTTTCATTAGTCGAAGGTTCACTTTGATTTATTTAGATGACGGTGTGTGATTTGGGAATGGATTCTTCAAGATATGAAGGTTCTAATTAGTCAGTGTGTTAGGGTTATCCAAGACAATATATCCACTATCTAACATTTCTTGGACGATGTTTTTGAAATTTATACAATTACTGTTGATATGACCTTTAACATAATGATAGTTGAAGTAATCATTTTCTTTATAACACAGTGCATAGGACAAGAGGGGTCAAAACCAAGTATGTCGTTTGATGGATGGAAGAGTGACTGCTCAAGCTTTGAAGTTTTTCTAAAAGCGAAGAGAAGGGTTCTCCTATTGGAGTGTATTTTCATTTCTCTCCTTGAACAGAAAAGCTTGAACAAGAGAAAGGTTGGAAGAAAGATTTGATTGGTTGGATGGGGGAGATGGGTTGGTTTTCAAAACTACCACATGGGCAGATAATTTTGCTTTGGAATAATTATTTTAGGGATTGGAATAGGAAGAGGTATCATTTTATTTTAATGGAGTGTTCTTGTTACACAATTGTATCTTCTTCTCTTCAATTACATGAATTTCAAGTTTTTGGGCCATGGTGAACCCCTCGTCAAGCATGCGAGAAGGTTTGAACTTTTATATTTGGTGAGATGTGCCTAGCATAAGCCTTGGTGAATAACTCTTTTTAAGGCGGTTGGAACATGAGTTTGTTTATTAGACTTCGCAATGAGCAACAAAATCTGTGATAGATTTGTCTTCGTATTGTTGTGTTGAGTACAAGTCGGTCATGGTGACCTTCTTGACAATATTGATAAAAAAGTGGTCTAGGAAAGCTTGAGCTACTTGGTTGAATGATTAAATGGAGTGCCTAGGTAGACCACTATACCAATCCAATACAGGTCATGTCAAGGACATTGGGAATGTTCGTAAGAGAAAAGTGTCATCATGAGCAATCAGATAACACCCATGTTTAAAAGACTGCAAGTGTTTTTGTGGGTCTTCTTTGTTGTTGAATCGGTTGAATTTAGGAATTTCCCAATGCATAGGGTATGGAAAAATCAGAATGGATGGGTGAATGGGATCATTGCAAATTTTATCATATGTCAAAGAATTATGTAAGCCGGAGACCGATGCTTCCAATGTCTGCATCTTGTCCATCATCATTTTGATAAGATTGTTAGTAGGTTGTGATGAATGGGAACCCCTGTAGTATAAGGGGGTAGATGATGAAGGTATGATGAGGATGACATCCTAGTATATGGTGGTGTCGAGTATGAGAATTGTGAGGGGGAATAGATGTAGGTGGCAAGTATCTTGAATAAGCGACAGATGAAACAGGGGCTATTGGTGATAAGTGTAGGTAGGTGGAGTGGATGTAACAACTCTTGTAGTAATTGGAGGGAGAGACTGCGGGATGGAGAGGACAATGTTTTGGAAGGGAGTATGGGCTGCCGACACCATGGGTGGCTAAGATGCAATAGGTATATAAGAGGTGGTGGGTGTAGATAGGCCTACACTCAAGGTGGCTGATGAAGGAATGGTTGACACCATAGGAGAAACTGATGTCAAAGGCACAATAGATGCCATAGATGTAGAAAATATTAATGATGTAGGGTCAAGTTGGGAAACCACATGTGGTAAGGTGGAAGAGGGTAAGGCCTGAGCTAGTAGTAGCTGATGTAGAATTAGGTGTGAGGGCTAAATAGTATACTAGCATGTCATATACTAGTTGCCCTGATGAATCCCAAGTGGATGAATGGGCTAAATAGTATTGTAAAGAAATGGGGTTTTGGTCAAGGATTCTTGCAAACTCCTCATCACCGATACTGATGATAATGGGCTGATTGGGATCCATAGGTGATAAAATGGAAGGTGGTGATAGGCTAGGCAAGAGAAGTTGAAGACTAGCATGGAATACAAGGACGTTGGCTTGGTTATGAGTCAAAACCATCTGGGTTAGCGTAGAACTAGTAATTTGATCTCTTTATATGACACAAAAGAACATAAGGAATGGAGAAAATAGTTTTGGGAGGTGAAAACTGGTGTTTTTTAATTGTAAAATTAAAACATAGGAACCAATGACGGTTGGATAACCGATGTCGGTGATAGAGGGTGACCGACATCAAGTTCTTGTGGAAAATCAAAAGCTTTAAAAATGTGCCAATAAATGATTAAAATGAATCAAATATGGATTTGATAGTGATTTCAAATACCTAGAGGTATGGTGAAGTATTTTGAGGAACCCCAGAAAGAACATAAATGTGATGAGTGCTACTTTGGTTAAAATGACAAAAAAAGTAGGAACCCAACAATGGTTGGGTAAACCGATGACGGTCATATGAGTAAACCGATGATAGTTGCTATACCTGACACACGATCACTATGAAATTTGAAAAGATTAAGAAAAATGAATTTAGTGACTTAGATCAAATATAAGACCAACCCGAAACCTAAGTATGGAAATGGTTAACCCCAACACACTCGAAAGAGTCGAATACACCAACTATGATTATGGGGTGTGAAAGGAAATAAAAATGGAGAATACGACCTCATACCTCAAAACACAAATAAAAAAACTAACAAACATGAAATCCTATGTGGTGGATTTTATGTTTCGGCTTATGCCATTTAGGACTAACTTGTGAATAGAGTAGAGTTTTGGTTTGATAAAATGTAACCTAAAAAAGCCAAGAAATAAGGATATTTTCATGTAAATTTTTGGTGAGGGGGTCCTTCTCTGAGATAATAACTGGACAGAGAAACCAGTTTGGTGCCCACTATCAATCCTTTGATCGTGTGATCATTGACAACTTCTTTCGAGGTAGGATGTTGTTTAAGAAAATGAGTACTTTATTTTTGTGGTTTGGTGTAGAGAAGAGAGTGTGAAGTATGATTCAATTAGTGAACCATCACCTAGGCATGACTTCCAGCAGTATAGGTTTCCCACAATATTTAAATGAGATAAAGATGCAACACTCATAAATTATATGCAAGTATTTTAGACCCAAATCCAAAATGGCATTCGATGAAAGCAATGATGAATAGGTAAGAATATGTCTTTCACTAATGCAATAAAAAAATGAAAAGAATGATTCTTTTTAATCCAAAATATGAGATTCAATGAGACAAATATAAGAGGGAGAATGTTTAAAAGGAGAGAATTTAATGTGAATGCTTTCAAAGGGAAATAGACACACAAAGTGTTTTCACCTAGGAATGAACAATGCAAAAGAACCCCTAATGGGTCCCACCGGGCATGCCAAAATGTTTCACCAAATTATTGTGTGATAAAAAGATAAGTTCAAAGGTCAAAGAGGAATACCTGTTATTATGTTGGTTGAAGGTTGAGTGCATGCATTACTGAATTTTATCCAAGCTGCTCGTGGAGAACTCCTTTTTCTGGGAAGGACTACCTATAGAAACAAAACAAGACCACCAAATGATATTAAATACCAAGGGTTAGAGGACTGCCTAACAAGGCTAGATCTGGTAAACATGATGCTTCCTTGAATGTTTTTCAATCCTCTATTTAATACATTTTAATGAAAGTAAATACAAGAAATGAAGGTCTTATTACTAACACTTTGATTTAGGTATCTCAAAACGTTATCAACAAAGTAGATTAAGAAAAGTATTAAATCTAAACTAATCTAGCATCAGGAAAGGTATGTTTCTAGTTGGGACAGGTCACAGGGGTGTTAGGTAAGGTCACAAAGGTATCTGGTAAGGTCTAGGTGGAATTTGGGTGATGTTGGAGGTAGTTTGGTGAAGGTTAGCAGAAACACAGAGACTGATGTTAGTCTAGTGACCGATGCTGGTAAAGAGGGGAGATCGATGACGGTTAAGGTGATCGGTGTCGGTAAGGGGAATTTTTTGATAATTAGATAAAAATAGTTTTGGACTTCTCTGTGATTGCATAGAGAATTAAGGGAGGATGGTTGGGTTTGTAATAGTGCCATAAAGACTCAAGAATACATTGAGTTGAGCACTGAGAGAACCAGGAGGCCATGGGTGGTTGGATGGGTAAATTGGTGAGAAGGTGGGGATAGAGGAATGCAAGAAGGAATAAGATATAATAACAAAATATAATGAACCTACACTTTAAGCAAGTACATAATGATGAAAATCAGGTATAATTACTTGCATTTTCAAAGTGTCCGATAGGTGAAGGAAGGCATTAGTTGATCCGTGAAGAAATTTTCTAGTAAATACCACAAAAATACTTCTGAGAGTGTTCCCATGAATATTCTAATTCCTTGGGACAAGCATCAAGTGTTTTCTTGGGCTTGTGGTTGAGTATATCCCATCATTTGGATGTTGAGAAGTCTCTTATTCATGCTTGAATGCAATAGAACTCTTCAAACTGAAAATGACCAACCTAGGTAAAGAGTTGTAAAATGGTATATAAGGTAATCAATGACGATTAAGGTGACCGGCATCGGTTGAGGGATAATCGGCATCGGTTAAGGTGGGAAATCCTAGGTTTACCAAAGATAGGTAGATATTTACTATTTTGAGCATGATTCGATTGATTCCGCTTAGGAAGTGGATTTCATGTGAGAGAAGGAAGGAAGGTCATAGAAGAAGTCCAATTAGGTTTTTGGAAGAAGTCTTAGTTACTTAGGTTAAGTCATGACTCAGCATTGGGAGTGATGACTCAATGCTGAGAGTGATGACTTGGTCACTGTGAGTTAAATTCCCTTAGAATGGGTCCAGAGTGAGGTGTCTAGGTGAGGTGTAGATTAACTTAATTAAATTAATTAAATTAATTAATAATGTGAGGATGAACATTAATTCAATTGTAAGTAATTAAATTAATACGAATGTGGGGTAAAGAGGTCATGGTTAGGTGAACACGTTACATTAATTGATTGAAGGGGACCAAGGGGAGTGTGACCCAAATTTGGTGTCTACAATCTTAGTTAGATCTACTACTAACAGTCCATCCTTGCAAATAATGTGCCCAAGTAAAGTCCCAAAGGGGATTTGAGAGATACACTTCTTAATATTAAGAGATATGATTAACTATTTTAATCTCTCAAACATGAGCCTTCTATTATCACGGTGATCTTATACAAGCCCATAAATTGTCTAATCATCCGGGTAGACCTAGAGAAACTTATGGATAAATTCGTGAAAGGCCTACACAAATATGAATGATAATATTGTTGGCACATTATTCAATCCTAAATGCATAACCTTATATGTGAAACTTCCCCATTTAGTGGTAAAGATAGTATTCTCCTTATCCTCACTCACAATGTGTACCTTGTAATATCCTGAGAACCCATCAGTGAAAGAGTATATTTCATTCCCTACAACTCTCTCAAGTATATCCTCTATGAATGGCATAGGAAAAGGATATATGATACATGACGCATTTAGTTCCCTATAATCTACATAGATCCTAATTTTTCCATCCTTCTTGATGTTGATCACCATAGGACTAACCCATTCAGATTCCTTAATTGGTTCAATGATTCCAGACTTAAGCACTTTGTCAATTTCTTCTTTCACCTTCACGCTGAGTTCAAGTTCATCCTATAAGGCCTCTTTTGAACTGGATGTGCCCCTTCTTTCAACTTAATCTTCATTTTTCCCAATGAGGGATGCACACCTTTTAGTTCATGGTAATATCTGGGAAACAAATCCTTAAAGTCACGCAAGAGCTCAATGATATTTATACCTCCTATTCTAACCAGTAATCTCCAATGATGACCTCCTTAGGCAAATCCTCAATGCCAATATTAACCTTTTTGTTCTTCATAGGAACATGTTATGCATGTTCCTTTTCATCGCAAAGTCCATTACCTCACGCACACCTTACGTATGGATAATATCCAATTTTTCAAATTCTTCATCATCAATGAGGTATACCATTTTCCCTTTTTTCTTCTCTTTCCATTCGTGCCTTAGATGGATTTCGTATGTATCCATTGTGTCCTCATGTGCAATAGTTCTAAGTTCTCCCAAGATTTGAACCATGAGCTATTTTGCCTTCACGATATCCCTCAATGTGATGTGTTTCATAATATGTAAGGCCTCATGTATTGGTGGCTTATTAGAAAAATAATCAAAAGTATATGGCATACCTTCTATCATGTCTCGCCAACTCACACTCTCTTCCTAGAGCGCAGCATGCACATACCATGCTTGTGTGCATCCATAAAAAGTAGAGTAAAACTTATGCACCCCAAAGAGATGGTGGTAAACCCATGTGGCCTTGTTCCCATTGTCTCTCACAACTATGAATGTGTACCAAAATATGAGTCTTCCCATCATACTCATGTATAAGTGAAGGCACAGTATTCCAGTTGAATCTTGTCAAAAAGGCTACCCTCACCTTACATCAACCCAAAATATTATCCATATGTGTCACCCACTAGCATGCTACTATTCCACACAAGGTATATACCAACATATTCCTTCTATCACCTTCATTATTCTATTGTTATTCCATGGCACACAAGAAAGATTCGATATTCTCCTCCCCAGTCTACCTAGGTAACTAAGCTTTTCCCAAGTGCCTAGTCATGTGCGTCTTGATCATCCAAGTGACTCTTCCCCTAACCTCACATCCAACCATTTCATATGTTTCATGGGCCCAATTATCAAAAAAAAAAACTAGTAGTGTCACTAACAGACTGCGCATCTTTCCACTGAAGTACACCTTCCTTGTATGGTTCTACGTTATTAGGCTCGCGCATTGTACATGCATAAATTCTATTAAGCTCTTCCTCACTCATAGATTCAACGTAAGGTGCAGCCTTCACCTCATCCAGGGGTATGACCATGTGCTCATCCTTATTCTTGAAAATGATATATATCTTGTTAAATCATATATCAGCAGTATTTGCATAACACCAGGTTCATCCAAGCAAAGCTATGAAGTTGTATGGCTCATCAGTCCCAATTCTTCAAAATCTCCCGTAAACAAGGCTCTCTTAATGGTAATTGAAGTATCCTTCAAAACCCCAATAATCATGTCCCTTGTATTATTCGTCATGTACAAAACATTAGAATATGGTTACAACGGTGGTCTCCCCATCTAGTTCCATGCATCCAAAGTCAAAACATTCACCTATGTGTTTATGTCAATCAGGATATTACTCACCATATAACCATCAATCACTACATCTAGCATTATGTTATTGTTATACGCATGGCTATGTGGTGGAAAATTTACTGTAGGATCCGATGCTTGCACTTAATTCCAGCGCACAAGACCTTTCTTGCATGTACCACTATCCTAGCAGTGGGATGATGTTCTCCTACCTCAACATCCTGCATATCTCCTTCAAATCATATATATCGTTATATGGTAGCTTGATATTATTTTTTCATTCCCTTTCATTCACCTTCTCATTCAAGAACTGAATCTCACCCTACAAGTCTTTAATCACTCCCATGGTTTCTTGGTAGAACTCCTTATGATGAGCATAACTGGATACTTGACATGCATAATTTCCTCTCTCTTGATGAGTGGTTTGGCTTTAAGGGGCTCATGCACATGTACTACTTCTGTACTCGAAGTAAATAACATAGGCTATAATTTTGGATCAAGCATCTTCTTATGTTACCACTATTCATTCTTCATGCGCTATACCTTGATTTCCTAAGCACACTTGTTCTTATTTTTATTTTTACACATATGTTCACTAAATGTTTGAAAAATTGTAAAATTCCTAAATATGTGAATGTTGGTATGTGAAGGAGATGTGAAGATTTAGTTAGGGTTATGTGTGTGAGGAAATAAAAGATAAATTTGAATGGAAATTATTTGTGGAGGTCAAACCTCATGGGGAGAATGGGAGAGAGGAAGTCCGAGAAGAGGCTTACAGGGTTTTTGTATAATATATTTAACTAATATGAAGAATATCTCTATTTTTATAGGATTCTTACGGTGTGCTATTTCGATATGAAATATGTGTGTAGTATGATTGTGGTTAAACACACGTATTGATTCATTTTAAAGCACTTCTAGAGAGTTTGAAGGGTAATTGAATAGTTTATATGGTATACTTAGTTCTATCATAAGACCAATGTCTTGACTGTGTTGACAATGAAAGTGTGCTTAAATTGGTGAGTCTTTATCTTAGCCATGATAATAAGGCTTGGTAATATTAGTTTCTTAGAGAGGAAGAAGAACCAAGTTATTGCCAAGTGTTAGGAAATTAAGTAACTTGTTACCACTCATTGCATGTATGAAGAGAATCTATAGAATCATGAAATTCGATTGGTGTTGAAGGAGAAGACTGTGAAATTGAATTCTGACATGTTTTTGAAAACTTGTGATATTTTTAGTAAGTATATTTTGTGATGATCCTATATAATATGTGGTTGAGGTGATAAGGTAAGGCTTTGATGGCACATATACTCTTACTCTCCATTGAATTCTTAAGACTAAATAACTAGGGTTGTGACTATATTTGCATAAGTTAAGTAAGCCTGAGTTGATTGTCATTGTTTTTCTTCACTGAAAGGATTAGATAAATAGTTACTCGATCAAATAATAATTATTGTTTTATATAAATACTCTAATTATTACAAGTTAAGATTTGGGGGTTTCATCCAAACCCTGTCACAGTGCATGTACAGTTAGCAGTAACTCAAAGAGACCCTATATTTAATCCTTGGAACTATTTGACCCCAATTGTTAGCTCATGAATTTAGAGTAATACCTAATAAACTTAAAGGTGAGGTTTAAATTCTTGAATTAAAGTAACTTGGAAGATATAAGGTTTTATATACTCTCGGGCCTGTGTAAAAACACATTTAGGGTTTCTAAGGAAACAAGGTTTTTAGACCTTTAAAATCCAAAATTTGAGTTGAAAATTCATAGATTACTTGTTTATAGACCTCTTCAGAGGATTTTTCAATAATTTTAGAGTTTTCTGGTGGAGATTCTATAAATCTATGACAGATTTTCTACATGAAATCATCACGCTTAACTGAGGCTAGTTGGTGAGTTTGATTTGTGAATGAAGTAGGCATTAGAAGATGAATCCAATTTTAAAACCTTGTCCATAAATAAACTATATAAATGGGTCCCTAAATTTGTGATGTAAGTGATTTAAAACCTCCCAAGTGAGAAGATAAGGTCAAGAAACCAGAGTTACAGGCCTAAAAGGGTTTATTATGCAAGAAAGAGGGAAAGTGAAATTACAAGAAGAGGGTAAATAATTAGACCTTCAAATTTACACCACACCTTCAAAGTACAAAAGGAAGCTATACAATGTTGGCACTATGGTTGAGGAGTTCATAGTGGGGTCTAGGCTTCACATCACCATGATTATGCTTATTAAACCATAACAGGACAATTTTTGAACAAACTAAAGAAAGGTTGATGAATCTCTTAACATTAGTCATCTTGATGATGAATAAGGGTTAATTAGGAACTATGTAAAAATATTTAAGCTATGGAAATGTGTTAGGAAGAACAAAGGACCACCTTTTACTCCATTAGAGACTAAATAATAGAAAGAAATGGTGGAGAGGGTAGAGGTACAATAGTTTTCTTGAAGCTTAACCTCTTGAAATGTTAAGGTTGGCATTACATGGTAAATATGAGTATGGTACAAAGTGTATAGGAGTAATTATAAGGTGTTAGGAAAAAATTTCATGATTGGGTTAACTAAAACCTCAAGAACAAATTCTATAATTAGGGGAAATGAAGAATAATGTTATCTATGGTTTGTGAAATGAATTGAATGTGAATTAAATGTGTTTGGAAGCTGCATCATGTGGTATCAAAGCAAGGTCAATGAATATCTTATTGTGGATAATAGTGAAAGTGTAAGTGTGAATGTGATATTGTAGGTACAAAGGAAAAGTTGAGTAAGAAGTGAAAGAGTGAGAAGAAAAATAAGAGAAAGGAAGCACCAAAATGCTAGGTTTGAATCCTAGGTGAGGTATGGAGGAGAGAAAGGTGAAAATACTTGTTCCAGAGAAGAAAGAGACAAATATGGACAAGGAATAGTTAGTTTTAGAGCTAGTAAGAATGATAAGCCATGGGAAGAAGAGTCAAGATGAGAAAAAGAAGAGAGATAAGGCCAAGAAGAAAGAGGAAGCAAGAAAGTTTGATATGTGGTTTGAGAAAGAGTTGAGAGAACTCAAGAAAGATGTAGCTATGGTTGAAGAATGGATAATAAGCATGGAAGAAGAAGATGTAGATGAAGAAGAATAATATGAATGGAAAAGTGAAGAAGAACAAGAACAAGAATTCGAGAGATGAAGAATTGATCTATTGTGACCCTGAAGAAGGAGAGTTACTTGATGATATGGATGAGATAGCAGAGGAAGATGAAGACAAAGAAGAAGGTGCAACAACAAATTAGTATACTAATGAGGTATGTGAATCAAGTTATGTGCCCCTTGGGGTATTTTTGTTTGTAAATACTCCAAAAGAAGTTGAAATCAGATTTTATAATCCTATGTATGATGAGGATGACAAAGAAATGGATGAAATTAAGATAAATGAAGAAATGAAAGAGCTTGATAAAAAAAAAATCTCATGTGAACAAGGAGGAAACCAGTTTGGATGAGGTGAATGCAAGTGATGAAGATATAGAGCAGCAGATACAAGAAGTCATGAATGCATTTGAAGAAGACAAGATAACCCAAATTGACTCCAAACTTACTCATTTGATGATTGAGATTGATATTTCACTTGGTGAATTCCTAGAAATTGTGGAAAAATATTTTATTCGTGCATTTGGGAAGCAAAAGGAAAATCAAATAAGTAAGATTGAATGTGGCATGATGATTAGTTTTTCATAGGTTAGGTAGATGATTCGTTGCAGGATTTTTTGTGTATGATGAATGAAGAGAGAGAAAATGAAACTATGGTGAGAAAATGATTGAGTCGATGCAAATGAAGATCATACAGGTTTGAAGCAAGTGAGGTAATGGATAACACAAAGAAGAAAGTATTTAAACAAGAGAAACAAGAATATGGGCCATTTTCGGAAAATAAGATGATGGAATCATGAGAATCGGGGACTATGCAAAGGAGAATGATATAAAGAAACATAAAAAAGATATGTATTTGTTATTGTTGTGTTTTCTTATATAGGTACAGGTGATTGCATGTTGAAGTTAGAGAAGATCAAGATAGAAGTCAAGAATCAAATGAGTGCATTCAAGGAAAATGAAAATATGGAAAACTTTCTCGTGAGACCTAGGTGGTTGTGAGATGAGAAAAGGCACTAGGAGTATAAGAGCAAGGGGAAAGAAAGTCAAGAACATCAAGAGATATCAAAAGAAACTAAATAGTAGTATAAGGCTCCTTTTCTCCTCCTAGGGATTATGTAATAGGAGCATCATGGTATAAGTAGCATCATGTTGCTAATTCTCCTTCTAGTCATGATTTTGAGATTTTGGAGTGTTTCTAAGTCCATGGGAATTCTAAATAGGTCATTTCAAGAGGGTGAAAAGAGTTAGAATTTGAATTGTCTTCATTTGTGTATTTCCCTCCAAGTGAGATTTGAAATTGTAAAGACTTGAGAATGAAGAAATGTGACTTTCAGGGAGTAATAAGGTAATTTTAATGAATTTGAGGGAACATATAGTTATCCAAGTACATGGTTATAGGTCTTAAGTTTTAGGGAATTCATTAAATGTTTGAAAAGTTGTAAAATGCCTAAATATGTGAATGCCGACATGTGAAGGAGATATGATGAGTTAGTTAGGGTTATGTGTGTGAGGAAACAAAAGATAAATTTGAATGGAAAGTAGTTGTGGAGGTCATTCATCATGGGGAGAATGGGAGAAATGGAGTCCGAGAAGAGGCTTACAAATTTTGTATAATATATTTAACTAATATGAATAATATCTTTGTTTTGCGTAGGATTCTTATGGTGTGCTATTGCATTATGACATCTGTGTGTGTAGTATGATTATGGTTCAACACACTTATTGATTCATCTTAAATCACCTCTAGAGAGTTTTAAGGGTAATTGAATAGTTTATATGGTATACTCGATTCTAGCATTAGACCAATGTCTTGATTGTGTAGATAGTGAAAGTGTGCTTAAATTGGTGAGTCTTGATCCTAACCATGATAATAAGGATTCTGGTAATAGTAGTTGTGTAGAGAGGTAATAAGAACCAATTTATTTCCAAGTGTTAGCAAATTAAATAACTTGTTACCACTCATTGCATGTATGAAGAGAATCTGATACAATCAAGAAACAATGATTGGTGTTGAAGGAGAAGACATGTGAAATTTAATTCGACATGTTTTTGAAAACATTTGATATTTTTGGTAAGGATTTTTTTAATGATCATGTAGAAGATGTGTGTTAGGTGATAATGTAAAGATTTTATGGTAAATATACTCTTATTATCCATTGCATGCTTGAGACTAAATAACCAGGGACTCGATTGTATTTGCATAAGTTGAGCAATAGTGAGTTGATTGTCATTTTGTTTCTTCACTTTGAAAGCATGTGAGAAATAGTTGCTCGATCAAATAATAAATATTGTTTCAAATAAAGACTCTAATTTTTCCAAGTTAAGATCTAAGGGTTTCATCCAAACCCCTGTCACAAAGTGTATGTACAGTTAGAAATTACTCAAAGAGACCCCATATTTAACCCTTGGCACTATTTGACCCAGTGTTAGCTTAGTAATTTGGAGAAAGACCTAATAATTTTAAAGGAAAGGTTTGAATTATTGAAAGCAAGTAACTTGGAAGATATAAGGTTTTATACATTCTCGGCCTGTGTAAAAACATAGTTAGGGTTTCGAGGAAACAAGGTTTTAGACCTTTAAACTCCAAATTTTGAGTTAAAACTTCATAGATTCTTGTTTCTAAACCTCTCAAGAGTATTTTACAAGAATTTTATATTTTTCAAAACTTCATAGATTGCACAGATTGGGTCTAGCCTTCACATCACCACGATCATGCTTATTAAGCCATAACAAGATAGTTTTTGAGCAAACTAAAGAAAGGTTGATGATTCTCTTAGTATTGGTCATCTTGATGATGAATAAGTTTTAATTAGGAACTATGTAAAAATATTTAAGTTGTGGAAAGGTATTAAGAAGAACAAAGGACCACATTTTTCTCCATTATAGACTAAAGACCTATGAGAAATGGTGGAGAGGGAAAAGGTACAATATTTTTGAAGTGTTGACCTCTTGAAATGTTAAGGTTGGCATTGCATGGTAAATAGGAGCAGTGTAGAGAGTGTGTAGGAGTAATTTTAAGGTGTAAGGACAAAATTACATGATTGGGTCAATTAAAACCTCAAGAGAAAATTCTAGAATCAGGGTAAATGAAGAATAAATTTGTCCATGGTTTGTGAAATGAATTGAATGTGAATTAAATGTGTTTGGAATCTACATCATGTGGTATAAAAATAAGGTTAATGAATATCTTATTGTGGATAATGGTGAAATTACAAGTTTGAATGTGATATTACAACTCTATGGGAATACAAACCAACTATAAGAAAATTATAAGATAAACAACATTCCAATTAGTTTATGGAATTGAAGAAATCATGCCAATGGAATATATTATACCAAGCCTTCACATCGCAATAGTTACTCGGTTGGGAGACAAAGAATTTATTGAAAGTAGATTTTTAGATTAGGAAAAAAATAGATGATTATTGTTGGAAGAACAATGACTGAGAGTGGGGTTGAATTAGTCTTCTTAAGATTTCATTCAATCAACCGTGTATCAATATAAACCTTTAAACCTTAAGATGATTAAACAAAGCACATCCGAGCATATATAAGATAAAATAACACAATGACACAAGATGTATGTTGTAAAAACATCAAGGGGAAGAAAACACATAGAACCTATAGATGTATTACATAATATAAAGGAATTTATTTAGTGAAGCACCCACTTCATAAGGAGCACCCACCTCTTTACAACTTTAGTGAGACAACAATCCCACAAGGAGCACAAACCCCTATTTAGTAGAGAACCCACTCTACAAGGAGGCTAAAACCCCAAGATGATCAACCATCCTATCAACCGCCTAAATATGAAGACCACTTGATGAATATGTTTTTAAAACAACTGATTGTGATCACTCTTTAAGCTCATTCACTTCAAACCCTTCTCAAAGTACACCTTCTCCTTCACTCATACATGCACCATAAAGTGGTGATTAGGTTGTGTGACCTTGAAGCTTTATTTTAATTCTCTCCTAACATTCTCATCCCTCTTCTTAATTTTCTATGGATCCCTTAAAACTCTCTCAAACATTTCTCTTTACACGCTCAAATATCCATTGCATACATCTTTCTCAAATGAACAAATACAACATACGTTTATTTATTAATCTTGCCACAAAACTAAATAGTTTAGCGCAAGAGACCACATAATAATCATATAGGTTAGTCATAAACACCATAAAGAAATAATATATGACCTTAAAAATACATTTCAAGACCCATATAGGTCGGCATAGGCCTAAACAATATCATACTTCTCAAATAGGCCTAAAAGCAAGTTAAGGCTCCAACGGTCATATTTTTGGATTTCAAATGCATAATAAGCTCAACTCGAGAACCAACAGCTTAGGACATGTTATTAACACCTCAAAGACACCTTCTCCATGATTGAACAACTTTTTAACCTTCATCTTCATCATTGATCACTTCATTTGGAAAGTAACCTTAATTAGGTCTTAAGAACCTAAATATCATCCTCTAAAAGTGAGTAACTTCACACTTCAAAACATATTATCAAGACACAAATGTCACATCAACAAGAAATTATTGACACCAGGAAAATCACAAGACTCATTGCATCCTTCAATTCATGGCACAACACCCCATAACTCATCAATCTCTGAAACTGTTCAAACAAGGTTCTAGGACTCAAGAACCAGTCTTGAGTACAAAAAGCACTTACAACCCAAATTCAACTTCCAAGCACAACCACCACTTGGAACACTTCAATGGAACCATGATACACCTTTTCAAGAACTCATAACCATATGTCACATAGAGAAAATAAAACTTGCATACTTGTACCTCAAGATTCTTAATAAGTGTTGGGCCCTGAAATATTGGCTAAGTACCAAAGGGTGCACCCGTGCGGGATCAAGAAGAAGGAATCTCAGTGGAAATTGTACAAGACAAATGAGTTTAAGAAGAGTTTAGGTGAAACCATGGTGCACGTGGAAGGTAGAACATGGGTTCAAAGGACTTAGCCATATTTGGCATTATGAAGACACTTGAGGAAAAACGTGAGGACCCGAATTAGGCGTGATGAGTGGATGAAGTGCCAGCCTGGAACATTGGAGGTAAAGAAAAGGATATTCCATATAGGGAATATTCCTAGGATACATCATTACATAGAGTAGAGGGTTTGCAAAGGGATAAGCATTCACTATTGGAGGACCACATAGACACTTGGCACATAATTTGTTCAAAAGATAAGGCATGGCGATGGGTACTAATCCTATAAAAATATATGCTCTTGGAAGTGAGGAAGATAGGATCTAAAGACATCAATTAGATAAGGAGAGGGAGATAAGAGAATGCATCATGAATAAGATGTTGAGTAAGAGTGTTGCAGCAGAATAATGTTATTGTTTAGAGCACTTAGTGCTAAGGGTTGTGAGGGATGTCATGAGCCTTTGTATGGCACTAAGATCTATAACAAGGGTTAAAATGGAAGGGCATAGCTAGGGTCTCATAAAAGGAAGATATGTAGGAGTTGGGTCTTTGTCATTTAACATGTATGGTCTGTGATGACCTCTTTTGATTATAATGTGGCTATCAGAATTGTTCTAAATGATATATATATATATATAAGGGTTCGTTATGCATATCATGTTTAAGGGTGTAAACCCTCATGTTGTATAACTACCATGGATCAAATCTGGTTTATTGTGCTTATTACATTGTTATTAAGTTTCTGTAATGCATTGATGTGTGGATATGTAAGTTGTCCCTTCCACTTTTCTTTTAACTAAGTAAATGTACTTCTCATTTTGCAATTCATCCTCCATTAATGGAAAAACCTTCTCACAATCTCACATAAAGGAGGGGCTTGGAACCCCCATGTGTGCCTCGGGTGAGCACCCAATGCCTGTTGGGTGATAGGCTGGTGCGCTTGGGGTTAGAAAGTAATATTGAGGGTAGATAAAAATGACTACATCTTGGTTCCATTGTCGGGACCTATTTTGAAGTTGTTGTGAGAATGGTCTATGATGATGACAGAATACTTGACCTTGGATAGTGTCAAAGCATGGTTTAAGAGCATAGAGGATGAGTTTTCTCATAGATTTATTACTAGACCTAAGTTTGATACATGTAAATGGGTAGAAGAGCACATGTATCATGAGTTGTATGAGACCTTCTTTTGTTTCTTTCCAGTGGAGTTGTATGAATGGCTTTTGGCGTATGCATCTAGATCAAGTTGGTACTATAGATCTTGTGTGTGGACCCAAGATGAGTATCAGAGGCTTGTAGGATGCTGATCTGACTTGGACACGTGTTGTTGATCATTGGTGGAGAAGAGTTTTGACCAGTTATACCCTGGAATATGTTATTTCTATGTATTCTTGTCAGAAGGTTTTGAGTTTGAGTTTTTAAGGGATCCTAGAGGATCATTCTTGCATGTTATCCCTTTAGCTATAAATATCTTGATCATTACACTGAGTTTAGAAGCATTTCCTATGGTGGATAAGCTTCTTCTGAGCATTGGGTGAGGAAGATAGGGTGGAGAAGATGGCAGACCTTGTGGTTGAAAAGGAGAGGGAAGAGAGATGACTCAAGTATAATGAAGCTCATGAAAGGGAGTTAGTTAGACAATGTGAAGTTACATGAGTGATGGATTTATGGAGGCATATGTTGTGGGAAGGAATTGAGGTTCACGTAGAGGATGTGGAGCCTGAGCTAGTCTATGTGCTACCCCATCTTGGAAAAGATGAGAGAGACCCCTTCAACTTCTGATGAGAGCTCATCACTTGGAGAAAGGAGAGTCATTAGTGTGCATCTAAATCCACCTGGTGACCAACCCTACTTAGTTTTCCAAATCTAGAGATAAGTATTACTAACCTAATTGGTATTATGGTGGAAGTGACCGATCGCACCTAGGAGGTATAACTTTTCATTTGGCACATCTATGGCTGCACAATCATTTCTGTGTTTGGAGGTATATTGTCTGGAATGGAATTTGGGAAAATATAGGTACACAAAGCTTGGGTATCACATCTAGAAGTGGTGGGACACACATCTGGTAGTGGTGCAATATCACAAATTTTGGTGTGTAGTTTAGCGTGACAGTGGGGACACTAGGCGCAACCACTTCAGGACCTTTACCAGCTATGGGAGGTGGATCTGGTGGAATAGGAGCTAGTGGACCTAGTGGACCTAGTGGATCTAGAGGATCTGGTGGATCAGGAGGGAGTAGGCATTGGTGATCTAGTGGATCTGGTGGTGGAGGAAACACCGAGAGGGAATCAAGGTTCTAGATCAGGAGGACACATGCCTCAACCACCTCAGCAAGTATTTTTGAAATGTCTTTGCATCTACCAGACTATAAAGGTGTTGAGGATGTTGTAGAGCATGTACACAAGTGTGATATGCTATGACATGCGAAGGGGATCACTACCCTAGAATGGAAGGCAAGTCAATTTGCAACAACATTGCAAGGATGCACACATAGTTGGTATTAGAAGTATGACCCCCACCAGACAGTGGTAGATTACACCGCACTATGGAATGCCTTCTTAGCTGAATTTCATATCCCTGAGTTTGAACAGAAGAGCATTAGTACATTGAAGGAGATTCAACAAGGTATGGGAAAGAGAGTGTGTGGGAATATGACACATGTTTTAAGACTCTCTTATCAAAATTTTCTTATGATATTCATCCTTCTCAAAGCATGCTCAGTGGTTTTTGGAGGGTTGATAACACCTTTTAGGAGAGTTGCTTTTGCACAAGACTTTCACAAACCCACATGAGGCCTTGGAGGCTTCCTACATGTTGAGGCTATTGGAAGCATGGATACGGTGTTATCCCTTTTCTTAAAGCTCAGATTACTACAATGGAAAAGTAGTTGGAGAAGCTATATGCAAACTTGGTGCATGAGACTCGTAGTGGCCTATGGTACATAGATTGTGAGGTAGAGGGGCATATAAAGGAAAGTTTCCTCAGAGATTGGTATGCACCATGACAGTGGACTGTGAGATTTTCCATGGAGATCATGATGTAAGTAGGTGTCCACTACTGCAGCATGTGATCCATAAGAATGTATCTTTCTATTGCAATATTTTCACCTCTACTACTCATGACACAAGGATTGTAGATTGATTGACAGATACATGATGTCATTGATATTGGTGTGTGCCAAACTAGCCTCACAAACAATTCCAAGGATGATGGTCATCACTATGAAGGGTACACAGATGGAGGGGCATGGAAGAGGTTTCCAAAGAGGAGGATTTCATGGTCGTGGAAACCACGGAGGAGGAAGAAGTGAGTTCCCATGTGGAACTTGTTACAACTTGTGGATCTACGGAGCACTATAAGTGTGAATGCCCTGATCTATTATAATGTTCTTGGTGTGGAAAGAAGCATAAGTATGAGGATTTCCTAGAGCTATTTGAACATATGAGCCAACAACACCTGAAAAGAAAAAGGTGTCGGAATGGTAAGAATAAATAAGGATGACTCGCAATGGATGCCAAGGGTGGCGCATGAGTCAAAACTAGATCCTCCTGTATTGGTGATGACACGATTGATTTGAAGCGTGCATGCAGGGAGACACCAAGGAAGAATCCATTGGTTACTAGAGAAGAGGTGGTGTATGGTAAGTATTGACCCTACTCATTAGAAAGAGGTGTATCAAGAGACCATGGATGTAATTCAAAGCCTACAAGGAGAAATCTAGTGCCTAAAGGAGAATTCAAGGTAGTTAGAACAAAGGAAGAGCATTGAGGCTCCATAGAAGGATCTAGATGAGGTCAGGGAAGTATGCAAAATGTTGAGGTAGAGAATATCATTCCTTTCTAGGGGAATGGTTATAGGAAAAATTACCACGCACCAGTAGTAAAGTGCGAGAGGTAGGTTATGCATGCTAACCTTCCTCCCCACAACCTCGACTATGATAAGGAGATTACCTTGAATGTGGTTATGGATGGGTGGATCCTAAGAAATATTATGATTGACATGGGCATGAAGTCAATGTTCTCACCCTGGATGACACTGGAACCAAATGGGAAGGCCCCCATTACAACCATCTTCAAATGTGTTGTATATGGCCAACAAACAAAGGCAATGCCCATTGGTGTTTTAAAAGATGCTATATCACTATCCAAGGGTGAAATTCATTGAGAGATTTTGAAGTCTTGGTGCTAGCTAAGGCGGAAAACTTTCTAGCATTACTTGGGCACCCCTAGTGTTATAAGAACAATGTTGACCTATGGTTCAATAAAGGGTACATAAGTTTTGAGAACAAGGAAGAATGGGTAATCATCCCCTTGACCGATGGGAAGTCAACACCCTATACTAAGCCCTTGGGAGAAGAATTTCTTGATAGGATCTATGTGCACTCTATTAGGGACCCTAAGGTGATTAATCCTATGGAAGGAGTTATTCAATTTGAAGATGCTCAATCTATGAGTGATACCACTAGTGTAGCATGTGAAAATTGGGCGCATGGACTTATGAGTTAATTGGGAAGATAATTGAGAGGCTCTGTTACAAGAGTAATAAAGGTGTGCTTAGTCAAGCACTGGGAGGAAATAAGTTGCCAAGTTATTCTAGAGGAGCCAACCCTGATGTTTTCTTACGAGAAATGGAGACCCAGTGGAAAAGTGAGATGAAAGAAGAAGGATGCTCAACTATAACTTTCTCGGGACCACAACACGTTGGTGGGTAACACATCGCGATATCCCTTTTAGAGTGGCATGAAGTAAGAATCACATTCTCTGTTAGGTTTTCCAAAGCAATACACCCACTATCATACAAGACTATCATGGAAGGAACCCACCTGTTTCACATCCAAGCATGTGAAGGCCTAGATGGAAGGCATGGAAGCATTTCCACCTTCTTTATGGGTGCATAAGTTATACTCCACTTTACAAGGTGTGTGTGTGCATGGTACATTCACTCAGAGACATGCCGTCAGACAGAAATTGGCAGGAGTTGATGGATTGACCTCCTTCAAGATTTTGAATATCGGAGCACTAAGCCATCAGTGGATAAGGCATTGTAGGTTGTTAAGTGCCTAACGATGGGAGATAGTGCCATGGAAGAGGATAGAATACTGGAGTTATTAGGTGAACCTAGTTTGGAAGCATGCTTTGATGAGGAAGAATCAGAAAGAGACACAACTTGAGCATGCATGCATGGAGAAAGAGAAGGGAAAGATGGTCTATGTGATAGATGGTGAAGAGGTGGAAATTTGGATGTTAACCATATTGAAGGTACGTGAAAAGTTATGGATAGTTTTGATGAGAAAGCGCGCACCTACCATGAACCCTCAAAAATAAATAAGGTTAACATTGGCTCAAAAATAGAACCTAAGGAGGCTACTTATTGGGGACTATTGGTTAAAAAGGAGGTTTCAAAGATCATTGATCTATTGCATGAGTTTTAGGACTTATTTCATGCATGGATACCATGAGCTTAAAGGCATCCACCACTCCTTGGGGAGATGAAAATCAAGTTAAAGGAGGGTGCGTGCCCAATTCGGAAGAGACCTTACCGAATGAATCCAAATTTGTGCATTCGGTCAAGGAGGAGATAGACAAGATGATCACATCAGGCATCATTAAAGCTATGGAGGAATCAAAATGGATAATCCCCATGGTCATTAGCCATTAAAAGGATGGAAGGATAAGGATATGTGTTGACTATAAGGACTTAAATGTGGTATGTGTAATTGATCCCTTCCCAACCCCTTTTACTAAAGAAATCCTAGAAGGAGTATCTGGGTGTGAGATCTATTCATTCATGGATGGATTCTCAGGGTATCATCAAGTTAGGAATTGCAAAGGAGGACCAAGAAAAGACAACTTTCACCATTGAATGGGGAATTTTTCCTACATGGTCATGCCTTTTGGACTAAATAATGCACTGTTGTGTTTTCACGTATAGTGGTCTAGGAATTTCAGGATTTTATCCATAAGTTCCTTCAAGTCTACCTTGATGATTGGATAGTGTATGGACTAGTGAAATACCATTGTGAAAATTTTTGGTTGATGTTTGAGAGATGTCAAAAGTTGTGCATATCCCTCAACATCAAGAAATTTCTCTTCACTACTCCATTTGGAACCCTGTTGGGGCATATCATATGTAAGGAAGGTTTGTTGGTGGATCCTACCAAAGTTTCCATTATTATGGGATTGGGGAACCTACTAGCTAGAGCATAGTATGTGGATTCCTTGGGCATATGGGGTACTATTGGAAATTTATTAAGGGGTATGCCAAGATCGTTGTGCCATTGGAAGAGTTACTAAAACACAAGAGTGCATTTCATTGGGGAGAGGTGCAACAGATGGCATTTGATGCATTGAAGAATAAGCTTATCACTACACCCATATTATGCTTTCCCTCTTGGGATAATCCATTCCATGTACATGTTGATGCTTCGGGGATGGCAATTGGGGAAGTCTTAGCACAACCTAGAGAAGGGATTGTTGACCACCCCTTGTGTTTTGCTAGTAGGAAGTTGACACCAGCAAAGAGAACTATACTACTACTAAGCATGAAGCACTATCAATGATCTACACACTACATAAATTCAAAAATATATGTTGGCAACACCATTCATATTCTACACGGACCACATGGCATTAAAGTACTTGGTGAACAAGCCTATTTTACAAGGGTGCATATGTTGGTGGGTCTTGTTGTTTCAAGAGTTTGAGTTTATAGTTGTTGTGAAACCAGGAAAGAGTAACTCAGGGCCTGACCATTTATCAAGGATTGACTCAAGAGAGGACATGCAAATCATTGAGGATACAATTCCAAATGCGCAACTATTTAGGTTGCGGTGTGCACCCTCTGATTTGGAAGATATTGTTGTGTTTCTCAAAATGGGTGTGGAGAGGAATGAAGACTTGGAAAGAAATCAGTTAGCCATATACGTCGCACCCTACATGTTAATTAGTGGAGACTTATACAAGCTAGGTCATGATGAGGTTTTGTGTCGGTGTGTGTTAGAACATGAGTGTGTTGTAATCATGGAGGAAGTGCATGGTGGGATTACAGGAGGACACTATGCATGGAATGCCACCATGTGAAATATTATATTGGTAGGACTTTGGTGGGAAAGAATCTACCAAGATTGTATTGAGTTTTGCAAGGCTTGTGACCATTTCAGTGCCTTAGAAAACTAGGAAGAAGGGATGAGATGCCCTTGAGGCCGATAGCTAGTGCATAACCATTTGAGAAGTGGGCCATTGATTTTGTAGGACCAATTTCACCTGCCACGTGAAGGACTAGTTCACGTTATATCATCACTTGCACTAACTACTTAAAAATATGGGAAAAGGAAGCACCTACAAAGGATTGCACAATGGCAACAACAGCTAGGTTTTTATGGGAAAATATAATCAGCTAGATATGGATTCTACTGAGCTTAACAAGTGATAGGGGTACTCATTTCTTAAATGATATAGTTAGAATATTATTAGTAGAATTCATGGTAGCCCACCACAAGACTACCTGTATCACCTCCACTCTAATGGAACTAACATGTCCTCCACATGCTCACCAAAATTTGTGATGTGGAAAGATAGGATTGGGATGACAAAGTCTCAATTGTATTATGGGTGTATAGTACTACCTACAAGAGATTGAACAAGGCCACACCATTCCAATTGGTGTATCACGAAATTTGTTTTAATAGTAGAGTTTACACTAACATCTTTGTGTATTACACATGTAGGAGGATTAGCTAATGAGAAAACACTATTTGAGTGCATGAAAAATTTAATGCAATTGGATGAAAGGTGATCACTTGCTAGGTGGAGTCATAAGACTGAAAAGGTGCGACAAAAAACATGGCATGATTGCCATATTAAAAACAAACAATTTCAAGTTGGGTAGATGGTCTTGCTTTATGACTCCAAATTTATGTGTCATCCTGGGAAACAAAAATTCCATTGGTTAGGTCCATATATCATCTTGTACATCCTTGATTTAGGCACATGCCAGTTACAATCACTAGATAGGATGAGGTTACTAGGCCATTTCAATGGGATTAGGATAAAGCCCTACTATAAATAAGGCTTCTGTGTAATCATAAATAAGGTAGTATTTCCTTTTAGCCTAGAATTTCCTTTAATGGAATTATTTTCTTTGTGTTTCCCTTTCTCTTTGCTTGTTCCCTTTCTTTGTGTTGTTTTGTGCATTGGTAGCCACTTATTATTTTCAAAAAAAATCTATGCACAGTGGACCGCATCATCTTTTTAGTGTGGGGTGGAGTAATTAAACAAATAATAGAAGATGATAGTAGAAGTTGTGTTTCAATGACCAGAATGAAGGATCAAAGCATGTAGTTTGGAAGAGCAGCACGTAGAAAAGGTGGACATAAGGAGTTTGGTGTAAGGAGTTTGGAAGACCACGTACAAATATGAGAAGCACATGAACAACATGAGGTAGGTGATGTCAAAAATCAGAGTAAGGATAAAAGAAGTTCCTTTGGTGTTGTAAGCATGAGCGAAAGGATCTTTGGTCGATAAGGATTTTGCATGCCGGAAGTTGTAGGATTTTTACGCAGGATTGGGCACGGGGGTAAAAGTGCTGAAGGTTGGCTTAAGAGGAAAAAGTCACCTTTATTGTAAAGGTACAATGGTAGGTGGCATTGCATTTATTGTGGAAAAGAAGAAAAACTATAAGTAGAAGGTCGGGATACATTATTGTTACCTTGCATTTGTGATATTGAAGAGCTCTTGTGAACTAGGGCATCCTTGAGAAAAGTTGTGTGAAAGAAGGTTGTGAAGATCTGAGTGCATAGCTAGGTTGATCAACAAACCAGGGTGGAAAAATAGTACATGGGCGTGAGGGAGAGGGTTGTAGGAGTTTTGAATCCGCAAGTGAATACATCATCTTATGGAAGGAAGGGTTTTTCTAGGTTAGGGTTCCATAGCTAGGGCATAGGATTGAAGGGATTTTTGTGTAAGAGTAGAGCCACAGAACTAAGAAGAGCCAGGATCAGGAGAAAGGAATTTGAGTAACCCAACAAGAGAAATGGCACCAAGGAAAGTAACCACTATTTCACCAAAGAAGGGCAAGGGAAAAGGGAAACAAGCTATTTCCACCGGCTTGATGAGGAATGGTATGCGGAGATGCAATACCCAGATGGTGTATTCCTTGGAAATAATGGGTGTCTCATGTTAGAAAGATGGTTGTAAGTGACTACAACCATCGAATGAACACCACGGAGAATGATATGGCATTGGAACTTTTGTATGGGAGTACCCAGGATGATAACCCCTCCCCGCCAAAAGATTTGAGAAGTATATCTATGAAACCATGACGGCTGCCCACAAGGTGCACATGGAAAAATGGTACAAGCGGATGCATGATGCATTCCACGTAGAGTGAAGAATACGAGCAGTTACCTATTTTCTTGTAAGGCGAAGTTGAATTCACCATGTGCCAACATTTATTTATGTGAGTTTACTCTAATAGAGATGGCACTAAGGGTCCTTGGTGCAAGTTTCCATTCTCCTTCACAACACAATACTTCTAGGTTGGGGTTGAAAAATTCAAGGAGGAAAATAAGCTAAGTTTTGACCTCAGCGGGGTAAACCAGGATTTTCGTGAGCTATGCGGGACTTTGATATATCCAAAGAAGCACGCCTATGTGGAGAAGTATGTCTCCCATGACATGCATATGGTGAATCCCGTAACATTTCTGTTGTTGGGAGAACTACAGCAAGGGTATACCTGTGCATAAGGCTGAAGTATGAGAAGGGTACTTACATGGAGAATGATGTATCTATCCTAGAAGACCCCACCTTAAGGAAGAAGGTCATGCTAAAGGAGAGAGAGAGAGAGAGAGAGAGGAGACCCTTGAGAATAAGGCAAGTGTGAAAATAACGCAATCTACTGAGTTCGTAGGAGTCGAGTATAAATCCAAGAACCTATGCACAAATGAAGAAGTCCCCCGAAGAAAAATATTAAACACCTGAAGAAGAGGCACAATAGCAAGAAAATCCCCCGAAAAATAAGATTCACTAGAAAGGAAGGAATCACCTACTGAAGAAGAAAAATAAGAATCTCCTATACTGAAATCACCAGTTAGGAAGAAGCAAAAAGTAATAGAAAGGGTGGACTCAGAATAATTAGAGAGCATGGATGCCATCAAGGGTGATGAGGAAGATGACGAGTGTGATGAGGCTCAAGACCATCCTGTGTAATATGTACATGACTCAGAAGAGGAGGGAAATGAAGAGAAGGATGAGGACGAAGGAGGCACTCACGAGAAAATGAGAAAGAGAGGAAGTCAACACGAACAATCGAGGACTCCAAGCCTGACCAAGGAGTAGATAGAAGATGTCGTAGAAAGGGAGGTAGTAGGCATAATAAAATACTTGGTGGAACAAGAGGTGGAGCGCAATGCCAAATAAGTGCTCAAGGAGATGGAGGAAGTGAAAGTGTAGAAAAGGAATATGGAAGTATGCGTGGAAATCCTAGCCTGGTAGTAAGCTTCCCAAAGGCAGCACGTATAGGAGGAAAGAGTGTGGTAGTGGCACAGGAACAAGGGATGACTTATATCAATGATCCAAATAAGGTATTTTGCACTCATTTCTAAAGCATCTTCGCATAAAAACTAACTCTTGCATGGTCTTCATTTGAATAAGAGGGTGCATACCCACACACAAGGAAGATGTTGTCTTGGGCCTTTGAGTCCCATGTTGATGAGCCCGAGTTTGAGGTCAACCGAGAGGTACTGATGAAGATACCAGATACCAAGGGAGTAAACCCTTTGGTGAATGCTCGAAACTATCAGATGAGAAAGTGTGCAATGCACTCAATAAGGTATCGGTTGAGGTTGAGGTGAGACTCTTCAAGAGGAATGATAGAGTAAGGGTCCTAGAAGAATAACTTTAAAATAAAAATGAAGAAATCATTGAGAAGAACAAGGATCTAAAGTAGGAGGATCTTATCAGCACACAATAAAGGCATGAATTAAGGGAGGAGAAGGCAAAGATGCACGAGTTTTATAAGAAAATAGAGATGATCACAAACTCCATAATCTTGAAGTACCCATACCTGGCCCCACCTGAGAAAAAATATGAGTCAAACATCCAACGCTTAGAATACTTGACCTGTATCCTCACCATGGAAAGGCATCCACTCACATTGAAATCATCGGAAGAGACATTTCCATGCCATAAGGAGGAAGAAAGAGTGAAGATTGAAGAAATGGTTACTTGGTATTCCGATCACCTTGTCGATGTGAAGACCCCGCACAAATAGTTTAGGTTGTCTATAACAATTGTCTTTGACAGAGACATGGTAGCAAGCATACAAGTTTCTACGCATGAGGTAGATCTAAAGGAGTTTCAATAAAAGAACAAGGGAAACAGGGTGGAGTGGGATAAAATCCTAGCGAGGTTGAGAAGAATATGGAATCAATCGAATCCTTGTGGGGTTTGCTTTGATTTGAAAAGACACATCATTCCAACCAACACAAACTTTCCATTATTTAATTAACCATATTTTATTTTAATAATACAAATACACATGTCGGCCATAACTATAAAGTGGCACTATTTTCCAAAGGGGGTCATCCAAAATAAAAACAGCATTTTTATATGTATTTTAAACCATTCTATGGACATATTTATTGTTCCTTTAATCACCCCTTATCATACTAAAACATGGAGATTTAATTATTTCATTTGAATCTTTGTTTTCCCATAAAACATGCCATATGAACACCTTAAAATGTTGATATCTCTCTCCTATGTAAATTTTTGTATATCTCACTTAAACCATGGTAATCCTTATGCAAAAACGTTTCTTTTCATGTATTTAAACTTTCATTTTCAGCCCTTCTATATTGTTGGTTATTTCCGTTACTTTCTACCATTTCCATCAAAATCTGTCAACATCCGTCAGTAGTTCCATCAGCTTCCGTTACACGATTCCGTTAACCAAATACATCAATGATTAAGCCTTTGACATCAATGACAATATTTCCAACAATCTCCCCCTTTGTCATTGATGGCAACCTTCCAAAAAAATTCTTTTCTGCAACTCCCCCTTGTTGTAACTCCCCCTTACTGTCATTCTCCCCCTTTGACATCAATGGCAAAGGGTCAATCTAGGAGCTGAATATTGCAATGTTTAGCTCCCCCTCAACCGATGCTTCTCTTGGTTTTTCAATGGGAAGAAGCAAAGGATATTACTCCCAACTTCTATCGTAGATATTCAAATGTCTCCTTTGGAAGTGGCTTGGTGAAGATATCTGCTATTTGTTTGGATGTAGCAACAAATTCCAACTTTACCTGCTTTTCTACCACCTGCTCTCTTAAGAAGTGGTATCTTATGGGAATATGTTTTTTTCTTGAATGCATAACCAAATTCTTTGAAATACTTATCACACAGGTATTATCACATAATATGGAGATTAGATGATCATACTCTACTTTGATATATTTCAAATTTTGCTTCATCCATATAATTTGAGAACAACATAACACTGCTGATATATACTCTACTTTTGTTGTTGATAAGGATACAGAGTTATGCTTTTTACTCAACTAAGATACTAAGTTGTCTCCAAGGAAGAATGCTCCTCCGCTTGTACTTTTTCTATCATCCACACATCCTGCCCAATCTGAATCTGTATAAGCTACCAATGTGAAGTCTTTACCCCTTGGGTACCATAACCCATAATCCATAGTTCCCTTTAGATATCTGAATATGCATTTTATAGCTTGCACATGTGTTTCTTTTAGACCTACTTGAAAACGTGTAGCCATACCCACTACTTGCATGATGTATAGTCTATATGTTGTCACATATAGTAAACTCCCAATCATTTATCTATAGAGAGTTTGATCAACATTCAGAGATTCATCATCTTTTCTTAACTTTTTCTGGTAGCCATAGGTGTGCTAATAGGTGCACACTCCTCCATGCCAAATTTCTTCAACATTTCCTTCACATACTTGGTTTGGGATATAAATATTCCTTTATCAGATTGAGAAATTTGCAATCCAAGGAAAAATGATAACTCTCCCAACATGGACATCTCAAACTCCTTTTGCATGTCTTCAGAAAATTTCTTAGACATTTCCTCATTGTCTCCTCCAAAAATTATGTCATCTACATACACAACAACAATCAGCTAGTGCTCACCTTCAATTTTAATGTAAAGATTGCTATCAGCAAGTCCTCTCTTGAACCCTTGGTCTTGTAGATACTTATCAAGCCTAGAGTACCATGCTCTGGGGGCTTGTTTTAATCCGTACAAGGCCTTCTTCAACTTACACACATAATCTTCATTTTTATAGGAGGAACCCTTCAGGCTGTTCTATGTATACTTCCTCTTCTAACTTCCCATTTAGAAATGCTGATTTGACATCCATTTGATAGACTTTGAAGTTCTTGAATACTAAAAAAGCAAGAAACATTCTAATTGCTTCTAATCTAGCAACAGGAGCAAAAGTTTCTTCAAAATCAACACCTTCTACTTGAGCATACCCTTTACATACTAACCTTTCCTTGTTTTGAGTGACTTTTCCATCTTCATTCAATTTATTTTGGAATACCCACTTAGTGCCAATCACATTCTGATCCTTTGGCCTAGGTACAAGTTCCCATGTTTCATTCTTCTCAATTTGATCTAACTCTTCCTCCATTGCCTTTATCCAATGTTTATCATGGTTGGCTTCTGCAAAGTTCTTCGGCTCTATTTTGGATAATAAGGAGAAATTTACTGGTTCTGATGCACTTACAATTCTTCTTCTTGTCTGTACTCCATCATCAAGGTTTCCAATGATCTGACTTTCAACATGATTCTTCTTAACAAAATGAGATGGTGTTTTGGTGTCATGCCTTTCAGATTTACTTAATTTTTCAACATCTTCTTCCTCTTCCTTTTCTTCTACTACCTCAGGTATTTCTAAGGGCTCTTCTATAGGTTCTTTAGCTTTTTGATTCACGATTTCATCCACTCTCACATTTGCACTTTCTACTATAGTTTGTAGTCTTTTGTTATAGCATCTGTAGGCTTTTCTTTTAATAGAGTAGCCAAGAAAAATTCCTTCATCTGCTCTTGAATTGAATTTGCCCAAGTTCTCTTCATTTCTTTTAATAAAGCATCTACTCCCAAACACTTTGAAATATTTTACAGTAGTTGGTCTTCCTTTCCACAATTCATAAGGAGTTTTGTCATGATTAACTCTAATTTTCCCTCTATTCAAGATATGAACAATCGTATTTACCACTTCTCTCCAAAATCTATCTGATAGCTTAGATTCATTTAACATGGTTCTAGCCATCTCTTGGACAGTTCGATTCTTTCTTTCTACCACTCCATTTTGTTGTGGAGTCCTTGCAGCTGAGTATTATCTTTTGATTCCATGATCTTCACAATATTCAATGAATTCATTTGAGGTGAACTCACCTCCATGATCTGACCTCAGGCACTTTATTTTCAATCTAGTTTCATTTTCTACTAAAGCCTTGAAAGCTTTGAACTTCTCAAATGCTTCTGACTTTTCTTTTAGAAAGGCTACCCATGTCATTCTAGTGTAGTCATCAATGAATAACATGAAATAACTCTCACCTTGTATGCTTTTTGTTCTGGTAGGTCCACATAAATCCGTATGAATCAGCTCTAGTGGTTTGGTGGTCGAATACTCCTTCATTCTAAACCTTTCTCTGGTTTTCTTTCCATGTTGACATTTCTTGCATAGAGTACTTGTAGGTTTCGTTACCTTAGGCATATCCCGCATAGCCTGCTTGTTGCTGATTTTCACAAGATTATCAAAATTTATATGCCCCATCCTTCTATGCCATAGCCAACTCTCTTCAACCTGACTTAGACAACATTTCTCTCCTTTTAATTCTCCGAGCATGTATAGGTTATTTGTGGTTCTATGTGCATCTGCTACTAACTCTCTCGTGTCTACCTTCCTTATCTCACACCCTTCAACATAAAACTTAAGTGTGTGTCCTTGATCACACATTTGGCTTACACTTAAGAGATTATGCTTTAATCCATCAACATATAAAACATTCTCTATTTTTGTTTTACCATTATCAAGACTTAGCGTACCTTTTCCAACGATCTTTGCTTTAGCATTATCACCAAATTTCACCGTACCTTCATTTACTTTCTTCAATGAGATGAACTTACTTTTATCTCTGGTCATATGTCTTGAACATCTGCTATCAATGTACCACAACTGCCCTTCATCCTATGCATGGAATGTTGTTTGAACAAGCATAGATTTCTCTTTATCTTTCCCATCATCCTCTTTCTTTTGTTTCCAAAATTTTGTAGCTTCTTTCTTCTTTATTTCTGGAGCATTTACCTTCTAGTTCGATTTAGATGGTTCTACAAAACCACTTCTACAAAATCTTGCCATATGTCCATAGTTATTGCAGTTATAACAAACAATATCTTCAACATAGTTCGATAAAGGAGCAAAGGAGTTGTAATTTCTATTTGAGAATCCATACACACCTTTGTTCTTTATATTGTTGTCTCTCACCCGTATTCTACAATCTATTGCTTTATGACCAAAATGATTACAATAGAAGCAATAGCCATAGAAAGAATTTTCAAACCTGGACATGTGAGTATATCTTGGAGGATTTGGTCTTCTAAACTTGTTCTCATCTTTGCTTTCCTTGTAAGAAGTGTTGATCTTCATAAATCTCTTCTCCCTTTTTAACTCTTCATTATTAATAGGTTCATTGAGTGTCTCTTCATAGGTCTTTGACTTCTCTTCTCTTGTCCCTTTCTGACGAATCTATACCTTTTGTGTTAGCGGTGTCTTGTCTTTCCGTATATCCAAGACCAGTCTTGTCGGATGTTGACTTCTGTCGGTTCAGAATTTCATCTAGTATCTCGGTACTTTTCTCAAATTTTAGATTACTTGTAACTTTAGCATTTTCTTTTTCCAAGTCCTTTCTCAAAGCAACGATCTCTGACTCACGCTTTTCACAATCTTCTTCCTTAGTCCTTAATTGATTTCTTAATTCTTCTTCAACTCATTTTTCTTCTTCAATTTGGGTTTTTAGATCCATGATCATCTTTCTGATTCTTCAAGAGATTGTGATATCTTAGCTTCAAAGTTACGATCTTCTTCTTCATACTTTAGGAGTTGTAACTTTTGTTTCTGATTTTTCTTTTTAAGAGCTTTCAACTCTCCCAAGGCACATATAAGTTCCTCTTCAAGATTCACTTCACCTTTTTCTTCCATGTCTTCATCTCTTTCTAAGTCATCTTTTATAGCCATGAATAATATTTCTTCATTATCGCTATCTAAGTCACTTATCCCACTTTCTTCGAGATGATATACTACTTCCTTTTGAATATAAGCTTTTCTTTTGCTTTCCAAATCTTTTCTTGCCTTTGCTTTGCTTGAATTCCCTTTTGAATTTAGGTTTTCTTTCCTCATCATCGCTATCTTCTTTCTCTAGACACTTAGCTGCAAAATGACCAATTTTACCATAGTTAAAACATTTAAATGGTAACTTACCTTTGTATTTTCAGATCCTTTCTTTAACTTTCAAATGAACAAGGCTTCTTTCTCATCTTCTTCGTTGTTTGAGTTCTCATTCGACTCAGGTTCTTTAATTTTTCTTTCTTTGAGACTTTGAATGCAGCTTCCTTCTTTGATGGTTTATTTGACTCAGTCCTCATTTCATATGTGGTCAGTATTCCATGTAGTTCATCCATGCTCAACTTATCAAGATCCTTCATTTCTTCAATGGCAGACACCTTAGCATCAAATATTAATGGTAGAGACCTTAGAATCTTTTGAACGATCATGGATTCTTCAATATTTTCACCTAACCCTCTTATGGCGTTGACAACCTCATCCACACAAAGAAGATAGGCTGCAACATTCTCCTCATCCTTCATTTTCAAGCTCTCAAATTTTCTCCTATGAGTTTGAAGCTTAGCCCTTTTAACCTTGTCATCACCTTCATAGATAGTTTGAAGTTTTTCCCATATCTCCTTCACCGTGTCACATTGCATTACTTTAACAAACTCAGATTCTGATAGGCCACATAGGATAGCATTCATCACCTTGGAATTATTTTCAAAAGCCTTCTTTCCAGCTTGATCTGTCGGTGGAACTGATGAGATTCTATATCCAACTGTTACTGATTGCCAAATATAAAACCCTAGTGCCATTAGATATGTTTTCATTCTTATGATCCAAAATGCATAATTTTTTCCATCAAACAATGGAGCCTTGTTCGAAGAAAAACCTTCTTGTACTTGATGAGTAGCCATATGTGCTTATGAGATCTACCTTCCAATTGTTAGATTGTTCCTGAAGGCACCCACTCTGATACCAATTGTTAAGTACAAGATAATATTGAGAGGGGGGTGAATCAGTATTATGATATTTTTTTAAATTTAACACTTAATCTCATATTTTTAATCACAATTAATCAGTTTCACAGTGAATATATCAAAGAAATCAATGAATGCAAAGAAAACCAACACACTATAAATAGACACAAATTTACATGGAAACCCTTTGGGAGAAAACCACAGAGAAAATCTTCTTTATTATATTTCTCAAATGTTTGTAGGCACCAAACCTACAGGAGCACCAACCCCTTTTTCTAAGCACCAACTCAAGCAAGATACATCGATCTATTCAAATATGAAGGCACCAACCTTCCTTACGAAAAACAAACTCTTTCCTATCTTTTATGTTGTTGTTGCTTCAACAGATGATAGAACAAAATATGCTAAGAATATTCTTCTGATTTATTTCAGTCCCTTCACATATATAAATCGCTGCAACTCTTCATTAAAAATAAATCTGCCCTTCACTCCTTTTTATATTTCATATTCTACTCTTCTTCTTCTCTCCCTTAAACTTGAATGAAGAACTCAAATTGCTTGTCTAAATCAAATGATTCCATCTCCTTATATATCCTTCTCACATCCTTTCGAAAAGACACATCATTCCAACCAACACAACCTTTCCATTATTTAATTAACCATCTTTTATTTTAATAATGCAAATACACATGTCGGCCATAACTATAAAGTGGCGCTATTTTCCAAAGGGGGTCGTCCAAAATAAAAACAAAATTTTTATATGTATTTTAAACCATCCTATGGACATATTTATTGCTCCTTTAATCACCCCTTATCATACTAAAACATGGAGATTTAATTCTGTCATTTGAATCTTTGTTTTCCCCATAAAACATGGCATATGAACACCTTAAAATGTTGATATCTCTCTCCTATGTACAGCTGTGTATATCTCACTTAAACCATGATAATCCTTATGCAAAAATACTTATTTTCATGTATTTAAACTTTCATTTTCAGCCCTTCTATACTGCTGGTTATTTTTGTTACTTTCTACCATTTGTCAAAATCCGTCAACATCCATCAGTAGTTCCGTCAACTTCCGTTACACTAGTCCGTTAACCAAATACATCAATTATTAAGCCTTTGACATCAATGACAATATTTCCAACATGCATGGGGTTAGAAAGTAATATTGAGGATAGATAAAAATGACTACAATAAGCCTAATAGGGATGATAAGGCCATAAGGGATTAAGCCACAATACACTTGTTCTCGATAAAAAAGAGCTCCATCACATCATATTAAGCCTCTACATGAAATGCAAAACTCATCAAACACTTTTACATCATGCAAAACCATCAAAACCCTTTCCGATAGATTTAGGCCTTAAATAAGAAGTAAACATGGATGAAAGCTTTCACCCACTTCTTGCATTTTACTAATATAAATCACTCCATGAGCACTTAGAAAACCTCCTAAGCTTTCTCCCATAGTTGGTTTCATTTCTCATGACACTGTAACACATGATTGTACCTACAAATTTCCAAATAATAGAAATTTTCTTGTAGCTTACCATTGCACCTGGAACATGAAACCACAACCCAAATGAGCCTTGAAGAATTATCTACAACCATTAATTGTAAAACCATATTTCATATGTCATTTCATTACCCAAACCTATAAATATTTCTTACCACTCACTTATTAGGGTTTTGCAAGGGTTTTAGGCTAACTTGACTTGTTAACAAGCATTCATAAAAACCTGACAACCAAATGAGCTCATTATTTTTGAAAAAACTTCTTAGCTCCATGCCCTAATATCCACCAAAGTCACAAAACCCCATGTAAAGTACACACATGTCGGTGAGCATTCAATCTTTCTTATCGAGATGGGAAATGGAATGTTGAGAGCTTGGTAGAGCCAAAAAAGGTTTTCAAGATTTATCTTCAATACCTTGACCTCAAACTTGGAAGACACCTCTATCATGACCTCCTTAACTATCCCAATGCTTATTTATTCCATAACACCTCTAAAACTCTTCATACCATCTCATTTTCCCATGCTTTATGGACTTGTCCTCAAGAACATGCCTCTAAAGGACCTTAAACATGCCTTATACTGTTGAACTATGACCTTTGAAAACATCCACACATGCCTTGCAACCTCAAAACACTCATCACATGCTCATATTATCCTTCTCTACTTCATACTTCATGTTACCAACTCATCCTGCTTGCACTAGGTCAAGAACTAGGCCTAGAATGGTTTGTTTCAACCCATGTCATACTAAAATTGACATGTAATTCATCTTACAGAATCATTAACACCTTTGACACACCTCACTAATCATGATAAGCACCCTAACAACCTTTGACCATCTTTGGATCTCACTCTCAACTCCTACTTGCTTGAACCATGCACCAAGAACATGCATGCACACCTATCTATCATGCTACTTCACCAAAACAACACACCATGGAAACAAATCACTTCACTACCAATCAACCTTCATCCTTCACTTTTATTGACACCTCATACTGACATCAATGCCACTTGGACACCCTTTTCCATCAATACAACTTGACATCAATGACAACACCTAAGGCACAATGTCCAACAATCTCTCCCTTTTTCATTGATGGAAACCAAACATGCAAACATCTTTAGGACACTCTTTACATGTTTCTGAGTTCACTCTCCCCCTTTGACATCTATGAAAAATTCTCTATAGCAACTTGACAACAAACAACAATGCATAAACTTACTTGCAAGCTCCCCCTTGATTTGTGCTCACCTTCTTGACTTCATATGTTGTACCTGATACCAATTATTGTAGATGATCCATGAACCTAGTTTTTCAAATATCCACAAGAATCCCCCTGAGAAAATACATACCTCATTTTTCCCTCACACCTATTGTAGATAACCTTTTAGACCTCTTGAAGCTAATATACTAGCTCCCCCTTACTTCACACCTTTCACAACTTCTTGGAGAAGATTAATCATTTTAATTTATCCCCCTTGATATCTTGACCCTTTCAGTGACTATTAGGGGTAGGAATCACACCCAATTTTACCTTGGGTGCTCAAAAATTTATTTGGAAGTGGTTTGATTAAAATATACGTTATCTCCTCCTTGGTGGACACATGTTCCAACTTAATATTTTTCTCACTTACCTAATCCCTTAAAAAGTGATATCTGATTAGAATATGTTTGGTTTTAGAATGCAACACAGGGTTCTTAGACACACTTATAACATTGGTATTATCACAATAAATAGGAGTGGTTCCATCACATTTTACCTTATAGTCTTCTAGGGTTTGTCTCATCCATAGAACTTGTGCACAACATAATTATGTTGTTATGTACTCAGCTTCACATGTGGATAAGGATATTAATGATTGTTTCTTACTTATCCAAGAAAAATGACCCTTACCAAAAATAAGGCTCCTTCACTAATGCTTCTATCATCAAGACTTCCTACCGAATCAACATCAGTAAAATATTTCAATTCAAACTTCTCACTTCTTGGGTACCATAATCCATACTCTGTATTCCCCTTAAGATACCTGAAGATTATTTTTATTGCTTTCAAGTATGTCTCCTTTGGATCCTATTTAAATCTTCCTACTAGACCTATATCCTGCAAAATGTCAAGTCTAGAAGCATTGGCATATAGCAAACCACCAATCATAGACATGTAAACTATTTGGTTTACTTTTAAGTGACATATATTCTTTTCTCAATTTAAATCATGTGACCATAAGTGTCTCAACAGTGATTGTAGTACTCCATTTAGAAATTCTTTAGCATCTCCTTTATATACTTTTCCTGAGATATAAATATTCCTTCCTTTGATTGATTGATTTGCAGTCCTAGAAAGAATGACAGTTCTCCAAGCATGGACATCTCAAATTCCTTCTTCATAAATTCTACAAATTCATGAGTCATATGCTCATTATTTCTACCAACAATGATATCACCTACATAGACAACCAAAATCACTAGGTGACCTTCATTTATTTATGTACAAATTGTTGCTAGCTACACATTTCTTGAAGCCTTAGTCAGTTAAATATTTGTCTAATCTCTCATACCGAGCTCTAGGGGCTTGCTTAAGGTGATAGAGTGCATTTTTTAGTTTACACACATAGCCTTTCTCATCTTTCAATGAAAATTCATCAGGATGCTCAATATATACCTCTTTTTCTAGGTTATCATTCAAGAAGTCAAATTTAACATCCATTTGGTATACCTTAAAACCTTTATAACATGTATATGCTAGAAACAATATAATAGCCTCCGTCCTTACTACTAGTGTAAAAGTCTCATAAAAATCTATTCCCTCAACTTGTGCATATCATTTATAGACAAGTCTAGCCTTGTTCCTTGTAATTTAACGATCCTCATTTAGTTTTTTCCTGAATACCCATTTAGTTCCAATAACATTTTTATTCTTAGGTCTAGGAACTAACTCCCAAGTTTTGTTCTTCTCTATCTAATCCAGCTCTTCATTCATAGAATTGACCAAACACTCATCTTTTCTTGCCTCTTAAACATTATTTGGCTCAAATTTTGATAGGAGAGAAATATTTTCTTTATTTTGAACACTTTCCAATTTCCTCCTTTTTTATGTCTAGCATCCTTCTTTCCTAGGATTTGATTTTTCAAGATGATCTCTTCTAATTTTTCTTGAGGGGTTTTGGTATATTTCCTCTCTTCTTCTTTATCTTCTTCTTAATCAGTTGTCTTTTACAAGTATCTTCATCTTCCTTAGATTCTATCTCTTGTGATGTATCTTTTGTCTTGGATTTAGACCTCATAGGATAGGATTCATCAAATTTTACACTTGCACTTTCAACCATTGTTCATGACCTTTTCTTGTAGCACACTGTAAGTTATGATTTTGAGGAATACCCTAAGAATATGCCCTCATCAGATCTTGAATTAAATTTACCTAGGTTTTCTTCAGTCCTCTTGATGAAGCATCTACTCCCAAAAACTCTAAAATGTTCTACACTTGCATGCCTTCCTTTCCACAAATCATAGGGGATTTTATCATTATTTATTATTATCTAATATCTATTGAGGATGTAGATAGATATGTTTATTACCTCTTTCCAATATCCATCAAGTAATTTAGATTCATTAAGCATGGTCCTAGCATCTCCTGGATAGTCATGTTCATCCTTTCCACTACACCATTTTGGTGGGGAGTCCTTACAGATTGAGAATTACCTCCTAATACCATGAGTCTCACAAAGTTCATCAAATAGTTCAGACCAAAACTCACCTCCTCTATCTAATCTAAGACATTTGATCCTTCCATTCTTCTCATTCTCAACAAGTTCCTTAAATTCCTTGAATCTATCAAGTTTTTTTAATTTATCCCTCAAAAATGTAACCCAAGTGAATCTAGTATAGTCATATATTAGCAACATAAAATAATACTCACCAATCAAGATTTTAGTCCTCATAGGTCCACAAAGATCAGTGTGAATCAGTTGCAAAGGCCTTGAGGTGGAATAATGCTCTTTTGACTTGAAATTTCTCCTTGTCTTCTTCCCATGTAAACATGTTTTGCATAGAGTGTCTTCTGGTTTACTGATCTTTGGCATGTTCCTCACACATTCCTTAGAGCTTATCTTGACTATATTATCAAATTTTAGATGTCCTAGTCTTCTATGTCACAGCCAACTATCATCTAACTTACTTATGAGACACTTCTCCTTTTTGATCTCCTTCAATATGTACATATTATTTTTGTCCTTTTAGCTTTTCCCACAATCTTTCTTGAATCCTTTTTCATGATCTTGCACTCTTTATCATGAAAATTTAGAGTGTATCCTTGTTTGCACATTTGGCTCACACTGAGCATATTATGTTTTAGACCCTCAACATACAAGACATTCTTAGTTATATTTTTTCCATTGTCTAAACTTAATGTGCCTCTTCCTACAATATTTATAGTTATATTATCTCCAAATCTAACTAATCCTGATGTATTTTCTCTCAATGAAACAAACTTACTCTTGTATCCATGCATGTGACCAAAGCATCCACTATTGATATACCATATCATATCTTCAACTTGAGTTTGGAAAGTATTTTGGGCTATCTGACATTCTTCTTCCTTTTCCTTTTGTTCTATATTATCATTCATAGGGCCTAATACCATGGCATGCTCCTCCTTATGTCCTTTTCAACTTCATAAATATTCATAGTAGAAGTAGATGGAGATATAGGGGTGAAGTGCATACATCAATTGTAGAATTCCATATGTCAAAACCCAAGGTTCTTAAGCATGATCTCATTCTAACTAGAGGTGAACCTTCATATTGAACTAGACTACGTGTCATGTCTCTGTGCTTAAATAATCTCCTTCAAGTTGTTAAAATTTATTCACAATGAACTAGCGATGATACCAATTGTTGGAAGCACAATAAATAATAGGGGTTGAATCAATCTTCTTAAATTTTCATTCAATCAACCATGCATCAATATAAACCTTTAAATATTAAGATGATTAAACCATACACATCCATGCATAGACAAGAGAAAATAATACAATGACACAAGATGTATGTGGGAAACCCTCAAGGGGAAGAAAACCCACAAAACCTCTGCATATATTACATAAAACATAAATTTTTAATGAAGCACCCACTTCATAAGGAGCACCCACCCCTTTACAAATTTAGTGAGACACCAATCCCATAAGGAGAACCAACACCTATTTAGTAGAGCACCCACTCTATAAGGAGGCTATAACCCCCAACATGATAAAATACCCACTCAACCACCTAAATATGAAGACCACTTGATCAATATGTTGCTAAAACAACTGATAGTGATCACTCTATCAGCCTCATTCACTTTTATTGCTCAGAGAATACTTGTTAGAGAAAACACAAAGATTCCACATGGGAGAGAAGGCCAGGATCAAGGGTGTGGAGGGACAAGAAGAACATGCGTGTGGAAGGCAATTTCGGTATTCAAGTTTTAGCTGATTTTGAGCATGACAACCTATTTTTAGAAAATGGCGTGAAACATACCAATGATGCAGAGACGTGCGCACCATGCATTGTCTATATTTGGAGGATCAGATTGAAGATTTTTGCATGGAGATGAGCTAAGAATAGGATTAAAACTTTATTTAACTACAAGAGGTCTAAATCTAGCACACTTGCATGTGTGGCTATGCCTGTAAATGGCATGTGGCTATCAATATCATGTAGCCTATTTCTAGATTAGATAAGCGGTGAAGGGAAAGTACCCACCCTATATATATGAGTGTGATGTATGTGTGTAATAGAGAATATACAAAGAGATATGTGTGATGGATGTATGAAGGTATAGAGATATACACATATGATTGAATTATTGTATCATATCCATACACGCATTGGTATAAATTGACATTATTATAAGGAGCTTTTGTATTTATTAATAGATGGAAGATATTGGCTAAATCTAAGTGTCATTCCTATGTGTAATTGAGTAGTGCATGTTATTAATTCAATCATGATTACTATTTAAAGCTTTTTCTTTTATAGATCTGAATGTAGCATGCATTGTAGAATGATGGATTAGTTATGAATCTATATGTTTCTTCCTTCATCATGCTAACATCCTGCTACAACAACCCTAAAGAGGGACCTGGTACCTTTGTGCACTTTGGGTGAGTGCTCAGTCAAGGCTAAGTGATGTGCCAACAAGACTAGGGTGTTATCTTGGTAAATTCTAGGCTGCATCATTGGTTCTGTTTATGGGACCTTTTTTGATTGTTTTCGGGATGGTTCGTGATGAAGACATGTCGGTTAACTCTAGAAAGTATTGAGGAATGGATACACGATATGGAGGAAGAATATGCATGGCGGTTCAGCAGTGGATATGAGTTTAACGCACGCACTTGGGTAGAACAAAATCTATATGATAGCTTATATGAGAGCTTTTTCTCCATCTTTCCAGTAGAACTATACAAGTGGCTTACTGCCTATGCATCTCAGTGGAATTGGAGGTATCATGCACTTGTCTAGGCATAGGAATAATTTCAGGTCATTTATGATACTTATATGATCTGGACTCGCACTGTGGATATGTGGTTTTGTGGTGTTCTAAATAGTTATATTCTAGAATATTCAATTTCGACGTACTCTTGCCTAGAGGTAGCTGAATTCTAGTTTTTACAGTATCCAAGAGGAGCATATTTGCAAGGTATTCCACTGGCGATCAAGATCTTGATGGTAACTTTGAACCTGGAGAGTAAACCGATGGCTAACTAAACTTCACCATGCACGAGGGTAGGAACAGGTTTATTGAAAGATGGTAAACCTAGTACAGAGGTGACTTAAGTATAATGAGGCACGTGAGAGAAAGATAGAGAAGTAGTGTTACATTCTACAGAAAGTATGGCATTGAGGAGAGAGATGGCTCTTGAAGGATTTATAGCTCACGTAGAAGATGTGGAGCTAGATCATCAAGATCTCCCCATCTTGGAAAGCATGATAGAGAACCCCCTCGGCCTTGTACGAGAAGTGTGCCAAGAGAGACTACTTGGACCGTGGGCATGCATCTTAATCCACTTAGTGATCTAGTCCTTGCGCTTGGTTTTCAAGATTCTAGTATGACAAGTAACCAAAAAGATAACATGGGAAGTAGGAGAGCACGAGTAAGTCAGGGATCAAGTACATTAATGGTAGGATAGACGAATTCAATATTATTTTAAGGAACATTCTTAGGTGCATCATCCACACAGAATGTGAGTGCGTAGAATGTTGGATTCACCTCTGGAAGTGGAACTACCTTACAGACTGTAGGGGTTCATTATAGTACTACTATCATAAGCACAGGGGATTACATCTATAGGTCCTATTCTAGCTACAGGTGGAGGATCATGAGGTATAGGTGGTTCTAGTTCCAGTGGATCTGGTGGTTCTAGAGGTAGAGGGAACACATGAGGTTCTAGATTAGGTGGTCAAGGTCCAAAACAACACAGAATATCTATATGGAGATGTCTCTTCGTCTCCCAGAATATAGAGGTATAGAGGATGATTTCGAACATGTGCATATGTGTGAAATCTTTTGGCACGCTAAAGGGATCATGGCTGATGAGCATAAGGCAAGTCAATTAGCTACTACATTACAAGGATGTACACACAACTGGTATAGGAAGTTTGACCCTAATCAAACTTGTGTGGATTATGTAGTATTGACGGATTATTTCTTAAAAGAGTTCTATATCCTTGAGTTTGAGTAGAAGAGTATAAGTGCACTCAAGGATATCAAGCAAAGAACTACTGAGAGTGTACGTGAGTATGATGCTCATTTTAAGACACTTCTATCTAAGTCATCGTATGATATTCACACTAGCCAGCATGCACAATGGTTCATTGAAGGATTGATTACACCATTTAGAAGGGCGTTGTCACATATGACATACACCGATCTATGTGAAGCACTAGAAATAGCTTTGTGTGTTGAGGAAGTTAGGAGCATTAACACTAGTGTTAGTCCATTCTTAGAGGCATAGATTGCAGCTATGGCAAAGCAGTTAGAGAAACTATCAGCAAATTTATCCCATGAAACACGCTCAAGAGTTCGGTGTGCAGTAAATTGTGAAGTGGAAGGTCACACCAATGATAGTTGCGCTCCAAATCAGTACACTCATTACTATTGGACTATGAGATCTGTCATTTGAATCATGATGCTAGTCATTTTCTTTTATTACAGCACATGATAAGGAAGAATGTATCTTGCTTTTACAAGATTTACAGTCCACAACCCATGATATCGAGGATTTTCATTTGATTGGTCAAATCTAGGATGCTATATACATTGGGGTACAACAGACGGGTGTAACAAATAATTCTAAGGGTAAGAATGAGCACCAGGATTAGGATCATAATCAAATGCACTATGACAAGAATGAGGGGTGTTTTAAAAGAGGTCGTGGAAGGGGACGTGGATATTGTGGTGGATATGAAGGACGACGTCATGGTGGAGGAAGAGGTGAGTTCCCTCATAGAACATGTTATATGTGTAGATCTCCTAACCACTATAGGCGTGAATGTCCTTAGAACATTGCATGTTCTTTCTACGGGAAGAACCATAGCTATGAAGAGTTCCCAGACCTATATAAGCATCTGAGTAAGCAGCATAAGCAAGAAAACAAAGGCATTGGGATGGTTAGAATCCAGCGTGTGGTAGAAGATCAGTGGATTCCCAAGATAACATAAGGACCTGAGGCATTGACAATGAACCTTACTACACGTGCTAAAGTGGCATGCGAAAGAGAGGCATTGCACAAGAAGCCTATGATCACCAAGGAGGAGGTTTTTCATGCAAGTTACCCAGATCCTGCTCATTAGAAGGAAGTTTACTAGGATACCATGGAAGTGCTAAGGAATCTTCAGGGTGAGATACAACACCTAAAGGAGTAGAAGAAAGCATTAAAGATAGTCCAAACTGATATCGATGATCTATGAGAAGTGTGTAAAATTTTTCCACCAGAGAACATTATTCCACTATTAGGAAGTTGGTTAAAAGGGAACACTCCATGCGTAAGTCTTGAGACTAGACGGCAGATTTTGCATAAAAATCTTCCCCCTGATAGCATTGACTATGACAAATAAATTACTCTAAATGTTGTTGTGGATAGGTGGCTATTGAGCAACATATTGATTGATACAAAGTGCGGAACTAAATGTGCTTACATTAGATGCATGGGTACAATTGGGAGGCCTCCATTGTAGCCATCACCTAATGTGTTGTTTATGGAAAACCGGACTAAGGCCACTCCTATAGGAGTTTTGAAAGATGCATTTAAAACTATACTGAGGGGCCAAGTTCACTGGGATCTTGAGGTATTAGCACGGCGAAGTAAACAATTTTCTAGCCCTGCTTGGATGCCCTTGGTGTTATGCAAATAATGCTGACTTGAGATTCAATAAGGGGTATATCAGCTTTGAGAACAAGGAAGAAAGAGTTGTGACACTCTAATAGATGGGAAGTCTACACCATATGTTTAGCCTTTAAGTGAGGAGGACTTAAACAGAATTTATGTACGCAATATTCAAGACCAAAAGGACAATGATCCATCAAAAGAAGGTATCCTATAGTGGGAGGATTCTCATTATATTAGTGATACTATGATTATTTCTTGCGAAAATTGGGCTCATGGTACATATGAATTAGTAGGGCGCGAGGTGAAAATCACGGTTGCACAAAAGAATGGACTTCATTCAATTCGATGGATAGGTAGCATAGTACCTTGGTATACATGGGCAAAAGATCTTCCTGCATTTTTAAAAGCCATGGAAACACAAAGTGGAGTGAGATCAAATTAAGAGAAGAGCTATGTTAGTATATACCTTGTGTGGGATAACGACACGTTGGTGGGTAGTCAACAGAGATAATCTTATAAACTCGGGAAGAGATTGGAGTCACTTTATCTACTAGGTTTATAGGGAACAATGCACCTACATAGATCTGCACTTATCATGGTGATCAACCCTGTTCGACATCACATTCAGCAGCGGTGTGAGAGACTCGGAAATTGGGACAGAAGCATTACCACCTTCACTTTGGGTGCATAGATTGTATTCTACGGAAACAAAAAGCGCACGCACCTGGTATGTATATGCAATACTACATTGAGAGACTAGGAACTGGAAAGATTTTACTACATGAATGATCCAGACCTTTGACTACTTCTCGACTAAACCTCCAATCGAAGAAGCATTAAAATTTGTCAAGTGCTTAACTATGAGAGATAGTGCAAAAATAGAAGAGCATATTCAAGAATTATTTGGTGAGGCATAGTCGGAGCACATTTTGAAAAGGAAGAATAAATGGACTCCATACTACTTGAATGCACTTTCCTTGAGAAAGAGAAGGGAAATATGGTTTACATCATGGATGATGAGGAAGTTGAGAACCTAGATATTAAACATTCACAAGGGTTTCGCGAGGTCTTGGACGGTGCAGAAAAGGATACGTGTGCCTATCACGAACCCATGAAGACAAAGATGGTGAATATAGATTCAGAGGTTGAGCCTAAGGAGGCCATAATTGGAGATTACTGGTCAGACTCGGAGGTAGCAAAGATCATTGAGTTACTCAGGGATTATCAAGACTTATTCCCTCAAGGGTATCATGAACTTAAAGGCATGCATGAATCACTTGGGGAAATGAAGATAAAACTTAAGGATGGTACACAACTAGTTAGAAAGAGACCTTACATAATGAATCCTAATTTATGTGAAAAGGTAAAAGAAGAAATTGATAAAATGTTGAAATCTGGAATTATCAAGCCCCTCGATGAGTTAGAATGGGTTAGCCCAATGGTGATCAGTATCAAGAAGGATGGACAAATTAGAATATGTTTGGACTACATGGAGCTGAATGTTGCATGTGTCACAGATCCATTCCCTATGCCATTCGTTGAGGAAATACTAGGAGTTACAGGGAAAAAAATATAATGGGTTTTTCGGGTATCATCAGGTTAGGATTGCTTAGGAGGATCAAGAAAAGACAACTTTTACTACTAAATGGGGCAATTTTTCCTATACTATGATGCCTTTTGGATTGAAAAATGCACCTGTTGTATTCTTGTGCATATTTGTTTAGGCATTCAAATATTTTATTCACAACTTCTTACAGGTCTACCTAGATGAGTGGACAATATATGGTCTTGTGAAAGATCATTGTGACAATCTGCGCTTAATATTTGAATGGTGTAGAAAATTGAGTATCTCTTTGAACATCAACAAGTGCATATTTTCTACACCATTTGGGATATTTTAGGACATTAAATCTACAAGGAAGGTTTTTTTTTTATCTAGCTAAGGTTACAATCATTTTAGGCCTAGAAGCACCTACTTGTCAAAGGGAGGTGCATGGATTTTTAGGTCATACAGGATATTATAGAAAATTTATCAAAGGGTATGCAAAAATTTCTGCACCCTTGGAAGAATTACTGAAGGGGAAAGGTACATTTTATTGTGGAGAACTGTAGCAAAGGCACGTTTGAGATATTAAAATAAAAACTTACTACCATGCCTATTCTCGTGTTTTCCCTCATAGGATGAACCATTTCATGTGCATGTGGACACTTTTGGCATGGCCATTGGTGTTGTGTTAGCTCAACCTAGCGAAGCTATTGTAGATCATCCAATCTATTTTTCTAGTAGGAAGTAGACTCCTACTAAACAAAATTATACAACTACAAAGCGTGAAGCTTTGTCAATGATCTATGCATTGCACAAGTTTCAAAAATACTTGTTAGCAACACCATTTGTGTTTTGTATGATCACGTGGCATTGAAGTACTTGTTAAAGAATCATGTCTTACATGGGCACATATGCAAATGGGTGCTCCTATTTCAAGAGTTTGACTTCACAATTGTGGTGAAGCTAGGGAAAGGCAATTCTTGACCAAACCATTTATCTAGAATTAATTCAGGAGAGGAAGCACAAAAATTGAAGAAACCATGCCAGATGCACAATTATATAGGTTACAATGCATGCCCATGGAATTATAAGACATTGCTTTCTTTCTACAAATAGGTATGGCACCAAAAGGAATGAAGGCATTAGAAAAGAAACAGCTTTTGCTATACACGTGGCACCATTTATGTTAATTAGTGGTGACCTTTACAAGATAGGCAGAGATGAAGTATTATGTCATTGTGTATTAGAGCATGATCATAAGGATATTATAGAAGAAGCCCATGGTGATATTGTAGAAGGCCATTATGCAAGTGATGCGACTGCCTAAAAGATCCTATTTTCTAGATTATGGTGGGAGACATTGTATAAGGACTGTAAAGAATATTGTAACGTGTGTGATCATTTTTAGCACCTAGGAAAACTAAGGTACAGAGATGAGATGCCTTTGAGACCAATTACTAGTGCATAACCATTCGAGAAATGGGCCATTGACTTTGTAGGACCTATTTCGCCAACCGCGCGTAGGACTGGATCACGTTATATCATTACTTGCATAGATTATCTCACACGGTGGGCAAAAGCAGCACCTACGAAGGGTGCATAAAGTAAATACACTAGCTAGGTTTCTATGGGATAATGTTCTTACAAGATATGGATGTCCTGTAAGCTTGATTAATTAATAGGGTACACACTTTTTGAATGAGACAATCAGGATCCTATTAGATGATTTTATGGTTGCACACCATAAAAATACACCCTACCATCCTCATGAAAATGGAATTGTTGAGGCTTTCAACAAGATTTTGGGCCAGAATTTGAAAAAAATTGTGATGTTAGAAGAAAGGATTGGGATGAAAAAGTGTCATCTGTTCTTTGGGAATATAGAACAACTTACAAGCGATTGAACAAAGCCACACCATTTCAATTGGTGTTTGGCATGGAAGCCATTCTCCCTATAGAATTTATGTTACCTTCTTTGCACATTGCACGCACTAGAGGTCTAGCTGATGAACAGGATTTAGAAGAGTGTATCGAGAAGATGATTCAACTAGATGAGTGATGAGCCATAGCACGATGGATTCAAAAGTAGGAAAAGGCCAGGAAGAAGGCATGGCATGATAGAAACATAAGGGATAAGAAGTTTGAGATTGGACAAATGGTACTTCTTTATGACTCAAAGTTCTTGCGCCATCTAGGAAAGCTCAAATTACATTGGTTGGGGCCGTATGTCATCACTTACATACTTGAATTAGGTGCTTTCCAGTTATAAGTCCTTGAAGGAACACGGCTACTCCAAGTTACTTTAAAGGAGTAGGCTAAAGCCCCGACTATAAATAAGTCTTCCTTGTGTTTGTAATAAGGTAGTATTGCCATCTAGATTAGGTTTTCAATTTTGTATTTCCTTAATTATCGCTATGCTTATTCAATTTATTTGTTGTTCTTGTGTTATAAGTGTGCTTGCACACATGAAGCTAATTACTATATGAATATTGTTTATGTGCAGAGGACTGCACATACCTTTAGTGTGGGGTGGTTTTAGTTATCCAAGTAAAATACTGTGGGAATTGAAAGGTGAAAGGAATAAGCTACTACGGGTGTGCTTTAAGTCAAAATAAGATTTCTTCTCAAAAGTAACCAAGGATAGAGATGAATGAAAGAACAAGTATAATGTGAGGTAAGCAGAGGCCACGATAATCGCCAGGAGAAGGTACAAAGTGACAAGGTACTTGGGCACAAGGGCACGTCTTTGAAGAGAAGTATGTGACCAAAGGGTAGGAATGCACACTAGAAGTTTATAGCTTGGGTGTGAAGATGTACAGCGTGGAATAAATGAATTTGATCAATGAACCTGGGGATATTTGGTAGGTAAAGGAGTAATAAATGCATCAAAATTTGAAAGAAATTATATGAGGATGGGATGTGGATTCATTTTTACTATTACGACTAACATTATTTGAGGAAAAATCCAATTGCAAAGAGCCAAGTGATCAAGTTAAGGTGTAAAGGGTGTGAAACCAAGTGTGACAACCATATCTGTGTGAAAAGAAGCTTGCATCCCTAGTGGTGAAGGGTTTTAGCAAAGTAGGGAGATAGAGAGGAGTTAGGGCATGAATTTTCCACCTAGGGCACGATTGAATCGAGTTAGGGTTTGATTTGCAAAGTTGTAGAGTTAAAGAGGATACATTTGTAAGTTAAAAATGGCACCTAACAAGGCATCTGCAACAGCAACCAAAGGAAAGAAGAAGGTGGTTGTTGAGGAGGAAGAGATGGCACCCAAAAATGATTTTCATAAATGAAATATCCAGAAGGAGTCATCATCAGCCAAGAATTGGATTCACCCATCAAAAAGATAAAATGAAGTGAATACAATCACAAGACCGTGGAGAATAAGAAGGAGCTCGATTCCTTGCTCACTGCTAGGACAAACAAGCGTATGGCAGATGACATGCCAATTTATGATGATGTAGGTGAGAATCTTCTGAAGAGAATTGGGGTCTACTAATTATATGAGCTTCCATATTTTGGGAAGTATGATCCCTTGTATCAGTGGCTCATGAGCAGAGTGCACGAGGACTTCTTCTACTTTACAGGATGCAGAGTTAGAATTTCATTTGCGCTTATCTCATCAGTTATAGGTTTGAAGGCCACAAGAGAGGACATAAAGAATTATCTCACAGATAAAGCCATGATCTTAAAGACCGAGACAAGAGCTAAGGTATTACACAGAAGGGTCCGTGCATAATGGATATAGACAAATTGAAGGAATGTCTAGTTATGCAAGCAGCAACACACCTTGTTATAAAGTTGAATGATCAGGAGTGATGGTCATAGGTAAATACTATGTGGTTACACATTGCATGTAAGATGTTAGAAGGGGAAATATACAACATTGCAGACTATATTGTAGAAAAAATAGTTGAGGAAGCGCACACAGGGGGGAAGATCAGCTTTGGGGTTGTTCTACTATCATTGGTATTCATGGAAATTGGAGTACCAGATGGACCGAACGAAAATGTATGGGAATACCCCATGAAGAACAAGTTACCATCCGAGAGGTTCAAGTAAATGCCTATGTAAAGATGCCATGACAGATGATATAAAGCAAAGGGTGGAGAAATTGTATGACAAGATATGCTTGGAATTTGGAGAAGAGTGGCACATCCCAAAGGACCTACCATAAGTAGTAGGGAAACAATTTCAGTTTGTTGTATATCAGAATTTCTATATCGCGCACTTCCCAATGAAAGATGAAATCTAGAGATCATGGTGTAAATTTCCTTACACCTTCACTGCAAGGTATTTCTAAGCATCTGTTCATATATTTAGAGACTCGCACCAACTGGTATTCAATTTAGATAAGGTAGACTCGCGACTACCATACGTTGAGGAAGAATTATGTGTATCCTAGAAGAAGTGATTATACTAAGAGGATCATTTCATAGGTGTTGAATATTAAGCCAATAATTATGGATATAGTAGATGTAGGGGCTGTATTGGTGTATCTCTAGTGAAGCCAAAGATGGGGAACAACAAGTATGTGGAAGGTGATTTCACACTTCAAAGACCACCAAAGGGAAAGCATATAATGGAGAACATCCCATCGCCTAAGCCCACAGAGCCAATTAAAGTAGAGAAGGAGGAGGAGGAGGAGGAGTGTGAAGATAGTGATGTTTTGGAGCATAGGGGTAGGAGACATCCTACAAATAAGGGTGAAGCGAGCGTGCCACTACACCACCTCAACCACAAGAGGGGGATGATGAGGACTTGAATGCAGTCCAAGGGGAGCATAGGTTGCATAGATCACCTTAAGAATCTCTCCACAAAAGGAGGCAATCTGTGCAAAGAAAGAAGAAACTAAAGTTAAATGAGGAGGTCAAGAGATAGAGGAAAGCATGCCTAATTATCCTACACTTCCAGAGAATATAGAAGAATAGGGTGAGGAATCAAAGGAAAAATAAAAGGATGAGAAAAGACTAGAGGAGACAGTTGCAGAGAATGTTCAAGACATGGAGAAACAAGTCCCAAATTTGGAAGCTAAAGTCCCTAAGTAGCAACGGTCTAGAAGAAAAAGTGGAGAGCACATTCCACTAGCCATGGGGTATGCAGAGGACATAGGTAAAATTGTCCACGCCCACTTCCAGAGCATGATAGAACAAAAGGATTTATTTGGCTAGGAGCTAATGGATGAGGATATGGCAACTATGTGCACTCGAAAGCAACTATCATGGTCAATGCACACCCACATGGATGAGCCTGACTTTGATGTATGCAAAGAGTCATGCATTTCGAGATGGCTGAAGAAGGCACCCCAAGCTAGACACATGACAGTAAAGCCTACTATCATGTTGGATGAGCAGGTCAGCAATGCATTGGTGAAGGTTTCTATTGAAGTTGCTAGAAGAAACATGGACAAATCAGAATAATCATAAGATCTGCGCGAGGATCTAAAGACAAAGGATGCAGAGATAGCACACATAACGCAAGAGAGGGACTTCACGTAGAATAAAAATGAAGTATTTATCAGCATCACATAGGAGATTGGGGACAATGTCATCAGAGAAAGGCCACACTTAGAGGCCAAGGTACCATCAGACATTTCCTTCAGTGATACACTATGTAGGAAAGTTGGTGGACTTGGTACTTGAAGATGAACCTTTGTGCATACCAGTGCAAGAAGCTCAGAGCAAGATTTCAAATGAGAGAAATCATCAGTGATGTGAAAGATTACATCTTATGAAGGGTTGTTGCAAGCATTACAGGAATTATTAAAGAAAGCAGACCAGGCTTTAAATATATGCACTGACTCCAGAGGTGCTTATCAACATAAAGACCCTAGAAGAAAACAATGAGGTCTAGAAAGCAATGAAGGATGAGACATTGGGCTGCACAAAAATATTTTCAATGGTTAAACAAAAGTGTGAGGCCCTAGTCAGTAGCACAAGAGCCGCACAAGACTTAGCTAGAAGAGCTTGGGAAGCTAATTTCACGAGAAGATGGATATTTTAGAAGGGATAATGACATCAATTTCCAGTGTTGTGTTGGTTCTGTAGAATGAGAAAGGAGAGATTGCGAGGGATGAGTTGGAATCCATTTATGTGGACATCCTAGAAAAAGTAGAACAAGCACTCACTGAATGGTAGGTTTTGGAGGCCGAAATAAAGGTGGAGTATATAGAGTTGATACTTCAAACTGATACAGAGGAGGCTGCCTCATAACCTCATAAAAATTATTTATTTATCTACATTCTTTCATTCTTATTCTTTCCATTCTTCTATTCTTTACTTAAATTTTTGGAGATACCCATTGTCGGTGTTGGTACCCAAATTTTTTCTCCTTTTCAATCTGAGCAGCATCAAAGATATGACATGAAGCTTGAAGACAGATGGATCATGGTGTGTGTCATTTTGTAGCCAGGGATATGATCTAACTGGCACTCAGATTTGTGGAGAGATGGATAGCACTCAAATAGGACTTGATCTTTTCCTAATTGTTTTAGGTTGTGCCTTTCAACCAAGGTAAGAGGACCTATTTTATAACCCTCAAATGGTGAAGGAGATGAAGATATCCCTCAATTTGTACAAATAGTATGAAGGGGCCTTGGGAAAATATGATCAACACTCCAAATATAACTTTCACAAGTTGTCACTTCCAGATTATGGAGATACTTTCAATGCAAGGCAAGGGTTACTGAAGACATTTTGAAATCCTGATCTGTTACACATACTTTAGCAAATGGATTTTGATCTTTGTGGGTATATAGGTCAAAACAGGGTAAAACATGGTAGGATTAGTTATTTTGAATTATTTTTGGGTGGGAGTTTAGATAATACAAACCAAGGTCCGAGACTCTTTGAGGATTTGAGAAAAATATGGAGAAACTTAACAAATGTAGAAACTATCAAAATGGTTAATCATCCCTTCAACCGGATATGTGCATCAAATGGAGGGACATGTCTATACTTTTCCACACAATATTTGATCATCTATCACAAAACCTTGAGTTAGAATGAACCAATGAAGCATTTAGCAATCACTATTTAATCCGACCTAAGGTGCACCCAAAGGTTTACAAACAATCTCTGAAATCAAGGAAAGTAAAGTGATTTTAAATTTGTTTATCTCTTTATCTAGATGAAATCTCTTCTGAATGTGAGATTGTAAATGCCACTAAACTAATCACAAGAAATGAGACCATGTATGATCAAGAGATATTTTAAACACAAGACTGCAACAGGAAACAAGAAACACAAATTTGAAATGCATTCTGAAATGTAAGCATTCACAAATTTTTCCTAAAGATAACACAAAATAACTCAAAAATGATCAGATTTATCAGCACAGGAATGTTTTGAAAAAAAAACAATCTCAGAGCTTTTTAATGGCTATACATGTGCAACCAACTTAACATGATTTGAAATTTGATACAGAGAGAGTTACATGAGTTTCCCAAGTGGTCACTTAGAGAATGGGCTTCTTCCCAGATTTCCCATGAAATTTTTAGTTTTCCAAGCTTTTTTAACCTCTTCCAACCCTTTGCATGACAAATTCATTCAATGTATAGCTTTCAATATCCTTGAGCCATCTTTCCCAAGAAAAGAATATGTCAAAGGATCAAATTTGTTACAAAAATTCCTCATGATTTGCAGACAGGGACGTTTAATAGAACACGTCCAAAAAATTTGCCAGTTTTCTCAAAAAGATATGAATCATTGCAAAATTTGCATCATTATCCATTGTGGAGGCACGTTTTTCATCTTCAAAGCATGCAAACCCCCTTCCTTTCATTATTTCATCCTTATCTCTCCAAAATTTGACTCTGTAACTTTTGGATTTGATATTTCACGTTTTTAGACGGGTTAGGGAAAAAATTCATTTCAAAAACATCTTTGATCTTCAGATTGATCCTCAAAACTGATTTCATTGGTCCTTACAAGCACAAAAAACATGAATTTGTCAAAAATTTGATCAAAATCGATGCAAAAATTCATCTCCACACTTCCTAGAGCTCAAATGGCGGCCAAATTGAAAAATGCACAGTTATCATTGATCTTCCTTTATCCTTTAATCTAGACACTCCACATGTCACAATATGATTGGATCACTTTTTGAAATTTTAACACTTTTTGGAAAAATGTAAAAATTTGACATTTTTCTCCACCCCTCCGCCCCATGAAAATGGGCCTGAAACGTGTCCCAAAGTGGGCCCCATTGGAATCGCAGACCTATTCTCCACATTTCCACCTTTTTGGAAATTTGCAAAATTTCTTGATTTCCTCCACCGCTCCGCCATTAAGATTTGGGCCGACACGTGGTGCAATATGATTTGGATACTGAGTCGCGCACTCAATTTTAAACATTTTGCCTCTTTTTGGAAATAGGAAAATTTTCCATTTTTCCTCCGCGGCTCTGCCCTCCCACAAGACACGTGTCCTCATATGATTGGCTAAGGGGCAGCGCTTCTCATTTCATATTTTAATCATATTTCGTGAAGGAAAATTTTTAACATTTCCTCGCCATCCCGCACCTCCGCCATTGACTCCTTAGATGAATCTTGACTTTTTACCTTCAGTTCACGGGTCCATTCAATGATTTTACCCTTTGATAACTAGAGGCTAAAAATACAACTTTCCTTCGAAGGGCCACCTCCCTGCCCTACGTGCTCTGATGCTGACACATGTCTTCATCCCATTGGCTGTGAGTTTGCGGTCTAATTTTATACTTTAACTCTTTTTCACCAAAGGCTGAAAAGTATCAAACTCCTCTGCCTTTCCATCTCCCCGCCTACCACGTGTCCTCCTCTGATTGGATGTGGGCCTTAGGGATTTTATTCATTTCCACGCATTTTCCAAAGTGCCTTAAGGCACAAAACGACCTGCCCCCTTCGCCTTCACTCTACCTGCAACACGTGTACCTCCTCTAGGGCCTACAGAGTTACGGGGTAACTTGCACATTTTTCCAAAATCACAAAAACGTTAAGTTTTTAGAATTGACCTATCGATCCTCATCTAATTAGAACAATCCATGTTGCTAATGAATGCTGAAGAAGAAATTGATGGGAAAATGACGCCCGTCTGACCATCAAAACATAGAAAATGCCATAGATGCCCTAGAATTTCATTTTTCACTAAGGATGACAAATTTCTTGAGATTGAACCAACTGAAACATGTTTTTAAAGCATTTTTTATCATGGACTTGGATTTTCAATGGCAGACAAGTGCAAATCGATCAATTTTAAACTTCCATGATCGGGCAAAAAGGAAAAATGGCAGATCCTGCAGATTTTGGAAAAATTAGGGCACACATGTAGATTTCTTTCAAATTGGGGCAAAACAACAAGTTTGTGAGCATTTCAAAGCATCCAAGCAAGAGGGGAAAAGTTGTAGACCACTAATTTGAGAGAAAAACATTTCAAAGCATGCAAAATGAAGGAAAAATTTAGGGCAAAATGGTGCAAGCTCAAAAATGGCACCAATAAATCAAGGCGAAAATGAGATTAGTGTGGGGTAATGTTGATAGAGAATACTTGTTAGAGAACACACAAAGAGTCCACGCATGAGAGAAGGTCAGGATCAAGGGTGTAGAGGGACGGGAAGAACACGCACACAAAAGGAAAGTTCAAGATTCGGGACTTAGCTGATTTTGAGCATGACAACCTATTTTTAGAAGATGGTGTGCGGAACACACCAACGATGCAGAGATGTGCGTGCAATGCATTATCTATCTTTGGAGGATCGTATCAAAGTGTTTTACATGGAGACGAGCTAAGAATAGGATTGACACTTCAGATAACTACAAAAGGTCTATAGATAGCACACTTGCATGTGTGGCTATGCCTATAAACGGTGTGTGGCTATCAATAGCATGCAGCACATTTCTAGAATAGATAAGCGGTGAAGGGCAAGTCCCCACCCTATATATATGAGTGTGATGTATGTGTGTAATAGATAATATATAGAGATATATGTGTGATGGATGCATGAAGGTATAGAGATATACGCATATGACTGAATTATTGTATCATATCCATACGCGCATTGGTATAGATTGACATTATTGTAAGGAGATTCTATATTTATTAATAGATGGAAGATATTGGTTGAATCTAAGTGTCATTCCTATGTGTAATTGAGTAGTGCATGTTATTAATTCAATCATGATTATTGTTTAAAGCTTGTTCTTTCATAGATCTGAATGTAGCACGCATTGTAGAATGATGGATTAGTTATGAATCTATATGTTCCTTCATCATGCTAACATCTTGTTATAGCAACCATAAAGAGGGACCTGGTACCTTTTCACGCTCGGGTGAGCACTCGGTCGTGGTGAGTGATGTGCCAAACATGACTAGGGTGTTATACGGTAAATTCTAGGTCGCATCAACTTCAAACCCTTATTAAAGCACACCCTCTTCTCCTTTATTCATAAATGCACCATATAGTACTAATTAGGTCATGTGACCTTGAATCTCTATTTTAGTGATCTCCTCGATTCTCATCCCTCTTCTTACTCTACTTTTTAGCCCTTCTAACTCTCCTTACACGCTCAAATCTCCATTGTATACATATTGCTCAAATGAAAAAAACAACATACCTTTATACATGAATCTTGCCACAAAACCATATAGGTCCGCATAAGAGACCACATAACCATATAGGTTGGTCATAAACACCATAAAGAAACAATACATGACCTTAAAAAATACATTTCAATACCCATATAGGTCATCATCAGCCTAAACAATACCATGCTTCGCAAATAGGCCTCAAAGAAAGTTAAGGCTCCAATGGTCATATTTTATGATTTCAAATGCATAAGAAGCTCCACTAAGGCATCAAAATCTCATTAGAAAGAGGTGTATCAAGAGACTATGGATGTGATTCGGAGTTTGCAAGGGGAGATCTAATGTCTAAAGGAGAAATCAAAGTAGTTGGAGCAAAAGAAGAATTTCAAGGCTCTAAAGGATGACCTAAATGAGGTCAAGGAAGTATGTAGGATGTTAAGGCAAGAGAATATTATTCCCTTACTAGGATATTGGCTAAGGGAGAAGGTTCCACATGCCAGAGAAGAGCATGAAAGGAAGGTTTTGCATGCAAACCTTCCCCCTCATAGCCTTGACTATGATAAGGAGATTACGTTGAATACGGTTGTTGATGGATGGATTCTAAGTAATATTCTCATTGACACATGAGCAGAGGTAAATGTTCTTACCTTATATGCCTGGCATCAAATGGGAAGGCCCACATTACAGCCATCTTCGAATGTGATGTATATGGAAAACAATACTAAGGCAATGCCCATTGGAGTCTTGAAGGATGTAGTTATCACCATTCAAGGGGCCAAGTTCATTGGAGACTTCGAAGTCTTGGAATTTTCCAAGGTAAACAACTTTCCAAAGCATTGCTTGGGCACCCATGGTGTTACAAGAATAATGTTGACCTATGGTTTAACAAAGGGTATATCAGCTTTGAGAACAAGGAAGAAAGGGTGATCATCCCTTTGACAGATGGGAAGTCAACACCCTATATTGAGCCCTAGAAGAAGAATTCCTTGATAGAATCTATGTGCGCTCCATCAGAGATCCTGAGATAATTCATCCCACGAAGGGAGTTATCCAGTTTGAAGATGCTTAGTCCTTGAGTGATACCACTAGCATGGCATGCAAAAATTAGGTGCATGGGACTTATGAGTTAATTAGACGATAGTTCAAAGGATCTGTAATAAGGGTAATAAAAGTGTGCTCAGTTAAGCACCTAGGAGGGAAGAAGTTGCCAAGTTACTCTGGAGGAGCATATCCTGAAATTTTCTTGTGAGAAATGGAGGCTCGGTGGAAAAATGAGGACAAGAGAAGGGGAATGCTCAGTTATAACCTACTTAGACCTACGGTGCGCTGTTGGTGGCCTACACATCGGGAGATCCTTCTAGACTAGCGAAGTAAGAATTGCATTATTTGTAAGGTTCTCTAGAAGCAATGTGTCCACTGTCATATAATACTACCATGGTAAAGAGATCGCCTCATTTCATATCCAAGCATGTGAGAAGGCCTAGATGGGAAGCGTAGAAGCATTACCACCTTTTTTATGGGTGTATAAGTTGTATTCCACCTTACAAGGTTGTGCATGTGCATGGTATATTCATTCGGAGATGCGTCGTCAAACAAGTAATTGGCAGGAGTTGGTGGCTGATCTCATTCAAGATTTCAAGTATAGGAGTACCAAGCCATCGGTGGATAAGGTACTGCAAGTGATCAAGTGCCTTACAATGGGAGATAGTGTTATGGTAGAGGATAGGCTACTAGAAGTATTGGGTGATCCTTATTTAGAGACGTGCCTCAATGAGGAAGAATCAGAGGAAGTACAGCTTGAGCATACGTGCATGGAAAAAGAAAAAGGAAAGATAATCTATGTAGAAGACAGAAGAAATGGAAACTTTTGATGTTAACCATTTTGAAGGTACATCGAAGTCATAGATAGCACTGATGAGCGAGCACATGCCTACCATGAGCCCTTGAAAACAAATAAGGTTAACATTGGGACAGAGACATAACCTAAGGAAGCTATCATCGGGGACTATTGGTTAGAAAAGGAGGTTTCAAAGGTCATTGATCTATTGCATGAGTTCAGGATTTGTTCCCTCGTGGGTACCATGAACTCAAAGGTGTTCACCATTCCTTAGGGAGATGAAGATCAAGTTGAAGGAAGGTGCACGCCCGATTCGGAAGAGGCCTTATCGAATGAATCCAAATTTGCACGTACGAGTCAAGGAATAAATAGACAAGATGATAGCATCTAGTATCTTTGAGGTAGTAGAATCATTAGAATGGATAATCCCAATGGTTATCAGTATCAAGAAGGATGGGAGGATAAGAATATTTGTTGACTATAGATATTTGAATGCAGTATGTGTCATTGATCCTTTCCCAACCCCCTTTATTGAAGAGATTTTGGAGGGAGTAACCGGGTGCGAAGTCTACTCTTTTAGTGATGGGTTCTCAAGGTATCACCAAGTCATGATTGTAAAGGAAGACAAAACAAAGACAACTTTTTCCACTGAATGGGGAAGTTTTTCCTACATGGTTATGCCTTTTGGATTGAATAATGCACTTGTTGTGTTCTCACGCATCATGGTGAAAGCATTTCAGAACTTCATCCATAAATTTCTTCAAGTTTACCTAGATCATTAGGGATTTGTGTATGGGTTGGTGAAAGACCATTGTGACAATTTGAGGCTGATGTTTGAGATATTTTGGAAATTAAGGATATCCCTCAACATTAAGAAATGTGTCTTTACTACTCCATTTGGAACCTTGTTAAGACATATTATATGCAAAGAAGGCTTACTAGTGGATCCTGCCAAATTTGCAGTTATTGTGGGATTAGGGGAGCTACTAGTCAAAGTACAATGCATAAATTCCTTGGGCTTATAGGGTATTACAAGAAATTAATCAAGGGGTATGCCAAGATCACCGTACCCTTGAAGGAATTGTTAAAACACAAGATTTCCTTTCATTGGGAGAGGCGCAGAGAAGGAATTTGACACTACAGAAGGATAGGCTTGTCACGACACCCATATTACATTTTCCTTCTGGGATAAGCCTTTCCATATATATTTTGATGCCTTGGGGAAAACTATGGGAGTAGTACTAGCAAAACCTAATGAGGGAATTTTTTATCATCCCTTGTGTTTTGCAAGTAGAAAGTTGACACCAACATAACAAAGTTCTGAAACTATTGAGCATGAAGCATTTTCTATGATCTATGTGCTGCATAAGTTCAGAAGTGTTTATTGGCAACACCATTTATATTCTACAAAGACACTTTGACATTGAAATACTTAGTCAACAAGCCCATTCTACGTAAGGGTGCATATACCGTTGGGTCCTATTATTTCAAGAGTTTGAGTTCACAGTGGTTGTGAAACTAGGGAAGAGAAATTCAAGACCTGACCACTTATCAAGGATCAACTCAGGGGATGACGTGCAAATCATTGAGGATACCATGTTAGACGCGTAACTATTTAGGTTATGGCACATGCCCTTAGACTTGGAAGATATCGCAGTGTTCTTAAAAACAAGTGTGGTGTCAGAAGGAATGAAGGCTCTAGAGAGGAAGCGTTAGCAATGTGTCACACCCTAAATTTTCGTTAGTGGAGACCTGTATAAGTTAGGTAATGATGAGGTTATGTGTTGATGCATATTGGAACATAAGCATGTGGAAATTATGGAGGAAGTGCATGGTGGGATTGCAAGAGGATGTTATTCAGAAATGCTACCACACGGAAGATTTTAATAGTAAAGATTTGATGGGAAACCATCTATCGGGATTATATTGAGTTTTGCAAGGCTGTGACCATTTCGGTGCCTTAGAAACCCTAGGAAGAGGGATTAGATGCCCTTACGACCAATAGACAGCATTGAACCATTTGAAAAATGGGCAATTTAATTTGTAGGGACAATTTTTCTAGTTGCGCAAAAAGGACCTGGTTTGTGGTATATCATTACTTGCCGACTACTTGACACAATGGGCGGAGGCAACACCTACAAAGGATTGCACTACGGTGATAGCTGCTAGATTTTATGCGATAACATAATCAGCAGGTATGGTTGTCCTTTAAGTTTAACAAGTGATAGAGGTACACATTTCCTCAATGAAATGGTCAAGATCTCGTTATCGAATTTATGGTGGCCCATCACAAGACTACCCCCTATCACCCTCAAGCGAATGGAAGCTGTTGACGAATTTTGTAACACCCTGAACTGTTGTTACTTCCTCCTGAGCATACAAGTGTTGATATGTGATTTCTTATAAAAGGATGTGTTCCTCGATTTAGAAATCATGCTTGATATGTACTGTAATTTCTTTGCAGATCCTTGACTGAGTCAGAATATGATTAGACTCTTTTATTTATTTCATTTTGCATCTGAGTTTAATCTGATCTCGGAATGAATTATAGAGTTATCCATCTATAAGATCTAATCTTGGATCAGTGGAATTGATCCAAGTATTGCTCTAAGTCTGTTCGTGATGAATTAAAATCACAGACCTTGAACAGGTTGCAAGGTCTAGAAGCATTGAATAAGCTAGTCAGGAGTATGACTCAGGTTGATCATGTGAAATGAATTGGTTCCCAATATCGAAGTATATCTAGAAGGTCTCAATCGTGGACCAGGTAATAATTCGGTTACATACGATTCTGCAGCCTGAGGCAGAACAGGAGCTAACCCTGTTCAAGAAGGTATGATGTAGGTCTTTTTCTGAGTGTACAGAATGTAGACCTAACTGGAATTATTAATGGTTAGTAACCTAAAACTAAACCTAACCTAGGGGTTAGATTAGTGTTAATCTAACCTAGACCTAGGCTAAGTGCTAATGTCCTAAGTTAGTATCTATGTGTAATGTGGTTAGAATAAGTATTATCCTAAATTCTAACCTAAGATACTAACCTAACTATTGAACAAAATGTATGGGGGCCTATGGAGGGGTGCGAACCATGGGCGGTGTTTTCTATGTCATTAAATGCTAAGGATAAGTATGAAGGACAGGTCTTGGCGGAGGTTTTAGGAACGGCTAACTTGTGCCGACGTGGCAGGTCGCCAAAACTGAAAATGGACTGGAAATTTTATTTGACTGTCGCCAATTTTGGCGGTCGGTGGCAGTGGAGTTTGAGCGGGAAAGTCGGTGTAAATGCATTCAATGTGCTCGGTAGTCGAGCTCGGAACTCGCGTGAAGGCATGCAAACTGGGAAGTTGTTGGTTTGTTTGGCTTGTCGCGAATTTCGGTTTTCCTTCTGCCTGTTCACTGGTTCTTCGCACCAGTCTTCTTGGTGTTGCATGGCGAGTATGAGCGTATCTAGCTCTTTTCTCTGTCAAGGGGAATATATATGTCATGGAGATAGCAAAATTTTGTTGGTCGCTCTAACTTGGAAAAGGAAAAGGAAGTCTGAGCTCTTCCAGTGGTCTGCTTCAGAATTTTGAGCAAAAATCCAGGCATGTTAGGCCCTAACCTTTAAAAATCTTGCTGTCTTTCAAGTGATTTCATTAGAACAACTCTGTTCAAATGTTTTGAGAAAATGGATGATTTTTCCTATGGTTGTCTGGTGTGATTTTTCAACTGTATCTTCTTGCAGGAATGACTTGTCATTTATTCCTTGATGGGTGTTTATTATTTTCGAACTGTGGCTTTGTTTCCTTGTGTTTGCATTCTGGCTTAAATATGCGAAACATATGAAATATATGAATGCTCGGCCTGTTCGGCGTGAGCCCATAAATCATTCCTGTGATGGGTATAGACCATTGTTATGTTTGTCGATTTTTGGTCGTCGATTCTTGATGTGGAAACAGTCGGAAGGGATACTGATGGACCTGTTTGACTGTTCAGTTTTATTGAATCTTTGTAAGCTCTGTCGTGGGTTTTGATGAAGGTAGTTATTGATACTGTTGGGTTTCGTTTTGTCTTGAAGGTTGTTTGAGAATAAACATCTTTAGGTGTGACAGTATCTTATTTCAACTCTTTTGGAATTGTTTTCCTTTTTCGTTGGGGTAACGAGATTTAACCGTTACAGTATGCATTATGGATATATGTATATTATATATTGGAACGACTCTGTAGAGTCCATTGAATGACTTGTATAAATGGACCACTGTGGAAGCTATACATTTATATATTTGAATGTTGGATATTGATTTGTTTGAAGTCTTGAAGAAGTAACAGGTCTTTCGACCTCTATTAACTATAGTAAATTTTGGGTATAGACTCCCCGGTTGTACTGTTTCGTTTCCTTCTGTGTAAGCTTGTTCAAAAATATTGAAGAAGGTTCAGTTGGTTCTTTTTACGAAATCAGTAATTATTGAAGCCTGTTCTTTTATGTTTATCATTACTGGAGTAGATGGAATCATTAATTATTCTTCTTTATTATCTTGAATACTGTTGTATAGACTCGGTTGAATTCTTGATAAATAACCAGTGTGATCGCTTCAAATTAGGACTGTTGGGTTTATTCTATTGTTTGACCCTGTGGAGGATATCTTGTTTCTTTTGGCTTCTGTATAAGCCTGAGATTGAACATGTGATGTTTATTTGGCCTTGATGGATTTCTGTGAATAGCTTGACATCTTGTATAACGGCTTTATGAAGTAGGTCATGGATACCATACTTTCTACTCTGATTTCATTCAGATGTAGCTACGATATTCTATGTTGTGTTTTCTTTAGATTTCATGCCAGTTGATGTGGCTGTGTGTGATGCGTGGGTTTCATTTAAACTTCTCTCTGCTTAAGTCGTAGGGAGATGTCATTGTTCAAAAGGAGTTCGAGTTTCTTGTTGGCTGTGGCAACAATTGAGTTCCTTTGAATTCGACCTTGGGAACAAAAGCCTTACAGTGTTGAAAAGGATTGAAGAGGCTGTAGATTGTTATTGGGATTGTAGGCGTGTTACGCCTTCCTTACTTTGATATCCATTTTTGAGTATGAATGAATTTAGGAGCTAACTGTACCTAAATAGGTAACGGCAGTAGTTGTCTTCTTGCCTGTCGCTTCTTGCGTGAGGTCATTCTGAGTCTGTCTGGTAGAAAGACCATGTTGTTCGGCATGGGGGCTACTGTACTGTAGTTGCTTTATTGTAACAGTGTGTTGTTGATGGACTCGACTGATTTATTTGCTGTGTTTTATTTCTTTATTTAAAATAGCGATTCTTCTTGTGGCTTGTCGGACTTGTTCGTATACTTACCGGATGAATGCTTTCCATATGAGGAGACGGTACAGTAGTGAACTTGTGTGAAAGGAAGTGTGAATGATTTGTTCCTTTCTCTTCTATTATTATAATACATGTTGATATCTGTATCAGTAGGAGCTGTTTTTAACATATTGATATACTCAAGAGTTGTTATGATATTTCCATTTCCTGATGAAATTAACGATCTGTCCAATGTTGCTGATCTTGGATTTAAGATAATTGTTTTGGATACTTTCGTTCTTTGATTCTTAATATTTGATGAAATAATTGAGAAGTGTTTAGGACTATTCTGTAACGATGATAGAGTTACACGTTTGTAGTCATTTTTGTATTACAAGGGCATAGTCTGAATATGTTTACTTGTTTGGATAATGGAACTCATTTAAACAGGGTGTTTAATGAAAACAATTGACGGATTGCAATTGTTTTAAAAGTTAGTGCTTATCATGCTCAGTTCATCGAACTGACTCATGTTGACTATTTTTGCAGATGGTTGCCGTAAGTGGTAAAAGCAATGCAGATCTGACAGGATGATCAGATTGTTTAATTTGATTTATAATGAATTACAGCTTGATTTTCTAAATGTACTATATGTGGAAAGATGTTTCTTTTCCGTTAAGCATTGTATCAAGTATGCTGCTTGCATAAAATGTATTTGTATAGTTATGAAAGGAATGAAAATAAGTATTTGATACTTATGTGTTGTATTCTTAATTCTGATAGTTGACCTTCTTCGGTTTATATACCAGAGTGGCAATGTTATCTTTGTGTAATTGGATGCTTTTGTGATTGACAATGAAAGCTTAAAGAAAATGTGATTGAATTCTTATGAGTGTTTAGTAGTTCTAATTTGTTCTATCGAAAGCTAAATTAAAATTTAATCATTGTCTTTCGAAAAGATAGGGCTAAAACGAACCTAAGCAGAACGCTAATCAAGCTGAATTAAATTACTAATCCCTAGTCCTGAGCATGACAGGACAACATTAAATTGGATTCTTAATCTTTTATATCTTGATACTAATAAGTATGATATAAATTCAGTTAAGAGAACTGAAATAAATCTAATGGGGTTCAGATGGCAATCTCATATGAAGGTAATGAGATAATGTCCAATTCTGTTGTTTTAGAATCATGTGTATTCTAATGACTCCTTGATGAGAGCTTGACCTTAATAACTCTACCATGTAATGGGTTTTATTGAGAAAGGTCATCTTAAGACGAAGAATCCAGGGATTGGGAAAGGCTAACCTATGGGGAAAGTCTTTAAAGTAATTTAAAACTCAACGTGCGTAACGCATATTAGTAAGTAGATCTTTTCGAGGCGGATTTAAAGGTTGACGGCACAAGACAACTGCAGGGTTGTACCTCCGAGAAGATTAGGATCTTCTCGAAGTTACAACAATGCAGGTGACTTATGACGACACCCTTTGCATTGATCGCTAAGATTTACACTTTGATCTCGACGAATTACTCAGGGACCAATTAGGAATGTGGCCATGTTATAAGGCTGCCTAGGAGGTTCGGGGTATCTTGACACACTGGTCTAACTGCAGGGTTAAATCAGTATGTCATCGTATCCCTAATACTCATGGGCATCCATATAACATTATCACCTTGTTAATCTGTCTCCGAGTGATTAAGTTGTGAAAGGAAGGACTGACAGTAGTCAGTGTAAGACATTCTATATAACATAAGAATGGGGTGAAGGACGTATTCCAGATTGATGAGTATGCCGTTAAGGAATACTAGACATAACAGTATGTTTCAAATCTTTGGCCAAAGTATCGCAAGCTGCTGATTGCGTTGTCCTAACTCACCTAGTCTAAGGGATGAGATGCCGATGAATAATGGTAACAATTATTGATTAGGTTCAATTGGACAAAACATTCTGAATCCCAGAATAGGGAAGAAAACCGCGAGTGAAGCGTTAAATAAAAACGCCATCTCTTATTACTCATGAATAGATTGGTAGATTACCGAGTCATGGAATGAATAGATCGGAGGTACTCGGAGGTACGAGTCATTACAACCGCATATGGTTATGCATTATATGAATGGTTTTTGATTTGTGAGTTCTAAATTATGTATTTAGAACCGGGATGCAAATATCAAAAAAAAAAAAATTCACTTGTTCTAAGGTATTAATTGAGGATGTTACAAATTTAACAAAATACTAAGTCACACATTGACTAATATATGTGACATTGGAAGAAAAGATTGGGATGACAAAGTATGTCATTCTATGGGCATACAGGATAACCTACAAGAAGTTGAACAAGGCCACACCATTTTAATTGGTCTTTGGCGTGGAGGTTGTTTTACCAGTTGAATTCATATTACCATCGCTACGTATAGCATGTGAGGGAGGGTTTGCTGATGAGAAAGTATTTGAAGAAAGGATCGATAAGTTGATGTAGTTAGACGAAAGGTGATCACTTGTTAGATGGAGTCATAAGATATAAAAATCAAGACAAAAGGCATGGCATGATCTTCATATAAAGAACAAGTAGTTTGAGGTTGGGTAGATGGTGTTGTTGTATGATTCCAAGTATTTGCGCCATCTTGGGAAGTTAAAATTCCATTGGTTGGGACCCTACATCATCTCATACATTCTTGATTCAGGCACTTTCCAATTACAAGCGCTAGATGGGATGAGATTACCAGGTCATTTCAATGGGAGTAGGTTGAAGCCCTACTATAAATAAGTCTTCTTGGTGTTTGTAATAAGGTAGTATTTCCAGTTAGCTTAGAATTTCCCTTTATGCTTTTATTTTCTTTTGTTTCCCTTTCTCGTTGCTTGTTCCTTTCTTTTTGTTTCATTTTGTGCCTTGTGTGCCAGTAACCACATTATTTTTCCAAGGTTGTGTATGTGTAGAGGACCGTGCATCTGTTTTAATGTGGGGTGGAGTAATGTAAAGCAAAGTATAGGCTTGTAATACAAGTTAAGTGGCCCAGTAGAAGGAAGTGTGTAAGGTTGAGAAAGTGCATGAGGAAACGGTGGATGATAAATTATGGTGTCAAGAAGGTTGTAACAAAGACCACGTACAAAGGATGAAGAATGCAAGAACAACATGAGGTAGGTGGAGACAAAACTTAGATAAAGGATAGAAGAAGTGCCTTCAATGCTATAGACGTGTGCGTAAGAGTCTTCGGTCGATTGTATTTTTGCACACCGAGAAGGTTGTAGAAGGCTTTTCACACGGATTGGGAACGTGGGTAAGGGCGCTTAAAGTCAGCTTAGTGGAAAAATATACATTTAATGTTAAATTATGTTGTTAGGTGACATATCATTTATTGTTGGAGGGAAGAAAAACTATAAATACAAGGTCGGGCAAGTCATTATTCTATCTTGCTATTACGAAGTTGAAGCACTCTTGCAAACTAGGGCATCTAGAGAGAAATTTGTGTGAAGGAAGAAGAATCCTAAGAATTTAAGTGTGTGACTAGAGTGGATCTAAAAACCAAAAGGAAGGAGTACACAAGCATGAGGAAAGGTTATTTGTGGTGTGTCATCTTGTGGAAGGTTTTCCTAGTTAGGGTTTGGCAGCTAGGGCATGGAGATAGAAGGATTTATTCTAGGAGTTGAGCTTTGGAGTTGAGTTTGGAGTGTAGCAGAGTAGTAGAGAAGAGTAAGGAGTTCATATTTTAATCCTGATAGAAAGCATGGCACCCAAAAAGGTAACCATCTCACCGAAGAAACCAAAGGGCAAGGGCAAAGGAAAGAAAACCGATGTGATCGTGAGCTCCAATGAAGAATGGTACAAAGAAATACAATACCCATATGGAGTATTGCTAGGAAAGGAATGGGTGTCACATCTAAGAAAAATGATTGTGAATGATTATAACCATTGCATGAGTAAAAATGAGAAGGAAATGGCATTATAGCTGGTCTACCCAATAACAAAAGGACACCAGATGGGATGCCCATATATAGTGATGAGGTGAAGGTTAAATTAGAGAAGGTAGGATTATTGCAACTGTATGAGTTGCCTTACTTTGGCAAGCCTAAATGCCTTTATCAATGGTTGATGTCATGCATGCATGAGGATCACTTTTATTTTATAGGGCATAAGATGCACATAACACCATAGCTGATATCCAAGTTCACAGGCCTTATTTGTGAAGGATAAAGTATAGATGATGATCTAAGCAACAAGGAGGCTATCAAGGATACAAAGTAGCAGCATATGACTATAAGAAGGGTTCACGATATTATGACATCACAGAGATCTAGACCCTATAATGAGGATGGCCATGCACTTGGTGACCAAGCTCAATGATCAAGAATGATGGACACAAGTGAACAAGGCATGGCTAAATGTATGTCGGAAGATATCAAAAGGAACCATCTATAACTTGTCCACTTTCATCGCAGATGATATCATAAGTAGCATGCAGGAGGGAGAGAAGATATTATTTGGTAACGTCCTCCTCACCATTGTCTTTTTAGAAATTGGAGTGCCATATGGGCTGGAGAAATTCATTTGGGAGTATCCAGAAGAGGATCCCTCACCCGCAAAGAGGTTTGAAAAATACACTTGTGAAACCATGACGCTGCTCACAAGGCATGCACGGAAAAGTGGTATAAATGAATGTGTGATGCATTCAGGGTAGAGTGGAGGATCCAGAGTAGTTTCCCACGCTCGTGAATGGAGAAGTAGAATTTGTAGTGTACCAACATTTCTACATTGGAATATTTACTTTAACAAATGAGACTAAGGGTCCATGGTGCAAGTTACCATTCTCCTTTACCATGTAATACTTCCAGGCATGGGCCAATAGGTTCAAAGAAGCCAAAAGACTAAGGTTTGACCTTAGTGAGGTGGGCCAGGACAACCGTGAGCTACATCAAAATATCATGTACCCTAAAAAGTATGCGTACGTGGAGAAGCATGTCTCCCACAAAGTTCAAATTATGAAAACTATAATGCTACCAATCACTAGAAGGGTTGCAGAAAGGATATAACCTCACATAAGACCAAAGTTTGAGAAAGGTACATATTTGGAGAATGATGACTCCATTCCAGAAGACCCCATAAGAAGAAATAAGGTCATGCCGAAGAAGAGAGAGAGAGAAGAGGGGAAGGAGAAGAATGCACCAAGTGTGCAGACCACACTGATCGGTGGGTGCTCTGAAGCATTCGTGAAGCCTAGCACTTAAGCATGCATGAAGAAGTCTCATGTTAAGGAAAATACCCTAGAAGAAGAGGAGCTAAAGCATGAAGAGCACCTCACCCATGAAGAATCACCAATGAAGAGGTCACTGTCAAAGAGAAATAAAAAGAATAATATTTTGTATTGGAATCTCTAGTAAGGAAGAAGCAGAAGATGACAGATGAGGCAAACTCAAAAGAGACAAAGAGCTTAAATGCCTACATCGGCAACAAGGATGATGATGAGCCTAAAGGAGGTGAAGACCATCTAGTATATGATGTGCATGATATCTTGAGGAAGAAGGAGATGAAGAGGAGTATAACAAGAAAGATGAGGAGAAGAATGATGAGGAAAAATTAAGGATCAAGGCAAGGGTTGAGCGAGAAGTAAGCCCTCACCAAGGAGAAAGTATAGAAAGCCATGGAGAGAGAAGTGGAAGGCATCATGAATAATTTGGTAGAACAGGAGTTGGAGTGAAGCGTGGATGAGATTATAAAGGAGATGGAAGAAGAAAGCGTTGGGAAGGAGTATGGTAGCATGGGTGGAGATCCCAAATTGGTAGTAAGCTTCCCAAAATCTGCGTGGATAGGTGGGAAAGGCATAGTGGTGGCACAAGGGTAGGGAATGGGATACATTGATGATCCTATAAAGGTGCTACGCATGTGCTTCCAGAGCACCGTACTAATAGAGAAACTCCTAGATATGTCATTGTTTGATGAAGAAGGCGTGTACCCACGGACAAGAAAGATGTTATCTTGGGTGTTTGAGTCCCATGTGGATGAACCATAATTTGAGGTAAGTCAGAGAGTGCTAATGAAGGTTCCGAAACCAAAGGGATAAATCCATTGGTGAACACTCAGTAGCTATAAAATGAACAGGTATGTAACGTGCTTAACAAGGTTTCATTCAAAATTGAGGCCAGACTATTCGAGAGAAATGATAGAGTGAGATTCCTAGAGGAGGAATTGGAGAAGAAAAAAAAATGAGCTCATGGAGAAGAGAAAAGACCTAAAGCAAGAGGAGTTGATCAGCACTCATCTGAGGCGTGAACTAAAGGAAGAAAAATTTAAGGTGTGCAAATTCTCTAAAAGGTGGAGATGATTACATATGCAATTGTCCTGAAGCACCCCGATTTAGTGCCACCCGAGTAGAAGTATGAATCAGCCTTACAATGTCTAGAGGATATGACTCACATTCTCACAATGGAGAGGTGACCACTTGCTTTAGAATCTGCATAAGAGGTGCAGGTGTGCCAAGAGAAAGAAAACAAGATGAAGGTTGTCGAGATTGTGGCTCAATACACTAAACTTCCGGCAGAAGTAAAGGTTGTTGTGCAAGTCATTGAAGTTGTGTATGACAACTACACTGCGATAGGAATAGAGTGCAAAGCATCTTGGTTACCACCCATGAAGTAGAACTTAAGGAGTTTCAAGAGAAAAATAAGGGGAATAGAGCAAAGAGAGATAAGATCTTGGCCAAGGTGGAGAAGAAATCAGAAGCAATCGAGACCTGCGAGGCTCAATCAAAAGTTGGTTGAAGGAACTCTACCCCTAGATTACCCATAGGATGGATTCCCTTTAAAGACTTAGGAAATAAATTTGAGAGTGTTTTTGACACCATGAGTGCCAAAGGGGAGGAGCTGAGTTTTGAGGAAGTGAGCACCCTGGTGGATGACCTCTGTCAGTAAGGTCAGAACGAGGTCGACGCTTGGGAGAAGTTAGAGGCAGAATTAGGGAAGGATTTCCCTCTCCTCCAACAATAAATGAGTTCCCCATTATTTCGTTCTTTCTCCCAACTCTTCATATAGTTCTACTAGGAAATAAAAAATAATGTCTCATACAACTCATGGTATAGGTTCTCTCTACACATCTATGCACATCGAACTCGAGATCCAAAGTGTTGAATCTTTGAGAAGACTCATCTTTCGTGCTCTTGAACCATCCTTCAACACTTTCCAAGGTTAGACGTTTTGTCATCACACATCGCAAGGACAAAGATACATGCCATTTCTCGCAACAAATTCAAAAATAGGTCTCATCAATGGAACCAAGATGTATTCATTTTTATACCCTTAGACCAATATTCTAATCTCATGTGCACCGGCCTATCACCTAGTAGGCGAGGTGCTCACCCAAGGAATGCGGGTTCGAATCTCTCCTTTATGTGATTCTTTTGATAATTCATCATCTTATGACGAATATTCAAGTGCAAGTGAATAGAAAAGAACCATGCATCATTCGAGAACCTAGGACAAGTTGTCATCTCATTGCATCTAAAAAGAGAAATAACAAACAACATATAGAAATGGTTCATACATAAAGGAAATGCACAAGGATTATACTCATGAACATAAATATGCCTTAGAATAGAGCCTTTCATTTATATTAACATGTTTAATAACCACATTACATCCCTTTGAGGTCATAATAGGCCCATTTAAACATTACAGAGAAAAGTCATGCATCAGAGCTACATTATGTCCCTCATATTACAAAGATGAGTATAGACCCATCCCTTTAAATGTGTCATCACTCCTATATTTTTCCTAATCCCAACCCATAGAATCCTCCATGGTGTTTCTGCGAGCTTTACCTCTTTTCAAGCACACTATTCTCTCTCTGTATCTCTTCTCTTCACACCCTTAGTCATCACCCATTTTACCATCCGTGATCTCAATATATAGCTTTCCTTCCTTCACCACCATGCCTTCTGAGGTAACAAATTAGCTGCCCAGTGGTCCTCTAATGGAGCATTCCTCCTTTGATCTGAGCTCTCCACTTTGTACAATGATGTTGTTCTGGAACCTTCCATCACATGCATGGAATATTCCCTTTCTTATCCTACAACTCTGCTAGGTTGGCATCTTATCCACTCGGCATGCTATAAGGGTCACACTTTTCTCATGTGTTTCTGGGACGCCAAATATGGCTAAGACCAAAACTCAACTTACCTTGCACGCACGCACCGTATGTTTAGCAAAACCATGCTAGAACCCTTCCTTGTGCACTTTCAACCCGTGCACCCTCCTTCATACTTATCTTGCACACCCACGTGCCTTCTTGTACTTGGCCAATGTTTTGGGGCCCAACATCTGTATAAGTTATAATATAGTGCACCTCATTCCTACACACGGGTGGGGAAATAGGACCCACAAATTCAATCACCCATTTCTCAAAAGGTTCGGCACTTGTAATAGGCCTTAGAGGCATCTCATCTCTAGATCCAAGATTCCCAAGGTGCTAACAATGATCACATGCCTTAACATATTCTTTAATATCCTTGTATAAAGTTTCCCACCAAAGTCCAACCATCAAAATCTTGCATATGGTGGCATCTCTTGCATAATGACCTCCTGCAATTCCACCATGAGCTTCTTTCATTATTGCCTATAAAACTTCAACATGACCTAACTTATACAAATCTCCACCAATCAATTGGTAAGGTGCCATGTGTATTGCAAGTTACTTCTTCTCTAATGTATTCATTCCCTCATGTGCCTATCCATTGTGAAAAAAATACCGTAATATCTTCCAACTCGGTGTGCACGTGATTCAATCTAAAGAGTTGTACATACGGCATTGTGTCATAAATTATTTGCGCGTCCTCACGTAATTGATCTTTGACAAAAGATCAGGCCCCGAGTTAATTTTTCTTGGTTTCACAACCACCGTAAACTAAAAATCCTAAAATGGTAGTATCCACCAAGAAAATATTCAACCTATGTTATTGAATTTGGATGTATAAGGGCCTTGAGAGGAAGAGGTGAAATATGATACAAAAATAATGTGCTCAATGTAGGTAGACTTTTCTAGGTACACATACCTCTTCCATAGTGTATGGTACTCGCAGTCTACTTTATCTACATCAAACTTCAGCTTCCGTTTATTTGAAAATATATTCACATACGCCTAGAAGTAGTGCATAATGAATGCATATGGAATCTTGCACCAAGGGCTCTAAGTCCCATCCTTCATCCTGAATCTTCCAATATAGAAGTGTTGGAAGACTGCAAATTGTGCTTGTTTATCCAATACCAAGGGAAGGTCCTTAGGTATTCTCCATTCATATTCAAATGCCTCTCTTAGGCATATATACCATGAATCCAATCTCTACTTATATGGTATCATATTTAACCTCTTCCTCCCGAGGCCCTTTTGTATCATATTTATTGGTTACACATCATGAAGAAAATATTAGAGGGAGTAGTAGACAATGTTGTTTCCTTTATTTATGAGGTGATTATTAAGGAAGAAAAACAAGATGATAAAATCATTTTTGGCGCCATTCTTGTTTCTTTGATTTTTGTTGAGATTAGAGTGCCTGATGGGCCAAACAACAAGATATGGTAGTTTCCAGGAAGACAAGATGTCCCTAGCAAACCATTTTGAAAAAAAAACATGTGAGGGATCCATAAGTGGACCGTATAAGTAGATATTGGAGTTATGGTATAAGTCCATGAGAAATAAATTTGAATATGAATGGATAATACCCAAGGACCTTCCTTCAATATTGGATAAACAAGTGCAATTTGAAGTCTTCCAACACTTTTGTATTCAAAGGAAAATGATATCTACCTAAAGCCACTAGATTACCTACACTTTCTTGTTTATCAATAGTTACTTTTGGAACTCGAACACCAAGCACAAGGGCTAGGTTGCTAGGTGGGATCAGATGTACACCTGCAGTCCTTAGTTTCTCTTTATTAGACATGCTCTCATCAGAAGTTGGAGGGTATTCTCTATTGTGTTTTCCTAAGTGGGGGAGATCCTGATTCTTTGGCTCCATTTCTTCCACGTGAGCTTCAAATCCTTCACTATAAATTATCCTCCATAGCTCCACAGACTCCTCAATATCGTACTTCTTTTCCAATTCCCTCTCCTACACTTCATTATACTTAAGCCACATTTCTTCTCTTTGCCTTTCTGCCACAAGGTCCACCATATTTCTCCACACCTTCTTCTGCCCCTGCACACGGTGGGATGTTTAGATAGACATAGGAGGTTCTCTAAACTCATCACCACCATCAAGATCTTAATGGACAAAGGAATAACACAAAGGTAAGATCCTTTGGGTTCACACAAAAATTTAAACTTAGTAACTTCCAAACAAGAATAAATAGACACAACATACTTTAAATTATAAATGTGCACAACACCAGACCCTCCAATTATCTACATCACATGTGTAAGGTTCATCTACATCAAACAAAACATGATACTCTTCCTACGTCTAAGTCCTTGGTCTATAATACCATCTTTTCTTTGATGCATACACAAACAACCACTCATACAACTCTATTGGAAAACAACAAAAGAATGACTCATAAATCTCATGATAAATATGTCTTCAACCCACTTGCACGCATTGAAATCAAGTCCATAACCATATCTTTGAGAAAAAAATTTCTTGTCTTTAAATCATCTAATATTCAATGGACGTAAGATTCATTTGATACGTCATTATCATGTAACATTGTGGTAAAAAGTTTGAAAATAGGTCCCGACAACGAAACCAAAATGTAGTCTTATTTTCTCACTCAAAACCCTAGACATGCTAGCACATCACTCAGAAAGATCTGAGTGCTCACCCAAAGCACACAAAGGTACCAGGTCCCTCTTTTTACTATCTTACTAGGGTGTTAGCATGCATATTCATAATAACCAAGACTCGTGATGCATATCCCATTCTAAAAATCAGATCTATGAGCTCAACTTGGAAAGACACACTCACATAAGGATTAATGCCGATTCACCATACAATAACCATAAATAGAAACATCAAAAATCAATATCCATCCATAATGATCCATTATATTAAATCATGAAAAACCAGTAGCTAAATACATACATAACACTATCATAAGTCATACGTGCAAAATCATACCAGAAAGATAACTTGGTTACATACGGTCATACACACACTCTTGCATCCCTAATCCATGTAAATAAATTCATATATATATTGGTGGGGACTTTCCCTTCACCACCCATGCACTCTCAAAATAGGTTACATGCTCAAAATAGCCATGTGTCGCTACAAGATACCTAAAGAAGCATGCAAGCTTCACCTAATAATATATTATCTATAATTAACTCCAGATCTAATCCTATTATTATCTTAGACATTGCATGACTCTTGATCTTCCACATGTTCCCAAAATAGCCTTTGTGTATCCTCCAAGTCTTCATGTCTTTATCCAATGCGTGTTCATCACTTTATGTCTATTTTTAACCTATAACGTGTAAAATAGATAAGTCCAGCTTTGTCTTTCCCGATGTGCCCCTCTTCCATGGAACTTCCATGTGTACATACGTGCCCCATTTCATGCAACTGTTCTCATACACCTCTAATACTTAGTTATTAGTTTTTCCAGATCAATAGGTTTCATTCACCATCAAATATCCATGAAACATAAAAATAAAAACTTGCAAATGAAGAGAAACAAGCACATAATAGACCAAATAATAATAGAGAGGCAAGGAGATGCAAGAAAATAAATGCAAGGGTTGAGAGAACACCAAAAACACAAATTTTATTACTCCATAATAGTTGCACAGTCCATTACATCTTAAAAATAGAGGCAAGAATACATTCTACAGGCCCATGTGAAGGCTTACAACTCAATGGAATTGAGAAAAAAAAATTAATAGTTTCCTCATGTCCAAGAATATCTCTTCCTAAAAATTGAGAAGAGTTAACAATATATAGAATTGATAATATAAGAGAGAAAGAAGAGAAACTCAAATTTTTGCTCCCACCCACTAAGAAATTTCATTAACTGCTCTAAAAAAGGCATGAGTACCTCTGAAAACCCATCCCCAAATGCACTATGCCTTGTGGAAGAAGAAACTCGCCTCCTTTTCTCTATTAATGTCATTTTAATCTTCCTGGGACATGATGATTTGCACCTAGGAAGGTTTCCACATTTTTCTCCTACCTACTCCACCAACTTCAAATTTTTAATTATTTCATGATGTAGGGGAAGAATTATGATTACATCCATATAAATTTTAATAAATTTGGTGAATTATGGAGAGAGATATCACCATGTGGGTTTCCATGGGTCGGGATGCCCATTTTTTTCAAACTCTCAACCTTTGTTCCTTTTCTCCTCCCACAGTTCACACTACTATAGCCCCTCTTTACTCTATTTTTCTTTAACTTAAGGTTCAAAGGACTTTGTGGGGAACTTGACTTGGTGTGGAGTTAGGGGCTTATGTGCTCGTGCAGGCCCGAAATACCTGCATTATCTGCAACTTTTCTCGACAAGCAAGCTTTCGAGATGTCTCCTTTGACTTGCCCACCTCATAACTTTCAGATTCTAAGATTTACGAGGAACTTGTTCCCATGGGGAAAAATTTCCCCACACTCCTTAGTTTTCCATGGGACCATTCATCCCACTCTATTTCCCGTTGCATCTAACTCCTCGGCGATCTCACCGAGCTAACTCTCCAACTCACCCCCTTCGTTTTGTGGCCCTGTCGGCATTTTCGTGCACCGATGCCCTTGCAAACCGTTTCACCTAGGCCCCTCGGGCCTGAAATATCTTATTGACCCACACCAAACATCCATTCCTGTGCCCTTTATTTGTGGACCTCAACGCCATGTGGAAAACCTATCCTTCTCGGGGAATTTGTTCCCGTGGGCCCTTTGTGCCCGAACTCACCTCTACCCCTACAAAACACTTGATCCACTCCTCCAATGCAATGCATAAAATTCGGTCACCCGTGGAATCCAAGTAACTAAGACCCTTGTACCTCATGTGCCTCTAAGACCCGTATTAGCCAAACAACACCTTTGTTTTTGACCCCAAATTAAATTTTCCCAATTTTCCTAACTTTTGAATTGCTCATGAATAGGGGAGTTAGAAAAAATACAAATAAAGTGTCCCAAAGCTAATTTTATCTAGGTTTCTCCATTTTTAATCCAAATTGGATAATTATGAGAACATTTTGAATCTTGAAAGAAGGGAAATGCATCTAAATTAATCTTAAGTCCCCCAAATCAACTGCAAATTCTCCAAAACATGGAAATTTACTTGAAACTCCAAATTCTCCATTGAAATCTTGATCAACTGCTTAAATTCAATTTCTCCCAAGTTTCCCATTTTCTCCAGGGGTAAAAATGGATAACATTTTAACTAGCATGAATTCTTCACACACGAACTCAAAGACAAATGCGTAAAAGATCATGCGGGTAAGAGGAAAAAAATTTCAAAGATGTCAATGACTAATCATCTTATTGTGATTCATACACTTGAAGGCCCCCAAGGATTTTATAGAAGTATAAATGGGCACTTCCTCTAGGAGAGGTTTTTGCAGTTTACTCCAAGTAAATCTCTACATAAATTTTTAAGACACATAACTATTGGGAAGTTCAAGCTCTTGAAAAATTAGAGAATAGCTTAATGTAAACCCATGTATACCTAGGGAGGTAAGAACTTATACAACCCCTTATACATAAGATCACATTATTACATGATGGGGTCATATTGTGATCGAGAGGTCATCAAATACAAACATCTAAAGATATTTTCATTTATTGTCGACAAGGAGATAGCCAAGGCCAAATTGAGTAGACAACATGGCATGATTCCAACAAGTGTCCAAGCATTACGCACAAAATTACAAAAACAACTAGTGATGGGAGAATTATAGATGGAGCAGTTAAGTAATATCAACCCATAATACATTTTGAAGAACAAGAACCATCAAGGGAAACTAAATAGATAAAAGCTAAAAAATCAATCACCTGGGAAAACTTGAAGATAATCACAAGGGAAGAAATAGACCCTAGATTACCCAAATTGGTTTTCCAATCTAGACTTTCAACAAATATAAATTTGAAAAAGAATGCACACAATTGCAATTACAAAAATGGGACCAAAATGTATGTTTTTAGGAAAAATGGGACCAAAATTGTAATACACCTAGAAGGATGTCACAATGGAGTAGGGCACAAACAAAAAGATGAGGTCATAAGATAGGTTCGAACTCCATTGGTGAAAAAATCCCTCATGATCGGTGGGGATGGGAGGATGTGACATAAGAACAACTCGATGCAAAACATAAATAAGGGTCTAAAGGACCGGGGATTGATAGAGCCACATTAGAGGAATAATTCCTAGTCTCTCCACCCAAGAATAAAAAAGTGAAACAAGTCCTTTCAGAGTAGTGTGACTACTTGCAATCGAAGAACGAACTATTTTAAGTGGGGGTGTCAACACATGTAGAAGAGCCTCACTTACACATGAGGATATGATGTAGATCCTTGCATACAAACCTTCAACTCACATTAGCAACTCCATTAGAAGCATCAAATTCCAATTTATCACTCTCTTTCAATCAAGAATCATCGCCTTACTTCACAAGTCAAATCTTGCTCAAATGTACAAAAATGCATTAATCACTCAAACAACCCCGAAAATCATTTCAAACATTCTTATATTCATCAAACATACATGATCAAACCAAGCAACAAGTTTCACTTCACCATTTATCATACTTTCCCTTTTAGACCTCCATATGGCCTTGTAGCCTGCAAACTAGGTTTTTCGACAAAAATCATCAAATTTTCACTTTCATACTTTACTTGGTAATTTTTTTAAATACCCATTTATCCCATTAGGATGCATTTCGAATTTCAAAGCTTTGACTCTCTTCCCTTAAAAAGTTATCCTCTTTGTAATTTTGCTCTAAGTCTCAATTAGCCATCCAAAGGTACAAAACTTGAAATTGGGAGAAATAAACAAACAACCAAAAAAATGAAGAATTTTCCAGATACCATTTTTGACAATCTTTCTTTTGCCATTTTTATGTCTTAATTGTTCTTCTATCACTCTTAACTCCAATTTTCACCTTTTTGCTTGTTTAGGAAGCCTATACTAGGGTTTGAGTAGCAAAACTAGGGATTCTTCAATTTCCTCTATTTTCAACCATCTAAACACTTTCCTCCATCTTCTAATGACTTTATCAAATGTGTTATTACCTTTCTATTCACTCACTCCTTCTTAGTTTACTTTGTTTCGTGTTTGGGCTTCTTTGGGCTTGTTCTTGTTCTTGGTGCAAACAACTCTTACCATGCTCTATTTAAGAAATTTCCTCCTCTAACTTGATATAATATCCCTTTAACTCACTTAAATCCCAATCATAATCTTCCACTCTTCTCCAACGCATCCCTTCCACTCATGATTATGACTTTATCAACAAGTGTTTCTTGTTTACTCCTTAAGTCTTCTCAAGGGACTGTGCTTGTAAAGGATAGTCATGAATTTGACTTGATTCAAGGCTTCTAAAAGAAATTTCTTCATTCCTAAAGTCTCTCATTTACTCATCAAACTCCTCAACAACTTACCCTTGCACCTCCTTGATAGGATTCTCTAAGAGGTCACCGATTTTCCATACTAATGTCTTAGACTATCCTGGATTTCTCATTTAGATCAGAAAAAAATTAATGAATAACATATTGTATGGTTGTTAAATCAAAATATCCTTAAAACACCACTTTAAAAATGTTCTAATGCTTCTACCCTCCAAATTTTAGAATCCATATCCTCCAAAAACGTTAGTTATGCTCATTTTACCAAGTCTGAGTGTGATTTTTTATTCTCATAGCAGGGTATGGACTGAGTTTTTATTTTTTTACCAATAAAATAAACTAAAAAATTCTTGAAACTTTTCACACATGCCAAAAATACATTTCATTCCTTCCTCTACAAAATTTATAAATTTTTCATTTATATTTTTTAATTTATACAATTTTTCCTTCATTTAAAACCCTAAGACATGGCATGGCGGTAAAGAGTATATTTTTGAAATATTTACCTTAGATTGAATTTTTGAAGCTCTAAGGGATCAATATAATTCCATGGACCTTTAAACCAATACAAAAATGCTCTTATTACATGACAGAAGTCATAATCCCTTTTCAACCCACAAATCAATCACGCTAAGGATTGTCATATACGAAATCACAATTTAGTCTTTTCTTAGCCATCCATTTGCAAGTTCACTATTATGCTATCAGTAATCAAAATTATTCTCTTCTAAGGTTTAAGAAACCTTCTACAAACTTATATTCTCTCATCAACACAAACCCTTCTTCTCACTCAAATGATCCAAATAGAGACTCACCTTATACACATGGTTCAATATTTTTGCTCTTGAATTATCTTCATTGCATTTAACTTATCCTCAGACCTTTCCAATCTCTCCTAGGTTTTGTATCATTGTTCCTCCAATTTTAGAAACAATCATTAAGTCATAAAAAAAACACACACACACAGCTTTTATGATCACAACTTTGAGTTTTCATTCAATTATTCACAACTATGCAGCATTTTTGACAAGATTTACTCAAGAAAGTCCTTTCATTTAATCATTTCTTGATATTACAAAGGCTTCTTAAGCCATCATGGAGTCATTATAGTCTCCTTCACCTCTACCAACCTCTCAAAATCTCATATATTCAAAATCATCTCACTTTTATGAGGCAAGGAGGGTAGTTAGGTTGAGAGCAACTAACTCACCTAGGCTTAGAATTAACTAGATGAGGTTTAGGGTTTATTTAGGTTCTTAAGAGTCATTTATTAATAAGTATATGTCTTATGACCCTATTTATTACACCTAAGCATACCTATGCTAACACTTATATTACTATCCTACTAAATCTTTTACCTACTAACTCACTAATACAACATAGAGACAATTCAAATATTTAAATGAGCCATTTTGGAGAGAAACTCCATTATAGGCTCTTATTACAACTTCAAGAGTCTAAGTGGTATAAAACACCTACTAAACACCCTGAGACACCCTACTTAGCCTATACATGCCAAAAATTGAATATATACAAGATGCTCTTACATTAGTATATACAATAATAGAATATTGTGCATCGGGTGCAAGAAAATAATGTTGATGACATAGAGCAAAGAACATAGAAGAGATAGGAATTCAAGGAGAGTAAAAGGATTAAAGTCACATTCTCCAAAGCTACAACTCAATATATTATCAATCCATCATCATCACATAGACCAAGTGCATAACCAAGTGGAGGAATTAGTGTAAACAAACATACAACAAGATGATATAGCCAAACAATAATGCTTGAATCAAAAGGTAGCAGAAGAGTCTTTTTGAAAAAAAAAACTAAAGAGCATGATTTAAAATAAATAAATCTTATCATATGATTGAGACCAAATAGATATAACATTAATAAGCAAGATATATCATGAACTGAGATAAGGGTGACTTATCTTGTATTCAAATATTTATACCGAGTAAGCTTCATCGTAAAAACAATAATCTAAAACTCCTTTTGGCAGAACCACCCCGAGAGGAGGAAAGGATCATCGGGTGCTAATGTTCAAAATGGGCGTTGATGTCCTAACTAAGCACTAGTATCCTAGAAAATGTTCTCCGCTTGCCGATCATTTTAGGGTCCGAACTTATCTTCTTCCTTTCACTCCCTGTCACATCCACTTCACTATAGGATTCTTGTGTCACACTGAGCTTACAAAAAAAAAACCCTAGCTACTTGAAAAATGCTCAAGAAAACATTAGATAAAACAAATAATGCATATGCTTGATTTAGAATGACCTCGACGTTCACCCCAATGTCATTGTCACCAAGTGTTGTACTACATTTTATACTTTATGTAGTTCTAGTGTGCGTGTGATTGAATCATGTCTCTTGAAGCTAGGTTTCCCTTGTGTCGATTACACCAAGATAGCAGTCTACAACTACCTTTCCCCAAATTATTAATGTGTGAGATGAAATTCAGAAATAGCCCCTCCTATACAATGAATAATTCAGCCCAAGTTTACTCATTGAATATTGTTATTTATCTAAGTAGTAGATAAGAAGTAATAGCCCCATATTACTTAGGCCAAAATAATAGTGAGTAATTCATGTATATATACGATGCTCTTGTTTGAATTTCATCGTTAATGATCAAAAATACCGGCCCAAAGTGATAGGTAGTAATTTATAAAAGATAACAAGTGATGTGGCATTTCAAATTTGAGAAAAGGAGGGAAAAGGATAGAAGCACCCAAAGGGGATAGTAGCACATGGGTATTCTTGTCCCTAATGGGTGGTATTGTCCGGGATGATCGAGAAGATATAATGGAAAATACGAGTTGGGTCACTTATTTTCTAATGTCCAAAATTAAATTGGTCATTCCAGAAAAGTAAATAATAGAATTATGAGAAGGATAAAACAATGTAAAAGTAAAACAAGTGTTGTTAATGCCTAGTTTTCTTGTTTAAAAACATGCATATAATGACATACTTAGAGGCGTGATGTAAATAGTAAGTGTATGATTTTGTGTCTACATTTCCCCCCACTTAATGTTGGTGAATGAATAGTTGGTAGCATAAAGTAGATAAGAAGAGAGTACCTTGTGGAAATATGAAGGGATTTATAGTCAATAGCATGATGAATGAGGATTGTACTTGATATCATGCCCAATGGAGACTTTAAAATGTGTATCATATAATATAAGAGAGGATAAGGATCCTAGGGTGACCTAATGTGGGTTAGTAAAAATGATGCCTACATTTGTCCTTGAATATTTCCTTTTCTTGAGCGTCTTATAGTTAAGATTGTTCCTTATTCGATTGTGTGTTTCCTTCATTGGAGTAAGCTCAGACGTGCAAAAGAAGATAAGTGTATTTAATGCTCAAGATAAATGAAATGGAACTTTAACTTGGAAAATGTCAAAATAGAAAATCATATTGAAAAATAAATGAATCAAGGATAGACTACACCTGAGTGTTGTGAGAGAAGAGATAGAATTTTTCTTATGTGTTTGTTGCCTTAAAGATGGTTAGAATAGTATTGAGGATTTGGGTATCATGTCGCAAAATTGAGGATTTAATCATCTTACTTCCATACTACGGATTTAGGCATATTTTCACCATATTGAGGATTTAGGCATCATGTCACCAAGGGAAAGAGTATTGGGTAATTTGTAGGCCTTTCCTCTAATCTGCATTAATGCTTCTCTACGAATAAGTTCCACTATAGATGGTCACAAACCCAATAGAACTGGTCATGGATGACACATTATTCTAAACATATGATTTTCATGCATATACCCTAGGTTTCATTCCTTATTTGACCCCAAGAAAACATAATAATTAGTTTGTTTTCCCAAATTATGTAACTTTTCACTAATTTTCTTCTTGGTGTGCTTGATAGTAACCTATAACTAAGTATGTGTTGCTAGAAAATGTAAAATTTTATCACTGAGAACTTTTGAACCTGTATTGCACATATTTCTTCCCATATGATAGAACCACCCAAGTGGGACACTAGCTCCCACCATTCATGTTTGATATGGGTGCTTATGTCTTTGTTATGATTTTGGCCCAATTTTGATTTTGAACCAGATTTTTTAGCTCTTGTTTATTCTTTTATTTGTAACAACTTGTGTTAATTTTATAAACTACTAAGAGGGTGAAATAATCACTCAATGATTTCCCCACTCATTTATGGTATATGAGATGAACCAATGTGAGTGTGGCCCAAATGAAGAAATCTAAAATTGATGTGCACATCTGAAATAGAATTCTTGTAGGGGAATAGGGAATGTGCATGGTAACAACCATGACACATGAAAAATAATGAGAAAGTCTTAAAAAATGTTAGTTGTACAAACAAGCATGACGTGATGTAATAGAAACTATCCAAAACACACAATAATATGGAAAAAGACATAATGTGTATTTGTTTGAATACATGGGACACCACTCGGGATGGCACAAGTCACTCAAATCCTTCAAGGTGATACAAGAAAAAAGTATTCAAACATAGGGAAAATTCCGTAAAAAATGTGAAATAAGACACAAGGAAAGGAAATAAGGCATAAGCAAATCAAATAACCATGAGTGGAAGTAGTCTTGTAAGACAAATGCTATGAATGAAGCACTCGTTAGCTTGTTAGAAAAAATGTATATTATGCCATAATGTGTATGCGACTGAAAATACGAATGATAGTATTAGATACTACGATGATATAACTTGAATATAGAGAATTGGGAAAGGTAGATGCCCTCATGATCCTCGGCGGGCCTAGTAGTGGAAACCATCATACATCATGTGATAACCTATAAGTATCCTACATTCACCTCAAAAGTACCATGTGAACATGCATGTGTGTATGGAAAAGGGATAGATCATATTATGAATCAAAGTAACATGGTAAGCAATGTGCAACATAGAATAGTATAAGAAAGAAAGGATACATCCAATCAAGATCTAAGCTAGTATTTTGGAATTTTTTTAAATATTTGAATTTTTTAATTATTAGAATATGAAATACTATGACTATGAGAAGGGTGTAGACATTAGTTTTGGTATCGTTAATCCCCTTTATCCCACATTTTCTCTCTTTTAGTAGGCTTACCCCTAAAGTTGAATAAATCCCATTTCCCACCTAAAATACATGGTCAATTAATCAATCTTAATTGATTAATTGATCCCCTTTTAAAGACTTAAACATCGTTATCCAAATATTCCAATTAAGTCATATCATCCCACCTCATAATTAAATAATCCAAAAACCATTCAAATCATGAACCCCACTCAATCAAATCAATTATCTCACCTAATCACTCAAATTTTGTCCCCCACCATCCAAATCATGAACCCCACTCAATCAAATCAAATCTATTATTTCACCTAATCGGTCAAATCATGTCCCCCCACTCACCTGACTAGGGTTACTTTGTCTAACGCAGTTACCTATAACCCCATCTATAGGATATAAATACAAGCCTCCCTCCCCTCTTTCAAGAGGAGAATAAAATGATAAGAAATCTTGAGGTCTTGAGGTTTTTAAGAATGTCAAAGTTTTTAAGCTTTGAAGTTTTGAATATTGAAGTGTGGAAGTTTTTGAAGTAAGTTTTGAAGTCAAGGAAAACCTCTGCCATTATAGCTCTCCTCCAAGTCTTGAAGTCATCCATATGCCCTTGAAGTACCCTCATCATCCCATTTACTTGGCATATTGTACTTCTCTACTTCTACATGCTATCTACGATTCATCATTTATTTCTATCTTTCTAGACATGGGGGTTGACATCCTCCAAGGGATTTAATAGCCTCTTGGAACCGGTATTGTCCGGGAAGCCCCTCCATATATCTATCTAATTGTATTTGTTTCATTTTTGCATACATTATCACAGATCCATCTATTTAGCGCCCATTGATCCAAATCCTCATCGAGGCACCTTAATCCCTCCATACTTCGAGGTTGTTTGTGGATTTCAGTATTGTTGCATTCACTTGCATGAGAATGAGGTTTCTTGTCCAACAAGGGGAGAAAGGTTTCCCATTTTTTATGTGTGTAAAATGAGGTTCGTGTAGGTAAGTGTGCCCTTAATAGTCATGTTTCAAACTATAAAAAGATTGCATCAACGAGTAGCAAGGGGATAACACAAGAGCTACCAAAGAACATTATCAATGTTCACAGTGAGGGAAACACACTATAGATTTCAAGATCCCAATTGCATGATTAGGAAGTGTATAAACAATAAGAGTGTTTCCATGGAGAAACTAGAGTAGGTTGAACATTGGGCTTGTTGGTAATATTGGAAAAATTAAGTACAAACATAAGGATCAATGTGTGAGTCAATAGATTTGTAACATATATAGTGTTACGAGGATTAATAGTATTAACCATAAATAACGGAGGGAGATACATAAGACTCATCATAAACAATAGGTTTTATTTTTGAAGATTGGAAGCATTAAAATTTTATGAACTAGCCCTATGACCATAGACATAAATGTGGAAAGAGGGGAATTGATTTCCCTATGGATGTAATAAGATGAGGTGTATTCATAGTATATGATTCATGCATAAAATTTTGGAAAGTGAGTAAGTTAAGAGCGCCGGGAATCAAATAAACACATATTTTATTACTTATGGTGGAGGAGTTGTAGAAATTGATGTGACATTGGAATTAGTAAGCATATGATCATTAGAATTTCATCGAGAGTTGTGCAAAGTAATATATTTGGAATTTATGGTCATAGTGACATTGTGAAGGGGGATATGAGTGTCGATTGAAAGTTTGTCATATAAATCAATAGTGTTATAGTTTATCACAAGAGGATGATGATGTGTAATGTAAGTAGTGTCTTCATGATCATATATGAGAGGGATAGCAAAAATATTAGCAACATGAGGCATGGATTCTATTGTAGAAACTCCATGGAAGAAGGTGTGGAAAGGGCATGGGTAGAAAGAGTTACATGCATAGTATGTAACCAAAGATGGCTTAGAAGGATATTATAATTGAGATTATTAAGCATAACATGACATAGAACATTGAGAGTGTAAGGCCCCATAGTAATGGGTAGACTGATTTCTCCTAACACTTGTTTAGGTGTGTTATCAAAGCCACAAATATATAGATTAGATAGAGTTAGACCAAAAATAGAAAGTCATATTTGATGGAGAAAGGAAATGTTGTATATATTAAGATCATATCCATTATCAACTAAATCACGCTTAACAAACACACTATAATTTTAAACTTGAATATACATTGGAGTAGCATTGTCAAAAAAAAAAAATGGGAATGAACAATAAACTCAAGAGATTGTGTGTTAGATGAAGATGCATAGGAGCTATGATAGCTAGGATATGTAGGAAAGATAGATAGATATTGATAGTCATCCTAAGAGTCGGAATGATGAATAAAATAGATTGAAATCCACAACAAAAGAAAGAAATCATAAGGGTATTAGATTTATGGATATGGTGAAGAAAAAATGAGGGATCCTATGACAATCAAGGGTTCAATCAATCCACAAGTTATACCCAAAATTGGAATTTTCTCTTGGCTATCCTCTCGTGACTCCTTCTTTTCTAGGAAAATTTATAATGCAAATAATTTTCTCTCCTTCGTTGTTGTATCCTTTGTCTTAGTGCTTTAGAAACTTCAACCCATCTTATTTTCCATTTCCCCTTTTCTCACTCCCTTTTAGACTGCTTTGGGGTTTCTTGGCGTTTCCCTCCTCTCTTTAAGAAGTTATTCTTCAATGGCAGTCCCCTTTTAATCATCTTGTATGCACCATTACTTGGAAACTTCTCCTACCACACACTTTTTGGAGCATCTGGAAAGAGAGAAACAGAAGAATTTTCAAGGAACAAACTCAAGAGTTGCAGCAAGTCTTCTCAGGAGTGGTTTCTGGATTTCAAGAAAATTTGAATTGCTACATCTGGAAACAAAGCACAAACAGAAAATCTCCCTTAACCTATCTAGCACCTGGCATAAGCAACTCCAAATTTCCTTGGATCTACCTTCTTCTATTACTGCCAAAGCTAATACCTTTTGGTCTCCCCCTCTGGTCGGCTAGCTTAAAGTTAACACGAATGGTGTTATCAAAGACAACTTGGGTGTTTCTTGAGGTGGGGCTATTCTCAAGGATTTTCTTGGTTAACATATGGTTATTAATGTAGTCAATTTTGGAAATGGGACTAGTCACGAGTGGAAGCCCTTACTATCCTAAAAGGAATGGAGTTGGTGAGCGAGAATTGGAATGGGTCAACTCATTGTGGAAAGAGACTACGATTAAATAAAAATGTAAACAAGGAATATCACTATAGTTAATCTAAGTTATGAATAATTATAAATAACATAAATAAATACACTAAAGAAGTATGTAAATGACCTAAACAACTATACAAAAGGAAATTCTAACCCTAATGTGAGAGATAGAAGAGGAAAGAACTCAGTTGAAAACAGATTCTCACGGGACTATGTCACAGAGGTGAATGGAAAAATATGGGAATAGGAATGATTGTGCGAAGTCCCAAAAAGTATGGATCTGGAGTATCTAGTTGGGTGGGGCACTGGAGAGGAATCTTGGGGCTCCTATGGGCACCATGGTCTATAAAATGGGCACCCTGGTCTATGAAAAATATCTAGAACTGAGTCTCACAGGGTTGAGAGGTGGTATGAACCCCTCATTGTGTGTCACATCATATTCATTGCCCTATACCGGATGTCACCAATAATCCAAGATGAATAGAAAGACCTTAAAAACCCTAAATAAACATCAATCCCTAAAAAATAAAAATGTAAATGAATGGGTTGGACTGACCTCAGTGCCAAAACAGTGGGCTTACTAACTAAGTGGTGTAATACATTTCAGACCCAAATGTAGTTTTGGTGAGTATATGCATAATGTGCCCTACGTGCTCTTGTTCCAGTTACACTTTTTGAAGTAGCGAACAATAGCTAGATGTAGAAAATGTAATAGAATGTGTGTATGGAATAGAATAGAATCCCTCCCCATCGAAGTGTGATGTATATGTCCTAGCCTTGTGTGTTGATGATGGAGCTATGTAGATGCAAGTGATCTCCAATATAGTAGATGGATGCAACTCTAGAAGGATGATAGTAATGACTAGTGCTAGGTCCCTCATTATGGTCTCATAACTTTATATTTATAGGGTTCTCTTGATCTAATTTCATAATTAACCCTGAAATGGCTGACCACCAAAAAGATAAGAAGCTAAAATGGCTAGAAAGAGCCCAAAAAGTGGTGGGAAAAATCAAAAAGGATCGGGCGCCCATGGTTGGACCAGGGCACCCGATTGGCCTTGGCACCTTAGTCGAGGCTAAAATAATGGCAAATGACTGAAACATACTAGGCATATGGATGTAAAAGGTCGGGAATGACAAAATAAAATAAAAGAAGATGGCCAAAAGACGGGGGTTAATTAGTACTTTCTTCACTCAAGAACCTTCTAAATAGTAGTATGAAACCGGGATAAATAATATCTAAAGTGCATGATTTTGTGACTACATTTTTCCCCACTTTATGTTGGTGAGCGAAAAGCTTAGTAACATAAAGTAGATAGAGATGCGTACCTGATGTCCATGAAGATTGTAGTAGAAAGTGTGCTGATGGACTAGACAAAGTGTGGAATGAAAAAAATGATGGAGGAGCATGGAAACTAAAGATGAAAAATAAGCAAGAAAATGTGATGAGAGTGAAACTAGGAAGAAACATGTGTATAGTTGCTAATGTGTGTAATGTACCTGCATGGTTAGTATGGTGTGTGTTGTCACAAAGTGTTATTGGTGTGTTCCCCCATTTGATTGTTTGTTTCTCATACTATTGGACCTGTAAGGAGAAAATGATCAAGTATTCAAATATGTATGTATGTATGTGTAAAAACGTAATGTAAAAGATGCATGTAAAAATAATGTAAATTTAAAATACGCAAATGAAAAAGTGTAAATGGAACAAGTGCACATGATCCATGTCGAGAGCAAGAGTGAAAAAGGATATCTTGTATTGCTAGGTTTTTTGGCTGATCTGACGCCATAGGCTGAAGAAGTGTAGGGAGGAATTCTATTGTATCCTCCAAGCGTCTAACTGCTTCCCTAAATGTGTGTGAAGAGATCTCTGCATGCCCTGGTTTTTTGGGTGATCTGATGCCACTGGCTGAAGTAGTATAAGAAGCACACCCACTTTGTAACTGCCAAGCCTGTAACTACTTCCCCATAATGTTAAGGACACCATGTCTATAAAATCCACTATGTATAGGATTCATAGACTGGTCTAATCCCACTCATTTTAAGTAACCCGCAATGCCAATGGTGGAAAGTGCACTAAACTGAACTGGTGTAAATGCATTGTGTTATAATTTAAACCCCAAATGATGGCCTCCCCCTCTTTGGGGGCACATGCAAACATCGCGATAGGATATTGTGGTCCCAAAAGAGGACCACTGCATGAACTATACCATGGAAAGTGTTTGGTATAAACCAAGGCATGCACAAACAATAAGCTAGCCAAAGACAAGTGTTAGTATGAACAAGCATGCATATAGAAAATAATGTATAAGCTACACAAACAGTGTAAAAGCTATCAAAAAATGTAATAAACATGTAATAAGACAAAGTAAGCCATACAAAGTGGGCTCTAAACATGGGACATCACTCACGATGTTGCAAGATAGACAAGGTCATCATGGCTGCATATAAACAAACAAGTGTGCACACCAAACATAGGGTAAGGCCCACAAACAAGAGTAAACAATAATAAATAATATAACAAACAAGTATGGAAGCAAATACCCCTATATAAAAATTTTGCACATGAAGCACTCGTTAGCATGTTATAAAGATAACTAGTATGTAAAAATCATGTATAACCAAGGAATGTAAAGTTCTAAGTACAAAATGAAATAATAGCACCTATGAGAGACGAATGTGGATGCCCCTGAGTGACCAGTGTAGGAAGAGTAAAAGGTAAGCATCCATGTTATCTGTAAGAGACTTGTATCTACGATCACAACTAGAAAAATGAATGAACGCACATGTGTCGATGATATAGATAAATGACATACAAGTAAGATAATTAGCATGTGTAATAAAGTGATCATAAACAAGCAAAAGTAAGTAAGAGTAAAGGCAACCATAATGTGCAGTATGTTGTGGATGGATGAAATGGAATGAAAAATGGAGTGATAGGAGCTCAATTCCCCTTGAGTGAATGGAAATGTATGTAATGAGGTTCATTTTTTTCCCCCTCATAAGTCAAGAATGAATCGTAAAAAGATTGCATCATCGGGAGATGGTCGAAGTGTGTGTTGTGTCTAGCATGTTGTGATGAGTATGTAGGAATAGTGATGATGACATACGACATATAGAAGATATTTTCATGAACCTTATAGCCTAATTGTATATCATGACTAGATGAATGTATAAGTGATGATTTAGCCTAAGTGTATATCACTATGGGATGAATAGATGAGTGATGATTTAGCGCTAAGCATATATCACTACAAGATGAGAAGGAGTGGTGATGTAACCTAATGTGTATACCATAATAAACTAATAGAATAGGTGTCGATTTAGCCCAAAACGTATGTCACTAGCCTAGGATTGTTGTATGATGAAAGGTCTAATAGTAAATGTGTGATGAGTGTAAGGTCCATTTGATTTGTAAACCCTCGGTAGTCGAGTATGGACCGAGGAACTAAAGTGCATCATAGGGTAGTGAGTGCAGCATGTAGAAGATAATGTAGTATGCGTAATGATGAAATATGACCATGTAAGGAGTAGAATGTGTAATGTATGATGTATAAGATGTAATGTATGGTGTAGAATAAAAGTAGTATGTATGAGGAGTAGTATGGAATGCTAGATGCAAGTATGTATGATGAAGACTAGTATGATGTAAGATGTGCAAATGTAAAAATTTTGTAGATGAAATATAGAATGTATGGTGTATGATGCATAATATGTGAGTAAATATAGTGTGTAAGTCCTATGGTGCAATGTGTGGGGTTCATGTGTAGTAATCCCTCAACATTCAAGTGTCAACCGAAGCACGATAGTGTGTCATTGGGTAATGACAATACTAGAACATGTGATGAGGATGCCTATATGAAAATACAAAGATGATAGATGCTAGGGTGAGTGGGGAGGTGTAATAGATGCGGTGCCCCCAAGTATATGGTAGAGAAGGTGACTATGCGCCGTTATCAAGGAGATCATCGTTGTCATGATCGAAACCTATTGGATTAGCATTGGAAACCTAATAAGATATAGAATGAGGAGGGTCATATAAGGACCCATTGTGATGGAGTGTGTACACATTCATTGCATACTCTTCATTAGTAAAAGTGATGGTGGAAAACCATGAGCATGCCAATAAGAGATGTTTGGAATGTAAGCAAGAGAAGAATCATTATGAATAGAGATATTGCCAAAAGGCATAGGAAATCTAAGCAAAGAGTGATGAGAATCTATTGTACCACCAATATATTCAAGCCAAAATTTTCCAAGTGTGAGTGGAGAGTCACGAAGAAGGGTACATGTAATAAATATTTTCAAATGAAATACATGCAAGCCATAAGCTGTCGTAATGTGAAAATAGCCATGATAGAGATGTGGTGAATGAAGAGGTGGTAAAATGTCATTGAGTGTCATGTCGAACCTAGCCAAACTATCATGTGTAAAAATAGTTTCTAAGCACATGGAATTGATGGGGATGTGTTGCCAAAAGGTTCTATTGATGAATAATGTACATGTAAAAGGAGGCAATGGAGTTACAGCCTGTGGAGGAGAAGATGAAATAGCATCAACACTATTTACAAAACCTTGATATAAGACCATAGCATTAGTAGGAGGGGTCTTGAACCTATATTTTCCTAGACCATCGGCCACAAAGGTTTCTTCGAAATAAGAATCATCTATGCCAATAAGAGTAAAATCAAGTTGTCTCAATGATTCATCTGTAAGTTTGATAGCGTCAACTTCATCAAAATCCTCGAGAGTCATTGATGTTAACATCATCATGTTGTATAGCACTATCAAGGATGTTGGTAGGTGGCACCATAGGTGGAGTAGTAGAGGGTGTCATGACTGGTGAAGAAGGAACACTAGGAGGAATGGATATTGTAGGTGAAATAATAGTGGTGGTGTAAGTAGAAATGGCTGGAGCACTAATAGTGGTAGAAGAATATTGTGAGGCACTAGAGTGACCAATGTCATATGTATCAAGACTATTGTATGGGATATGTTGCAAAGGTGGTATGGGCATAGCAGTAATAAGGTCTATGTGATAGTATTTGAATGGATTTGGATCTGCGGTGATAGTATGTTCATAGCCATCATGTAAAAACTTGACACATTGGTGAATAGTAGATGGAACTACTTGCATTGTGTGAATCCAAGGCCTACCTAACAAGAGATTGAACTAAAAAGAGGCATCGATGACATAAAAATTAGTGAGAACAGTCTTGCGCCTAACCTAATTTTAAGGATATATTCACTAAGCATGTGTGAGTGGTAGAATCATAACCGCGGATGAGAGTGGAATTTTTAGAAATGAGAGTATCGCTAATACCCAATTTCTTTAAGAGAGAATGAGCACAAAGATTAACAATTGATCCATTATCAATGAGGACGCATTTGATGCAAGTAGTACTAACAATGGTAGTAATGAGAAAAGGAGAACATGGATTGTTTTTAGCAAAAGGTGACATATCCTCATCAGTGAAAGATATAGTGTGTGGTAAATTACGAAGGGATTGTATAAGATGTGAAAAGGCCACTGCAGAATTATCACTTTCAACATGAATGGACTGAAGGGTGGCTTCTAGCATGTTATGAAAATCCGGCGCATTACGCAATAATTCATAAAGAGAGATCTTAGTGGGCGTATTTTTAAGTTGTTCAATGATATCATAGCCCTTAGAAGTGGTGGGAGGAGTTGTCAAAGTAATGGGTGGAGGAATAGATGTGGGTGGAGCCATAGGTGGATTAGGATGAGCACGATGAGTAGTAACTACATTAATAGATGGATCAGCCCTAGGTGTGACAAATTGAGGAGGATGTTGGGTACGCACACACATGAAATTAGTGGTAGTAGTAACTATGCCTGAGACCTTAGTTGGTGCAAAGGTAGGATAAGAAGATTGGGCCAGAACTTGATAAGGAGATGACATGGTCAAAAGGAAGTGTTGAAACATGGGGTTCACCAAAATGATTAACTAAAAATGTGGGTAATGGGGATATATCTATCATTAATATAAGCTATGAACATATGTAAATAACATAAATAAATGTAGTAAGTAAGTATGTAAATGACCTAAATAGCTATGCAAAAGGAAATGTTAACCCTAATGTGCAAGAGAGAAGAGGAAAGAACTCAGTTGAATAATATATGCTCGTAGGACTGTGTCGCAGAGGTGACTGGAAAATCTAAAAGTAGGAAAAACTATGTAGAAGCCCCGAAAAGGATGGATCTAGAGTATTTAGCTAGGCTGGGACACCTAGAGAGAGGCGGGAGCCTATGGGTGCTCTGGTCTATAAAATGGGCACCTTGGTCTATGCAAAAGGTTCGGAACTAAGTCTCACGGGGATGAGAGGTTGTCGAACCCCTCGATGTGTGTCACATCAGATTCACTACCCCGTACCGGATGTCGCCAATAATCCAAGATGAATAGAAAGACTTGTAAAACCCTAAACAAGCATCAATCCATAAAAATAAAAATGCAAATGAATGGGTCAAACTGACCTTAGTTTCCATAACAGTGGGCTTACTAACTGAGCATTACACTACATTTCATACACAAATGTCTTTTACGGTGAGTGTGTGCATAATGTGCCCTAGGTACTCTTTTACTTTTCACACTTTGTGAAGTAGCGAGCAATAGCTAGATGTAGAAAATGTAATAGAATGTGTGCATGGAATAGAATAGAATCCCTCCCCTATGAAGTGTGATGTAGATGTCCTAGCCTTATGCCTTGATGATGGAGCTATGTGGATGCAAGTGATCTCTAATGTAATAGATGGATGCAACTCTAGATGGATGGTAGTAATGACTAGTGTTAGGTCCCTTATTATGGTCTCATAGCTTTATATTTATAGGTTTCTCTTCATCTAATTTCATAATTAACTTGAAATGGCCAACTACCAAAAATATAAGAAGCTAAAATAGCTAGAAAGAGCTCAAAAAGTGGCAGGAAAGATTAAAAAGGATCGTGGCGCCCATGAGCACCCGATCTTGGCACTGGGTGCCCGGTTGAGGCTAACATAACAAAAAATGACCAAAATAGATTGTGTATATGGATGTAAGAGGTTGGGAATGATGAAATAAAATAAAATAAGATGGCCAAAATATGGTGGTTAGTTAGTACTTTCTTCACTCAAGAACCTTCTAAATAGTAGTATGAAACCGGGATAGATAATATCTAAAGTGCATGATTTTGTGACTACAGACTCTCTAAAATTGGTCCGTATTCTCAATTCAAAGGCGTTAGCAAGATGGACTATAAGTAATATTATTGAAGACATCCACAACTTGTAGTCTATTTTCCAAAATATTATCTATCAGCACATCTATAGAGAAGGAAACATTATTGTTGATTATTTGTATATATTTGGAATGATATCTAAAGATCCTCATATCTGGATTGGCAACTTCCTGAAAAACTTGCTCTTTGTGTTGGCAAATGACTCTCACCAAAAAAATCAACGTCCATAGGAGGAAAACTTTTACTCCTATGCCAACTAATATTGATTTATCTAGTGTCAACAAAGCAATCCTCCTTGTCCTCCCTCACGCCACCAACATAAGCATTTATTACGCACTTATTACCATTTTTGGTTATGATGTTATTTGCATGTGGGAAAGGGTTTTATCAATTATTACTCATTCATAAGGATTTTCTAATTATGAAATTGTCTTGTCCGATTGGCCTGGAGCGTGTGAATGAGGGGACGGTGAAGTTTATAAACTTAATTTGTTCCGTCAGAGATCATTGTAATTCAACATTTTATTATGGTCTTGTCGATATGGCGGCTCTCTTCACGAGTTGAACTGTAAGTTGTATGGTATTAAGGAATGACGTTGATGTTTAGAAGATATTATAGAAGAAATGGGTTACCCCTTTCATTGAGCGTCTTTCTGGACATTTTTGTCGTGTTTCTAGCAGTATCCTCGCTACTTGGAAGAAGGGGAAAGTTAAGGTGGGTTAGACTAAGTTTGAAATTATGACACACACCATTTCCACTACCATGGGCCTTCCTATCGATGGAGACATCTACTTCAAGAGGTCGCTCAAAGCTGAAATGGGAGATTTTCTAAAGCATGAGGAATGACTACAAAAATACCAATCTGGGTATGAGCGGGCCTCTTTACCTCCTCCTTAGGATAGAGTGGCGGAGCAGGTAATGTGGTATTTCACTTTACAAGGAAGATATATATTAGTTTACGGACCTCAACTCTTCCTTTTTGTCTCATTTTCTCCATGGTAGGAAGGTTAATTTAGCCAATTTCATGTTTCAATCCTTGGAATTTTCCATCAAACAAGCTCGTGAAGATGAGGGGCCCCACTTTCATCAAGGTCTTCTCTTTCTATTGTTCTCTATTGCATTCATTCCTACTGGTGTGGCACACTTTCCTTTCAAGTCTGGTTCACCTCATTTTGGTCCCAAACTACTTGTCCCTACACCCACTCATCACCTTCATCACCGTATCACCCTCCCTACTAATTCAGACATCGATGTCCTTATCACGACCACCGTATCACCACTTCCCATCCTCCCACTTCTTCTCCTCCACCTTCTTCTCCTCGCCCCTTTCCTCGCCCCCAATAGAAAATTCTCATGTTGAGGTTTCTCATATCCCTTCTCCATTTTATTCTACATGATGTGGCATTGAGTCTCCTATTGTTTGGTTTGAGCAGTCCATCCACGAGGTGTTTCTTAGGTTATATACTATTTATCCTTATTCTCATCCTCCTACTTGCTACGAGGTCACTGTCATTGAAGGTATGGACACTTATATGGCTGAAGAATCAGGCGTCCACCATGAAATTATCCCTCGACTACTCAAGAAGATGACATTGTTGTTATTTCTCTCAACATGTTGGGGAAGCTTAACAGATATTTTACTTTTATCAAAGATTGGAAAGAACACACTGATAGTACCTAGAATCACATAAAGGCTGATTGTATGGAGCTTATTCAACTGTGGATGTTATGGCTAACAATTTTCCCCTATTGATACTAAAGAGGCAACATTTTCTCTGAAAAATATGCTTAATATGTAACCCTTAATGGGCTTCCTCTTTTTACTTTTTGCTTGACTTCGGTCTTTCTCTTTGTATGCTTCATTGTTATATCTAGCCTTAAGGGCCTTTTGTAAAAGGATGTGGGTCCTTTCAAAACCCTCACATTTACCTATTTCCAAAAAAATGGTTTGATTAATAATTAGGTTCACTAAATGATTTAACGAATTAAATCTTATTAGAGGACTTAGGCTAACCAAATATAATAGTAATAAGAAAGATCTATCATGTAAGAGACAAAAATTCTAGGTAATAGTGATATAAGATTGACTTAGCTTGTATTCATAAATCTTGATTGACTAAGCTTCTTCTAGAAAACTAGAATCTGAAACTCCTTTTGATAGAAGCGCCTAAAGGAGGAAAGAACTACCCAAAGGTGGACAGAAGGCAAATGCAGGGTGTTAGTGACCAAAGCGGGCACTAGTGTCCTAGAAAATGTTATGCTTTTGGTATATTCGGGGTTTCAACTTGTCATCTTATTTTCATTGTTTATCACATCCACTTCACCGTAGCTTTTATGCTTCACACTTGAACCTATAAAAAACCCTAGCTACTTGTACAAGGCTCAAGAAAACCTTAAATGAAACAAATATTGCATATGCTTGAGTGGACTGACCTCACAGATCACCCCAATGTGATTATAACCAAATGTTTCACTACATTTCATACTCTATGTAGTTCTAGCATATGTGTGTGATTGAATTATGTATCTTGAAGCTAGGTTTCCCTTGTGCCAATCACACCAAGATAGTGGGCCACAACTACTTTCCCCCAAGATAAATGTGTGAGATGGAATTCAAACATAGCCCCTCTATATAGTGAATAATATATCCCAAATGTAGTCCTTGAATGTTGGTATTTACCCAAATATTAGATAGGAAGTAATATCCCCAAATTTCCAAGCCCCTAATAATAGTAATTCATGTATATATATGATTCTTATGGTCCAAAATGACCCCCCAGACTATTTTGACAACTTCCAAAATCTAATTTTGGACTTAGGAATTTTTTTGGTTTGAAAATTTGCAAAACAATATTTTTAGTTTTCCTTAGGATGAGGAGCTTATTGTTTTACAAGTTATCCTAACCCATGGAAAAAAAGGAGCACATGGAGACTCGGCCAAAATTTAGCTAAGGAAATCCACGGAACATAGGATCCTAATGTTTTGTGAAGAGCATAAATGAAGTGTTCTATAGACTCTCTAAGTCCATTGAATAGAGTGGATTTGACATGCCACAAAACATGGGGAACATGCTATGAGATGCCACACGTAGGGGATTTGAATATTTGGAGGCAGCCAAGGTTAAAATCATGGAACACTCACCTATTTTTTATGAGTTTAATGAAATATAGTGTTTTGTAGGTTCTCCTAACACGCGGAATGAAGGAACAATGTCATAGGTTGAAGCCGTGAAATAAGGGACATAGTGTTCCATGGAATTTGGGGATATAGTATCCTATGGGAATTATAAAATTCTACCAAATAAATGGTAAAACCATGGAATCCTTCAAAGTAACATAACAAAGAAAAAATATGTGGAATATTTATAAGTTTCGCGAGAATAAGGAGAAAAGTTACAAAACAAAGAATAAATGTTTTTTTACCATAAATTTTGATGTGGCACTCCAAATTGTAAAAATTTGGTGGTGTTGGAAAAGGTCTCTCTAGGGGATTCATTTTGGCATTAAGAAAATTAGAAATTGATTGAGTTTTGGGATTCAAAAATGTAAACACGAGATCAGGGGGAAAAAGAAGCTTTATTTGTTTAAAACATGCAACTTCCTTCAACCGCCATATTTAATTATGAATGACAACCATGTCTCATCTTGTAGATCAAATGACATGGAATGTGACCTTGTTAGAGCTCTCTCTCTCTCTCTCTCTCTCTCTCTCTCTCTCTCTCTCTCTCTCTCTCTCTCTCTCTCTCTCTCTCTCTCTCTCTCTCTCTCTCTCTCTCTCTCTCTCTCTCTCTCTCTCTCTCTCTCTCTCTCTCTCTCTCTCTCTCTCTCTCTCTCTCTCTCTCTCTCTCTCTCTCTCTCTCTCTCTCTCTCTCTCTCTCTCTCTCTCTCTCTCTCTCTCTCTCTCTCTCTCTCTCTCTCTCTCTCTCTCTCTCTCTCTCTCTCTCTCTCTCTCTCTCTCTCTCTCTCTCTCTCTCTCTCTCTCTCTCTCTCTCTCTCTCTCTCTCTCTCTCTCTCTCTCTCTCTCTCTCTCTCTCTCTCTCTAAAATTACCCATCTTTGTTGTAACAACACCATGCAAAAATGGTGGCCAACTTCTGTAAGTTTCAAACCTTGGATTTGGTATTTGTAATGTATTTTCACCTTCTACCATGAATGTAATGGTTTGTGTATCCTTTCAGCAATAACATCTTGTATTTTTCACTTTCTCATTTTCCCCATACTCATGTTTATTATGTGTTACCTCTTCATTCTTTCTCAATTATATTTTATGTGTTTTCTACTTGTGAGATTTCCATTTTTTTAGTTGTAAATGTGTGGGAGGGGTTATTGAATGTGGTTATTGGTCCGTGGCATGTCTGTATGCCCTTATCTCCTACATTTTATTCCCTTCCTTCCCCTCTTGGAGAGTGATCACGCCTTCTTCTAGTACTATCACCACCTTTTTAGCTTAGGTTTTACTTGTTGCATTTCTCTCCCTATCTCTCTCCTTGGTCCTTTGGATGTGTTAGTGTAGGTTAGTTTAGGAGCATTTTTAGCATTAAAGTATGTTATGTTTTATGAGTTTTCTTAATCCCTATAATAGAGGAACCAACATTCTCGGAGGTCTATCTCAAGCCACAAGTCCCACACTTGGAGATAGTCCCATGTTTCCTCAAAATTTTGAATCTTCCATGATTCAAGTTAGGGTGTAATTTTGAGCTCAATAATTCCCTTATTTTAATTTCTTCATTAATAACCAAAAATGCCAACCCAAAGTGATAGGAAGTAATTTAGAAAAGATAAGAAGTGATGTGGTATTTCAAATTTGAGAAAAGGAGGAAAAGGATAAAATCACCCAAAGGGGACAAGTAATGCTGAACACTTCTATCCTTAATGGGTGGTAATGTCTGGATACTCAAAAGATATAAAGGAAAATATAGAGTTGTGTCACATGTTTTCCAATATCCAAAAGTAAAGTGGTCATTCCAGAAAAGTAAATAATATAAGTATAAGAAGGATAAATTAATGTAAAATTAAAACAAGTGTTGTTAATGCCTAGTTTTCTTGCTTAGGAATCATGCATATAATAACATACCTAGAGGTGTGATATAAATAGTAAGTGTCGATTTTGTGTCTACAAAGTAACAAAGAAAAGAGGAAAAGAGAATGTGCAAGGAACATGAAGAAGAGCAATAAAAGATAAAGATTGTGCATCTTTGAAGCATAAAATTCCATATACATGAAAAGGAAGCAAGAAGAAGAAAAAAACAAGAAAAGAGGTGAAAAAGAGAAGAAGATGAAGCATAAGCTAATGCAAAATCAGAGGAGAAATAAAATGAAGCAATAAAAAGTAAAAGAAAATAAGAAGAAAGATAGAAATAAGAGGAAGATAAAAGAGCACCGAGAAGAACAAAAGTTGTAAGAATAAACAATTGTGAAGGAAAATGAAGCATAGGAAAAAGTAGAGGCCAATACACTCATCACAACACCAATAGAGGTATAAAAATTGGATAAGGGTATATGCAAGAATTTGGGTGGGCAGCGTAATCAATGGCTCCAACATGAAAACATAAGCTAATTCTCCTTTCATCCCATGTTTGCAATGTACTCCCACAAATCACTACGGTAATTGTGTAGGCTCTGACCTCCCAATCTATAGTTAGTAAAATGGAAGTAAATTTGGAGAAATTACCATTGCAAACACACATCCAAGGAGTAAACACATTGCAAAAAAAAATTGGAGTAGTCACACTACACATGGCCCAATAGAAGGAGAACTTGGAGAAGACACTACACAATTTCAGGTCACATGTTGGACAACACTGCCCTAAGTTGGTCATAAACACTATAAGCGACCAAGTCATGAGTGAAGCAATGCAAATAACACTTCTCATTTACAAGTTGGTGGATAAGCTGGAATGACAACGAAGTGAAGAAAAAGTGTACAACACAAGTAGTGAATGCCAAATAGGAAGTAAAAGAGGAAATAATGATACTCAAGGAGTATATCACAATGTTAAAGCATGTTGAATCTCATGAGAAGAATCTAACCTTTGAAATCCAAGATTGGAATACATAATTTTAGGTTATCATGTGATATAATAAGAATGACATTGAATCGGGGACAAAACTACATCAACAGACGTTGTGAGAGGTAGAGGATTAAAATATTGATAAGGATTTGCATTCATCATTACAAGTCGGGGATAATGTTAGTGAACAATCATAAGAATGGGAATAAATGCAACAAATAATAATTTTTAGGATTTCAGGCACAATGAATGAGAGAAGCGACTAGATACACTCATTCGGGATATCTAGGTCATTATTCTAATTCATGACCAAACTATCCAATAGGACAAGGAAGATCAAATACATGAAGTTATACATATATTATTGTAATTATAGATGTATTATGGAAGAATAAATGAATCCTTTACATATTAGAATACATACAAGGCATACCTAAAGGCAATTCTCCCAGCTGCGTAAGAAATGAGAACACACAAAGGCTCATATTACCACATATACTTCTTCGAAGAGCCAAGGCCACACTCATAATACCACCACCACCGTTCAAACCTCATAGTCAAACCAAGTAGATGGAGCAGCAAAAATAGAGGCGAGTAGTAGTAATAAACAAAGAGTGGTATAATTTGTTGAATTTAATTGGGTAAAACTATTAAATGTGTATTTTTATTGTATCGTAAGCAATACCACATAGTTTGAAAACCCATAAGAGCAGTCTAATGGGAATTATACTTAAATGAACAACTAAAATGGCAATTAAATAGTATGTAGAGGATGAAAATAGGTAAACGACATCCTCTGTGTTGACTATTAAGTTGTAGTGTAACACAATCACCATTCGATACTAGATAAAAGCCGACATAGAGTCAAGCCCACAACATTTCGAAGAAAATTTATCTCGAGAGGAGACAACTATTAAGTCAGGGAAAGTGTTGGATAGCAAAATGTAATAGCAATCCGACATGGATATAATTTAGTATTTTTCACTCCTTTTGTATGTATATAGTTAGTACAATAAAAAAACTAAAAGGAATGTCTTCTTTGTGCATAGGTTGAGAATATAAAAAATCCTCTCCGAAAATACAAAAATATGAAAGGACTTGTAACTCAATAGTCATTGTATTTTGTATAAAAATATGTAATCTTAATTACAAGAGAGGTTGATCTTGGATCCTAATAGAAAGTACTTCAGTATAGTTTCATTTTCCATCTGTGTTTTGATATAGTTCTAGTTAATTCTAATTGCCTTTTGGAATTCTTGTGATATGGCTCTTTTGTTATTAAATATTTTTATGTTGTCTATTGCTCAATTAAACACTTAGTTATAATTCCATCTTATGTCTTAATTTATACTACAAATTGTTGCACGTTTTGATGTTGTAATCTAAGAAGCTTGACTCAATTGAAATCTAACCCCTTTTAGGTCACAAAATTAGACGAGAGGTTTTAATGTACGAAGAAGATATTTATAAGCAAAAAGAGTAATTGTGAAAATTCAAACATAGATATTTAATCTAGAAATAAGTCACATTATTTTATAAAAATAAATTACACGTCATAGTAGTAAAGGACAAATTTAACGGGCCTAAGATACATTCACCAAGTGAACTGCTCTAGATGGGAAAACATGTCCTCTACTCGGTTCCAAAGTATCTTAAGTTTCATAGATATCTTTATGACACTCTGCACAACAATCTTTACTACTTTCATATCACTTTGTCACAAATTTTGAGTCCACCTTGGGTGAATGTATTTTAAATCCTAACCCTAATCTATGTCACTATTTTCAAGAAGTTATGTTTAGGTATAAAAATCATCCTTTACATAATTCTAGGAATGTATTTATTTATTTTCCAATATGAATTATATTTACTTTTATTTAGGAATATCTTAATTAGAATAACCCTATTTTTATATTACATAGAAAAGCTAACAATGAAAACATGTTACATTCCACATAAACTTAGGTAAATAACAATAATAGAGCCACAAAACCTTTCATTTAATGTTTCTAACTATCTAGTTGCACAAAAAAATTCAAAAATAAAAAAACATAGAGAATGGAAAAATGGAAAAATGCTAAATTCAATGTATCCGCAATGAAAAAAGGAACCCAAATAATAAATATTAAATCCCTATTTAATCACAATGCCAAAAGGGGATTAGAGAGAAAATTGGGGGAAAGTGATCGTTGGAGTTCAAAATCATCAATGTTTCCATTGACTACTACCAAAATCTCAAATGAACCCCTTCATAAATAATCAACCATTGTCTCAATGTTCGGCATCCTCATGGTCCAATGATAAAATCCTAGCCAAGTTTCTAACTAAACCTCTTACTAAAACAATAAATGTAGTAAGTAACCAATGTTGAATAAACAAGTGAAAAAAGCTATTTACAACATTAAAATATAAAATTGTGTTATTATATTATATTATGACGTAAGGGTTCATTACATAGGATTATTCTAAATTAATTAATAAACATTAACCAAACACATTCATAATAACACATTAATACTTGTAACAATGCTAAAAAAAGACAATTGTTTGAAATACACAAATGGATAATTACTTAGCTAGATAAAGTGGTACAAGAAGAATATGGATATCAAACTGGATGAAATGATTGTTCTAAAATTGGAAATGCTTTATCTTTGGTATTCTACCTTGAAACTTCTCTTTTCCAGGATGGTATAACTATTATATGCTCTTGACCTTCCATTGTATAGTTTTGGCTTATTTTATATGGTCTTTGATGTGTGTAGTGGAACTTTGAAAAAAATTATTTATATGTGAGTGACTCTGATGAATTTCAATCTGAAACCCTAGGTGTTGCATATTTGTGAAACCATATGAATAATGTGATCCAAACTCAAACTCTAATCATGGGTGGGATACCCTAAAAAAATATTAGTATTTTGATTGAAGTGAAATTTATGTACCATTTATGTTAGCACTACTCTAAATAGGCCTCAAACCACACATACTTCTATCCGAGCCATGTGATATCTATATGGATGCAACTAGTTTGGCAACTTGATCATTTAAAAATGTTTGGAGTGACTTTGACCTTACCAAGACATGGCTTTTTGAATGATTAATCATAGAGGAAGCTAGGATATTTGATTTTAATGAGTGTTGCATGCCTGTTGTAGTGGTTCTCTATTTTATTTACAACTATTTTGGGAGATTTTGGAGAGCCTTGAGTGCTTTATTGTTGCTGATAAAATCTCATAAGATTGTCATGTGAGTTATAAAGTGTAATTGACTTGTTTATATAGGATTCCATAGGTACTAGCATTATGGCCAACACAAGCAGATGAACCATCTCACATAATTATTTTCAAATTGGAAAAAAAATATTTAAATGGAGGGGTTCATGATCATACAGGTTGGTCAAGACAGTAGTCCACTGTGGACCAGAAATGTATGGTTTTGCCCGGGAAGATAGTGATGTAAAATATAAGGTTTGGAAATTATTCCTAGAGTTTAATTACTACTTTGTTCAATTAATATTCCCTATATGAATGACAAATTAGTGTGTAAATATGAGAAATTTGAGAGATAGATAGAGAGAGATGTGTTTATTGGGCTTAGAATGTGAGCATTTGTATTAGCATATGACCAAAGCCAAACTTTTCATTGCTAAAGGATAATTTTTCAAATTTTACATATGTATTTTAACCCCCTTTAAGTATGAAATTAAAATTTCATACTTAAAGGAAAATATACATGAGTGTGTGTATACTCTTTGTCTTCACTTGGAGTTTTTTTGCCCCTTGTGTTGGTTTTGGCATGCTTCATGGTGAAACCTACAACACAAGGTGTAGTAAATGTCTATAGTATAAATTGAAATATAATTAAATGTAAATAATGATACTCACTTTGAAAAAATGAACTTGTACTAAGTAAAGTAAAGATATGCGAAAAATGGAAGAAATACACATTCATTTTATGGGGAGATACTCTTGTTATTTCGTGCTTTAGAGATTTTGATTTATTGTTATAAAGCTAAAGGATTTGGGGTAATTAGTCCCCAATTATGCAAAAAGACAATACAAAATAGGAGATAGAGTTGATTTCATATGACCCAACACTAAAGAGTAGAGGCAGGAGTACCCAATTAAGAGGAAAGAGTAGTGTACATAGTTTTTATTAGACTGATATATTCCCACATAAATGTGAAATAATAGAGGAAAGGAAACCTATGAATAACTTAGCCACATTGATACCTTCCGAACCCCATGGACCGCACCACTGTAAATGGGTCTAAGCCCAAATATTTTAATAAAACACATATTTGAAAAATAATGGATGCATTACACCCCCACTATGTGTTGTACAACAAAGTTTGGATATACAAATATTAAATAATGAAAAGGAGAAGAAGGCCCATGCCCCCAAACCATGTTCTTGTAATTGTATCTTAGTATTGTGATGAAGAAGGATTAAATTATTCATGCCCCTATATAATGCTCTAAATTTTGTCATCTACATTTGAATTTGTACCCGAAGGTAAACAAATAGTTATAAAAATATGAAACTATTGTACTTTTATGAGAATTTTCTCCTAGGTCAAGAGCATCCAAGAGGGTCCAAACCATAATATGGTCTTGACTAATAATATTTTTCCCACCTGTTTTATATTTGTAACTATGTTTGAGGATATGGAATGTAAAAATCTATGTCTTTGCTCTATAATATATCTATATTAGCTATAGGTGTAGAATATACCTTGATGAATGTATTCTCTTTTTAGGAACGTGATAAATCATTTGAGTGTGTGGCTCAAAAGAGAAGATGTGTACTTGTGTCGAGATAAGTCTAATAATAAACATTGGATCATAGAAAATGCTTTAATGATGGCCACCATTGTGATATTTTGCTTCAAGAGGGTTATGCATGGTAGATACCATGGCGCACAAAGAAAGCAAAATGTAACACACAACAAGTAAGATTGGCAATAATAAATGTGTATAGAAGTAAGAATAATAGTGAAGATATGTTCAATTAATATAGCATAAGTGATAACATAGAAAATAGTCACATTATATCATAGATTCGTAAACATGGAACACCCAGATAATCAAATAGAAGGCACTCAAGCTACATAAAAAGAAGTGAAATCACACATACAAGATAGGAATAGAACCACACACATGGGACACCCATGGTATCACATGACAATCAAGGCACTCAAGCCACATACAATAAGTAGTTAACACAAGTGAGTAAGGAAACAATTTATCCAAGCTAGAATAACAAACAATAGTAATGTCGGTGATTTCCTTGAACAGCATGTTCGTAGCATTTCTGTGCTTAGTGAGATCCGGACACTCTTTGGGGAACGGACAAGGAAAGCAGTCAAACCATAGAAAATTTGGATGCTAAGGACCCCACACACATGACAACGGTGGCTCTTTTCACCTCGCTGCAAACTATTAAGTCTAGAATTAACAGAGCTGCCAAGAAGTAAAGGAGGTCTTCATTGTAGATGTTGCTTTTCATCGTACTTTTTGTTGTTTTTTGCTGTTTTTGGCTTCTTTGTTGCAGCGCATGCTGCTTTTTCTTTTCTTTAGTAACTCTCTTTCGAGTTATTGTTGGCTTTAACGCCTATTCTGGATGTTGATCTTTTTTGTGGAACCTCTTCATGTTTTATCTGGCTTTTAGGCCCTCTATGTAAACAAGGTATAGTCCCTTCAAAACTATTTACCAATAAAAAAACAAACAATAGTAATGAAAAATCACATAGAGCAAGATAAACTAGTGTTGTATAAGGCGCATGTTAATTTTTCTAGTCATATAGATAACATATACACAATATAAGTAATTGAGTATAATGCGGAAGTAGAAATTAACTTGAATGAAACAAAAGCACCTGAATATTGTAGTAAATTCCCCAATGATTATTATCATTGGGAAGGGACCAAAAATACCTATCAACATGTATCAATATGTGTGTCCTATATCAAGCTTAATATATCATGTGAACACGTGTGTAAAGAGTATACTGAGAGAATATGTTATTTATCAAAACAACATGCCAAATAACATATGTAAAGCAAAAAGCTAGCTAATCAAGTCATGAACAGCTCTTTACTTTTTAGTTTTGAAAATATTCAAATGTATTTGTATTATGTGATTATGTGAATGTTTTTAAAGTTTTGAAAATAACTACATCTACAAGGAAGGGGGTCATAAGAGCTACTTGATAATATCCTCATCAGGAGGTAGGATAGGACCACAAGGTAAGGGAGGATTAGGCCTCACATATATCATAAGAGAAGAAGGATGATCCTATTTAAGATGTGTATGAGCCATAATATGTAATATAGGAGACTATAAATGGAAAGACTCATAATGAGTAGTATGTACATGAGGATTCCTAGTAGAAGGCCAGTGGGGATATACCCACTAGAAGTAGTATCCATAATAGAAAACTTAGTATAAGGTCTAAGAGATAAAGATATATTAGAAGAAACATGTGTAATAAAATACCTAGTAGGTGCCTAAGGGATAGAGCAGTCACTACAAGAAACATGTATATATGTACTAGAGATAGAAGTAACAATCGTAGTTGTGTTTTTAAGGAAATTAGGAAATGGGGCCTCATATGGAACACCCCTAATTGTGACAACTTGTTGATTGTAAATAAACTTAACACATTGATGTAATATAGATGATATAGCCTTACAAGTATGTAGTTAAGGGAAACCTAGATGTACATCACATGAGTTAATAGAAGAAGTAACAAAAAAAGGAATAGCCATAGTAGTGCAACCATTTATGAGATGTATAACAATGTGCCCAATTATTTTTTGAGTATCAAATGTCACTTATTTTTAGCATATCCAAGGGAACAAAGTAACTTAAAAGTACATATATTATGTTTATTATAAATATCAATAAAAACACCATATATACGATGATGGTCGATAAAAGTACGAATGTAAATTTTATTCGATACAAGATCATTAGCCATATTAACATCATCAAACGTAATAATTATCTATCAAAGTTGCATAACAATAATAGTATTCATCATAACTTAAAATGGATGATCATAAGAAGGATGTGGGGGGTAGAGCATGATAATCATGGTGCACTCTTGATTTATAATTAGTAGTGTTTTGATTATAAAGTGGATCATTATGTATTTTTAACTTTGCATTATCATTAGTAGGCTTAGATTGTTCAGTGGCCATGTCTCATTCAATTAAATTTACATAATAAGGTCTTGTATAACATGGTGAAGTTTAACACATAGAATGGCCAACACATCTATGATAATCATATTAGGCATTAACATTAAAATTATTACTACGAGGATTTCTTACATCGAAATCAAGTGATGGAGGGAGAGACACGAGGTTGCACTCAAGTAATTATTTAAGCATTAGATGAGGTGCACAAATAAATCATGTGAATTACCCTATGAGGAGCTTATAGTTTAAGATTTATAGGTTGTGATATAACATTAAAAACATATTTGGCATCTATCTTATTGTCAATGGGTTTACCTTTGAAAGTAGTGTTGGTTTCTCAAACGTGCACCCACGTCTCAGATCTCGGAAGGGCCGAGGTGTTTGATACCATAATGGGCTGTACCCAAGTTTTGGGACCTTGCGAGCTTAGGATGGATCTCGGAGAATTTTGGTTCCTCTATCTATTTCTACTACTACTGCTACTCCTAGTGTTGAAAAGGGGAAACTAAGCTAATAATGCCAAGGGACCAGGGGTAGAAGAATAACATGAAAGGAAACTACACTAAAATGTGATAGCACCATAAAAGAGGGATGAACACTCTCTGTTCTGAGTGAGAACGAAGGCAAGTGCATGAAAGGAGGCTAGGCACGAGTAACATAGTGAAACATGTATTCACCGAGATCATTTTCATGGAACATAATTAAATATGGAACTACAAGGGACCTGAAATAGCACAACTAGCACACAACATAAAAGAAAAGGCAAGAAGAAGGAATGAAAACATGTTAGGATAGAGAATAGTCACAAAATGATGCTTCTATTACTTCCAGAAATGCACAGAGCTGTTACAATGATGAAGGAGGCCGATATCCACATGCAAGAGCCAAACATAGAGGTCTACAACTCAAAATACATAAAATATGGAGTCCTTAGCAAAACGCATAAGGATCCAGAGTGTCTAACATAACAAATGAGCCTTGTTCTTACATTTATAGATGAATCCATGGAGGAAGAAGGGAAAAAGGAGGAAACCACGAATTTGAAATACAACCACCAATAAGAAGTATTCAATGCCTGTAAATCCACCTGGAGATCTATGAAATATGCTTCCCCATGCCTGTTTGATGTGTTAAAGAAAAAGGAGGGCAGATCATACCAATCGGGTGGTTGGAACAATCAGATCTGCTCATCAATGCTCAAAAATACGTTTTCCCATTTCTCACCTACCAGATCTCGCCAAAATTTGAATTTGAATTTCTAGCACTATAGCTGATGTCAATAGCTCTCTAAAAAGTCTAGGTGTGCACCAATCGAGATTTATAGCAAAATATACACTGTGTAAGAAGATGTCAGAGTCGTCAACACACGTAAAAAACGTGGTGCATGTGGATTGGCTGAAATGATGGCCAACTATGTGAATACTTTTGTTTCTACCACATGTCACTTGTTAATTTGTTGTAAGGATTTGGTACCCGATTGGCACACTTTGATTGGTTGCACATGACACACTTAAGCGTGTCAAAAGATGACCTAGCACAAAAGGGCACATGGAGAAAATAGAGGAATGCACAGAGGGGGCATGCGCAATACGCGCGAGGAAATGAGGTAAAGTGGTGAGTAGAGAACATATGGTCAAGGTGCAACTATTAAAAAGTAATGGGCATGGCGCATGAGAGAACAAGGACTTAGTTGATTGAAGCAAGTGCGAGGCATGCGGGAAGGGAAGAAATTGATTAGGAAGAAGGTGAATGCGTGGAAGGTGGGCACAAGGGAGAAGTGGAAGGAGAGAAAAGAAAGGGGGCGCAGGGAAACTGCAACCAAGGGAATGTGCCAAGTGATCTTAAGTGTGCATAATATTGTAATGAATAACTTAGAGCCAGAATGTGTATGCAAGTTACCCAAATCGCTAGGAGAGATATTTGGATAACAAGTAGGTTTTCCTTAAAACTTAAAATTAGATGTTTTGGGAGCATTAACAAAATATTAGAGTTTGTTCATGTTATTTAGTTTATCTTCACATTATTTCCATGTATAGCATAGATGATAACTTGAATGAAACTTGTTGAAGATCATATGTTCTTGCAAGAGGAAAAGAATACTTTGGGTAAAGAGATATTGAAGCTTATTTTCAGCTAAAACATAATTCATTTTGGTAAGTGATAACACTCAAAAGTAGCACCTTTAAACTTGATCATAAAGATCAATATTTTTTGCTAACATGGGAATGTCTGCAAGGTGTGGGACATTGATCCTTGAGAAACACCTCTAGAAAATTTTGGTTTCATATATTTTAGCTCACTATAGACTAACCTAAAAACTTCAAAATAAAACTATCTAAATCTAATCTAAAAATGCTAGGATCCGAGTTGAGGGAAATAATAAATGCTGTAAAATGAAGGAGGTGAAACACCAATACTATATCATGGATCAGTTCTAAAATTTAAGAGACATAGAGATAATCACACATGTAATAATCTAAGGAAAACACAAAGTTCTAAAGGAGATAAATGATAAAAAATCAAGGAGAACAAGAGGGAAAAACATCCACATCAAATACAACACTTTCAAAGGGGAAAACAAGAGTTTTATTATACTTAGAAAACATTCATTTACATTTACAAAGTAAGAGTCTAGAATTCTTGCAAAAATTTGAGTTACAGAGGTATGAAGGTAATAAATGTGATAGCTCAAGGTAGAGCTTCCAAATCAACAAAAAATAACCCCTTCTTTCATGCATAAGCACTTACATTTATAGAGAATGAGAGAGAGAGAAGGAAGACTGGTCAAAAAACCATAAATGGCTCGTTTCCACTGCATAACATAACATGGAAACCCCTGTCATCCTCCCATTTTGCATGTCATTTGGGGCTACAATACAAGGAATATGCACTTTCAAGCAACAAATTTGGGTAGGTGAGGTTATTGGACACCTCAAACTAGGTAAATTATGATTTCCCCCTAAACCCCATGTTTTAATGGTTCTCCTTTGAAATAGCATTATTTTCTATGTTTCTATAGTGTAAAATGTATCCCTTAGAGAAATGAAGTGAACATAATAATTCTCATGTAATTTGGAGCTTCCGGTTTAAATTTGTGGCCATGAAAGTAGTGCATAGTCAGGGGTGGAAATGCCTTCATAATTTGTAATTTACCTTATTATGTGGTTTCCAGAGCTTTGTGAGTTCTTTATTGTGTAGATTTTGAATGTTCGACGGTATACTATATTTTCCAACCCACATAATACCTTAGCTAACCCTCTGACCTCACTTTAGCCTTCACAGATATTCCTCATTGCATGGCTTTTGAAATATCCCTCACTTACTCATTTAGTGTTCACATTATGCCACAAATCTCTTCCTCCTTGTTGTGCAAAGCATTTTTATCTATGACCATGATCCTTTATTCCATGGACTTTCAAACCCTATAGAACATTGTACTTTAGGAAAACCTAGGGGCACTAAATTAGTGTCTCAAAGATTTTGGCATTAGTCACTCCATAGCATACTTACCTTCCTTTATGCCCTTGCATGAAATATAATTCATGCATCGCATCTCATTACGAGATAAACCAAGGTTTTATTTCCCATCGTGAAGCACTTGACTACTTTTTTCATTGCCACGAGAAGATTAACACTTCTTTATTTGTGGATCTTACATATAAAATTCACAAAACACTAACTTTTGCAACTAGTCTTATGTGAATTTTCTTCCTTAGCCAATTTTTAACTTGTAAATGTAAATATCCAATTAAAATGTTCAAAATGTTAAGGATCTTGATACACACCTTCATATGCCACAAAATATGTAACTTTACATTGAAATTCCTTAGGTCAGTTGGAGCCTCCTCGTTTGAAACTTTGATGAGCTATAAAAAATGGCACGGGGTGTTATTTTAAACAACAATTTGGAAACTTTTATGGGATGTCTACCTGCTAGATGGTCTAAGCAGTTTCCTTTTAGCATCTATTAGGCATGGAGTCAAGTATACATCTCTAAAATTTGATCCCAACCTTAAAATTGCCTCCTAAATTTTATGAAGCATGAAATCAGCACTGATTTGTATTTGATTTGAAACTTACAGATTATTGTAATCTCCTCAAAAATCTAAAATTGGAAAATTTCACCTATGAACAACAAGAACACAATGCAAATCACTTAGGGAAATTAAAACTACACTACCAGTTGAACATGTGCTCAACAACACTTGGAGGAAAGTGAAAACTAATCCTATTATATACAAGATGAAACCTTCACCTCAATAACAATGCTTGAGGTATATCCCATTGACTGGGATAAGGAGTTGTTATCCATCCAATTTTGACAATTGGAAAGTATTGTGTGGCTTACAACTTGAAATAATGTAAGGGCCACTCCATATTGCATCAAACTTTGAATGTTTACCTAGCTTGGCTCTATCCTTATCCCACTTGAGGATAAGGTCTCCTTCTTGAAAGCTTCTAGCCACTGTTTTCTTGTCAAAACATTTCTTTACTTGAGCTTGATTCAACTCCATTACATGCATGGCTTGGTCTCTCAATTCTTCCAAATCCATTAGCTCGACATACCTAACTTTCATGACTTTTACTCCAAACATATCAAGCATGTTTATGAGCTCTAAGGCTAGAAATTCAAGAGATATTGACAATTTTTATTCCTTTCCATAAACAAGCTTATAGGGTGAGCTACTAGTTGACCTTTTGGGAGTGATTCTATCAACCCATAAACTATTTCAACTTTGTGTGCCAAGCTCTTTGATTCTCCTCCAAGGTTCTTCTGATAATCCTTAGAAGATTCTTATTTGTTGACTTAGCCAACCCATTTCCTTGGGGATAATAGTTTGAGGATGTGCTTAAGTAAATTTCATTCTTCATAGCAAGGATTATCGGATACTATTGTAGAAGGAACACCAAAACCTGGTCACAATACCTTCATAGAAGTCCAGGATGTTAGTTCCATTTACTACCTTCAAAGTAAATGCTTTTGTCCATTTGGTGAAGTAATATGTGGTTGTTAGAATTAACTTATGTCCCAAACTAGAATGTAGATGATTGATCACTTTAATGTAATCCAAACCCAATTGCATGAATGGTGCTCTTGATCTGCAGACAATGACCTAGGTGGAAATTCTAGTGGGGAAACTTTTTGATAGGCATAAATTTTGCGATGTAGCTCCAATTGAATCCATTCAAAATGTGTTAGAAATATTGGAATGTGTAAAATATGGTAAAAGGGTCAAAATATTTGTTTGAAAATTTTTTCCCCAAAATCCACTTCTAAAGGCCTCAAATTGCAATTTTTGTAGTGTTGTCTAAAAATAGTAATTTTGTGAAATTATCACATATATAATTCACAGAAGGTGAATCACCTCATCTCCTCGATATTGTTGACCTTCCACATTCTTCTAGATGTCTCTTCATATTTCTAAAAGTAGTATATAAGTAGATGTAACCTGCAAGGGAAAGACACACATCTCCTTGCAGAGATAGCTATTGTAATCACAGTCTTTTGAGCAATATATACATATTTTTCAGAGATAGTTTTGAGAAATATACATCTCTTCTCATAGATATTTTTTTGTTACATCTAGCACAATTATTATTTTTCCTTTAATCCCAAAACCTCCTAAATTTTGGATCATATCCACTTGAGATGGATTGAAGAGGGGGTCGCAAGTCTTTCTTTTCTTATAAAGAAGGCACACTTTTGAATTTCTTTACCCAATAATAACAATATTTAAATATATTGGGCCAATAACAGTCACGTTTCATGATCTTGAGTGTTGTCATTCTAGGGGAAAAGTGTCCTCCTACTACACCATTATGGAATTCTCGTAAGACTCCTAGTACATATCAAGATAAAACCATTTATATATTTCCTAGACAAAATTCCATCTATGAGCACATAGGGGATAAATTGAAGCCTGAAATACCTTCTCTTGGCTTTACTCAAGCCTTGATTGCATTGACCTATTTGGAGGAAATGCACGATGTCATAATTCCAACATGGAGAAAGTGTGCTACAGCTGGTTATAGGTCATTCTAGAGTACTAGAATAGTTTCTTTGTTACCTTATGAGTTTGTAAGAAAATGTTCACACAAGCCTTTTCCTTTTACCAGCTTAGTTACCTTGATATCTACATCATATTCCATCACCTTTGTTATCTAACCAGCTCTTTTCTCATTCAGATCCTTGTTCAAAATAAAATCCTTCACACTTGGGTGTGACACCATTAAATGGATCTTGTTGTTGGATACCAAATGTCTAAATTTCTTTAAGCTCCTTATGACAATTAAGGCATGCTTTTCTACAAATGAATACCTTACTTCATAATCCTCTAGGATTTGGATAAAAATATAATTAGATATTATAAATCTTCATCACTTAGTTATACCAACATGGTAGATATTGTGTCCATACCTCTAAAGGCATACAAAATGAAATCCTTTGTGAAATTAGGATTAATAAGGGTATTTTCTTGTGTTATTGCTTGTTTGATGGTTTGAAAATTGACCTTACCTTTCGTAGTCCATTTGAAATACATGTTTTTCTTTAATATAGATTTCAAAGATTTGACAAGACTAGCAAAATTAGGGATAAACCGCCTAACAAAGTTAATCCTTCCCAAGAAAATCGTAATGCCTTCTTGTGACTAGGTAATGACAATGCCAAGATGGAACTTACCCTTTTAAGGTCAATTGCAAGCCCTTTCTTTGAGACAATATGGCCTAGGATTTTTCCCTCATGCACTAAAAATATACATTTTTGGGGATTAAGGGAAACCCTAAAATGCCTACACTTGTCAAAAAAATTACCCGAGATCGAATAAATGATAGTTTTCATTCTGGAGAACATTGTGATATCATCAAGGTAAATAAGAACGCAATTATTAATCAATTCTCTAAATGCCATATCTATAGCTCTTTGGAAATTTTCTCTTGCATTATAAAAACTAAAATTCATTTTTTTATGCGCATATGTTCCCCAATTTGTTGTAAATGTTGTTTTGAACTAATCTTCATCTTTCACCATGATCTGATTATAACCATAGTAGTCGTCTAATAGAAAGACACATTCGATCCATTACTATATGTAAGATCTAATACATAGAAGGTAGTGGATAATGGTCTTTCAAGGATGCCTTGTTTAAATCCCTGAAATCAACACACAATCTAATTTCCCCATTCCTCTTCCTTACAGGAACTAGATTGGAAACCCAAGATGAATATTTTATGGGGAAGATTATGCAAGCCTCTATTAACTTGTTTATCTCCCTCTTCATTAGCGGCTCAATTTTTTTAGTGTGTGTCATTGCTCACATCACGTGGTGAGTCATCTCACTTAGGTGATATCATAGGTCTTAGGTGTCGTAGGGGTTATGACAGATTCCATCATAGATTGTGTCATACACATCAATGTGCATTAGTGTGTCATACGGGAGTTACTTTCCATTTCAAGAATGTAAATCCTCTTCTCCACTTGAGGAGGTATGATTACATGTATTAGGGGTTACATAACACCCCTATTTGTACCCCTTTTCTTAATATTTAGGTGTTAATGAGATAAGCGAGACCTATTATTTTCATGCACATTTCATGGTTGAATACTTTCTCCTTCATGAAACTTTATCATGTTTCCATTCGAGTGTAACTTGATTGATGTGTGCATTATCCCACATGATCCTTGTTCTCACATTTTTTATTTCTATGTCATGGTATTAAATCACGTTGTAGGGATCTATGCTACTATATGTTTTCCATTGCTTACTACTCTTGGTTCATGATTTTAGTAGTCCATGTGCAATCTTTGTAATGGTTATTCCATCCGTGTGTTATATGCATTGATTTGGTTTTATTTGGGTTCAATCTTGTTCGGAGTTTGTTAGTTGTGCTTAGTTGTTGTTTTCTAGGTTTAACATGTTTGCAAGATATACATGCATGTTACGGAGCCTTATTGCGGGTTCGTGAGTACTGATTTGAGTTTCGTGTATTCAAGATTTTAGTGGTGAAAGTTATTTTTGGCCTAACTCGCCCTGACTCACCGAGTTGGGCCGAGTTGGTCACCCTGCACTTGCCATCTGCTGCACTAGTTCATCATGCTCTAAAATCACCTTGTTTTCCCATATTCATCTCACCTTACATTACCTCCGGCTCACTATGTTCATCTTGGGTTGTCTCTGCTATGCTCGACGAAGTGAATTGTTTGCGTTAGTTTTGCTCTTATTCTCCATTATTTGGATCCTGCAACTCATCATCCTACATTGCATTAACTTATGCTTATTGACTCGTTCATCTCCCAAGATTGATTCTATGTTACTCGAGTACCTAGCTCATGACCTTTCTCCCTCGTGTTGATGTTTATGGTTCGTCGTGCTCGTTGTGCTTGTTGTTCAAACCCTACTCATGCATCATTCATCCCACACAACCCTACATCAACTTGGCTATATCTCTACTTGAATTATGGTTGTGTTTAGCTTGGCCTTCGAACCATGCACCCATGCATTTTTCATGTTGTTCAAACCCTACCTCAGGCCTTACACCTCATTAAGTCTCATGTGCATTCTGCCTCAACTTAGGTCGAGCACATCATTCAATACTGCCTAGACTCCTACCAATCCCATCTTATGCAGCTTTCCTACTAGGATATTACCAACACACCACTTGACATGTGGCACCCCACTCTAATCATCTAGTTTGTTTTCTAGCTCGGCACTCTTCCGATCCAACTCACCGACACGTGTTGCTCCCACTCTCCATTCTCCACACATTCCATCTTGGCACTCCACCTAACCATTTCAATGCCTCAACTCACCCATTACATCCAACAAATTTCCACATGACTAAGCCTTATGCTCGACACATAGCTCATCCACGAACTCGCCCATGAGTTCTCCTCAACTAGTTTTTCAACAAGCTCGCCAAGTTGAGCTGGCTAGACCTTGAGCCTAAGTGCTCTCTCAACCCTCCTTTTGGATTTTTTTATCATTTTTTCCTTTTTCTAATTATACTAATTCTAATTAAGGGAAAATTAATAAAAATTCATCATTAAGGGGGATTACCCTTTTAGCTCCATTATAGGGTTATGGGATTTTTGGGCAATGTTTTCTTGCTCATCATTATTGTAGTCCTTTTCTTTATTGTGACTAGTGAACACATCCACCACAACCTTATGGAAAGAGAGCCCCTCTTTTTGATGTGAGATACATTCTCTCACATTGAACATTGTGTTATCCTCTTGTTCCTTGCTCACACTCTCTTGTGCTTGTTTACGTGTTGTTCCTATGTTTCGAGTAAGATTCAGTGTGGCCTCCACTCTTGCATGATTTTTCACCTACTACAAGGTGAGTGGTTAACTGTCCCATGTCACACAAACACACCTTATTGTAATCAACACACTACTTATAAAGTGCCACAAATATTGGGGTTATCATTTTTCTTGGGTGTTGTATTACATGTAGACGCATTCTCGGTTGAGTCCGACATCTTGCAACCTTGTGTGTATTCTCACACCCTTAATTTCATGAATTCAAGTCACCACATCGGATGCACCATGGAGGATGCTCTTTCTAGAGTTGAGCTTTATAGGATCACTTCTTAGCCTCCACCACTTCTTCTTGGTAGAGATAACTATACATCATGGTGTGCTTCTATGGAACGTTACTTTACTCAAGAGGGCATTCATTCCTTTCTATATGGGCATGTTCCTATACCCACTGATCCTTATCATCTTAAATACTACCTCAACATGTGTGACCATGTTTTTGGTCACTTGATGTTACATGTCTCCAGACCTCTCGCCTTCATATGGTAGACTCAAATCCTCCTCACACTATCTAGAACATCTTTTAGTCCTTATTTGGATACCCTTCATGTATTATCATTTCTGCCACTTATATTGTTGTCTCCTCTTCCTCTTCATGTGATGACAGTTCTATTGACACAGACTCACTTACTTCCATACATGATGAAGAGGATTTTACTTTTATTTCGATGATGACAGTACTCGCTAAGGACTCCTCTCCTCCTTCTCTCAACCATCTTCTAAGGAATGTTGACACTCCTCCCCTTCCATCGAAATAGGTAAATTTTGTTCCCAACCTCATACCATCATTGCATCAACTTCCTTTCCACTTCTAGTATGTGATGCCCTTTCCACCCCTCATCCTTCATACATTGATGATTCATACCTATCAAACATCTCTCTTTTATTTTTTGAGCCCCATTTTTGGGATGAGTATCTCGCCAAATATTGGTTGTCTCTTTGATGTGCCTACTTGTGATGTAGTATAGGTATTTTCTCTTCATTCTATAGGTTTTTTGAAGGAGTCCTTCATCTCCTTTGTTGGGATTTCTCCCTCTGGGACTCTTATAACTTCCACTTATTCAAAGATCATCATTGATCCACCATTACTTGTGGATCCTCTTTCTCTTGTGGGGGTTATTGTTTTTCCTTCACTCAATTAGGCATCCTTTTGGTGGATGTTCCTCTCTTACACTCTAATAGTTCTATGCTCGTGGCATTATCTTTAGTTCTTGTGCACTCATTTGTTAGACTTATGTCACACTTAAGTGGACCATATTAAAATATCTTTGTATTGTTTCCTTTGGTTTCCTTTCGGAGTGGGTAGAATTCCAATACTTTGTTTCTATCCTTCTTAAGGGTAGGAACATTGTTCAATGCGAGTGGATCTTCTTGATCTACAAGATGAGGACTCGCATCATCAAAACTCTTCTTAGAGACTTCCTAGAGTTGTAGATTTTAGATCCATCTATGGCTTCACATCTTCTACAGTTATTCTTGTATCCTTCCTCTCCTCTCTTCTTCTTCTTCTAGAGATATTTCTATCTGCATACATTGGTACCTTTTCATCCGTTATTTTTGGGACCCATTTGAGGCATATTTATTAGATTATTAGGAGATTCTTCCATCTCTTATTGCAAATGTTTTTATAACTAGTTTTTCCTCCATTACTTAAGATCCCCGTTGTTCATGGGTGTTGATGTAGGAAAGGAAAAACAACAACCATCATTCAACAATCACATGGTTTACAAAACCCAAAATTCTACATGACTAAGCATTTGCAGGATCTTTCTCATGCCTAAAATTAGCCTAGAATTACAATTTTTTATCAATCTTGTTCAAATTGCACAATCTCTCATAAATAGTATATACCCAAGCTTTTACTTTTCAAGTACCATACATGTAGACCTGATTTCATGTTAATCCCACCATCAAACCCAACTAAACTCGTTATCCTTTCTTTCTCTTTCTTGATACCAACTATGTCAATCTTTTGCTTCACAAATTTTGGGTACAAAATAGAATTTCTTAACCTCTATACCCATTTCCAAGGTTCCTTGATCCTATTCTCCGTAGATATACTTCAATTACATTATGGTTAATATCAAATAAGAAATGCATTTAGACAACACACAATCTTCACATCTCTCATTATGTCACAAGACTTTCCTAAGGCTTCTTAAGTCAAACTTATTGCTTCACTAATGTAAATGAGATTGTAGCTATGTCCATGAATGTTGGACCCCTGGAATATTGGCCAAGTATGAAGGTGCATAGGCGCACAGTGGTCCCAGTTATGAAAAGGTGTGCAAGGAAAAAGTGTGTGAGAGAAAGGTTTAGGGAAGCACATAGCACGTGTGATGCACGAAAGGAGGCTCGAGACTTAGTCAATTTGAGCACCTAGGGTAGAACACGTGAAAAGCATGATCGGTTGTGCATGGATAAGATGTCAGCCTGACAATAGGCTGGCCCAGAAAGAGCATGCCTCGGATGGAATCTTCTAGAAGAACATCATGAGGTAAAGTGGAAAGCTTAGGCCTGGAGAAGCATGCTCGCATGGACCACATTCGACACTTGGCACCAGATCTGAGGACGCTGGAAGGTGAGTTGGCAATGTAGGAGAATTATAAATACAAGTGCATGCAGAGTAAAAGATATAGAAGTACGAGGTATAGCGGGTTAGAGAGTGAGCAGAGCTCTACAAAATTATTGTGAGTGGATATTTGTGTTCAGGAAGGAATGTACTAAGCATGGAGTTGTAATTTTTCTTTTTCTGTTAGCTTAGTTACATATGTCTAGTGATATGCATGATTACGGTCTGCTCTCGTGACACTCTGTAATGAATCAATGAATATAATGAGGTTACCTGTTATAAATAAACATGGATATTAATGGTTTTAATGCATATTTCTCTCATATGAGTTCTCTTTCTTTCCATGCTATGTATGAGTACTTGTATAATTTTTTCGCATAATGCATGTTCGGATTATGTTAAAGTACTCGATCTAAGGTGACTGCAAGGATCTAGAGGCTGTTCTGAGCCCTATGGTCCTTGTATGTTTCAACCTCCCTCATAAAAACTCTTACACTAATCATAAATGATGCTTCCCACTAAACTCACATAAAAGAGAGACTCGGTACCCGCGCATGCCTCGGGTGAGTGCTCAGCTTCATTGGGTGATAGGTCGGTGCGCATGGGGTTCCTTCCTTTTGTGATGGGAGTAAAAATGAATACATCTTGGTTCCATTTTGGGACCTCTTTTCAAAGTTGTAGTGGGATATAGCATACATCATGATCTGTGTAGTGAGGAATGACAGAGTGGTTAACATTGGAAAATGTTGAATCGTGGTTCAAGAGCATGGAGGATGAATTTGCTCAGAGATTCAACACTGGACCTGAGTTTAATACACGTAGATGGGTAGAAGAGAACCTCTACCATGATCTGTATGAGACCTTCTTTTGTTGCTTCCCAGTAGAACTATATGAATGGCTTTCAACCTATGCATCTAGATCAAGTTGGCATTATGGATCACATGTATGGACCGAAGAAGACTACTAAAGGTTGTAGGATGCAGATCTGACATGGACCCGTGTTGTAGATCATTGGTGGAGAGGATTACTAACTAGTTACACTCTGGAGTATGCCATTTCCATGTATTCTTGTTTGGAGGTTATTGAGTTTGAATTTCTGTGAGAACCTAGAGGAACATTTCTACATGTTATTCCCCTAGCTATGAAGATATTGATGGTTACCATGAGTTTAGAGGCTTTCCCAATGGCCGGCTAAACCATTTTGAGCACTGGGTAAGGGAGCTTGGGTAGAGGAAGATGGAAGATATCACGATAGAAAAGGAGAGGGAAGAGAGATGGCTCAAGTATAGTGAAGCACATGAAAGGGAGATTTCTAGACAACGCGAGGCTACTAGTGTGATGGATCTATGGAGATAGATGTTGCATGGGAAGGAGTTGAGGTTCGCATAGAGGATGTGAAACCTGAGCAGTATGTGCTACCCCATCTTGGCAAGCATGTGAGGGAGAAACCTTCGGAATTTGGTGAGATTTCATCACACAGAGAAAGGAGAGTCATTGGTGCATATCTGAACCCACCCAATGACCGAGCCCTGGTGCTTGGTTTTCTGAACCAGGAAGAAGTGTTATTAACCCAGTTGATAACGGTGGAAGAGATAGATCCACGCCTAGGAGATATAATTTTACAGTCCCTTCTTCTATGGCTGCACATGTTCCAAGTATTTGGAGGAGTCTTTAGATAAGGAGCAAGTGTACAAGCTTTTGGTCTCGCATCAGGGATTGGCGCAGGACACAGTAGTGGGAGTGGAGCGCTATCACAGACCATCAGCGTGCAGTTCAGTGGGACCATGGGGGCACTTGGTGCAGCTCCTATAGGCCCTATTCGACTCAGTGGTTCTGGTGGATCTAGTGGCTCTGGAGGTGTAGGACCCGATGGACCTGGTGGATCAGGTGGCAGAGGAAACTCCAGAGGGAACCAAGGCTCTAGCTCAGGAGGACAGGGACCCCAGCCACCACCTCAAGTATTCTTTGAAATGTCTCTACATTTACCAGATTATAGGGGCATTGAGGATGTTCTTTGAACATGTTCACAAGTGTGAACTACTATGGTGTGCGAAGGGTATCACAACTCCAGAACATGAGGCTAGTCGGTTTACAACCACATTGCAAGGGCACATGCATAGCTGGTATAGGAAGTATGGCCCTCATCAAATGGTGGTGGACTATATTGCCTTAAAGAATGCATTCTTGACAGAGTTCCACATTTCGAGTTTGAGTAGAAGAGCATCAGCACTTTGAAGGAGATTCAAGTAAGGAATGGCAAAGAGTGTGTGGGAGTATGATGCATGCTTTAAAACTCTCTTGTCTAAATTATCATATGATATTCATCCTTCTCAGCATGCACAGTGGTTTTTTGGAGGATTCAACACCCCTTTTAGAAGGGCCTTGTCTCATAAAACTTTTATGATCTGCAAAGCATTGGAAGTTGCCTTGCATGCCGAGGCTATTGGTAGTATTGATACTGGCATTAGCCCATTCTTGGAGGCTCAAATTGCTGCTATGGAAAAACAGTTGGAAAAATTATCTGTGAACACACCCACGAGACTCACACGGTGCTTTGTGGTGCATGATTGTGAAATAGAGGGACACGTTAAGGATAATTTCCCCGAAGGATGGTACACGCTTTGATAGTGGATTGTGAAATTTGTCATGGGGACCATGATGTAAGTAGATGTCCCTTGTTGCATAGCGCGATTAGGAAGAATGTATCTTGTTATTGCAAAATTTACACCTCTACAACCCATGATACTAAGGACTGTAGGCTCATTGATCAAATCCATGAGGCCATTGATCATGGGGTGCGCTAAACCAGCATTTCCAATAGTTCCAAAAATATTGATCGCCATTATGAGGAGCGCAAGAAGGAGGTGCGCGTGGAAGAGGTTTTCGAGGAGGATTTCATGGTTGAGGTAACCACGAAGGAGGAAGGAGTGAGTTCCCGCATGGAACATGTTTCAACTGTGGATCTACATAACATTACAAGCATGAGTGCCCAGACCTATTGTAGTGCTTATGGTGTGGAAAGAAGCATAAGTATGAGGAGTGCCTAGAATTATTTGAGCACATGAATCAAAAGCACCGGAAGGACAAGGGTGCTTTGTAATGGTTAGTATTAAGAAGGTAGACATATAGTGGATGCCTGGGTAACACGAGATGAAGGTTTGGAGCCTATCTTGGTAACAACAAGGGTAGAAGCCACATGCATGAGAGAGGTACCAAGACAGAAAACCCTAGTTTTAAGAGAGGAGGTCGTTCATGGAAAATATCCAAACCCCGCGCATCAAAAGGAGATATATCAGGACACCATGGATGTTATTCGAAGCTTACAAGGGGAGATCCAGTGTCTAAAGGAGTAATCTAGGAGGGAGGAACAAGGAAGGAGAGTCGAGGCATAAAAGGATGACCTAGATGAGGTCAAGGAGGTGTGTAAAATGCTAAGGCAGGAGAATATCATTCCCTTGTTAGGATCCTAGTTGAGAGAGAAGGTACCACGCGCTAGAGAAGAGTGTGAGAGATAAGTCTTACACATGAACCTTCCCCTCACAGCCTTAACTATGGTAAGGAAATTACGTTGAATGCAGTTGTAGATGGATGGCTCCTCAGCAATATCCTCATTGACACATGCATAGAGGTTAATGTTCTGACTTTGGATGTATGGCATCAGATGGGAAGACCTGCATTATAGCCATCTTCGAATGTGTTGTATATGGAAAAAAATACTAAGGCAATGTCCATCGGTGTCTTGAAGGATGCGGCTATTACTATCCAGGGAGCCAAGTTTACTAGGGACTTCAAAGTCTTGGCACTCACCGAGGTGGACAATTTCCCAGCACTACTTGGGCATCCTTGGTGTTACAAAAACAATGCGGACCTTTGGTTCAACAAAGGGTACATCAACTTTGAGAATAAGGAGGAACGGGTCATTATACCCCTAGTTGATGGGAAGTCGACACCCTATATTGAATCGTTGGGAGAAGAAGTTCTAGACAAGATTTATGTGTGCTTAATCAGAGACCCTGAGATGATACACCCTACTAACGGGGTTATCCAATTTGAAGATGCTCAGTCAGTGAGTGATACCACCAATCTGGCATGTGACAATTGGGCACATGGAACTTATGAATTAATGGGACGGAATTTGAGAGGGTCGGTGACCAAGGTAACAAAGGTGTGCATAGTTAGGCACCTTGGAGGAAAAGAACTACCCAAGTATTCAGGAGGAGCCTTCCCTGAGATCTTTCTACATGAGGTAGAAGCTCAGTGGAGGGATGAGAAGGAATGGAGGGAGATGTTAAGTTATGTCTTGCTCGATGACACAATGAGCTCGGTGGTGGGCCACACATCAAGAGAGCCTTTTAGAATGGCACGAGGTAAGAATTACTCTCTGTCAGATTCTCCAGGAGCAATGTACCCACCATCATCAAGGAGTACCATGGGAAGGATCCCGCCTCTTTCCATATCCAGGAGTGTGAACGGGTTTGGAGAGAAGGTGCGAAGCTTTTCCACCATCCCTCTAGGTGCACAAGTTGTATTCTACACTATAGGGTTACACACGCGCATGGTACATTCATTCGAGAGACACACCGCCAGATAAGGAATTGGCAAGAGCTTCGTGGCTGACCTTATTCAAACCTTTGAATATCAGAGTACCAAGCCATTGGTTGATAAGGCCTTGCAAGGGTATCAAGTGCCTTACCATGGGGGATAGTGCCGGGACGGAAGATAGGTCATTAGAATTACTAGGTAAATCGAGATTGGAGGTGCGTTTTGAAGAAGAAGAGGAAGCAGAAGAGTTATAGCTTGAGCGCGTGTGTTTGGAAAAAGAGAAGGGAAAGTTGGTATATGTGATTGATGGAGAGGAATTAGAAAGCTTAGATGTTATCCATTCTATAGGGACGCGCAAGGTATTGGATAGTGCATATTCTCACGCTCATGCCTACCATGAGCCTTTAAAGACCAAGTTAACATCAGTTCATAAAGAAGAACCTAAGGAAGCTATTATTGGGGATTACTGGATAGAGAAGGAAGTATCGAAGATCATTGATCTACTATGTGAATTTGAGGATTTATTCCCATACGGGTATCATGAGCTCAAAGGAGTTCACCATTCCTTGGGGGAGATGAAGATAAAACTAAAGGATGGTGCACGCCCGGTTAGAAAAAGGCCCTACCTGGATGAATCCCAATTTACACATGAAGGTCAAGGAGGAGATAGACAAAATGATAACTTCTAGGATCATTAAGGTAGTGGAAGAATTGGAGTGGATAAGTCTGATGGTAATCAGCATCAAGAAGGATGGGTGGATTAGAATTTGTGTGGATTATAGGGAATTGAATGCAGTTTGTGTCATTGATCCATTTCCGACCCCCTTCAATGATGGATTTTAGGGTACCACCAAGTCCAGATTGTAAAGAAATACCAAAAGAAAACAAATTTCACCACCGAGTGGGGAAGTTTTGCATATACGGTCATGCCCTTTGGGTTAAAGAATGTGCCACTATTTTTTTGCGCATAGTGTTGCAAGCATTACAGACTTCATCCATAAATTTCTTCATGTCTATTTGGATGACTAGACAAAGATATGGTCCGGTTAAAGACCATTGTGACAATTTGAGGTTAATGTTTGAGAGGTGTAGGCGGTTGAGGATATCCTCAACATTAAGAAATGTGTGTTTACTACACCATTTGGGACTTTATTGGGGCATATCATATGTAAGGAGGGCTTCATTGGGTAGATTCTGCTAAGGTTGCGGTTATTGTGGGGTTAAGGAAGCCTACGTGCAGAGCAGCAAGCACATGTGAGGATTCCTTGGGCATGCGAGCTATTACAAAAATTCATTAAGGGATATGCCAAGATCGTCGTGCTTTATTAGAAGAGCCGCTTAGACATAAAAGTGCCTTCCATCGGGGGAGAGGTGTAGCAGAGGGCGTTTGATACATTAAAATATAGGCTTATTACCATGCCAATTTTATGGTTTATCTCGTGGGACAAGCCCTTTCATGTTCATGTAGATGCCTCAAGGACTACCATTGGAGCAGTGCTTGCATAGCCAGGTGAAGGGATTGTTGATCATCCTCTCTATTTTACAAGCAGGAAGTTGACACCAGCAGAGCATAATTATACCACAACCGAGTGTAAAGCATTATCAATGATCTACATGCTCTTCAAGTTTAGATAGTATCTGTTGGCAACACCCTTTGTGTTCTACACCGACCACATGGCATTGAAGTATTTAGTGAACAAGCATGTTCTATAAGGACGCATATGTCGATGGGTGTTGTTGTTTCAAGAGTTTAAATTCACCGTTGTAGTAAAACTTGGAAAAAGAAATTGTGGGCCTTATCATCTGTTAAGAATTGATTCAGGGGAGGATGTGCAAAGTATTGAGGAAGCAATGCCAGATGTGTAACTATTTAGGTTATGGCATGCGCGCCCTCAGATTTGGAAGAGATTGCAATATTTTTAAAGGAAGGTGTGGTGTCAGATGGAATGAAGACATTGGAAAAGAAGCAGTTGGCCATACACACCATGCCCTACATGTTAATCGGTGGAAACTTATACAAATTAGGACATGATGAAGTTTTTGTAGATGTGTCTTAGAGCATGAGTGTCTGGCCATCATGGAGGAAGCACACGAAGGAAGTGCAGTGGGCATTATGCAGGTGATGCCACCACACGCAAGATATTAATGGCAAGTTTGTGGTGGGAAACCTTGTACAAAGATTGTAGAGACTATTATAAAGCATGTGACCATTGTCAGCGCATTGGCAAACTAGGAGGAGAGATGAGATGCCTTTGCGCCCTATTCCTAGCACGGAGCCTTTTGAAAAGTGGGTGATAGACTTTGTAGGACCTATTGCACCGGCAACGCATAGGACTAGGTCACGTTATGTCATCACTTACATAGATTATCTCACAAGGTGGGCAGAGGCAGCCCCAACTAAAGACTACATGGCAAACAACAACAGCAAGGTTCTTGTGGGAAAATGTTATCATGAGGTATGGATGCCCTTTGAGTCTGACCAGTGATAGGGGTACGCATTTCTTGAATGAGACCGTGAGGATCCTGTTATCTAAATTCATGGTGGCTCATCACAAGACTACACCCTATCACCCACAAGCAAATGGAACCATGGAAGCATTCAACAAGATACTGAGTCATACCTTGACCAAAATTTGTGATGTCGGAAGACTTGATTGGGATGACAAAGTATCGGCAGTATTATGGGCTTACAGGACAACGTATAAAAGACTAAATAAAGCCACACCTTTTCAATTGGTGTTTGGTGTGGAAGTTGTTTTGTCAGTTGAATTTATGTTGCCTTCTCTGTGAATAGTGTGCAAGAGGGTTAGCTAATGAACAAGCAGCTGGAAGAAAGAATTGATGAGTTAATGAAATTGGATGAGAGATGATCACTCACCCGATGGAGCCAAATAGTAGAAAAGGCAAAGCAAAAGGCTTGGCATGATTGCCATATTAGAAACAAGAAGTTTGAGGTTGGGAAGATGGTGTTATTATATGATTCTAAGTTTCTGTGCCATCTTGGGAAGTTGAAAGTCCATTGGTTGGGTCCTTACAAAATCTCGTACATCCTTGATTTGGGTGCGTACCAGTTACAAGCACTGGATGGGACGAAGTTACCTGGACACTTCAATGGGAGTAGGCTGAAGCCCTACTATAAATAAGTCTTCTTGGTGTGTGTAAATAAGGTAGTTTTTCCAGTTAGTTCAGGAGTTTCCTTTATGCATTTTCCCTTTCTTGTGTTTCCCTTTCACGTTGTTGTTTTGTTTTGTGCCCCTAGGCGCCGGTAACCTTATTGCTATTTTTGGAGAATTTGTGAGTGCGTAGAGGACCGCACATCGCTTTAAGTGTGGGGTGGAGAAAAGTGAAGAAGCGCGTGATTAAAGTACCAATGAAGTTGTGTTGAAAAGCCTTGTTGAGTAGCCGGGTTGAAAGAGGTATATAAAGAGGAAGATAGAAGAATGGTTGGTGCCAGGATAAAGCTACTTGTAGATCCCATAGAGGAGAAAGTGCATTTAAAGCAACATGAGGTAGGTAAGAGCAAGGATCAGGATAGAAGAAGTGCCTTTGGCAGTTACGCGTGCGCAAGAGTCTCCTGTCAGGTTGGATTGGTTGTGCACCAGAAGGTTAGAAGAGTTTTCACGCAGGTTGGGCACGTAAGTGAAGGCACTGAAGACGGGATTTGTTTGAAAAATCTGTATTAAATGAACAAAGTATGGTGGTAGGTGAAGTAGCATTTAATGTTCAGAAAAGAGAAAACTATAAGTAAAGGGTCGGGGCACTCTCATTTTTACTTTGTGAAATAGAAGAGTTTGAGATATAAGTGAGTTCCATAAACTAGGGCTTTTGATTCGATTGAGTGAAGGAAGATCTGTGAGATTGAAGTAGCCAATTTGAGTTTGCAAACTAGAAGGGGTTACACGGGTGTGGAAAGAGTGAAGAGGTGTTGTCTTGTGAAGATTTTCATCCCAGTTAGGGTTCGACAAACTAGGGCATGGGTTTAGAAGGATTTTATCATGGATTTAAGATCGGAGGACTGAAAGAAGTAAGATAGAGTAACAAGGAGAGAATAGGAGTGATAAAAATACCTCAACCATGGCACCCAAGAAAGGAAAGGGCAAAGCCAAGGCTAAATAACCAGAACCCGAGGTAGACACAAATGAAGAATGGTATGCAAAGATGTAATACCCAGATGGGGTGATGATGGGGAAGGAATGGGAATCCCACTTAAGAAGTGTACCTGTTAGTGACTATAATCACCACATGAACACAATAGAAAAATAAATGGCATTGGAATTAGTACGCCCCACCAACAAACAAACACCTGAGGGTTTGCCTATATACGATGATAACATTAAGGTTAAAATGGAGAAGGCAGGTTGTTGCAACTCTATGAGTTGCCTTATTTTGGAAAGCCAGAGCACTGTACCAATGGTTGATGTCACAGGTACACGAAGATTATTTCCACTTTGTGGGGTGTAAGATGTGCATCACTCCCAACTAATCTCATAATTTACATGCCTCATATGTGAGGGAGATAGCTTGGAAGATGACCTTGGTGACAAGGAGGCCATTCAAGAGACCATCACCGAGTATGCCTGCAAGAAGGGGTCACGGTATTATGACATTTCAGACATCAAGGACCCCATAATGAAAATGGCCGCGTATTTGGTGACTAAGATAAATGGCCAGGAGAGGTGGACGCAGGTCAACAAACCTTGGCTACATGTCTGTAGGAAGATTGTAGAAGGAACCATATATAACCTATCTATATACATCGTGGAGGAAATTTTCGGTTACATGAAGGAAGGGGACAGGATCCTCTTGGCAACATCTTGCTCACCATTTTATTCATGGAGATTAGGGTGCCTGACGCACCGAAAAAAATTTATGGAAGTACCCTGCCGAGGATCCTTCACTCGCGAAGAGGTTTGAAAAATATGCCTGCGATACAATGACAGCACCCCACAAGGTGAGGCTGGAGAAATGGTACATGCATGCCTGAGAAACATGTTTGGGGTAGAGTGGAGAATCCCTGAACAACTCCCAGCAGCCACCGAGGGGGAAGCTAAATTCATGGTTTATCAACACTACTGCCTAGGAAGATTCAAGTTGATAGACGAATCATGGAGCCCTTGGTGCAAGCTTCCCTTCACGTTCACTACTCAGTACTTCCAAGTGGGGGTGAACAGTTTAAAGAGTCAAAGAAGCTAAATTTGAGTGGGTAGTCTGGACCACAAACATAGGGAGATGAGGAAGAAGCTGAATTACCCCAGCAAGTGCAAGCATGCATAGGTGAAAAAGTACATATCATACGAGATTCAAATGACAAGGCCGATGATGCTACCCATCGCTGGAGGATCCGTGATGCATGTGTACTTGTGCATAAGGACGAAGTTTGAGAAGGGTGTGTATCTAGAGAATGAAGTCTCCATACCTGAAGACCCCTTGGGGAAGAAGAAGCTAGCATCCAAGAAAAGAGGGAGAGGAGAAGAAGAAGCACCAATTGTGTAGACTACTCAGATAGTGAGCATGCCATCCATGAGTGCTAAACCCAACACTTACATACGAGAAAGAAGTCTTTGGTGAAGGAGAAGATGCCAGAGGTAGAGGCACCTAGGTAACCCATCTCCAAGGAAGAATCACCTGAGGAAGAAGATAAGGCCGAATCCCCTGATCAGGAACCACCTCTCAGGAAAAAGTAGAGGGTGGATAAGGAAGCTGACTCGGAGGTGACCGACAACTTGGAAAAATACTTGGGAGAAAGAGAAGATGAGAGTGAGGGAGATGATAGCAAGGAAGAAGAGGCAGGGAAAGACTAGGAGCCACATGTCTTTAGCATCTATGACTCGGAAGAGGAGAGTGGAGGTGAGAAGCAGGAGTTCGTATTCGCATGGCATAAGGGCACATAGGATGAGGAAGATGCCAAGACATGGAGGATGAGGAGGTTGCTAGGGAAAAGGAGGGAGCCATAAGTTTTACAAAGGAGCAGATCACTAAGGTGGCAGAGAGAGAAGCACAGAGAATGCTCGAGGTCTTGGTAGACCAAGAGTTGGAGCGTAGTGCGGACATAGTGTTGAAGGAGGGGAAGGAGGAGAACATCGAAAAGAGCATGACAGCCTGGGAGGCCCCGCTCTGATAGTAAGCTTCCCCAAAGGTGCACGCTCGGGTAGAAGAACTCTGGATGCATAATAGAGATAGGTAATGGGCTATGTTGATGACACAAGGAAGGTGTTACACATGTGATTCTAAAGCACCGTACCCATGAAAAGGCTCATAGCCATGGGGTCTTTTGAGAAGGATGGCACATACCCCAGAACCAAGAAGATGCTCTCTTGGGCATTCGAGTCCCACATTGATGAGCTAGACTTGAAGTCTACCAAGGAGTACTCATCACATTGCCAAAATCTAAGGGGGTCAATCCCTTAGTGAATTCTTAGGAGCTCTCGGACGAGCAAGTCTGCAATGCACTAAACAAGGTCGCGGTCAAGACCGAGGCTAGATTATTCATGCACAACGACAGGATCAGAGTTGGAGGTAAAGTTAGGAGAGAAGGAAGAAGAACTGATGGAGAAGGCCAAGAGCTTGAAACAAGAAGAACTGATCAAAGCACATAGTTAAGGCGTGAGTTGAAGGAAGAGAAGGTAAAGGTGTAGGAATTTTACAAGAAAATAGAGTCTATCAAAGGCGTCATCCTCCTAAAGCACCCGGACTTAGCACCACCCGCACAAAAGTACTCATCCCTCCTGGAGTGTATAGAATATCTAACACACGTCCTCCCTATAGAGAGACAACCCTTACCCTGGAATCTATGAAGAAGTGGCCACATGCTTGAAAGAGGAGGACAGGTTGAAGGTGGTAGCACTCATTGTTGAGTATAGCCAAGTACTCACAGAGGTTAAGATCGTTTCCCAATCTGTAGAGGCCACATATGATACATGCACGGATAGAGATAAGGTGGCGAGCTCCTTGGTCACCACACTTGAAGCAGAACTAAAAGAATTCCAAGAAAAGAACAAGGGGAACCGGGCAGAGAGGGACAAGGTTTTGGCCGAAGTAGAGAAGAAATCAGAGGTAATTGAGGCTTTAAGGAGCTCAATTAAGGCCCACTAAAGGAACTATACCCCCAAATTACTAGAAGGATGGATAAACTCAAGGACCTGGGCAAAGAGATGGAGTAGATTATGGACATTTTGGGCACCCAGGGAGTTGGCTTGAGTTTTGATGAAGTGAGCACCCTGGTGGGCAACCTCTGCCAGAAGGCACAGGGTGAGGTCGAAGTATGGAATAAGCTAGAGGTAGACCTTCAGAAATATTTTCCTAGCTTGTTGAATTGATGTCCCCCCATTCTTCATTCTTTCTCCAATTCTTTCATTCCTTATTCTTTTTGTAAAGTGTAAGACTATTCATTGGTTCCCTAGACAACAGGCATCTTGGTCAAGTAAAATGTTTCTGAGGATAGAGAACAGGCGTAGTGTGGGGTGATGTTGGACCCCTGGAATATTGGCCAAGTATGAAGGCACATAGGCATGCAGGGTCCTAGTTATGAAAAGGCACACAAGGCAAAAGTGCATGAGAGAAAGGTTTAGGGAAGCACATAACATGTGCGACGCGTGAAAGGAGGCTCGGGACTTAGTCAATTTGAGTGCCCAGGGTAGAACACGTGAAAAGTGTGATCGGTTACATGTGGATAAGATGCCAGCCTAGCGATAGGTTGGCCCAAGAAAGAGCATGCCTTGGATGGAATCTTCTAGAAGAACATCATGAGGTAAAGTGGAAAGCTCAGGCTGGAGAAGCATGCTCGCATGGACCACATTCGACACTTGGCACCAAATCTAAGGACGCTAGAAGGCGAGTTGGCAATGTAGGAGAATTATAAATACAAGTGCTTGCGGAGTAAAAGATATAGAAGTACGAGGTATAGCGGGTTAGAGAGTGAGCAGAGCTCTGCAGAATTACTGCGAGTGGATATTTGTGTTTAGGAAGGAATGTACTAAGCATGGAGTTGTAATTTTTCTTTTTTGTTAGCTTAGTTACATACATCCAATGATATGCATGACTGCATTCTGCTCTCGTGACACTCTGTAATGAATCAATGAATATAATGAGGTTACCTGTTATAAATAGACATGGATATCAATGGTTTTAATGCATATTTCTCTCATATGAGTTCTCTTTCCTTTCATGCTATGTATGAATGCTTGTATAATTCTTTCTGTCATAATGCATGTTCTGGATTCTGTTAAAGTACTCAGTCTAAGGTGACTGCAAGGATCTAGAGGTCGTTCTGAGCCCTATGGTCCTTGTATGTTTCAACCTCCCTCATAAAAACTCTTACACTAATCATAAATGATGCTTCCCACTAAACTCACATAAAAGAGAGACTCAGTACCCACGCGTGCCTCGGGTGAGCACTCAGCTTCTGTTGGGTGATAGGCTAACACGCATGGGGTTCCTTCCTTTTGTGATGGGAGTAAAAATGACTAAAATGAAGTTATAACATCTCCAATGGTTGTGTCTATATGTACCTAACATGCCTACAAAGTCTCAAGTTTTGATTCTTTAGGCAACTCCTTGTAGCTACTATCTTGGATTTATCTTCTAAACCTTAGTTATGTCTTATATAGTCCTCTACTACCTATAGCTCCTAGTGTAGGAGGTTTCAAAACAAAATGAAGGCTATTATTAGCACCCATTATAACATTAAATATTTCTCTAAAGTTTCAAACCCTAAATTCAAGTCTAATATGCACTTCCTTTGTTAAGCCTCCCTCATAACGAGCCTTCACTAAATCGTGCACACAAATCCTAGCAAGACTGGTAAAGAAATCTCTTGAATGCAACAATTAAGTTTGAAAAAAAAAATTATAACCTTTCTAGAACTTGGACAAGATGGTTCTTACCAAATTTCATGGTTATAATCCTTCTTTAAATATTTTTAAGCATTCCTTCTCTTAGAATCCCTAATTGAGAACACAACAATTTCGAGAGGCTTATTCTTGATATAATTCTCATTATAATTAGACTCAAAGCTTCAAATTTGCACTGTATGTCAAGATCAATGTTAGAAAAAGTATCTTCTTACCAGTGAGAAATGAGGGCATCCAAAATCTATGTTTTTCTATTTTCCTCCTTACTCTTCCCTGGGAATCACTCAGTCCATTTTCTAGGTAAAGAAGTGGTTGCATTTGATAGTTCATCCTGCATGCATGGACTTTTTAGTCTCTCCTTGCACAAAGGCCACAAAAAGTGTTAGAATCTCACTCTTTTAAAGATATTCTTAAACAACTAAGCACTCCTTTTAATCAAAAACTCACAGTTACAAATTTCTCATGATCACAAAGTCACAATTAAGACTTATATCTCTAACAAAAACATTCTCCTCCTGAGTTGGGTGTAATATAACCCATCACAACTTCACTACTAATAATTTTGAATTATCTACATCATATAAAATCAATGCACAATCCTGGTAATCTTAAGATCAAACAGAGTATACAAGATTTATTTTATTCCTTCAACAAGGGTTTATTCTCTTGAGTATATAATCTCATTTAGATCAATATGTATTCATCGATCTATTTCTTAGCATGTGTAATCACTCAAAACGTTTCAACACCCCTCTCTCGGCTTTGCAAAATCACCAAATGCAGACAGTTTGATTAGAATTCACGTTTTCTCTCACATACATCAATGTACACACACAAAGTGTTATTAGAAGAAGACTTAATACAAATACCCTACACAATAAAGTTATAGTTTCTTTTATAATCATTTATGAGATCTCAATGAACATTCAACAATCATAAGATACTCAAACAATCATAGAGCCATCACAATACATACACAAAGACTATATTTCCTTCTTTAAGCTCTTTCTTGATTTCCATTCAAATGGGAATGAGCAAATTAGTTACATTTTTTCATATTTATATGACTCCCATCAAGAACAAATGAATGTACACCCTTAAAGACATTGGTCATATGAGTGACCTTACTCTTAGCATTAAGTTTCTTAGTTCAAGACCAAGTCCTAGACATCCTAGACTCATTCTAGATCTTATGAAGACCTAAGACACTTACTTATACCTCATTTCATCCTCTTACATGTTTATAAGCTTCAAGATTCCATTAAATCAACCAAAAATGACTCGTAAGACCCACCTTGTACTTTTAAAGGGAAAGAAAAATGTCAAATTTGTGAAGGCTTATCCCAAAATCAAACTTACTAGATGATTTAATATGACTTCAAGAACCTATAGACACACATTAGAAATCCAAAATTGAGTTTATTACCCTATTTACAATATAGGAGTTGATGCTCCTACATCATACTCCGGGGTAGGAAAATTTTGAGCCTTCTAATTGCTTTTCTTCTTCTTTTTCTAATTCTTTTGTATCTTTAGTTTAGGCCTTCTTGCCTCAGTTCTCTCTATTGCTTTTGCTTCTCCAAGAGTTTTATAGACTGAGTTTTTGTTTCCTCTTCCTTGCTTTGTTCCTTTGGGAGCTTGTTTGGATTCACCTTCTTCATTATGAGTCTTGAAAATGACTCATCCTCAGCTTTCTTTGTCATACTTGTACATTCACAACTAGGAACATGATTATTTTTAAAATCATGAGGCTTCATTGCCTCTTCCACCATTGTTATTAACTTTTGCTTCTCTTCTTTGTTTGGGGCTTCTTCAAATGCCCTCTTGATTTCACCTATACACTTTACATTTCCAAAATCAAATTCCGTATTTCTTTGCTCATTTTATAGTCTAAATGACTCAATTATTTTCACCGCTACTCCTTGAAGTTCTTTATCCTCACTGATTTGTTATCTTCTTCTTTTTCTTCAAATTTAATTTCTTCAATGTGGAAATCCATGTCCACTTGAGCATATTCTTCCTTTTGTTTATCCATCCTGGTCTTCAACTTATTTGACCTATATTCCTTCATGGAAAAATTTAATGAACTCATCCTCTTTTTTATTACGGTCTTCTTCATCTTCAAAGGAATTTAATACCTCTGAATCTTTCATGATTTCCATCCACAAAAATCTTCTTGATTGTATAGGCACCTTCTTCTTCAAATTTTTGTTCTTATTCATTCCTTGGGACTTCTAGGTCCTTCTTCAAGACACTTTCCAAAGCATTCATATCTTTACTCTGTTCACCGCATTCACACATAAATATGCAATGTTAGAATGAAAACATTGAGGCCATATAGCCCCTTCAGAAGCTCCATGAATGATCTCTTCTTCTTCTTTAATCAAACTTTTCTCCTCTTCACTCTCTCTAAGAGATGTCAAAAATCTCTCTATAACTTCTTCTTCCTCATTTTCCTTATCCTCTTCCAGGATAACTCTCTTGACTTCTTCTCTTCTCATTCTTTTATCCTTCTCTCTTCCTCTTTTATCCACCTTCTCAGCTACATCCTTTTTCTTTTCTCTATAAGTAGCCTAATGGGCCACTTGACTCTTTTAGTCATCACAATCCTCTCTCTTGGCTTTGGGATTCCATCCATTGTTCCATCAACATGGATACTTGTTCCACATCTCTCTTAAGTGCATTGATTTCTTCCTCCATCCACTTCTCTCTTTTCCTCTCCATCTCTCTTATTTTTGTTTCTCTCTTTCTTCCTTTTCTTTCTTTCTTTGAATGATCAAGGTCAACAACTCCTTCAATAGCTCCTCATTACCTTCTTCCATATCCTCCTTCAACCTTTCTTCTTTAGTTCTCATAGCCTTAATTTTTAGTTTCTCTTCATTCATCTTGTTAAGCCACTTGGGCACCACATAACCATGCTCCTTAGCCAATTCATAAAGCTCACCTTGGCTCTTCATGCTCTTATCCTGCATATCCTTCATCAACACTTGCAAATCAACTTGTTAGCTTCAAGAAATACTTTCATACAAACTTATTAAGCTGGTCTTGCAGGATCCGGTACCACTGATGATGTAGGAAAGGAATAACAACAACCATCATTCAACAATCACATGGTTTACAAAACCCAAAATTCTACCTGACTAAGCATTTTGAGGATCTTTCTCATGCCTAAAATTGGCCTAGAATTGTAATTTATGATCAATCTTATTCAAATTGGCATAATCTCTCATAAATATTCTTTACCCAAGCTTGTACTTGTCATTACCCTATATGTAGACCCGATTTAATGCTATTTCCACCATCAAACCCAACTACACTCAGTCATCCTTTCTTTCTCTTACTTGATACCAATTTTGTCAATCTTTTGCTTCACAAATTTTGGGTACAAATAGGATTTCTTATCCTCTATACCCCTTTCTAAGGTTCCTTGGTCCTCTTCTCCTCGTATATACTTCAATTATGGTTAATATCACACAATAAATGCATTTATACAACTCACACTCTTCACTTCTCCCCTTATGTCACGAGATTTTCCTAAAGCTTCTTAAGTCAAACTTATTACTTCACAATTGTAAATGAGATTATAGCTATGTCCATGAAGTTATAACATCTCCAATAGTTGTGTCTATATGCACCTAACATGCCTACAAATTCTCAAGATTCAATTCTTTAGGCAACTCCTTGTAGCTATTATATTGCATTTGTCTTCTAAACCCTTAGTTAGGTCTTATACATTCCTCTGCTATTTATAGCTCCTAGTGTAGGAGGTTTCAAAACAAAGTGAAGGATATTCTTAGCACCCATTATAAAATTTAATCTTTCTCTAAAGTTTCAGACCATGACTCCAAGTCTAAGAGGTACTTCCTTTGTTAAGCCTCCCTCACAACGAGCCTTCACTAAACTGTGCACATAGTCCTAGCAAGACGGTAAAGAAATATCTTGAATACACCAATGAAGTATGAAAAAATTATTCTAACCTTTCTAGAACTAGGTAAAGATGGTTCCCACCAACTTTTAGGGTTAGAATCTTTATTTAAATATTTTTAAGCATTCCTTCTCTTAGAAACCCTAATTGAGAACACATTCATCCCAAGAGGTATATTCTTGGTATAATTCTTGTTAGTGCAAATTCACAAGACCCCCTAAATGACCTCCAAATCTGCAAGTGAGAATTGGGTCATTTACTATGATTGCACAACATGGAACCTTTTCCCCAAGTGTGGGACTTGCAAAATTGGGAAAAAACTCTCCGAATGAAGGTCGGTTCCTCTACTCCTCCGATCAGATGTATGCATGAAATTTTTAGAGGTTTAATTCAAAATTGTACTCTAATTTTTCCAAGGAGACAAGGATAGAAAGAAAGAAGATAAAACTAAACTGACAAGGTGATACACCAAAGGAGTGGTGAACATCCATTTCTACAGATCGACATGCATTATAAAATTGCAAGACAAATCATGCACAAATTGCTAAAGTTGTAATGAAGGATCGTGGATAGAGCAAACAACACAAGAAACGATTGAAAATTCATTCACAGAGCTTGTATTGTCATTTCCATTTTAAAATATAGTGCATTACAACAAAGAAGGAGGTAGAAAACATGTTCCAATCCTTAAAAAGGTCTGATATTCCACAAATTCACTTGTCATGGTGAAGGAGGGAGCCTACAAAACATAAAAACATCCAACCTCTTACAAAATGAGCCAAATCTAGCTTTTAACAATGAAAACCCGAGTTCAGGAAGGAGAAACGCAGGAAAATGAAATGAATGATTTAACCACCAACTAGATCCATAAAAATAGTATGGTTACCCTTAAAAGTTCATTCCCCAAGATTTTTGACCATGCTGGAGAAGAATGGAAGCCATACTGCATTAAAAATGGTGGTTGAATGTCAGTTCTACTCTTTTCCCCATGCTAGAGGCGTTTTTCTCATTTTCTCTCACTAAACTCCAAAAAACAAAATTTAAGATTCCATCATGTAGAGGACTTCAATAGCTTTCCAATGACACAAAATCAAGAAAAACTAAGCTCTTGATCAAAATATATGCCCCTCTAAAGATTTAGGGCAAAACTGGGCAAAAATTGGGTCGACGGGCCAAAACCTAAAATTTTTCCCCTTTTTGAATTTGGGAAAAATTCCCTAAAAAGCTAAACCCTCCTCCACTCTGCTGACACGTGGCACTTTCCCATTGGTTCATGGGTTCAAATGGCCATTTTACACTTTTTTGAATTTTGAAAAAAATTCCAAAATGTCTTCGTGCCCCATCGCTCTGGGATACGTGTCACCACCTTACTTACACTGGCATGCGCTCCAAATTTTGCCTTCGGCACCACTGACCACTTTGGAAAAATTGTCAAATTCTCCCCACACCCCCAACCTTTACTGATAATAGGACATGTGTCACCACCCTATTCGCTCGCGGAGATTTAGCCGAAATTTCCATTTTCTCCTTGGCGGGCCTGCGGGCCAATTCTTTCCTTTTCGCCCTTTACTATTTTGGCAAAAAGCCAAAATTTTCTCTTCCCCTCTGACTCTCGCCGGTCTCATGGACACATGGCACACTTTGATTTGGTGTGGGCCTTAATCAACTTTCTTTCCTCTGCGGGCCTGTGGGAAAAAAATTTCCTTTGCACCTTTTTTGACCACTTTTTCAACTTACCCCCACCGGTCTAATCTCCGCGCCACGTGGCACATTCTCATTCATCCACAGGTTCAAACCATTTCTTTTCCTTCTCCTTGGTGGGCCCATGGGCAAAATTTTTCCTTTGCGCCCCACCCACTCCTTGGCAATTTTTCCAACTTACCTCCGCTGACCCACCATTCCGCCGCCACGTGGCACATTCCTATTGGTTGCGGGCCTTCCTAGGGAAATTTTCCTCAAAAACTCCACCGAGCCATAACTTACAAAATACGAGGAGTTAGAAGGAAAATTTTACCTTTCTGGAAAGGTGAGAAAATTCTCTATCTGATGAATCCATTTTCAGATAATTTTGAGTTCCCTAAAATGTGGAAAAATTTGACTGAGCCACAAAAGAAGGAAGGATGAAGAAAAGTTAGTCAAAAATAATCAAGGGGCTTATTTTGGATAACAATTCTAATCAGAATGGACTCAAAGCTTAAAATTTGCATTGTAGGTCAAGATCAATGTTATAAAAAGTATCTTCTTACCAAAGTGAGAAATGGTGGCATCCAAAATCTGTATTTTCTAGTTTCCTTCTTACTCGCCCGGGAATCACTCACCCACTTCTGTAAAAAGTGGTTACATTTGATAGTTCATCCTACATGCATGGACATTTTATTATCTCCTCGCACAAAGGCCACACAATTTTTAAGAATTCCACTCTTTTTAAGATCTTCTTAAATAAATAAACACTACTTTTAATAAAAACTCACGCTTAAAAATTTCTCATGATCATAATCACAGCTTAAGACTTAGATCTCTAACAAAAACATTATCCTCCCGAGTTGGGTGTAATATAACCCATCACAACTTCACTACTAACAACTTGTAAAGTTTCTACATCATATAAAATCAATCCACAATCTTGGTAATCTTAAGATTAAACAGCGTATACATTATTTATGTTATTCCTTCAATAAGGGTTAATTCTCTTGAGTATATAATATCATTTAGATCAATATGTATTCATCCATCTATTTCTTAGCACAAGTAATCACTCAAAATGTTTCAACATCCCTCTCTTAGTTTGCAAAATCACCGAAACTCACAGTTTGATTAGAATTCATAATTTTCTCTCACATACATCAATATACACACATAATGTTATTCAAACAAGACTTAATATAAAAATACCCCGCATAGTAAAATTATATCTTATTTTATAATCATTCATGAGATCTCAATGAACATTCAACAATCACAAGATACTCAAACAGTTATGGAGCCATCAAAATGCATACACAAATACTAGATTTCCTTCTTTAATCTCTTTCTTGATTTCCATTCAAATGGGAATGAGAAAATTAGTTACATTTTTCATATTTATATGACTCCCATCAAGAACAAATGAATGTACACCCTTAAACACATGGGTCATATGAGTTACCTTACTCTTAACATTAAGTTTCTTAATTCAAGACAAAATCCTAGACCTTCTAGACTCATTCTAGATCCTATGAAGACCTAAGACACTTATTTATACCTCATTTCATCCTCTTACATGTTTGTAAGCTTCAAGATTCCATTAAATAAACCAAAAATGACTCCTAAGACCCACCTTGTACTTTTGGAGGGAAAGTAAAATATTTAAATTTGTAAAGGCTTATCCCAAAATCAAACTTACTAGATGATCACATATGACTTCAAGAACCTATAGACACATAATAGAAAGACAAAATATAGATTATTATCATATTTACAAGCTATGGAGTTTATGCTCCGCATCAGTGCCTCATCAGCTTAGTTGTTGGGACCTATCTCTCATTTCTAACTTTCCACCTCAAACTAAGTTACAATGAAAAGGGGGTTTTGGTGTGTGTCATTGTCCACATCACGTGGTAAGGTGAGGTCATAGGTCTTAGGTTTCATAGGGTTTATGATATATTCCCTCATAGATTTCGTTATACACTTCAGTGTGTTTCAACAGTGTCATACAAGAGTTACTTTCCATTTTAGGAATGTAACTCCTCTTCTCCACTTGAGGAGGTATGATTATATGCATTGGGGGTTACACAACACCCCTATTTGTACCCATTTTCTTCAAATCTATGTGTGAATGAGATGAGTGATACCTTTTCTTTACATGCACATTTCATGGTTGAATGTTTACTCCTTCATGGAACTTCATTATGCTTTCGTTCGAGTGTAACTCGGTTGATGTGTGTGTTATCCCGCATAATCTTCATTCTCATGTTTTCACTTTCTTCATCGAGTTCTTGGATTGACATGTATTTATTTTTTCGTAATGGATTTGGTTGATGGGTCTAACTCAATGGTATGTTTTGTCAAATTAGGATCAAAACCCTTAAGGTCATCATATCCCCATGTAAAGACATCAACAAATTCTTGAAAAATGTTTACAAATGCATGGTTTTTCTTTGAATTATATACCTTGCCAATCTTGAGTAAATTTTCTTTGTTAATTGAAATTGGCTCATAATCTTTACCTTTACCATCATGTTTCCTTTCTCCTTTTGAGTTAATCATCTGAGTTGAAAATGGACTCCAATGTGACTAGGCCTTTAGGCAATCTATTTGATCTCAGTTGGAAAATCTATTCTCCATAATATTGTTGTAATTTATATTGATTTCTTGGTGAATACTTGTTCTCTTCCTCTATGAAATTGATAATTTTTGGTCATTTTCAAATACTTTCCAATTTGTGTTATTGTCTAGGACATTAGGTCTGATAACCACTTTAAAGTATTGTTGTGGCCCATCCCTTTTGATACTTTGAAGAACATCAAAATGTACCCCAACTGTTGCTAACATGTCATCTAGTTCATTCTCTTTCCTTGGTATATAATAGATATTTAAATCTTCAAAGTCCTCTATAAGATCCCATACCCTATGCTTGTAGGATTTTAACAAATCATTCTTGGATGCATTCAACCCTCTTACTTGATTTACTACTAACTCACTATCACCAAAGGTTTGCAATTGTTTAACATTATTCCTTCTTGCCCATTGTAGACCATGGATAAGGGCATCATACTCATTTGAATTGTTAGATAAACTAAATTTAAATATGAAATCATAGAAATAATTTATACTCGTAGGAGATATAAGCATCACACCTCTACCTACACCTTGCCTACTCTTAGATCCATTAAAGAAAATTTTCCGAGTATTATCATCTTGCTCATTGGTTTTTACAATACTAGGAATAGGTGAATCCTCCTCGTGTGAACAATAAATACATAGGTTGGCTTCTTCAGTCTATTTGTAAGGGTCAAAACTATGGCATTCAGCTCCCCGCTCATTTGGTAACAAATATGGGATCCCTTTAACTTGAGTGTTTGTTTCTTGGATAATTGGGTGGTCTTCTTGATCAAAGATTGAGCAATTTACATTGACTACACTTGGTACATAAGGCTCAATATGATATGTGGTAATGGTATCTGACCTTAAAGTTTCTTTGGTGCCATACCTAGTCCTAAAAATCATGTGAGACCAATCAGCTGATAAGTACCCTCCAATTTTAGTTGTAAAATCTCTAGAGAGGCACAAAACAAATAATGGAGGAAGATCAATAATGAAAACATCCTAAGGAATAGAGAAGTTGGGGCATGCATGCAATGTGAGGCTTAAACCTATGATAAATCTAATAATTCCTATTGTTGTTCCATCTAGTTGAACCACACATTTAGAGAGAGATTCATATTTTAATCCAAGTTGATTTGTTATTTGTCGTGCATAACTAAGTTTTTTACCCCGAGTCAATCATGTAATTATGAACCAAGTGATTTCCAATAATCAGATATACATAGAAAGGTGGTGGTTTCATACTCTTACTTGGTTGATCATCTTTTGATTGAGGTACATTAGTGAGTATAAATTTGGCCTGCTCTTTGGATGATTCATTTGAAATGGAGAGATCAGCCATGATGGATTGTAAAAGATCTCTTTGTCCAGAATAGCCAAGTATTCCCACATTGAAATTTTCACATTAGTCTTTTTCATTTTCTCAAGTATTTTTAAGGGGTACCTATAGATTTTGAAATAGGTATGGCATAGATGATCAAATGAATGAAAACTATTGAGGATCATAAATTATTACAAGAGGTATAGATATCTTGAAGCTCATTGCTAACTAAAACATTATTCATTTTGGTAAGTGTTAACGCTCAAAAGTAGCACCCTTAAACTTGGTCATGATAGATCAATAATTTTGGCTAATATGGGAATTTCTTCAAGGTGTGTGACCTTGCTCTTGAGATAAACCTTTAGAGAAGGTTGGTTCCATCTATTCTAGCTCACTAAAAACTAACCTAAACAACTTTAAAATGTAACTATCTAAATCTAATCTAAAAAATTCTAGGATCTAGGGTTGAAAGAGAGAATAAATGTTACAAAATGAAGGAGGTGATGCACCAATACTAGAACATGGATCAGTTCGACCTTTAAGAGACACAAATATAATACACATGTAAGAATATAAGGAAAACATAGAGTTCTAAAGGAGATAAATGAATAAAAATCAAGGAAGTAAAGATGGCAAAGCATTCACGTCAAATAAAACACATTCAAAGGGGAAAACCACAATTGTATTGCACTTAGAAAATATTCATTTACATTTATAGAGCAGAGGTCTATAATTATTGCAAAAATGCAAGTTATAGAGGTTTTAAGGTAAGAAATTTGAGGGCTCTAAGGTATAGTTTAAATATTAATGTAAAAGAACCCTTTTTATGCATAAACACTTACATTTATAGAGAATGAGAGAGACAGAGAAGGGAGAGCAACCAAACAACCATAAATGGCCCATTTCCACCTACCAAGGATAAAATTCCATAATTTTAATTAACATAACATGTACACCATGTCGCCCTCCCATTTTTGTGCCATTTAGGGCTACAAGAAAAGGCATGAGCACTCTTAAGAAATAAATTTGGGTAGGTAAGGTTGTTAGATGCCTAAAACTAAGCAAACTATGTTTTCCCCCTAAATCTCATGTTTTAATGGTTCGATTTGAAACAACATCATTTTATGTGTTTATTTAGTGTAAAATATATCCCTTAGAGATACAAAGTAAATGCAACAATTATCATGCAATTCAAAGCTCTCGGTTGAAAGTTATGGCCAAGAAACTAGTGTGTATTTCAAAGGCGAAATGCCTTTGTAATTTGTAATTTCACCTTATTTTGTGGCTTCAAGAGCTCTAAAGGTTCTTTATTCCATATATTTCGAATGTTTTGTGGTATATTATATTTTTCCAACTAGCGTAATATTTTAGTTGACCTCCATGGCCTCACTTTAGCCTTCGTGGCTATTCCTTGTTGCAGGCTTTTAAAATATCCCTCACTTGGTATTTTAACATTCACATTATGTCATGAAGCTCTTCCTCTTTATTGTGTGGAATTTTTACCCCTGATCATGTTCCTTTGTTCTACAAACTTTCAAATCCCACAGAACATTACTCCGTAGCATACTTACCTTCCTTTACTGACCATATGCAACATATTATTCCTACATCATGGCTTATTTCGAGAAAAACCTATGTTTTATTTCCCACCGCAAAGCATTGATTATTTTCGCCATTATTGTAGAAGACTAAAACTTCTTTGTTTATATATCTTACATGTAAAATCCATTGAACACTAACTTTTGCATCCAGTCTTCCACGAATTTCTTCTTCCTTGGCAAATTTTGAACTTGCAAATTCAAATATCCAATTCAAATGTTCAAAAAAATTAAGGCTCTTGAAACACACCTTCATATGCCACAAATATGTAACTTTACATTGAAATTCCTTAGGTTTTAAACAATGGAGACACCCAAGTTTGAAACTTTGATGATTTGTATCAAATGGCTTGGGGTGCTATTTTGGACAACAATAAGCATAGTCTTATATCAGAGAACATAATCATTGAAGTTATCATTATAACTTTATCATATTTTAGACATTTGAGCATAGGAAACTTTATCTTCAAAGTTGATAGAAAATTATATAAAATTTAATTAGCTAAAGGAGTGAAAGCCATAGAATACATGGGGTGATCATAAAACCATTCAGAAACAAAATTCTTAAGATTTCTAAGAAAGATCTTGGTAGGTAATATATCATTGAGACCTAATCCAAGCAAGCAACGTGGAAAGTAAGAAGAGAGACAAAAACCTAGGGACACTAGTGTTTTAAGCAACATAATAGATTCAATCAAGAGTCAGGTTCACCAAATGTTTACACCCTAATAATATAAACGAGTGTTATTATGTTATATTAGAACGTAATAGTTATTTACAAAGTATTATTCTAAATTAAATGATAAACATTATCCATAAACATATAGAATAACACATATTTGTAATAATGCTAAAACAATAATATGATTGCTTGAAATACACTAAGGGATAAGTACTTAGCTACACATAGTGGTATAAGAATAATTTGGGTATGTAAACTGGATGAAAATATTGTTCTAACTTTGGAAAAAAATTGTCTATGGTATTGTAACTAGAAACTATTGTTGTATAGGATCATATAACTACTTAATGGTCTTGACATTTTGTTGTACAATTTTGACACCTTTCGTATAGTCTTGGATGCATGCACGGTAGTCCTTTCTAACTTGTCATGCAGATGTGAGTGACTCGATGACCTTCACTCTAAAACCCTAGGTGTCACACATTTGTGAAATTATTTGAATAATGTGATCCAAACTCAAAACCTATGGGTGGGAGACCCTACAAAAAGATTAGTGTTTAGGTTGAAGTGCAATCCATGCATCACCTATATTGGCACTACTTTGAAGAGGCCCAAACGACATATATTTCTCCATCTAATATGTGATATATATATATATATATATATATATATATGGATGAAACTAGTTTGGAAACTTGATCATTTTACAATGCTTGGAGTGACTTTGACCTTACTAAGGATTGGATATTCACTCTTTGAATGCTTGATAATGGAGGAAGTTAGAATATTGGATCGATTGAGTGTTTTAAAATCATTTTATTGGTTTCTCTAATTGATTTGCAACTACTTTTGGGAGATTCTGGAGATCCTTGAATGCTTTAGTTTTGATATTTGTAATATGATTTGATAGGAGTGTCAAGTGAGTTATAAAGTGTAATTGAATTGATTATATAAGCTTCCATAGGTAAGATATTAGCATTATGTCCGACCTAGGAAGATGAAACGAATTACATAATGATTTTTAAATTGGAAAAAGAGTCATTAGATGGAGGGGTATAGGACCATATAGGTTTTCCAAGACCATATTCCATAATGGACCTTAATTGTACATTTTTCCCATGCGATCAATGATGTAAGAGCTATGGTTCATGAATGATTCCTAGAGTTGAATTACTAATTTGTTTGATTGATATTCACTAGATGAATGACAAAGTAATGTGTAGATATGAAAAATTCAAGATAGAGAGAGATACAAATGTGATGATTGGGATTAGAATGTGAGAATTTGTCTTAACATAGGATCAAATCCAAAATTGGCAATGCCAAAGGATAAGTTGCCAAATTTTACCTGTCTGCAAAAGCCTTTAATTAATTTTATCCTCTTATGGCATTTCAAAATAAAAAGCTTATAAGATTTTAGCTATATAAATTGGGCCCCTTCCTTTTATTTAAATATTTTATGCATGCCCACCTTTGCCTTATAGCTCATAAGCTTAAAAGTGTTAGCCCTTTTAGTTCATACGTGGTCTAATAATATAAACATCCTCTAATCTTTTTAAATCAAAAGAGGAATTTTTAATGATAGCAATCCTTTATATTTATGTGCACACACATGCACACATTAAATAAGACATTTAATTCTACATATAAATATAAGGTGCATATCACAATAGAAATAAGCTATCATTATTATATTAAAAGGAGAGAATAAAAAATTATTTAAGTGTACAATTTCACAACTACATAGTCTTCACCACATCATAGTCACATTTATATCATCGTGCATGTGCATAGATGTGGAATACCACATCAATTTATGTATTGAAAATTCCATGAATAAGAAGCCATGACTTTACACACCTCTACTTGTTCCATCTAAACCATATAAATGCATCACCGTTGATTACGTGACTATGATACTTATGTGAAAACAACAAAACAATGTGGTGTTTGTTGTAGTGAATAGATTTTTGAATGTGGTCATCATGGTTCCATATAAGAAATTTTTGCTAAAATTGGTACTACTTGAGATTTATTCACCCATATTTGGATTCACTTTAGACTCACAACATCCATCATATCCAATTGAGATCCTTGTTTTGTTGGTCATTTTTGGAAAAAAATATAGGAATTGATGGACACATAGTTGGATTGGATGGTGACATTTCATCCTCTCAAGAATATGGGAATATAAAAGCTATCAATCACACTTTATTTCCTCTTCTACAAATGTAAAAATATGTGTATGCTCGAATTTGGGACAATAATATGCTTTATAGAAAACATGCATAAAATGGATTTATTCACGAGTTCTATAGGGTATAGTCCATTCCATACATGCTAGACATAGTTTCATTGGTGTTGTCATTGATGTAAAGTGGAATTTATTTCAAAGGGTTTATTAGTGTGCATAAGAGTCATCATTAGGTGTCAATCATCAAGAAGCATGAAGGTTGATTGGTAGTGTCCTATTTTGGTATCATTAAGTGTTGCATTGGTGAAGTGGCATGGTGTCTAGGAGTGTATGCATGTTCTTGATGCACAGTTCTTCCAAGAAAGGTGTTGTGTATGAGATTCAATGGTGGTAAAATGTTTTTATAGTGTCTAACATGTTTAGATAGATATGTCGAGGTGTATGAGTTTCCAAAAGATAAAGAACATGACACTTTACATGAGACATGTGTTGAAGCAAGACTAACTAGGCCTAATCGTAAACCTAAGCATATGGTATGGTAGCATGAGATATGAAGCGGAGTAGACCTATATGAGCATGTGAGTAATATTTTGACATTATAGATACAAAATCATGCACTTTAGACATTATTTAGTCTTGGTCTCATACTACTATTTAAAAGGTTTTTGAGTGAAGAAATTACTAATTAACCCTCATCTTTTGGCCATCTTCTCTTATTTTATTTCATCATTCCCAACCTTTTACACCCACATGCCTAGTCTATTTTGGCCATATTTCATCATTTTAGCCTTGATTGGGGTGCGGCTAGTAATCTTGGGGCACCCATGGGCACCTTGGTCCCACCAAGGGAACCTCGATCCTTTTTGAAGTTTCCCACCACTTTTTGGGATCTTTCTAGCTGTTTGAGATCTTTATCTTTTTTGTGGTCAGAAATTTCGGGGTTAATTATGAAATTAGATCAAGATAACCCTATAAATATAAAGTTATGAGACCATAATGAGGGACCAAACACTAGTCACTACTATCATCCACCTAGAGTTGCATCCATTTAGAGATCATTTTCATCCATTAGCTCCATCACAAGGACAAGGTTGGTTCATATGCATCACACAAGCATAGGGGGAGATTTTATTCTATTCCATACACACATTCTATTACATTTTCTACATCCATTTATTGATTGCTACTTCACAAAGTGTGACTGGCACAAAAGCACATAGGGCACATGATGCACACACACACCCAAAACTACATTTGAGTCCGAAATGTAGTGCAACGCTCGATTATTAAGCCTCGTTGTTATGGTAGTTGATGTTATTCTGAACCATTCATTTGAATTCTTCTTTTTTTAGGGTTTTGATATTCCTATTTGGTCTTTTTCAGTCTTCTAATACATCAGGATTATCAAGAACACCCAGAGTAGTGCAAAGAAATCTGATGTGACACATAGTGATGGTTTTGGATAACCTACCAGCCCTGTAAAACTTAGTTCCAAATATTTTACACATGACCAAGGTGGTCATTCTACAAACTAGAGCACCCATAAGCACCCAAGTCCCTCTCCAGGCACTCCAGTCCAGCTTAGACAACTTGGATTCATCCTTTTTGGGTCTCTGCATAGTCGTTCCTACTTCTGTTTCTTGAGCCACTTTCGTGACACAATCCAGTTGAGATCCTCTAATTAGCTGAGTTCATTCTAACTCTCCTTGCACTTTAGGGTTTAGAATTTCCATTTTTATAGTTGTTTGGGTCATTTAGTCATTTACTACATTTACATGTCATTCTAGATTAGATTAACTACCCCAACATACCATATTTAGTTAATCATTTTGGTGAACCCCACATTTCAACACTTCCTTTTGACCATGTCATATCCTTATCAAGTTATGGCTCAATCTTATTATCCTACCTTTGCACCAACTAAGGTCTCAGGCATAGTTACTACTGTTACTGATTTCATGTGCGTGCGCACTCAACATCCTCCTCACTTTGTCACACCTAGGGTTGATCCATCCATCAATGTAGTTACTACTCATCGTACTCATCCTAATCCACCTATGGCTCCACCCATGTCTATTCCTCCATCCATTACTCTGGAAGCTCCTCCCACTGCTTCTAAGGGCTATGACATCATTGAACAACTTAAAAATACACCCGCTAAGATCTCTTTATGATTTTTTACGTAATGAGCCAAATTGTCATAACATGCTATAAGATTCCCTTCGTGTCATTCATATTGAAAGTGATAATTCCATGGTGGCCTTTACACATCTCATATAGTCTCTTCGTAATTTACCACATGCTATATATTTCATTGATGAGGATCTGTCACCTTTTGCTAAAAGTAATTTGTGTGCTTACTTTGCTTATTATTGTGATTATTAACACTACTTACATTAAATGATTCCTCATTGATAATGGATCAGATTATCAATTTATGCACTCATTCTCTTTTAAAGCAATTAGGTATTAATGATAATTTAATTTCTAAGAATTCTACCCTCATTCACGGTTATGATTCTACCACTTGCTCATGTCTAGGGACTATCTCATTACATATTCATGTTGGGCCTAAGACTATTCTCACTAAGTTCTATGTTATTGATGCCTCCTTTTAGTTTAATCTCTTGTTAGGAAGGCCTTGGATTCACGCAATGCATGTGGTTCCATCTACTATTCACCAATGTGTCAAGTTCTTGCATGATGGCTATGAACATACTATCACCGCCGATCCAGAGCCATTCAAATATTGTCGCATAGACCCCATTACTTATATGCCTATACCACCTTCACAACGTATTCCATATAGCATCCTTGACACATATGACATTGGTCAGTCTAGCGCTTCACAATCTCCTCCTACCACTCTCAATGCTCTAGCTATCTCTACTCACACTACGGCTATTATTTCACCTACAAGTATCAGCTCCTATTAATGTCCCTTCTCCACCTGTCGCGGCACCCTCTATTACTCCATCTATGGTGCCACCTACCAACATACTTGATAATGTTATACAACATGATGATGTTCACACCGATGATTCTAAGGATTCTGATGATGAATTTAATGCTATCGAACTTACAGATGAAGCATTAAGACAACTCGATTTTACTCCTCTTGGTGTAGACGACTCTTACTTTAAAGAAACCTTTGTGGCCGATGGCGGGTGAGTGTAAGTTCAAGACCCTCCTCTCTACTGATGTTATGGTACTATACCAAGGGTCTATAAATAGTGTGGATGTTATTTCATCTTCTCCTCCATGGGTTACAACTCCATTTCCTCCTCTTACATGCACGTTATTCATCAATTGGTCCTTTTAGCAGCACATCCCTATTAATTTTACTTTGTTAGACACTATTTATACACGTGACAGTTTGGTTCAATTTGGCATGATGCTTAATGACATATTACCACCTCTTCATTCACCACATATTTATCATGGCTATTTTCACATTTTGGCATCTTATGGCTTGTGTGTCTTTCATTCGATGGTCTTTATTGTGTGTGCCCATCGTGACTCTCCACTCACACTTGGACAATCCTTGCTTGACTATATTGGTGGTACAATATATGTTCATCACTCTTTGCTCACATTTCCTATGCCTTTTGGAAATATCTCTATTCATAATTATTCTTCTCCTACTTACGCTCCAAATATCTCTCATTGACATGCTCATGATTGTCCACCATCACCTTTACTGATGAAGAATATGTAGTGAATGTATACACACTTCACTGCAATGGGTCCCTCTATGACCTCGCCTCATTATATAGCTTATCAGGTCTCCAATGTTGCTCCAATAGGTTTTGATCATGACAATGATGATCTCCTTGATAGTGGCACATAGTCATCTTCTCTATCATACACACTTTGGGGAATCACATTTAACACACTCCCCCATCCATTCCAAAGCATCCTTACCTAATACTAATCTTACCATTTACACATCTATCATCTTTACATTCTCATACATCAATCACCTAGTATACACATACACATTCATTCATACTTTAGCATCATCATTACCTAATGACACACTCTTGTGCTTTGGTTCATACTCGACTTTTGAGGGCTTACTACACATGAACCCCACACACTGCACGCACCTATTTACACATCGTTTGTCATACATCCTACCATCTACATTTAGTCTACATCATGCATCTACACATCATACATCATATTACTCTTCATCATACAAGTGTCATACTCTTATTGGCTACCATAACATACTACTCATACTACATCGAGTGCATTTCACACTATTAGTATATCTATACATGTTTGCATTGCATCCTATACATTCATATCACATACCCTACACATCATATGGTCATTTATTATCATCATGCATCTTGCATCATCTTCTATGTGTTGCACTCACTACCCTATGACCCACTTTAGTTCCTCGGTCCATACTCAACTGTCAAGGATTTACAAATCAAATGGATCTTACATTTATCACAAACTTATCATTTCAACCTTTCATCCTACAACATTTCTAGGATAGTGACACATGCTATAAGATAAATCATCACTTACTCTATCGTCTTGTAGTGGTATATGCTTTACGCTACATCACCACTCCCTACTATTCATCTTATGGTGATACACGCTTTAGGATAAATCATCACTCATACATTCATTTCGTGCAGCCGTGATATATGCTTAGGCTATATAGTTTATGCACATCTCTTCTATATGTCACATATCCTCATCACTATGTATACATACTCATCACATCACGCTACACACAATACACACTATTCTACCATATCCTAATGATGCACTCTTGTTTATGGTTCATTCTTGACTGCTGAGGGGAAAACCAAATGAACCTCACTACATATATTTCCATTCACTTGGGGGAACACGGCTCCTACCATCCATCTTGCATTCCATTCCATCCATCCACAACATACTGCATATTATGGTTGCTTTTACTCTTGCTTACTTTTTCTTATTCATGGTCACATGCTAGTTAGATTACTTGTATGTTATTTATCTATATCATCCACACATGCGCGTTCACATATTTTTCTATTTGTGATCACAGATACAGGTCTCTTACACGTAGCATGGATGCTTGCCTTCTACCCTTCCTACACTGGTCACTGAGGGCATCCACATTCATCTCTCACAGGTGTTATTGTTTCATTTTATACTTAGCACTTTACATTATTTGGTTATACACACTTTTGACATAATAGTTATCTTTATAACATGCTAATGGGTGCTTCATGTGTAGCATTTTTTATGTAGGGATATTTTCTTCCATACTTGTTTGTTATATTGATTATCTATTGTTTGCTCTTATTTTTGGGTCTTGCCCTATGTTTGGTGTGCACACTTGTTTATTTTTATGTGGTCATAATGGCCTTGCGTGTCTTGAGACATCATGAGTGATGTCTCATGTTTGTAAACCACTTCGTATGGCTTACTTTGTCTTCTTGTGTGTTTACATTACTACTTTACGTGGTACTTTTTACACATTGTTTGGGTAGCTTATACAATGTCTTTTATGTGCATGTTTTTCGTACTAACACTTATCTTTGGTTAGCCTTATTGTTTGTGCGTGCCTTGGTTTCTACCAAGCACTTTCCAGGTTACATTTCATGTGGTTGGTCCTCTTTTAGGTTGTATTCTCCTATCAACAACATCGCATGTACCCCAAAGTGGGGGCACCATTTGGGGTTTTACATACTAACACAACACATTTACACCGATTCAATTCAATACACTATCCGCCCATGACATTGTGGGTTACATACAATGAGTGGGTTCAAACCAGTCTATGAACCCCATACACATTGGATTTTATAGGACATGGTGTCCTTAGCATTCTAGGAAGCGAAGCTAAAGCTAGAGGTTACAAGTGGGTGTGCCTCCCTACACTACTTTGGCCAATGGCGTCGGATCACCCAAAAACTAGGACGTACAGAGATCTCTTCACACACATTTAGGGAAGTAGTTAAAGGTTAGAGGATATAGTGGAATTCCTCCCTATACTTCTTTGGCCTATGGCATCGAGATCACCCAAAAATCCCTAGTAAGTACAAGATATCCTTTTACACTCTCTTTCTTGACATGGATCAAGTGCACATGTTCCATTTACATTTTTCATTTTTCATATTTTACATTTATATAATTTTACATGTATCTTTTACATTATGTTTTTACACATACATACATACATATTTGACTACTTGATCATTTTCTCCTTGTAAGTCCTGGCCATATGAGAAACAAGCAATCAAATGGGGGCAACAACAACAACATCATCATCAACAACAACACTCGCAAAGAACACACACTATACTAACCATGCAGGTACATCACACACATCAACAACTATACACGTGTTTCCACCCTAGGTTCACTCTCATCATTTTTTTTGCACTTTTTCATCTATAGTTTCCACGCTCCATCTTTTTGTCATTCCACGCTTTGTCTAGTCCTTCAACATGTTTCTACATCACTCTACATGTATTATAAAGTATGCATCTCTATATAATTTATGTTACCGAGCTTTCCGCTCACCAACATAAAGTGGGGGCAAATATAGAAGAAAAAAATCATGCACTTTAGACATTATTTATTCTCGATCTCATACTACTATTTAGAAGGTTTTGAGTGAAGAAATTACTAATTAACCCTCGTCTTTTGGACATCTTCTCTTATTTTATTTCATCATTCCCGACCATTTACACCCACATGCCCAGTCTATTTTGGCCATCCTTTGTCATTTTAGCCTTGAATGGGGCACCCGAGATAGTACTGGGCGCCCATGGGTGCCCTGTGTCCCACCAAGGGCGCCCGATCCTTTTTAACTTTCTCGCCACTTTTTGATCTCTTTCTAGCCATTTGAGATCTTTATCTTTTAGGTGGTCATCCATTTCGGGGTTAATTGTGAAATTATATCAAGAGAACCCTATAAATATAAAGTTATGAGACCATAATAAGGGACAAAGCACTAGTCACTAATATCATCAACCTAGAGTTGCATCCATTTAGATATCATTTGCATACATTAGCTCCATCACAAGGAAAAGGTTGGTTCATCTGCATCACACAATCATAGGGGAGGGATTTTATTCTATTCCATGCACACATTTTAGTACATTTTCTACATCTAGTTATTGCTCGCTACTTCACAAAGTACGACTGGCACAAGAGCACCTAGGGCACATGATGCACACACACACACACCAAAACTACATTTGAATCTGAAATGTAGTGTAGTGCTTAGTTAGTAAGCCCACTATTATGGTAGCTAAGGTCATTTTGACCCATTCATTTGCATTCTTCTTAGGGTTTTGATACTCCTCTTTGGTCTTTTGTAGGTCTTTTATACATCTAGGATTATCAACGACACCTGACATAGTGCAGTGAATCTGATGCAACACACAATGAGGATTTTGGACCACCTGTCGGGCCTATAAACCTCGATTCTAATTCTTTTACATAGACCAGGGCACCCATTCTCAGCCAGACCGAGCACTGTAGGTGTCCCCAGTCCCTCTCCAGTCTTTGCCTGCAGTCTAGCTAGATAGCTCGGATCCATCCTTTTTGGGGTCTTTACACAGTCGTTCCTACTTTCTATTTTTTGAGTCACTTCGTGACACAATCCAATGAGCTCCTCTAATCAGCTGAGTTCATTCTAACTCTCCTTGCACTTTAGGGTTTAGCATTTCTATTTTTATAGTTGTTTGGGTCATTCTTCATAGTCATTTACTACATTTATTTACTACATTTGCATGGCATTCTAGATTATATTAACTACCCCAACATATTTTATTTAGTTAATCATACATTGCATAACATGTGTGGAAGGTGTATAAGTGTTGGTCTCGAAGAAATGGCCAAGTGTTAGCCAAATGCAAGTACCGCACATAGAAGGACACATGCGGGTGGCAAAGAGTTGTATAAAGAGTACAGGGTGCATGGAGGAACATGCACGAATAAAAATCCACTACAAAGTGTAACACGTAAAAACATGTGCATGAACATGAAGTAAAGATAGGTTGATGCGCGAAGGTGTGCATAACACAATGGAGCAGTCAACACACAAGGGTTCATGTGTATACATGCAGAGATGAGTACTTATCTTATTTTAAAGATACATCTAAAAATATGAAAGAAAGTAGAAGGTGACGTGACACACAAGTAAGGTTTAGAAATAAGATAAATAACATGTAGACAAAGGCGGTGCATGGAGAAAACCTATTTATAGGAACTAAAGCATATTAAATAAATATATTTATAGCTTGATCTATAGTTAAGACAAGTCATAAAAAGCATGTAGGTTAAGAATAAATTGCCTATATTTAGGAAAACGCATGTAAGTGGTGAAGGGAAAGTCCCCACCATTTATAAATAGGCAATGTAGTCTTGTAAGTAAGAGAGTGAGACGTGAGCATGTAGTTCTTTTATGTGAGTCGATGTTGAAGTCTATTTTGTATGTGTGCACAGTCCAACACAAGGATGTAACTACAATATGGATGTAATCAACTTTATTGTTATGTAATGATTTATGTTTATGATGGATAATTGTGTTTGGGTAGAAAAATAGCTAGATCGAGCATGGTATTATGGGATCTCATATATTGTTGACCATTATGTATGTTCAATTATTTCCTTAATATATGTGTTGTCAAACTTGTATGTTTTATCTCCATTCCTACGTTTTATAATGGTTATTATGATTATGTTTATACTAACAACATCCTACGAGTGAACAAAAAGAGGGACTGGTGGCTACTTGCAAGGTTCAAGTGAGCTTTGAGACTTTTTCTTGATGAAGTGTCAGCGCACCTTGCTAAGTATTGGTTAACCACAAGAATACATTTTGGTTCCATTTTCGGGACCTCTTTTCAATCTTCTCATTAGGATATTGCATAGATATGGCATTATGTTTTTCTTTTGAGAATAATGAGCTTTGGGTCCATGACGGTCGGGACACATTTGTTCAAAGATACAACACTTGACCTGACTTCAATGCACACAAGTGGGTGGAAGACAACCTCTATGATTAATTGTATGAGATGTTATTTAGCTTATTTCTAGTAGAATTGTACCATTGGTTAGCAGCTTATGTGGATAGAAAAGGTGTCCAAATAGGAAGAAAGCAAGTGTGGAGCCAAGATGACTATCAAACACTTATTGATTTGGATGTGTCTTGAACTAGAGTTGTAGATCGTTGGTGGGAAGGTGTGCTACACAGTTATACCTTGGAGTATGTGATTTTTACATACTCGTGCCCGAGGAAGTAGATTTCTAGTTTTTACGTGAACTAATAGGATTCTATTTACACACACACCTTTAGCTATTAAGATCTTGATGATTGAGCTTGGGATTGAGAACCAACCGATGGTAAGCTAAAACTCCACCACGCAAAGGGGTAGAAAGTAGGTTTGGGAAGGATGGCATTGTCTCAAACAAAAGAAAGAGAGATAGAAGAAATACATCTCAAATATAATGATGCGCGAGAGAGGGTAATGGAAGAGCCTTGAGACTAAGGGGAATGATGTATGGCAGAGGTAATGAGAACCCTGTAGAAGGTGAGAGACTGTAGGATCATGTCTTTCCAGTATTGGGAAGCATAGTAGGAATCCTTCAAAGCATTATATGCGAGTGAGTCTGAGGAGAGAATGAGAATTGTGGGAGTGCATCTGACCCAGCCTGGCCATGTAGCCCTTGTGTAAGGTACTTTGAATCTGTAAGTTGTTGTATAAGATCATCATAGTGAAGGTGAGAAGGAAGGAAATCAAGTATCACCAAATTCGGTTATGGATATAGGTAGGCACATATTGGTATCATCTCAAGAGGCGTGGTAGATTAAGGACACACACATGTTAGTGCAACAGATGTTTGTGTTTGGACAAAGTTTATTTGGAACCAATTTAGTAGGTATATTATCAAGACAATGTAGTAGTATGCTACCCAGTTAGAAGTAGTACTATTATTGCAGCTATAGGTTAGATGATTAGTGTGTACTTTAGCATGACCATGAGGACATATGGAAGTTCTTTAATAGGCCCCCAAGTCATGGCTGGAGGTTCAGGTCAGCCAATGCGTAAAGTAAATCCTAGTGGAGGATCAGGATTAGGATCTGTCCCCACTCCAAGACAAGGGCCACAACATCTATTACAACAACCTTGATAACCTCAGCGATAGACCCCTCAAATTTTATTTTAGATGTCTCTTCATTTTTTGGAGTATAGGGGTATGGAAGATGTAGTTGAACATGTGCATAAGTGTGAGTTATTGTGGAGAGATAAGGGAATAACAAATCTTGACACGAAGGCCATTCATTTTTCCACACACTTCAAGGGAGAATGCACAGTTGGTACAGAAAATATGATCCACATAAGATTATAGTTGATTTTGATGCATTAAGAGCCACCTTCTTGGTTGAGTTTCATATACCTGAGTTCGAGCAGAGAGCATTGGCGCTCTAAATGATATCAAGAAGGTGGTCTCATCTCGAGAGTGTTAGATAATATGATGTGTGATTCAAGACATTTTTATTTATACTTTCCTATGATATTCATCAAATCCAACATGCGCATTGGTTTGTATGAGGATTTTTGACACATTTTCGGAGAGCACTTCTAAACAAGACATTCACTTATCCACGTGAAGCCTTAGAAGTAGTGTTGAATGTTGAAGCAGTAGGAAGTGTTGACATAGGGGTAAGCCCCTTCCTTAAAGCCCAGATTGCGTAATAATGGCTACTTAGAGAAATTTTCTACCAATTTAGCACATGAGATGTGCAATGGTCTATGGTGCATTGATTGTGAGGTAGAAGGACATACAAAGGATTGTTTCCCACATAGAAATGTGTGTGCGTTGTTGACATCTTGTGAGATTTGTCATAAGAATCATGATGTATGAAATCATCCACTTGTACAACACTTGATGCGAAGAATATCTCTATATATTGCAAAAAAATTATGCCCATACCCATGACATAGTCGATTGTCATTTAATCGATCATATTCATGAGGCATGTGAAATAGGGTTACGCTAGACCACTATGGAAAGTAACTCTTAGGCGTAAGAAGGACAAACTAGTGAAGCATGAAATAATGGTAATGGAGGCTTTAGAGGTGGATTCCGAAGTAGAGGTCGTGGTGGTCATAAAAGGTTTGTGTGAGGGACATGTTATACATGTGGATTGCCTAATCATTACTAGCATAAGTGTCCAAAGAATCAAGTTTGCGCGTATTATGGAAAGGCACACAAGGTGAGGATTGTCTAGATATGTATGCCCATATGTGTAAGAATAATAAAAATGACAAGGGTGTATTTATGATCAAGGTATAAACATGTCAAACAAGTACAATGGGCACCAAATAAGATGGTTGAGCATGAACTTAAACCTTTATTAATCACTATGTGTGTAGAGGAAGCACACGTGTGCGAGTAGGAAAAGGTGAGACCTCTTATAAAAAGGGAAGAGGTACTACATGCAAAGTATCCATATGTATCCCAATAAAAGAAATTTTATCGGGAACCATGTGTGTCATTAGGGAGTTGCGGGGAGAGATATAATGTTTGAAAGAGAAAGTGTATAGGAGGGAACATGCGAGGAGTGTTGACTTACCACAGAAAGATGTTGATGATCGTAGAAAAGTATGAAAAATGCTCAGACAAGAGAACATCATGCCATTTTTGGGAGAATAGTTGTAAGATAAGATGTCACGTGAAATTGTGGAAAGAGAGCACTAAATTCTACATGCTAATTTACCACCGCAAGACCATGAGTATGATAAAGAAATTACACTGGATGTAGTGATTAATGGATGGTTGGTAAGTAATATCCTTATTGATACATGTGTAGAATTCAATGTTCTCACCCTTGATGCTTGGGAACTGGATGGGAAAGCCACCATTGCAACCATCCTTAAATGTGATATATATGGCTAACAAGACAAGAGCCATGCCCATTGGGGTATTAAATGATACTTTTATCACTATCCAGGAGCCAAGTTCATGAGTGACTTTGAGGTGTTGGAGTTGGCTGAAGCTGATAATTTCCCTAATATTTTAGGACATCCCTGGTGCTATGTTAATAACAAAAAATTGTGCTTCAATAAGAGATATATTAGTTAAATGAGAATAAGGATGAGCATGTTGTGATACCCTTAGATGATGCAAAGGTTGTGCCTTATACGGATCCTATTAATGAAGAGGATCTCAATAAAATCTATGTGCATACGGTGCACAACCCCGAGAACATAGAGCCATCAAAAGAAGGCATGCTCCATTAGGAGGACTGCATTCTATCGGTGATACCACTAGCGTGGATTGTAACAATTAGGCCCATGGTACTTATGAAATGGTTAGGCATGAGGTACGCCGAAGAATTACAAAATGATAAGGCCGCACACAATTAGGCGGTTGGGTAAGATCAACTTGCCAAAGTATACTCGAGAGGAGAATCCTAAGTCATTCTCACATGTGATGGTATAACAATGGTGTAATGAATTTGATATGAGAAATAGATGGTGTATACATTGTGGGGGAAAATATCGTCTTGGTGGTTAACACATAAGATAGTTTATTGGGTTGGTACGAGATCGAGTAACATTTTTTACAAGGTTTTCCAGGAGTAATCTTCCTTCAGCAATACAAGATTATGATGGGAAGACCCTTCCTCTGGTACATGTTCATAGTTTTGAAATGAATTGGACACAATAATAAGATTTTTACCACCATCTCTATGGGTACACAAGTTTTACTCTACTTTGTGTGGATGTACGCATCCTTAGTGTGTACATGTTGAGTTAAAGCTAGAGACATCAAGTTGGCGCAACTTTGATGAAGGTATTGTTCATACTTTTGATTTTTTTAATAAGTCATTAGTTCATGAAGCCTTGCAGATTATGAGGCACATCATGTTGGGGGATAGCATGAGATCTAAGCATCTCATTATCCAGTTGTTTTGTGAGGCTAGTACTTGAGGTGCGCAAGGACCTAGTAGAAAAGAAGAGATGCGGTTGGGGCATGCGTAGAAGTAAAAATAGAAGGAAAACTTTTCTACCTCATAGATGATGAAGAAGTTGAAAAGTTGGATATTAAACATACATATGGTGCGTGCAAGGTGGTGGAATCTATAAATGAGTAAGTACGCATACCATGTGTCGTTAAAGACTAATAAAGTGAACATTTGGATTGAGGACATGCCAAAGGAGGCTATTGTTGGATATTATTGGTCTGAACCTAAAATTTCAAAGATAATTGAGTTACTACGTGACTTTCAAGATCTATTCCCCATAGGGTATCATGAGTTGAAATGCGTACACCCATCTTTAAGAGAAATTAATATTAAACTTAAAGAGGGCACACGACTAATTCGGAGAAGAGGCCTTATAGGATGAACCTAAAGTTACGTGTGAAGGTAAAAGATGAGATTGACAAAATGCTCAAGTTTGGCATTATTGAGCCTATTAAGGAATTTGAATGGATAAGCCCCATGTGATTAGAATTAATAAGGATGGCCAAATAAGAATTTGTGTTGACTATAGAGTTATCAATGCTTCATATGTCATTGATCATTTTACTATGCCATTCATTGAAGAGATATTGGAAGGGGCCGTAGGGCACGAAATCTATTCATTCATTGATGGATTCTCTGGATACCATCAAGTGAGGATTGTGCGTGAAGATCAGGAGAAGACCACTTTTGCAACTGAATGGGGAAGCTTTACATACATTGTTATGCCCTTTGGATTGAAGAATGCACCAACAGTGTTCTCGTGCATAGTTGTTCAAGCATTCCAATATTTTATTCATAAGTTTTTACATGTGTACTTGGATGATTGGACAATGTGTAAAGGCTGGTGAAGGAACATTGTGACAACCTAAGCTTGATGTTAGAAAGGTCCATGCATCTTAGCATCTCTTTGAACATCAAGAAGTGCATTTTGTAAATCCTTTCAGTACTTTACTTGGACATATAATTTTCAAATAAGGATTGTTAGTGGACCCAACTAATATTTCAGTTATTTTGGGGCTTAAAAGCTAAATAATAAAGTGAAGTACGTGGTTTCCTTGGACACATTGGATACTATAGAAATTTTATCAAAGGTTATGCCAAAAATTTTGTGCCACTTGAGGATTTGTTGAAATCCAAGGGAAAGTTATATTGGGGTGACGTCAAACAACAAGCTTTTGAGACCTTAAAAGCTAACCACATCACCTATTCTACATGTCCCTTCTTGGAACAAGAATTTTCATGTACATGTGGATGCTTAAGTACAAATATAGGAGCAAGTGTTGGCATAGCCAAGTTAAGATAATGTTGATCATCCCATATATTTTGTGAGAAAGAAGCGACGTCGGTCAAGCAAAACTACAAAACTACAGAGTGTGATGCCTTATCAATGATAAACAGCTTCACAAGTTTAGGAAGACTTGTTAGAAACACAATTCATATTCTATATAGATAGCATGTCATTGAAGTACTTTGTCAATAAGTTGGTTTTGTAGGGACATATCTATCATTGGATTGTATTCTTCCAAGATTTTAATTTCTCGTTTATAGTAAATCCTAGAAAGAGTAATTTGGGACCCGATCATCTGTCAAGAATTAACTCTAGTGAGGACGTGCAAAGTATAGAAGATACTATACCATATGCATAATTGTTCAAATTAAACCGTACACTAGCAAAATTAGAAGATATTATAGTTTTCTCGCACATTGTACTTATGCCTAAAGGAATGAAGACATTAGAAAATAAGTAGTTTGTTATTCACATGGCACCATATCAGCTCATTAGAAGAGACCTCTACAAAATGGGTAGAGATGAGTTCTTGCATAGATGTGTTCTAGAGCGTGAACATGAATCTATCATGGAGGAAGCACATGGGGGAATAAGCTGGAGGTCAATATGTAGGAGAAAAAACCATGTGCAATATCTTATTGGAAGGTTTATGGTGGGAAGAATTGTATAAATACACTAAAGAATTTGTCAAGCCTTACAACCATTGTCAGAGGATAGGTAAGCATGGGAACGTGGATGAGATGCCACTACACCCTATAGTAAGCACAGAACCATTTGAGAAGTGGTTAATTGACTTTATAGGGCCCATTGCACTACCCACACACAAGACAGTGCATGCACTATTTCATCACATGTACATATTACTTGACAAGGTGGGAAGAAGTTACAACTACAAAGGATTTCACTACAACAACAACTCTGTTTCTATGGGAAAATATTATAAGACTATAGATTTCCATTGAGCCTTACAAGTGATAGAGGGACTCATTTTTGAATGAGATAATAAGGATATTACTAGAAGAGTTTATGGTGGCACACCATAAGACTACACCATATCACCCACAAGCTAATGGAACTATTAAGGCTTTCAACAAGATTTTGGGACAAACTTTGAAAAAGATATGTGATGTTGGAAGAAAGGATTGGGATGATAAGGTATCAATAGTGTTATGAGCATGTATAACAACTTATAAGAGGTTGAATAAGGCCACTCTCTTTCATTTGGTGTTTGGCATAGAGGCAATCTTACCCACTGAGTTCATGTTACCCTCCTTACATATTGCACACACGCAAACATATTAGACGATGAGAAAGCAATAGAAGAATTCATTGATAAGTTGATGTAAGCTGGATGAGCATCACACCATTACAAGATGGAGTCGGAAGACAGAGAAAGCTAGACAGAAGGCTTGGCATGACATGCATATTAAGAAAAAGTCCTTTAAAGTGGGTAAGATGGTCCTTTTTATGACTCCAAGTTCATGTGTCATCCTAGAAATCTCAAAGTTAATTGGTTGGGACCATTTATAGTAACAAAGATATTGGAATCAGACACATGTCAATTGTAGGTACTATATGGCACTATGTTTCCTAGTTACTTAAATGGGAGTAGGATGAAGCCCTACTATCAATAAGCTTTTTTTGTGTTTGTAATAGGGTAGTATTACCTTAGATTAGATTTCCCTTTCTATTTTTCTTTGGTGTGTTTTTTTATAATAAGTGCGTTCACACGCAGGAGTGAGTACTTTATGTTAGACGGATGTGTAGAGTACTATGCATACTTTTAGTGTGGGGTTAAGTGGATGAAAGTGCACATAAAAAGATAAAATATGATGATAGTACTTCCTAAGAAGCCGAAGGGTCTATACGATGGCATGAAAGGATGATGCGTGATTGAAAATTATTTTGGTGCGCATGACAGATAATGTTATGAAAGGATGGATATGGTATGAGGGTGCTTAATTATTTTTGTGCTTGGAATAAATTGCTCAAATTGGAAACCACGTGAAGGGATGGCCACACAAAGTGTAATGTGAGGGAGGCAATAGCAAGTTAGACTAATCGGTAAGTGGCACGAGAGGAAGATTGGATGCGGCTACGGGAGGTGCGTGTAAGGATAATTACAGCCTAGGAAGTAGTAGTGTGTCTGAAGGTTACGATTGTCATACATGGAAGGAAAAAGCATGGGAAAAATCAAAAATCTCTTTTAAAGCTAAAGTTGGTGATATGAAGTGCAATTAATGTGATAAAAATTCAAAATCAGTAAAAGGGGTGCGGTGAAGTTTTTCCTACCTTGCTTTTACACACTTGTGTGATTGGAGAACTTAAGTGATGAATTATGAAGGAAAAAGATAAGTGCAAAGAACAAACCAAAGAGTCGACGAGAACTAGAATTGAGAAAGTACGCACATGGACCTTGAGATTGGAGAGCTCTTTGGGAAGTAGTATCTAGTTGAAGCGGTGGAAGGATGACGTTGAGTGAAGGTTCACGGATGAAGACAAGAAGCTCGGGTTTGCAAAGTTAGGGTAGAAGGTTGATAAATATTAGTTAATTAAGCCTTTTAATCTTGTATTTAATCAATAAACCTTCTTATTGGTTAAATCCCCCTTCAAATTCTAAAATTTCAATAAACTTCTAAATCACCTCCAAATGGATTTCTAAGCTTATCTTGGCCTATTAATTAATCCTAGTTGATTAATTAAATCATCTCCAACTCCCATGAGTTTCTAATCACTAATTAATTCTTTCTAATCATGTTTATCCCTTTCTAATTCTACTTTATCTTTGTCCCACATTCACTAGGTTTCTAGCTTCTCCCAAATTGGAAAGCTATATATAGAACCTAGTATCCCCCTTCACATCTTACACCACTTTTTCTAGTGATATTATATGCACATGATAAGAGCATTTCTACTTGAAAAGCTCATTGATCTGCATCCATTCTTCTCATAAAAGAGTAGTAAAGGAAGATCCAAACATGGCCATTAAGCCATTTTGGTGAGATTATTTCCTCTTCATGGAGATAACATTCATTTGATTGCTCATGATCAAGATAGGTTCATAAAGAAATTACACATACAAAGCACATCCAAATTTCAAAGGGATGGCTTAGTCATTTAATGTTTTCATGTTGGATGCATTTAGATTATATCTTTCTCTTTCAAGCTTTATCATGATGTTTTGTTGAAATTAGCTTAGTTATAGGGATTACTTGGTGTTAATTCCTAGTTCTTAACTTAGCCTACTTTTATGCATACATATGGCATGCCCGGTGGGACACTCCTTTGTCTCATGCACATTTTCTCAAGTTTTTGTAGTTAAGTTTCATTTTTTTGCTTACTAACCTCTTTTAGCACATGTTGATAAATCTTGTATTTCTTAACTTGTTTTTGTTGAGTTTGCATGTGTTGAGTGTTCCTTGCAGGTGTGAAGGAGGTGAGGTGCTGCCAAATTTGAAGCTAATCAAAAAAAATTTGAGCTTTTTGACATTTTTTGGTCATTTTTCATGTGTTCTTGAAAGTTACACAAGCCCCATGTGCTAGCATTAACCTATTTGTTGTTTTTGCTTTGTTTTTTTTGAACATGTTACTAGCATTGATCCTTCATATTTATTGTTTATTGTATCCTGTACACTCTTGTTCATTTTTTTCTTGTTTTTCCTCATGCATCAGCTAACATTTATTATGTATTTTTTCTTCTTTATTTACATAGAGAATTTCTACGCAGCATTTTTATCCATTTTCTATGTTATAGTTAAATCCCTTTGTGTTACTATTGATCTCTTTCATTGTTTATATTATCCCATTTGCTTGCTGCTTTGATCCCTTTATCCTGCATTATCGTTTTGCCCATTTTTCTTCCTTATCATTTATTGATCCCTTTGTTTGCATTAATGTTCTATCCCTATCATTGATCCTATTATGTGTTAACATACCATTGACCTCTCTGCACTACCTGTGTGTTTACATCATGTGTGCTACATTGATCCTCATGTGCTAGCATTCTGTGTAATTTTTTGGCTTAGATTTCAAGATTTCCATAATCTGATTTTTGGTGTTTGTTGTTGTTTTACAGGTTTTCTAACTTCTTTTTATAGGTTTAAATTTAAAAATAAGTTTTCTAACATGTTTAAATGCTTTAATGAATGTTGTATTTCCATATTTTTTGCTTGAGTTAGGATCAAAGTTTGTGTATGCTCTTCTCTTGCACCTTTTGGTGATCTTGAGAATCAAAAGAAACTTTGGTCTTCTTTTTCTAACATTTGGATTAACTTGGAAATTTCATCATTTATTTTGTTTAAGGGAATGAATCTTTTTACAAATCATTTTAATGGTCATTTGATTTAAGTTTTTCATTTCTATCTAGTTGGATCAATCATTGTGTATGCTCTTCTCTTGTGTCTTTTGATGATCTTGAGAATAAAAAACAACCTTGTCCTCTTTATATGGGAAAACTATGGAAAACTACTAAATATTTTTGTGCAAGACCATATGCTTGTCAAATAATCAAATCTAAAAAAATACTAACTAATAATGTGTTACAGGTTTCAATGGTGTGTTAAACCACATTTTTAATCAAAGATAAAAAACACACCACTTTATTCAAAACATTGTATTTGCAAGTTTGGATAAGGGTTAAAACCCATCCGCTTTAAACTATGGGAAGTATCTTGGCATAAGCCATAAAACTCATTATGAGGATTACCACAAGAACCCCAAAGTAGTCCACACCTTGAGGGAACTGGTGGACAAATGGGAAGTGCCCCACTACCTACTTGACTAGAAATACCCATGAGGAATGCTTCAAGTTGTCCGTATGAGGCCTCTGTTCATTAATTTGATTGTGGGGTAATGGTCCTTCATCTAGGAGTTATCTAGCAAAGTGTATCTCTCTTAGAAAAGTATTGGTGAGTGTTGAGAACAAAATCCTAGGTAGCCATTTGGCATTGGGGCCAACTTGACCTTATCCAATCATGTTCTAAAGAGCCTTCACAAAGAAAAAACTTTTTGGAGTCAAAACCTTGTTATTGAACAAGGGAGAGTTCATTGAAGTTTTCAGCCACATGTTATTCATCATGAAACTTACAAAGCAAAACTTTGTCCTAGTTTCTACCTTGTTATAAAACAAGGTGAAACTCTGCCAAAGTTAGGCTATATTTTTCATCACCACTTGTACTATCTCCCTTGTTTTCTTGTTGACATTTTTGGTCAAAAGAAAGCAATATGAAGTGCTTCCAAAATCATGTCCACCACTTTTGCACCCACTTACATCCTTCCTTATTATGACTATGATAGTAAGCATTGAAAGTGTGTTGGTATGTATTCATATTTTGGTAGCCTTGTCTTGATACCCATATTGAGATGTCTCATTGTAGTTAGGTTATCCTATCTTGATTTCCCTTTGATTTGTTACGTTTCTTGCATTATATCAATACATTTTTATACTTACATCTTGTTTTTTAAAACTTGATATAAGTGTCCAAATTGTATTGTTACGTTGCTCACATAGTATCAACTCCTTGTTATACTTAGACCTTATTTTTGTTCAAACATTGCCTTGAGTTTTGGAAGGTGTTGTAGTTATGTTGCTTTCGCATTATATCAATACCTTTTTGATACTAACATCTTGTTTTTCCTAAAAACTTGATTAAAGTATCCAAATTGTATTGTTGTGTTGCTCACATTTGTAGCCTCCATTTTCAAAACTTGGATTTGTTTGTATTAAACTCATTTAAGTATACCTTGAATTGAAATCACTTCAACCCCTTTTTAATACTTAAGTCTTGTTTATTCCAAACTTGATTTAAGTATTGAAATTGTGTTGTCATCTTGAACAAAACAATCTTTGAGACAATTTAGACATAGGGAGTAGGTTCTTTTATGATTGATCCTTTGTTGGAACTTGCTTGATTTTCCTTGGTACCTTTTCATTGTACATTTTCATCTCCTTGGAAAATTATTTGATTCTTTGATTTTACACCATTTAATTTTTCCTTGATTCTTTTGATTCTTTTGATTTTTGATTGATTCTTTGTGATTCTTTGATTTTTGTCATTCTTTGTGACATTTTTGATTTTTCCTAGTTTTTTTCCTAGGTTCATTATAGTACTTGTACACATTTTTCAAACCCTTAGAAAAACATTTCTATTATGCCTCTATTACAAGAATGGGACATAGAATATTAGGATCAAATCCTTTCATCAATTAAAAATTTAGACCCCTTACTTGAAGAGAGAAACATTTGTTGACCATAGTGGAGATGGGGAACTCTCCTCGAGATAACTTTGAATTTGACCCCACCCACATGGATAACTTTCTCTTCCATAATAAAGATCAAGTGTTGGTATGAGTTATAGAATTAGGGGCTAAAATACCACCTAAATTTGACCATACTCTTCTTACAAACATGGTTCATAGAGAAGAAGAAGAATTAGAACATCCCCTTGATCTATTGATGACATATTAAATCGGGACATGCTTCTTACTTTGGTCAAAGAAAAATGAAGAAGACGCAACTCTAAAAACACAAGTGGTTATCACATACCATTTTTGAATTAATCATGATGATGTAGGGGTGAGAATGAAGATCATGAACAACCCCTCCATGTGAAAATCAAGAAGAACCCAAAATGATGAGGTCATTGTTATTCAACAACAATTACAAGCCCTTAGTCATCAATTGGAAAGTTTGGCTTCCCATGTCCATAAAGACATCGGGTAGAGTTGTGTGTAATGAAAACCTAAGGTCACATATAATGAACTTTACACTAAAACCATGGTGGTGAGACATCAAAATATAACCATGTGTATATATTGGTCTCACCTTCACGTGGAAAAATATTTGACCAAGAGTGGTAAGTCTATGAAAAATTCCCTCACAAGTCTCAAGAAAATAATGTTGGACATAGTAAGAAATACCAATTTGAAGAACTATGTCCATATCCTTTTGATTGGGAAATGTTATACACCCTTTCCTCCTCACTTGACTACCCTAAATTTGAAAAATATAGGGGTAAAGGTGATCCATGTGATCATGTCAAAGACTTCTTCATGGCTTTCCAAGAAGTTTGCATATATAATGACAATTACCTTATTCACCTATTCCCACAAAGTCTTGGGGCCAAACTTGAATGGTTTCTCCATATACCTAAAGGGTCTATCTTCACATTCATTGAATTATTGCCAAAAATTTTTGTGCCACTTTTCATTCAATATGGAAAGTGACATCACCATGTTAGATTTATGTAATGCCAAACAACATAACAATGAAAACTTTTTGGTTTCCTACAATGATGGTGAGGGTTAGCTAGTCACTTCCCTTGCTCCATTCTAGAGAAACAACTTGTTAGTATTTTTGTGCCAAACTTACATCCTGAAATTTCTTTTCACTTAAAATGCATTGTGTGAGCACTTTCAAAGAAGTCATAGAGAAAGGAAGCCAAATCGAGAAGGATTTGTTAGCTAAAGGGACTTTAAAACCCTTTCAAAGAGATAATCATGAGTCCAAACCTACAGACAAACCTAAATTCTTTAACAAGAAAAAAACATTGTAGGTGATGGCATAACAAGATTCAAAATGTGTGTGTGCAAGTAGTCAAAATAGTGCTCCTTTGAAACTTTCCAAAGGACTAGTTGCACCTGAAATCAAATGTCGAGTGTTCACTCCTCTTATAGATTCTTTGTCATCAATATTGAAACAATTAGATAGTGAACATGGTTAAGTTCCCTAATACTACACCCTTTGCAGATGATGCACCAAAACCATCATGGTACAAAGACCATGAATATTGTGAATATCATCATGTTAAGGCCATACCACAGATAAATGTTTGAAGTTGAAACACTTCATTCAAGACCTCATAGATAGTAGAGATGTTGAAATGGATTCACTGAACCCAAAAAACCTCTAATAAAACAATTGGGAATTTATAAAGAGCCATTCCCAAAGCATAAACAAGTGGAGAAAAAGTTAGATCAAGGTCAAGTCATCCTAGAATAAAAATGCCAATCATGTTGTTCACAAAACCACTAATCCATTTGATTCCCTCATTGGTTGTGTTCATCCTCCTATTGAGCATGTGAATACAATTAAGATTAAAGACACGAGAGTGTGTCATGGAAAATGACATGCTCATCTTATTATTTCAGAACCTCCTCTGCCTACCCCTCAGGATAGTCATTATGATATTCTAGAACAACTTGAGAAGACTACTGCTAAGATTTCCATCTTGGATCTTCTTAAGATATCCAATTCATAAGGACATCCTTTATAAAAACTTAGGGGTAGGAGTTTCAACAGATATTGATCCTTCACGTGCTTCCAAGCCTTGGTTGTGCAAATTTCTCCTTTCGAACACATTACCTTTAGCTAGCATGAGATTCCAATGGATGATCATACACAATCTACCCTTGTACATTGAAGTGATTATTACTCATAAGAAGATAAAAAGGGTGCTTGTGGACAATAGATCTAGCCTAAACATTTGTACTTTGAAACTCATTAGACAGTTGGGACACACTGACATTGAATTGGAGCCTAATGTCATCACCATTAAGGCTTATGATAATGTGGAAAATAAGTAATTAGTTAGTACAATAACTTTTCCTATGGAAGTTGGGCCTACTATTCATGATACCTAGTTCCATGTCTTAGACTTGGAACTACCCTATAATATGCTCCTCATTCACCCATGGATTCATGCCATGTAGTCATGCCTTCAAACTTTCCATCAATGTATCAAATTATACCATGAAGGAAAAACTCTTACCATTCTTGGGGACCCCAACCCTTTACACATTGCAGAGCATTATGGGTTATTTCCCACTACATATGAATGTCCTTCAACCAAAATAGTTGTTTAGATTCAATTGAGGCTCTCACCTCCCCACATTGATCTAGATACATACATTGTGCTCCCATGAAAATGGTGCTTCTACTTCTATATCTCCTTTGCTTCATGGGAGATGAAGGTCCTTAACCGGATATGGAGAATACAACCTCCAATAGGCCCTCCTAGTTTCCAATCTCCCCTATCACCCAAGACATGTGGTAGGCCCAGTTATAAATATCAACGGTCTGAGAACATTGTAATATTGACACTTTTTTCTTCCTAGGTGGCCTTTGGTAGATGAAAAAATGTTAACACTTCTATATCACTGGTCTCTTGATGATGAGATGGATTCATGCTATCAAGCTCCTAAATATTCCATCCCTAACAAGATGATGTATGTCATGGGTTACCAAGGATATGGATGTGGCATAGATGAGTAGGGTGTGTGGGAACCTCTTTTGACACCACATCACAAGGTGGAAAAATATGGTATTGGTATTTGGTTATATGGGTCCCATCCTCCGGAGGTCGAAGCCACCTCTTTTGAACATGATGATAGTTCTTCTAGTTATGATAGCAAAACATAAGTCCCAATGTAGTCTTTATGAAGACCTTGCCTCCACGAACTTGTTTCCTGACATGGCTATTTTAACTATATCCCCTTCCACTCCCAAATTGAATCTTTTCCACCCATCCCTTGTAAATTGGGACCAACAACAACACATACCAATTGATTTCTTTGAGAATGATGAAGCAATTGGTGAATTTATGGGTCTCGTGATGACATTCCTATGTGACCACAAAAGGGATTCTCCATCAACCTTGATGCATACACGTATATTTTGGGGAGGAGGTTGAGTTTTGTGGTTAGAAAAAATCAAAAAAAAAAAATGAGGAAAAATATCTTTCAAAATCCTCGACAAAATAAAAATCCAAGTCCCATAGTGAAAACCTCTTTGAGGCACTATAGAGAAAAACAAATTGAAAAATCAACGGATATAAAAAGTGACCAGTCTAAGGGTGAAAATCTCATTGAGACACCCTTAGAGGAATATCTCAATCTCCCCCGATCCTATGCATATGGAAGATGAATCCAAATTTCTTGTGGAGGAGACTATTGATGTTAATATTGGAACAGAAGATGAGCCTAAAATGGTTAAGTTGGGAGCTTTCTCTCAAAGTGTAAGAACAAAAAAATTTTTTTGTCATGCTTCTTCAAGAATTCTCAGATATATTTTCTTGGTCTTATGTGGACATGCCAAGATTGGATCCTTCTTTGGTAGTGCATAACTTTAGTTGTGCACATGAATCAAAAAATCGATTAAGCAAAAACTTCATAAGATGCATCCTCGTGTAGCTCTTTTGGTCAAAGAAGAGCTTGAAAATTATTGGTAGTAGGATTCATTAGGCCTATTGACTACTCAGAATGGATTTCTAATATAGTACATGTACATAAAAGAAGCCCATTGGTATCAAAATTTGCATAGATTTTAGGGACATCAACAAGGCATGTCCAAAAGATGACTTTCCTCTTCCAAACATCGACATGATTTCAATTCAACTACAGGTTATGAAATTTATCCCTCATGGATGGATTTTCAGGATATAACCAGATAAAAATTGTAAGAAGAGGACCAACATAAAACTACCTTCACTACCCCTTGGGGTACATTCTATTACCAAGTCATGCCTTTTTCGGCCTCAAGAATGCAGGCACAACTTATCAAAGAGCCATGATTGTCATCTTCCATGACATGCTGAATGATATTATGGAAGACTATGTTGATGACATCTTGGGAAAAGTCCAGGACTAGAGAAGAACATCTAAAATCCTATGATGTATCTTTCAACATCTAAGAGATTATAAGGTCAGACTCAACCCAAAGAAGTGTGTCTTTGGTGTGCTTTTAGGGAAATATTAGGCTTCATTATTTCTAGAAGAGGAATTGAAGTGGACCCAACAAAGGTCACAACTATACAAAAATGCCTCCTCCTAAGAACCTCAAACAATTTGCATGTAGTTTGCAAGGTAAAATCAAGCTATCTAAAGATTCATTTCCCAACTTCATAGATAAATTCCATTCATTCACTCATCTTCTTAAGAAATATGTTGATTTTCACTAGGGTCTGAATGCCAACAACATTTTCCTTACTCAAGGAGTATTTGGCTAAACCACTTGTTCTTATGCCACCTACCCCAGGTAAACCCCTATTGTTATATATCTCAGCTACCCAATTTTTCTATCTATTGATGCACACTTCTAGCTCAATATGATAAATAAAAAAAAAAATCCATCTATTACCTTAGTCAACATTGATCTCTTATGAGCTCAATTATCCACAAATTGAAAAAGCTTTTTGGTCATTGTTTTTTCTTTCCAAAAACTTCATCACTATATTTTAAACAAAAAACCAAGCTTATATCCAGAGTTGACCCACTCAAGTACCTATTATCTAAACCCACACTTACTGGGAGGATGGCTAATTGGATCATCTTGCTTAGTGAATTTGATATTGAGTACATCACCAGAAATAATTCAAAGGAAAGTACTTGTAGATCAACTACTATAAAGCCCCTTTCTTAGAATAAACCATTGAGTCTAGATCTTCTAGATGCTTCTATGATGTATATTGAGGAATCCATCACATGGAAAATATACTTTGATGGATCATTTACCTTTCATGGCTCAGGAGCAGGAGTTGTTCTTATCACTCCTATAGGTGATTTGATTCCTCGAGATTTTAGACTTGGTTTCCCATGCACTAATAATATAGTTGAGTATGAGGCCCTCATTGTAGGATTAAAAATTTCTATACGGTGGGATATTAGATAGGTCAATGTTATAGGTGATTCTCAATTGATCATTAAAAAGTGAATGATGAGTATAAGGTCAAGGATGAGAAGCTCATCCTTATAAGAAAATATGGTGATACTTTGAAAGAATTATTTGTGTAAATCACCTTCCAACAGATACCAAGAGGAAAAATCACTTGGTGGATGCCATGGCTACAATTGGATCTTTTTATACATTCCACTAGGTAAAAATGACATGCCATTCTTTGTGGAACATTTGATGGTACCTACATATGACATCGTAAATATTTCTTGGTATGTGAAGTTGTTGGTCCCTTATCCCCTTGGTATCTTGATATATTTAATTACCTACATGATGGAACCTTTCCTCCCAACATTACCCATTCTAAAAAAATGTAACCTCATCTAATGCATAGCCCATTATACCCTACTTGGGGCACTCTCTATCATCGAGGCTATGATGGGAATATGTTACGTTGTCTTAACTCATAAGAGTCCATCTTAGCGGTCAAAGAGGTGCACATGAAGGCATCTATGTGGGCCCATACAAGTGGAATGGTTCTTTCCAAGAAGCTATTGAGAGTAGGCTATTACTGGCCTACTATGGAAATAAATTGTTATCAATATGTAAAAAATGTTTGCTATGTCAAAAATATGGCAACCTAATACATGCTCCAATAATATTTGCAACCCATCATGACACCATGGCCATTTTCTCAAAGTGGGGACTTGATCTCATTAGGAAGCTTACACCCACTTCCTCTTATGGCCACAAATCACATCATAACTGCCACCAAGTATTTTACAAAATGGGTAGAGGTTGTTCCTCTTACTTATGTCACTAGTGTGCAGATTGCCAAGTTTATAATGAATCACATCATTTTTTTATGACATTCCCTATGCCATTGTATCTGAAAATGGTAAATATTTCAAGAATAAACAAGTGAAGGCACTATGCCAATGCTTCCAAATCCACCAAAAATGGTCAACCCCTATTACCCTCAAGGTAATGGACAAGAAAAGCCTCAAACAAGACTCTTGTTTATATCATGGAGAAGATGGTTAATAAAATTGGCCATAATTGGCACCTACAAATCCATCCTGCCCTCTGGGCTTTATAGAAAATCCATCCGCACACCTACTAGTGCAACTCCATATTCCCTTATTTTTGGCACAGAGGCCATCTTGCCCTTGAGATCGAGCTTCCTTATTTGACATATCCTTGAGAGATTATCTAGACAAAGAGGAAGACTATATGGTGGCTTGAGGTGGCAGAAAGATGGAACTAAGGATGAAAATCACCTTCACGCACTGGATCACCTTAAAGTGTATCAGAACCAAGTGTGTAGGAGCTACAACAAATGCATCATACCTCATGCATTTGAGGTAGGATACCTTGTCTTGAAAGAGAATCAGTTCAACACTATAAAAAGAGAGAGAAGAAAGGAAAGTTTGAACCTAACTAGTTAGGGCCATATGTTGTGGTCACTAAATTTGGTTTAGGTGCATATAAACTTGCCTATCTTGATGGTGATGAACTTTGGGAACCCATGAATGCCATGCATCTCAAGAATTTCTATGCCTAAGCATGGGGATCCTTCAAAAAAAAAAAAGTAAAAAAATTGAAAAAACAACAAAAAGTAAAGAGAAATAAATTCATCCAAGTGTGAAAACCATGCAATTGTGGCACTTTGGACAATTCCTTTGGTGAAAACCAATTTCCAATGCCATAGGAGGGTTCATTGTTCACAAGCATCTCACACCTAGGGGTACAATTACTTTATCCTAAGCTAGTTTTTGCATATGTTTGAGATCATTTTGAGCCTATCCTTCATGGCCTTGATCCAATTGATCCTACTCTTGTATATATACAAGGATTTTTCCTTGTACATTCTTATTTAATGTTGGGGGCATCTTTGCATCTTCACTTTCTTGTACACATGCATGGATTTTTTCCCTTATACAATCCCATCTATCGCTAAGAGCATCCATCACTTTATTTTTCTTATACATAGCTTTGAAAACTTTTAGAAAATACCAAAACATTCAAATAGGTTTTACCAAAACAACTCAAAAATATATAACATTTGTCTCACAAAAACACAAAAAACAATGCAAAACGTTTCAAAAATGTTTCACAAAAATAAAGTAGTATTTTTCTTACTTGGTTGTTTGTTTACATAGTTTTGTTGACTTGTTTCTACATATTGTGTGTTGTCTTACATGCATTTTTTTAATCAGTTTATATTTACTTAATTAGATTAATTCTTGTTTTTTTAGATTAGTTTGTTGTGAAGCTCAGTAGATTAGTTCTTGATGTTGCGAGGTAGACCAATGGTAGCTAAGTTATTAACATCTTAGTTGGATGAACGAGAATAAAAAAATAGCAAGAAGAAAATCATAAAGACTACAACACCCATTGTTGCAGTTGAAACCAGATTACCTAGTAAAATCCCTTACATGGGATCTTAGATGCATAAAATAAGCATATTTTTTCTTTTAATGACTATCCAGTCATCACTCCTATTAGGATCTGCATTTTTATCTAAGTGAATTGGAAGTCGAATCTCATAGGAAGCCAAAATTCCATCATTGGGCTTCTCAGTAGTGAAACTGGTATTAGCGCGATCGAGAAGCAACACTGGAATTAGCGTCAAGACTCCGATCCACCATAACTTCTCCAACATCATCCACTAAAGGGGAAAACAATGAGTTTGAATCAAAACCTTATCAACATTGACCTATGTATCAATAATAGACTCAAGTTCCACATCAATAAATAAAAGGTTTTGGTGAGAATCCTTCCACCAAGAAATATTTTCATTCTCATATTTATGCTTTACCATCTGAAAATGAAGCGAGATGTCCTAGGTTAAAACATTTTCTACATCTGAAGGGAAATCCTTTGTAATCAAGGGGTTGTGACCAAACCCTATCCAGCACTTTGAGGTCAATAGAAGTAGGTAGATCAAGTGAAGTATCCAGATCCACCAATATCCATGCGAAAGTAGTGTGAGTGTAGGATTCCGTATTGGAATCAATGGATAAAAATTTACCCAAAGCATTGCAATAACAGTTAAACTTTCCTCTCCCCAAAAATGCAATGGCAGATGGGGTAAATGAATCCATACCAGTTTAACATTGAAAGAGGCGGTGAGTGGATTGAAGGTTGGGAACCATGGTTTCATCAATAAGTGATGATTCTATAGTTCCTAGATCTTTGAGAGAATGATATCCCTATCATCACTAGAGATAAAAGCCACAATAAAAAAACCCTTACATAGGGGTAAATGTCTATCCTACCTAAAACAAGAGGACGTCAGTTCATAGAGATCCATGAGTGGAGGAGTGGAAGACTAGGCCAAAGTCCATTAAATCGATAGATTAACCCCTTAGAGGAAAAAAACTATTCATCCTCCAAAGCATCAAATCCCCAAGGGAGACTAGGGGAGTAGATTTAGTAGTAGAGAGGGTCTTGGAAACCAAAGCTACAAAGAGAGGACTATTTCCCTATAGAGGGGAAAATATTTGCACTTGCTTTGCCATTACCACCACCAGAGGGAGGAGGAGACAAAGGGGCCTGGGTGCCACCAGAACAACACCACCTTCACCCAAAATAGATCGACCGACCACCAGCCTTAACTCCATGAGCCTAAAATCCATGAGTATCCATTGTCTCCTATAGGGTTTCCACCATTCACGGGAAGAAAGCGGGGGAGAGATTTTGAAAAAAATTTGCAATTATTAACATCTTAGGTCATTTATAACTTTGGTGTGAGTTAATTCATGTTTTTTCATATTGGGTATGTTTGCATGCTTGTTTATTTTTATACATAGTTGTGTTGTTTAGCATGTGTATATATTAGATTTGATTAAATGTTTCTTGTGCTTGTGTTTTTTTCTTGTACATTGTTTGTTATCATTTCATCATTCACATCTATCATCACATCTAACATCATAACATCATGTATCATCAATAAAAATGCTAAGCTACATCATAATAAAAATGAAAATCAACATGTATGCTAAGCTAACATCATATCATATCATCAATGGGGCAATAGGGATTATTTTTATCCCCCTCACCATAATCAAAAATAAAAACATGGAATAACATAATATCTCATAAATCAAAATGGGATATACATCAATATCTATCATCATAAAAATGTAAAAACATCAATGTCCATATATAACAAAGTGTCTTGATACAATCGATACAAAAATAAGCCATCATGGGCATGGATCAAAAATGTGTGCCTTCATCTCGAGGCATAAACAAAAACATACATATACATCAAATCAAAAATGTGTCTTCATCTCGAGGCATACACCAAAAATAATACATGAATATAATCTATCTGAATAACCGAGTCAACCATGACTCTCTCAATGTTAGGGCTAACCGGCATGTGACCTGTGGGGGCATCCGCATGGCATGGATCTAGCTTATCGGGACTACTGTGGGACCTTGCTGATTTGTTACTTATAAGTTGGCTATAGGGGATCACCCTTTGTGGCTCTAGCACCGCAACGCTGTAATATATAACCTTTGTTGAAGTCTCTACAAAATCATATACAATATCCCTAGGTCCGACTCTCTTCTACATGATGAAGTGCATCGTACTCTACCGTAATTTGAGCTACGTCCATTTACAAATGAATCCTCTCGATTTCCCACTATACCCTCTCTATCAAAAGTTGGTATCACTGTTATGGTTTCTTTATAATTGTTGCCTAAAGGCGGCCCTATTTTTGGATCCTGCTCAACCTGTCTCTACAGGGTATGAACTTTGTTAAAGGCTACGTCAGCCCACAACATCACCATATCCCTTTGTATCTATAAAGTGGCCACCGATGGCCCACCTATTACTAGAATGACCTTGTAGCACGGAACTAGTATCTATGACGACCCCTATGTAGCTCTATCCCCATCCCCATCACCCCGAGACCTACGCCACCATCCTGGACTACCTATTCAGGGGGTGATGGTGGAACCCGTAAAAGTACATGTTGTAACCCCTGTAAGGGCACTGGTGAATCAATGACCCTGCACCACCTATACACAAACCTAATGTATGATAGGTTCTGTTGAATCATTGATATCTTTATTTGGGGAGCTACATGTGGGGCCTGTTGTACTTGTGGTTATTCCTATACCTATTTGTGGCCCTATGCCTCTACAACCTCAGCCTCGGCATCCATTGGGAAAATTTGGGCCCTATCTCTTAGCTATTGCCCCTAAGTCCTATTGTTGTTGCCACTATACTGGGCTTGTTATAACCGCATGCAAAATGGTGATCTCATCATGCGACATCATAGTTGCATACCATGTTGGATAGTCTGTTGTCATCATAGAATCAACAATTTGTGCACGTGCATCCCATACCTATGAGGCACAATCATGGAAACTCGTTTGTGCTACCTTGGGTCAAATCCAAGGACAAAAATCAAATTTATTGCGTGTTACCCATGCGTACCATCTCTTGTCACCTTAGATCCCCGAGCGATGACAAGTTGTCATTGCACTTTGTCTACTCAAGTACCACTCCAAAACATGATTACGGCTACCCATCGGATAGTGCTCAACCTCTATAATGCTCAACTTTGTAGCATCTCCGCATCACTTATATAATTGGTATGGGTGCCGGGTCACCATACATAGTTGCAAATCATCAAAATCTCACATGTAGTAGGAATTTTCTCCCAAGTGAGATCTAATATCAACACCCATTGGCTATCGCCCATAAAGAATGGCTCGTCTAGTAATATAACTCATAAAACACCATGTGGACGTCCAATGGTAATATGATCTTAGGCCCAAAAATAAAGAAGGGTCATAGGACTCAGGATCCCCATCCCTCTGTAAGCAATCAAATGAAACTCCTTGTATAAGTGGTCTAGTATGCAATGACCCCAAGTGAATACCTCTCCATCCATCAATCGATGTATAACTCTTATCAAGCCAAGATGGAAATGCGTACCAGTTTTATCAAGTAGCATGTAACTGTTGATAAGAGCCATAAGGTAAATAGGAATCCATACAATCCTTCTACTCTTGAAACATCTATATAAGTGCATTGTCATACCCTCTCAGAGTATGTCCTCTTGAAAGAACAAATCTTATATATGTCCTATAATCTAGTCACAATGCCCATCATACACAACCAAATTTCCCTGTTCAGGACTCAAAGAATTCAATAAATGTCTTTGAGAGTCACAGTCATCTCTCTAGTTAGTAGCCAAAAAGTCTGGATCTCGTTATGCCATCTCTCTACTAAGGTAATCAGTAGGCTATGATCTAACCTAATCTATGGCAATTGTGTAATGTATGACATACCTATCACCTCGAGCATGACAATCAAACCCTATTTCTTGCATCGGTGAAGGTTATATTGAATGCCCATAAATGTATGTGGCGCTCCCGCACATCCAAAGATTGCAAATACTCCTATAAATCACCCAAAAACACAAAACTTAACATCATTTCTTCTAATTCATCTTCTAAAGTCTTCTAATCACTCATACATTCATCTAATAACTTCTCAAAATCTCTTAATTCCTTCTAAGACCTTCTAAAAACCTGAAGAAAATGCACTAGCGCACTTCATTTTATGTTAGTGCACCTCATTCCACGCTAGCGCACCTCGAGCTATGCTAGCACATGTATTTTCATGCTAACACACCTCAAGCTATGCTAGCGCATGTCTTGTCATGCTAGCACACCTCAGCTATGTTAGCACATGTCTTTTTACACTAGCGTGCTTATTCTAATGTTCATGGTCTCATTTTCACGCCAAAGACGTGAACTTTACTAGGTAAAAATAGACTAACGCTTGTGCCCCTATTTTAATGCTAGTGCACTAGGGTGTAACACTAGCGTGCCTAAGGGCATACACTTGCATTAAAATATAACTCTCTACTAAGCCAAAAATGCACTCGAAATTAAAAAAATTGCTTTACATACGGGGCATCATCTTTGGAGGCCTCCGTGAAAGTGCAACAACATGATTTACACAACAAAATGATAATAAAACTCTTTATATTATATTTCATATGCATGGGTTACATATTTATAGGCCAATATTACTCCTATAATATAGGAAGAAAGTATAACCACTCAAACAATATACACGAGTTATTTTAACAACTTGTAACATACTCACTTTAAATATCTTGCCAAACTCCTATTTACGTGAGTTGTTTATTAACAACTTCACGTATTACAATATTATTACATTCCATATAAATATATTTTCTCATTAATGTGAGCACTAAATATTATTTTCCTAACATTCCCCCTTAGTGTGAACATGGGGAAAACACTGCTGTGTACTTGCTTGCACTGCTCATGATCTAGTGATTTTCACAGGATGATCACAAACCCGATGGATGGTTTTACATACGGTTGACCACGAACCAAGAATGGTGGTTTTACAAATTGGAGTACCACAAACCAAAAGGTGATGGTTTTTCATATGGTTTACCAACAACCAAAAGTGGTGGTTTTGCAAATTGGTTTACCAAAACCAAAAAATGAAGGTTTTCAAGTGGTTTACCTACAACCACATCATGATGTGCCAAGTACTATTATCAGCCCTCATCAATATCTCATTGTAAGGAATAACATAGGAAATTATGTTGAATTCTAATGCTCATACATTACAAACTGAAAACTAGAAATGGAACATTGGGATCATGTTCCCCCTCAATGTGAAATTTCCACTTATTGAAAACAAGAACACTGCAAACTGAAACATACTAAAATTGGAACATTGAACACAACGAAAAACAAATACTCTTACCACAAAAATGCCACCATAACTGGTATGAATCCCCATCATTGGCGACTGACAAGAGGTCATTGATTGACCTCCAACCTCTATTTTCCTCCATCCTCCGATGTATGTGTTGCTAACTTAGCAGGATGTGAACATGAAGCACATTTGTTTCCATATTAAGCATATTCTTTTCTTTCCCCCTGTAATGTGAAACACTTTATTTTGTTAAACGTTGGGTAACACCGAAAATATGTTAGTAAGGATTTTTTATTTTATTTTTAACAATTTTGACAACTTGACTATTTTGACTAATAAAAATGACAATAAACAAATATCCTAAAATTGCTTATTTGACAACAAGACTTTTGATGAAAATACTATTGATATATAAAATGAATCGACATTAATATGTGTGATTAATTGACTCGACTAAAACTTTAATTAATGTTTATTTTCCTAACACAAGGACCACTTGAATAATATTAAGTAAATAAAATATGTGTATTTGACGCAAAAATAATCTTACTAGACTCTAGACTTGAGATTATGGAATATGAAATAGGGCTTACACTCTAATGACAATAATTGACATTATAACCTAAAGACACAATAATGTATACTTATAAAAAAACATTTGTATGAAGCGGATGGTTAAAAATATACCTAACAAAACTATGTTCGAAGACCACAATTTTAACAAGATAAAACCTTTCAATGAAATACATGCAAGGCAAAGCATTGGGCAAGGTGTTTTGGAGGACCAATGCAACGTGGATGTCAAGAAAATGTAGCCGAGGTAATGCAAATATGAATTCAACCAAGGTGACGGAGCTTGTGATCTGTCCTCCACATTTTTATAGTAAACCCGTGTATGTAGGTTGAGACATTCATTAATTATTCGGACCATTGTGATGTTGAGATAGATCATGAGAGGCCAAAGTAAATATCTTTTGAATAACCATTGAGCCAACTTTAGATAGACCAAACTTTGTGCAAAAACATGTCTAGACTTCCAATTCAAAGAAAGTCCTATCGTCGAATTATATTCTCTAGTTTTGTTGAGATGTCGTCTATGTTCACATTTTTTGGCAAACACTCCACTCAATTGCTCCACATGGTTCCAATAGATTCCTCTTGATCACCAATATTCCTTAGAGATTTCAACGTATGGGTGGAACAAAACTTACAATGCACATTCCAAGAGAAGTATAGAAGCCCAAATAATGCGTGTACAAGTATGCCTAAGATAATAAAATGTAGTTGATGGGTGTCATTATTCCTTCATTTAATCAACTCTTGGTTGATTTCATATTCAAACCAGGGGTGTGTCTGAAGCTATATGCAACAAGAAGAATCTTAGTGATCTAGTAATTGATTGTAGGTATTTATTATTTTCATTTTTTGGGGGGTTTTAAGGTGTCTTTAAGATTTCCTAGCCAAATCCTTATTAAAGCTAAACTCTAAGAAACTTGTTGAAATAAAAACTCATTGCTGAAATAAATAAATCTTCCAGAATTGAACATGTTGCTGGAAATAAACACACTCTTGCTAGAATGAAACAAATTTTTGGAAATAAACACACTTTTGCATAATGAAACAAATTCTTGGAAATAAATGCATGTTTGAAAATTTTGTTGAAAATGCTTGCAAAGAAATAAGAGTTTAATCTACAACACCTATAGGAACAATTACGTAACAGATTTCAACTGAAGAATCAAAAGTACTTACAGAATTAATACTTAACAAATTTACACGAATTGCTTAAAAATATAAATACCAATAAAATAAAGGATCTTGTTTCTTGGAGGAGTGGGCCCTTGCTCCACCTTGAATCAGGAGTTGACAAAGTATGATTCTCTCAAAATGAAATGGTTATCTTATTACTGAAATGTTCTATCTTACAAAACTTCATTGTATATCTATATCATATATAACATCTCTATCTTTAATCTATCTTCAGGTCTTTATATATATTTCATCATCCGAAGATGCATTTACAATCATAAGTGTTCAATAGTTTTCCATCCATCTATAGGTTATAGTGAAACAAAATAGTGCTCAAAGTAGATGTGGAATTTAGAAACCTTGTTAGACATACAGTTGTTTGGTCTTACATAAGTATTTATGGAGTGTGAAGAATCAGAAATTTGTTGATTTGTTCCTGATTGGAGGGCCCATTAATTTCTCTATCACCAGATTTTGTCAAAATAAACAGATTCTCATTGATTCGGAACTTTGGAGAAGTTCTGGAACCAAAGGGAAACATTCTGGAACTAACTGTGAAAGTTCTGAAGCTAAGCGCAGGAGTTTGGAACTAAGTGTTGGAGTTCGGAACTAAGTTTGAAGGTTCAAACTAAGCGATAGAGTTCCTTAGCTAAGTGATGGAGTTCGGAACTAAGCCTGGAGGTTCCAGAGCTAAGCCGCATTGAAGCCAATGTTCTCAAAAAGGTGTTGGTTGCTTCATACTTTGCTTATCTGACCGAATGTGACTTGTTTTATTCCAAAAACTGAATTTCCACACACTTTGTTAGGAATTACAGAGTTTTTAGACGTTAGAACTAAATCAAACAAAAGATGGACAATTACATCCTAACTTATACTAGATCAAACAAAAGCCACAAAATGCAATCAAACTTGATTAAAAGGAGAGTAAAATAAGATCATTTATTACACATTGATGAGGCATATTTGGCCTTATCAAGCAGCTATGAAATGAAATATAACTAATGCTTAAGATTTCATAAATTGATCAAGGAACTCTCATGAGTTAGAGCAATTACAAAATTGCATCGCCCCTTGACAATTATTTTAAGCTTTCATTTATCAATCAAAATGACTCACTCTGATACCAGATGAAGGTGCAACAATAGATTTACACAACAAAATGATAATAAAACTCTTTGTATTATATTTCATATGCACATGTTACATATTTATAGGCCAATATTGCTCCTATAATATAGGAAACAAGTGTAACCACACAAACAATATACACGAGATGTTTTAACTCGAACATACTCACTTTAAATCTCTTACCAAACTCCTATTTGCGTGAATTGTTTATTAACAACTTCACGTATTACAATATTATTACATTCCATATAAATATATTTGATCATTAATGTGAGTACTGAATGTTATTTTACTAACATCCCATACTCTCTAACGTGATCTACACGATGTGTACGATTCAAGATATCGAGCCATCTCTCTCGAAATCGAGCAAAAATCTCAAAAGGTAAATAGGGCATAATAGCTCAAATGGTCGCAATGGATTTCATCCCTCCCCACTGCTATTTATACCCTCCCAATCCTAATTCTTCATTTTTCTTGCCCCTGTGGGGCCGATTACTAACTTATTCCTCTATTTTCTTCCCACCACTTACTAGCGTTCCGTCGCGATGATTATTTTAATTAAATGGTCATTTTTACTAACGTTTTCGCCTTCGTTGGGGCATATTTTTGCTTCTCGATGACCTTTTCTTCTCCCTAGGGCATATTTTTGCTTCCCGACGATTTTTGTCGAGTGTACCACACACATCATCATTCTTCTATATCACATTCTTCCCAAAATTTCAAAAAAAAAAAATCACAAACACCGTTAAAAATCTTTTAAAATGGTAAAAATTCAAAAAATTAGTAAAAAAATCCAAAAAAATGGTAAAATTTAAAAAATCCAAAAAATTGCTAAAATTTTCAAAAATCCAAAATTGGTAAATAAATCATTCACACATCCTACACATTCACAAGACACAATGTCCTCAAACATTGAAAATCATCCTACGATATATCTTTATCTAGTGTTCATTATTCTCGCACACAACATACGAGATCATTTTGATCTTCCCTCATTAACAAAGTTGGTTTGCTTGCTATGTTTGTATTCCCTTGCACATCCAGTTGTTTGGGGTAGTTTCATAGTGCATGATTTATTTTTCATGGGAATTTTTTGTCCTTTGCTTATTCACCTTGCATGTATAGTTGCTTGGGGTAGTTTCATAGTGCACGATTTATTTTTCATGAGACTTTTTGTCCTCTCGCTTATTCACCTTGCATGTATCCTTGTTTGGGGTGCCATTTTAACCCTTATCGTATAACTCAAACATTTGTGAACATAAGCTTAATAACAAAAACATCGGTACATTTGTCTTGAACATTGTTTGTTTGAGTACGTTTGTTTGTGTTTGTTTCTTTGTTGATTTGCTTATTTACTTTCTCATACTGCATTACGTTATGTATGTTGCTTTGAGTCAGTCCTTTTGTAATGCACAAATATTAGTATTATGGATTTTCATGTCATTCTACACTTTTGTTGCATGCTCATATTAAATAAAATTCTTCTCTGGACCAATGATTCATTGATCATGTAGCAATATGATGATAAAAATATGCTCCTAAGCCAACTACTATGCTTGTTATCTCCATGTGTGGGTTTCATTTTATCTAACTTTATACTAATCATTTTCCACATTTTCATGATTCTAACAATGGCCACCTAAGCTCTATTGGAATCCCTTTCATCGTTATCACCATTTTTCTTCCACAACACCTAGGCAATAGGGATTATATTTATCCCCCATCCCTCCCTTTGTGTTCTTCTATCCATTGAAACATAGGCTTTTATTTCCCAATCATTTCAATTGTACACAAGCCTCGCTAGGCTCATTTCGCATCTTATTTTTCCTTCTTATTTTTGATCGTTGATCGACCTCTTCTATCACCCCATTGACACTCAAGGGGCATCCTTCATTCTACTAATTTTTCTTATATTCCTTCAAAAATTAATTGTTTGTAATTGTCTACTATCTTTGAAGTGGCGTCGCTTGCATTACACCACACCAAAGAGGGGAAATGTAGACACCTAAATCATGTTGGGGTTAACACTTTGGTTGTCAGACAGATAATATATCAGATCTAAGCATACATGTAAATAAAAGTGTATATTCTACCAGAAGAAATATACAAAACAAGAGATATAAATCAACACTAGATTTAACATGGTTCACCTAGTGTGGGCTACATCCACCAAGAAACAATCCAATCTATTATCCAAAGCTTTGACAAGATATACAATTGAAGATTTACAATCTTCCACACCTCTCAAGTGTACAGTATTGTCTTACTCTCAAGCTTTTACTCCTCCAAGAATTATATCTCTCACAATTATTCTCACAATAATCATCAAATTTTGTAAGTTCTTAATTCTTACTTCTAAACCCTAGCTTTCATGCTTATATAGGTGTATACAAACTTAGGGCACTTAGCCATGTAATTACAATCAATAGATCTACTTTAATACTAAAAATAGATCTAATTCCCGAGATTTAAATAAAACACTCCCACACATGTAACCGATGTCGGTTAGCCCTAACCGATGTCGATTTATTCCTTGCATGACCAATGTCGGTCCCTCCATAACTGATGATGGTTACTATGTTTTCCAGAAAGTTTCATATTGCATGCTAATTTGAAGTAATTGAGCTCCACAACTCAACAATCTCCCACTTGGATATTAATTACTACACCATACTTGTACATTATCATTCTTGGATCCTTCCTTAGCTTTGTTTCTTCCTCTTCAAGTATCAAACTTGAAGACCAACAGAAGTGGAGTGTAGCTCCAACTTCTCCTTTGCTAATGGCTTCGTTAGCATATCCACAGGGTTCTCGCTTGTATGAATATTTTCCATATTTAATTGCCCATCCTCCAATACATGTCGTATGAAGTGATACCTCAATTGAATGTGTTTTGTTCTTGAATGAAATGTTGAGTTCTTTGCCAAATGAATTACACTTTGATTGTCACTGAACAATTTGTAATCATCTTGCTCCTTTCCCAACTCTTCCATGAACCTACTCATCCATATCATCTCCTTGCTAGCCTTTCTGTAGCTACAACATACTCTGCCTTTGTAGTAGACAAAGCCACAACCTTCTGTAATCTTGAAATCTAGCTAATTGTCATCCCACCTACTGTGAAAATATATCTAGTAGTGCTCCTCCTACCATCCAGATCTCCAGTCATATCTAAATCAACATAGCCACATAATGAAATACCTTAACCTCCATAGTATAATTGCATACTAGATGTCCCTTTCAAATACCTGAGTATCCATTGGATTGTTTTCCAAAGCTCTTTACCCGAATTGGCCATATATCTACTCACAACTCCCACTGTATGTGCAATGTCTGGTCTAGTACAAACCATATCATACATGATACTTATAATTGTTGAAGCATGTGGCACTTGTGTCATGTATTTGACCTCATCATGTGATAAAGGACATTGATCTTTGCTCAATTTGAAGTGTACAAGCATAGGTGTACTAACAGTTTTGCATTCTCGCATCTTGAACCTTTCTAACACCCCGTAGATATAATCCTCCCGAGACAAATACATTTTTTTTGTTCTTCATATCTCGTGTATTTGCATGCCAAGGATTCTTTTACAGCTCCTAAATCCTTCATAGAAAATGTGTGAGCTATATTTCCCTTAAGCTCACCAATGTCCTACATACTAGATCCCGTAATAAGCATATCATCCACATTAATATAGATCTCATTTCCAAGCTTCTTGAAATAAACACAATGGTCGATTCACATCTCAAGTAACCATGCTCATGCATAAAACTAGCAAACCTCATGTATTATTACCTTGGAGCTTGCTTGAGCCCATACAAGATCTTTTTCAACCCGCACACTAATTTTTCCTTACCCTTGACTTCATACCCAACCGTCTCTGCTACGTATAAATCTCTTCATATAAATCACCATGAAGGAAAGTCGTTTTCACATCTAGTTTCTCTAAATAAAAATCATATACTATAACTAAACTCAATACAATACGAATAGAAGTCATCTTAACAACAAGAGAAAATATTTCACCAAAGTCAATACATGCTTTCTGTAAAAATCTCTTTACTACAAGCCTTGCCTTGTACCTTTTCTATCCACCCTCTTCTTCCTTGATCTTATAAACCCACTTGTTGTGCAATGTCCTGTTACCTGCTGGTAACTTAACCAAATCTCAAGTCTGGTTATGTTCCAAGTAGTCCATCTCCTCATCCATGTCATGTTCCCCTTTGGACGTGGGTCTTATCATGTATTGTTTCTTCAAAACTTTTTGGTTCAGCATTATCAGTAAATAATAAATAAAATAAAGAAGGTTTAAATTTTTTTGGAGGTTTACTTACCCTTTGTGACCTTCTCACAGGAGTTTGGGGTACCGGAGGCTCATTCTGGACCTCCTAGACATTTTTATCCAAATTTTTCAGTGACCGATGCTGGTCACCTGTAACCGACGTTATTTTTTCTAACCAATGCCGATTTGGCTCTTCTATAACCGATACCGGGATTCTGACATTGGCCGACATCGTTCAATTGACATCGAGTAACCCTGTCGGTATTAATTTTAAATCCGAGAGTTCATTTTCATTCACAAACTTCTCAACCGGTTCATCCTTGGGTACCAAAATTTGATCCCTATACATTCTCTTTTCATTCCATTCAATATCACGACTCCTAATAATTTTAGAATTCTCTAAATCCTAAAAACAGAATCGAAATCACCAGATCCATAACCAATGAAAGTAGCATCTCTTGGATTTTGCATCCAAATTTTTCCTATTTTCCTTATCAATATGCACAAAATATTTTGAACCAAAAACTTTAAGAAAAGAAAGATCTACCTCTTTTCCGGTCCAATCTTCCTCTGGTATTCCTCCATCTAGTGAACTTGAAGGCCCACGGTTAATCAAATAAACCATTGTATCAACTACTTCTACCCAAAACTACAAGGGCAATCCAGAATGTATCCTCATACTTCTAGCATGTTCCATGATTGTCATGTTCATTCTTTCTACAACACCATTCTCTTGTGGTGTTCTTGGAACCATTCTTTCTCTACGTATCCCATTCACTGAACAATAATCATTGAAAGTCTTGCTACAGTATTCACCACCATTGTCAGATCTAAGGCACTTTAAATTTGAATTTGATTCATTCTCAACAAGGGCTTTCCATCTTTTAAAAGTCTCAAAAACATCAGATTTATGTTTAATACAATAAACCCATACCTTTCTTGTAGCATCATCAATGAAAGTAACATAATACTGGGATCTTCCATGAGAAGCTACCTAAGTGGTCCCCACACATTTGAGTGTACAAGCTCCAATTTCTGCTCCTTCTTAGTTTCCCCAACTTTGAGAAATCTCACTCTCTTTTTCTTTCCAAAGACACAATGCTCACATAAATCAAGATCTAAATATTTCAAATCTGATAACTTACCCTTAGCCTTTAAGATTTGCATTCATTTTTTACTCATATGGCCCAACCGATTATGCCACATGCATGCATTTGAATCTGAAGTAGATAATGTAGAAAAAGAATTAGTAACATAGGTAGATAAATATAACATTCCTACCTTCTTACCTCTTGCCACAACAAAAGCACCCTTGGTGACTTTCCAAGAGTCTCCTATAAAAGTAACCATGCAACCAAATTCACCTAGTTGCCCTGCAGAAATAAGATTCCTCCTGAGGCTTGGCACATGCCTCACATCTTTCAATACCCATGTATTTCCATTCTGTAATTTTAGATGAACTTCCTCTTTACCAGTAATACTGCAAGGTTCGTCATCACCCAAATAAACATGCCCAAAATTTCCCTGGACATAATTTCTGAAATAACCCTTATTAGGGGTTGCATGGAAATAAGCTCTTGAATCTAAAACCCATGATTCAATTCTATTATCTAAAGAAATAATAAGAGCATCTTGCATTACCTCTGCTGCAACAAGATTTACTTCTTTACCTTTGTCTAGTTGTTGGTTCTCTTTATCCTTTGACCAAAAATATTTCTTTGCATGTCCTTTCTTTCCACATTTCCAACAAGTAATTCCCTTACCTCTAGATTTAGATCTGTTATCCCTTGACTTTGATTTCCCATTACTCTTACTCTTGGATCTCTCCTGCTTTCCCCGCTTTCTACATTCAAAGCATTCCCAGATGATGATTCTTATGTACTCTTCCTGTGAATTTCTTCATTCAAGATTATACCAACCACATCATCAAAATTCAAAATATTATTAGCATATGTTGTATTACTAACAACCATTACCAAGTTATCCCAACTATCAGGAAAAGAACATAAGAATAAAAGTGTTTTCACTTCATCATCAAATGGAATAGTAATCGATTTTAATTGATTTACTATATATCTGAAATCATTCAAATGACTAGATGCAGATCCACCTTCATGCATCTTAGAACTAAATAGTTTCTTCATAAAATAAACTTCATTTGAAGTATTAGATTTTTCATATAAATTATCAAGATATTTCATTAACCCTACCGTAGAAGTCGCTTCTGTAATATTGGAAGCCACGGATGCTTTGTCAGAGCTCAATCTTATAGATCCCAAAGCCTTTCTGTCAAGAATCTTCCATTCTTCATTATTCATCTTCATACGTCTATACTTCTCATCCAACGGTAATTACAAATCTCTTTAATACAAATAATCATCAATCTGCATCTTCCATAATTGATAATTTCAATTGTCAAACTTCTCTACCTTGTGTTTTGTTTTCTTTTGCCATTGTTGTAGCTCCCACTCAATCAGAAAACCCTCGGTGAGTAATTTTTCAACACACAAAACCCTCAAACAAAGCTCTGATACTAGTTATTGGGGTTAGCACACCGGTTGTACAGATAATATATCATATCTAAGCATATATGCAAATAAAAGCGGATATTCTACCAAAATAAATATACATAACAAGAGATATAAATCAACACTAGATTTAACGTGGTTCACCCAATGTGGGATACGTCCACCCAAGAAAAAAATCTAATCTATTATCCAAAGCTTTAATAAGATATACAATTGAATATTTACAATCTTCTACACCTCTCAGGTGTACAATATTTCCTTACTCTCAAGCTTTTACTTCTTCTCCAAGAATTCTCTCTCACAATTATTCTCACAATAATCATCAAATTTTGCAAGTTCTTCTTAATTCTTACTTCTAAACCATAGCTTTCATGCTTATATAGGTGTATACAAACTTAGGGCACTTAGCCATGCAATTACAATCAATAGATCTGCTTTAATACTAAAAATAGTTCTAATTCTCAAGAGTTAAATAAAACACTCCCACACAGGTAACCGATGTCGGTTATCCCTAACCAATGTTAGTTATTCCTTTCTCGATCGATGTTGATCATAGGTGACTGATTCCGGTCCCTCCATAACCGATGACGATTACTATGTTTTCCAAAGAAGTTTCATATTGCATGTTAATCCAAAGTAATTGAGCTCCACAACTCAACAAATGCCACGCAATTTTAATACTAAAATTGCACTAATTGTCCTCTTTCCCGTCATTTCTATTATAATTAGTGATTTCTCGCTAATTAGGTAATATTCCCCTTCATTTTGTTCAATTAACGACACTTCATTAATTAACTAGAGTCTCCCCATTCCGGATGCCAATTAACGACACTTTGTTAGTTATAATCCTCTTTCAATTAATCAACTACTTATTAGTTAATTAATCCTTTTTAACCTTCTTATTGGTTAAATCCCACTTTCAAATCCTCCAAATCCTATCAATTTCCTTCTAAATCACCTCCAAATGACTTTCTAAGCTTATCTTGGCCTATTAATTAATCCTAGTTGATTAATTAAATCATCTCCAACTCCCATGAGTTGTTAATCACTAATTACTTCTTTTTAATCATGTTTATACCTTTCTAATTATACTTTATCTTTGTCCCGCATTCACTAGGTTTCTAGCTTCTCCCAAATTGGAAAGCTATATATAGAACCTAGTATCCCCTTCCAATCTTACACCACACTTTTGCTAGTGATATTATATGCACATGATAAGGGCATTTATACTTGGAATAACTCATTGATTCTTACATCCATTCTTCTCATAAGAGAGTAGTAAAGGAAGATCCAAACATGGCCATTAAGCCATTTTGGTGAGATTCTTTCCTCTTCATGGAGATAACATTCATTTGATTTCTCATGATCAAGATAGGTTCATAATAGAGAGCAATTATACATACAAAGCACATCAAAATTTCAAAGGGATGGGTTAGAATTTAATTTTTTCATGTTGGATACATTTAGATTAGATTTATCATAATGTTATTGTTGAAATTAACTTGGTTATAGGGATTACTTGGTGTGAATTCCTAGTTTTTAACTTATCCTACTTTTACATACATACACCTTTGTCAACTCCATGCAACTAACAGATGAAAAAATGTGTAATGTGCTTAATAGGATGGTATTAGAGGTAGGGCAAAGGAATTTTGATAAGGATGTCATCATCAAAAGGAGCGACGTGAAATTAGGCTTAAAGATAAGGAGATTAAAAACTCACAAAAGAGTTGAGGGATGCGAAGAAGCACACATAAGATGTTTATGCCAAAGCAGAAATATAATTGTCACCATTACGAGTGCATGCCCTGCATTGGTAAACCAAGCCCAAGATGTGTACTCCTTGTAGTTGGAATATTTGGAGGACCCGGTGCACATGATGTTGTAGGAGAGGAAGAATGGGCTAGGACCGATGACGAAAGAGTTGTCTACGCAGAAGAAGAAAAATAAAGAATAGATGGAGAAGGGTATTACATAATATGAGGCACTTGCTACAGAGGTTAAAGAGGTTGCACGGAGGGAAGAGTGTGTTTTGATAAATACTAGGACTTCACTCCCATTATTAGTTCACATACCGCAGGGTAGGAAGCAAAGTTGAGAAAGATACATGCCAACATGAAGAATAATAAATCCTAGCATAAGAAGGTCGTGGCTATGAAGGAAACACTTGAGGTGAGGATCGAGGAACTCTACACATTGTTCACACGTAAGATGGATACTTTAGAGGGAGTGGCCTTAGAGCTTGAGGTATTAGTCAAGGATCGAAGGAGAAAGTAGACGAGTTGACCCCCACACAAGTGCCCAATGTGGTGGAAGTAGCACTCGACAAAGTCTGTAAGGGAATTACAGGGATGGAAGGAGTTACATAATATATTAAACAAAGAATTTCCATAACTTCTTCCACCTCAGAAGTCCTAAGTATTGAGTACATGCGTAGATGGAAAATTTTCATTCTTTGATTAATTGGGTATATGCACCCCCATTCTTTGTTCTTTATATTCTTTGAGGAGGCATTCTTTGTTCATATTATCGAGGACAGAAAAAACTCCTAGTGTTGGGTAATGTTGGTCTAAAGAAGTGGATAATTGTTAGTGAGCACGTGGATCATGCTTAGAAGAGCACACACAAGTGGCAATGAGTTATGTAAAGAGAAAAAGGGATGCATGAGAGGAATATGCATGAACATAAATCCACTACATCGCAACGCGTGAAAGCACGTGTGTAGGAACATGAAGTAAATATAGGGTGATGTGCAAAGGTGTGGGTAACACATTAAAATAGGTCGAAGCATAAAGGTTTGTGCATATACATGTAGAGATGATGACTCACTGATTTTCAGGATGCGGCTAAAAATAGGAAAGAAAGCAAATGGTGACGTGACACATGCAAGGTTTGTAAATAGGAAAAAGCACATGCAAACAAAGATAAAGGTGATGTATGGAGATAACCTATTTATAGGAATTAAAGCATGTTAAAGAAAGTTATTTATAGCTTGATCTATAGTTAAGACAAGTTGTAAAAAGCATGTAGGTTAAGAATAACTCTCCTATTTTTAGTAAAAACACATGTAAGCGATGAAGGGAAATTCCCCACTGTGTATAAATAGGTAATGCAGTCTTGTAAGTAAGAGAGTGATACATGAGCATGTAACTCTTTGATGTGAGCTGATGCTAAGGTCTGTTTTTTATGTGTGCATGGTCCAACACAAGGATGTAACTACAGTATGGATGTAATCAACTTAATTGTTATGTAATGATTTGTGTTTATGATAGATAATTGTGTTTGAGTAGAAAAGATAACTAGATCTGAGCATGGTATTATGGGAATTCAAATATTTTTAATGATTATGTATGTTGAATTATTTCCTTATTATATGTGTTGCCAAACTTGTATGATGTATCTCCATTCCCGCATGTTATAATTGTTATTATAATTATGTTTACACTAACAACATTTTGTGAGTGAATAGAGGATAAACCTAGTGGTTGCACATGCTTTAGGTGAGCTTTCATACTTTGTCTAGATGAAGTGCTAGTGTGCCTAGCTAAGTATCAAGTTAACCATAAGACTACAATAAGGCCATGGTTCAAGTGTATAGTGCATATTCAAGGTCCATGGAGGCATGTGTAAGAAGACAAGGCAAGAAAGCATGGGCTAACCATGTAACATGATGAGTAATAGATGAATTTGATAATGGATGAGCATTGGAAATCATGGAGGAGGTCATTATAGAGGTGTGTGCAAATTTTGAGGCCAGGAATGAAGGAAATGCATGAAAACTTGTTTTAGGCTCTACCGAGCTCTCAAAACATTGTTTTCCAGCTTGATGGTCAAATTTGAATGCCCAACCATACTTGTCGACTTTGCATGGGGACCCATCCTTTTTGTTTATGTTAAGGCATAGAGCTAAGAAGATTTTCCAAGTGGAATGGGTTCATTTGGTTGTTAGAATTTTATGAACCATTATTAAGAAGCCAAGTGGGTTTAAACCCTTGTAAAACCCTAGTCTTGTAGAGATGGACAAAATATGAAAGGTTTGGCCATGTAATGACTTGGGAAGGCTAGTATGAAGGTTCAGGCATGTAGATAATTCATCAGAGCTCATTTTGGTGGTATTGGCATGTTCAGGGTGGCACGAGAAGTTATAACAAAACCTTTGTTTTGTGAATATTTGCATGTATAAGTATGTGTTACGGGGTTCGTGGAGAGAAACAAATTGATAACTCGAGCTTGGTATGTGAGCTTAGTGCTCATGAAAATTTTGGTACAAGTTCTATGCAAGAAATTGGTGAAACCTTTCTCCCAAAGTTGCTTACCACTAATGGTCTAAAGAGGTAAAAACCAGTCACGAAGGTCTAAAAGGGTTTTGATATAAATGCATGATGTATTAGTGAAATATGAGCATGGATAGTTTGTTGAGGTCCCTCATGATGTGTTTGAGCTCACAGTTTGATCAAAAGTGGTGTATTTTGGCTTAAGCTCTAATGGCCTAATCAACCCAATTAGGCTTGTCAAAAGGGCTTGTGGAACATGTATAGAAGTATGGATTTTCGCATGTGACATATGCATGTGAGTGCTCGAGGATGAGTGTCAAGATGTTAGTGAAGTGTTCCATGCATTGGTAGAGTGTGGAAGTGGATTTTGAGGTGTTGGAGCTTAATAAGCTCGAGACCGGTTTTTGAGTTCTATAGAAGGATCGAGCGGTTTCAAAGAAGGGAGTGCTTTGGGGTCTTGTGCCCTGAATTGGTGGTTAATATGATTTGAACATGAGTTGACTAAGGTTGAGAGATTTATAGTGATGTGACATATGTGTCTTGGAGATGTGATTTTTTGTATGAACTAACTTATTCTTGAATACCTATTCTTGAGCATTATCAGCATGCTTAAGCGAGGTAAGAGAGATGGAGGATTTGAGGCCTTATGCCCTATTTGATAGTGTCTCATGGATTTAGAGAGTGAGATAGGATCATGTTGCATCAGTACATGTGCCCAAGAAGTCTTGACAACATGGTTTGATATGAGAACATGTTTACTTTTGAAGAGTGACATATTAGGTGCATAGACCTAATAGGCGGTGCTTTCCCAATGGAGTGATCCATGTTAAAGATGGAGGTTTCAGAGTTACTTGTGTTTGTATATGGTGTTTATAGGATTTTGATGACATGTATTGAGCTAATGGAATCTTGGTGGAGCTGCCTTGTGTCCTTGAAGTTCAAATTATGACCGTTGGGAGAGATGACTAGTGTTTTAGGCCTAGTTGAGCATGTTTGTGTTTGTAAGGCTTATGCCAACCTAAAGTTTCATGTAATATCATTTGATTATGTTTGTAATGTGTTTTATTATGTTGTATATGACTTACCTTGTATGGTCTAATGGTATTTTCCGACCTAGAGTGGTTTGTGGCATGAGTCATGTATATAAAGCAAAGTGTAAAGCTCATTTGAGGGAGTTAGAGATATAGAGGTTTGAGCGAGCAAGAGGAAGTGTGTTAATATGTCGAGGGCTCTAGAGAAAAGCATATAGGAGGCATGAGAAGATGATAAGATCATAGGAAGAAGCTACTAGGTCACTTGACCTAATTTTCACTATAAGGTGCATATGTGAAGCGAAAGAGAAGAAGGTATGTTTTGAGGATTGTATGAGAATGAGTGATGCTTGAGAAAAGATGAGGTCTTAAGGACCATGTGATAAGGGTATAGGTAGTGTCATGATTATCTAGTAGGGGCAGAGAGTGTGAAAATCTAGGTCATATGATCTAATCAGTACATATGAGTGCATACATGAGCTAAGAAAGAGAGAGAAGTTTTAGAGGGTTTTGAGTGAAGAGGGTTGAAAAAATGATCACAATCAGTTGGTTGAGCAACAAGGACATTAAGTGATCTTCATATCAGGTGGCTAAGTGGGTTTTTGGTCATCTTTGGGGGTTGTATCCTCCTTGTAGAGTGGGTTCTCTACTAAATAGGGGTTGGTGCTCCTTATGGGGTTGGTGCCTCACTAAAGTTGTAGGGTTGGTGCTCCTTGTGAAGTGGGTGCTTCACTAAAGAAATATCTTGTGTTGTGTAATATACATAGGAGTCCTTTGTGTTGAGTAATATATGCAAAGGTTCAATGGTTTTTCTTCCCCTTGAGGGTTTCCCACATATATCTTGTGTCATTGTGTCATTTTCTCATGTGTATGTTTGAATGTGCATGGTCTAATCATCTTAATGCTTAAAGGTTTATAATTGTGCATGGTTAATTGAATGAAATTTTTAAAGGACTGATTCACCCCCTCTCAGTCATTGTGCTTCCAACACTTCACCCATATTTGGATGAACTTTAGACTCACAATATCCATCATATCCAAGTGCGATCCTTGTTTTGTTGGCCATTTTGGAAAAAAAAAAAAGGAATTCATGGACACGTAGTTGGATCAGATGGTGACATTTCATTCTCTCAAGAATATGGGAAAATAATAGTTATTAATCACACTTTAGTTCCTCTTCTACAAATATAGAACTATGTGTATGCTTGCATTTGGGACAATAATGTGCTTTATAGTCAACGTGCATAAAATAGATTTATTCACGAGTTCTATAGGGTATAGTCCATTCCAGACATGTTTTAGGTTCCATTCGGTGTCACCTCTAGAAATATCCTACTATGCACCAATAGGAACCTGAGTTGCACACATAGGAAATGGAAGAACATAAAACAAAAAGTTTCTACATCAAATATAATCTATTCATTGGATAGCTCAAAAAAGTATCTCGTACTCTCGATAGAAGTACAAATAACACCAAAACAACCATCACACACCTCATGCACTATGAAATTTCAATCAAGTATGGTTTCATCTTCAAAAGGAACCCTTCAAGGTCCACACAAAAATATCATGCAAATGCATTATGGTCCTTATATAATTTTTGTGTAGCGTGGGAGTACATATTTGTTCTTGACCCCCTATACATGGGAATGTATAGTAATTAATCTATAACTCCTCAAAACTTACTTCCCTCCACTTCTTTAACTAACAATGGCACAAAAAAATCTTGAACACTTGTGCCACAAAAATAAGATCAATTTATTAAAGTGACATGCACATGCACCCATCAAGGCACACATCATACACAAATCAAATTGTTTGAGTGGCTAAAGCAAGGTTGTATGTTGATCAAACTAAGTGGTACAATATTCAACAACTTCAATCGTATTTCCCTTAACTATAAAGAAGATGCAACGTGGAACATTACTCTTTAAGAAAGGATTAATGGCTCATACATAACCATGTACACTTCTCCTTTATGCAACCGTGCATGCTACATAATTCTCACTTTGAAGTTCCTTCTTGCATTGCACCTTGCATGCGCACACACTATAATTCTTGTGTCTTCCTTATGCATGTCCACATTATGGCACAACACTTGAATCCTACATAGATCATTTTAATCCTTGCATACACTCTATGACAACTTGTGCTCCATGTAAATCTTGCCTCATTACAACACATGTACATCCATGGGACCCGCATTTCAATGAATTGACATATCAAAACAACCACATGGAAAATCCATCCTTTCAAATCACACTTTTAGTTTTGTAGCACAAAGAGAAAACCTCTCAAAGTAACCACCTAAATGAGAAGATCAACTACCATGCACTTGGAAGAAGTTTAACTATCACATAATTTTTGGAAGACAAAATGACTCTTAATTGTTTCTCTTTATAACTATCTTTAGTTGTAACTAACTTCTTGTATTGACATTATAAATATGTAATAGATTCATCAACCAAAGGTTTGAAAACCTTGAGAGCCAAACCAAAAAATTAGTGCTTATTGACATGCCCCGAATATCCAATATTTCTTTTACACATGTATATGCACTTTCATTCTAGGAAAACCAAAGAAGGTGTCTTCCATTATTATCATAGGAGCCTTTTATACTAGCCTTTTTGTAACATTATACACATATAGTTATTCCTTATTCTCCATTAATGAATAGAAGTTTCAGTTCCTATAAATCGACTTCTACTTATGAATGTGTGTTTTGGTTTATTGATGTGTTACGCCCTTAGTCCTATAGCTTATATTGGATATGTAGTGTTGACTTGTGGCTTACATAATCTCTTTTCTTGTCATATATTATTCATTTATCCTTTCATATGTTTATCAATTCGGCCTTGGTGTTGTCTATAGCATATGATTGGTATATATAGGTGGTAATGTGGAGTAGTTAATCATCATATTGAGCATTTGATTCTTATTATATGGTTTGAAGGTTTCCCCCTCAAAGTGGCCAAGCTATTCTACTTTCATATTGAGATCATTTATCTGCAATCTTGTGTTATTTGGTGTTCTGTTGCTGCTGATAATCAAATTTATACTATTAATTTCAATACAAGTGGTATCAGAGCTTGATCTCAGTTAGCGCTACATCAAACCCTGAGTGTGAAGGTTTTGCTATATCTCAAAATTGGTAGTGAAGTTTTCTGTAATATTTTTTTGGTTAAGTGAAATCAGTCAAGTAAGATCCTCTCCAAATTTCAAACATTTTTGACTTGTTTTACAAAAGTTATAGCGGTTTTATGTTTTTTCATAATTCGGTTACCTAGGTTGCAAATTTTGGATTTTTTTAATTTTCTTACATTTTCATAAATATTTCCAAAAATTATCTAGGGTTGGTTTATTATTTATTATTTCCTCTATTCATCTATAAAATTTACAAAACCCAAAACCCTAATTTTTTTCCCTATTCTGTCTACCCCGAGTCCCAAACCCTACATTATGACTGGTAGATCAACTCGTGGCCAAGGGAAAGGTTAATAAACTCCAAGAATGACCCCATACAAGAATATATGGATTTAGAATCTTTTGGTTTTAGGAGTATCTAATTTAGTCATCCAAATTCAGAAAGGGTAAATAATATGGCAATGATGACCTCGATAATGAGCTTCTTCATCTGAAAGGTAGCCTTAGGGGTGAAATTTAGACGGATTTTCAATCAATGAAGCAGGAGTTATTTCGAGCTCTTTCAAACAAAAATCCCAATTCCAATCATATGGGTTCCTAGCAATACTCACATAGGTCCAAATCACTCCAATCAAGGAGGATCCTTTACACATTCAAGTACATCTCCTCACCAATGACATGGCATTATTCCAAAAGTGGAAATGTGTAAATTTGATCAAAAAAATCTGCTCAATGGGATTACCCAAATGGATAATTTTTGTGCTTTCCATCAGATCCCATCGGGACAAAAGGTGACCATGACATCCTTATATCTAGAACTTGACCAATTTGTCTAGTATCATTGGTTATGTGCTCAAAGGCAGAATAATGTTCTAAGTGTCACGTGGACTGTTTTCACTGAAGAGCTTCAAATACACTATAGTTCTAGTGTGTCAAAGAATTACTTATGCCAATTGGAAAAGTTATGACAAACAACTTCAATAAAGGAATATGTCCATCAATTCCAAAATATTTCCTTGCATGTGGAGGATATTATAGAAGAGTATTTGAATGACCTATTTCTTGGGGGTCTTAAGGACCACATTAAGCATGAGGTGTGCATGTTTAATCCACTCAAGGTTTCTAATTCTATTATCATGGCGCGTAGGGTAGAGGAAAAAATCACTAACATAAAAAATCGTAGCACCTTGCCTCCATCGCACCTCGACCGAGTTGAGTGACACCTCAACAAATTAAAGAAAAAAGAGCAAAAGGGTTATGTTTTAACTGTGATAGAAAATATGGACCAAATCATAAATGTGCTGAGAAAAAATTGTTCTACATTGAAGGGATCGACGATGAGGAATAGTATGAGGAAACATCAAACGAGGAAGTGGAAAAATTAGAGGAATAATTTGAATATCCCCAACCCACTATCTCATGCCACGCTCTATTAAGTATTAGTACTCCACAAACCCTTCAGGTCATGGGTTATCTTAAGAAGAAAAAGGTGACAATATTGATTGATTCAGGGAACACACATAATTTTATCAATCATAAGCTAGCAACAAGGCTAAATTGTTTCATTTATCTATCTCCTAAATTTCAATTAATGATCGTAGATGGTGAGATAGTCCAATGTTAGGAGTAAATGTCATAAAATCATACTTATGATGGGTGACTACACATTGAAATCTACTGTGTTTTTCAGTCCCATGGGTGGAGCTAATATTGTCTTAGGTGTTTAATGGCTCACAACTTTGGACACCATAGAGCTAAATTTCCAGGAATTGTTCATGTAATTTCATTCTGAAGGTAAACAATTTGAACTTTGAGGACTACAAGAAAAAACTCCTCAGGTGGTTAGTTCTTACCAAATGCAGAAGATTCTTAAAAGGGGGATGAAGGATTTGTAACACGATTGTTCTCCATGGAAGTTCAACCACCAACGATGGTAGTGCATCCTGATCTTCAGAAGGTTATTGATCAACATGCAATTGTCTTCGAGGATCCTATAGGATTGCCTCCTGAAAGAGATCATGATCATGCCATTTAGTTAATTCCAAGAAGCCAACCCCCCAACATCAGGCCTTATAGATACCCATATGTGCAAAAGAGTGAGATTGAGAAGATGGTGGAGGAAATGTTTGAAATGAGCATTATTCATCACAGTGAGTGATTATTTTGCTCCACTGGTGATGGTGCGCCGCAAGGATGGAAGATGGCGCATGTGTCCAGACTATAGAGAACTCAACAAGTACATTATCAAAGATAAGTTTCCTATTCCTGTCATTGATGATTTAGTAGATGAATTGCATGGTGTAATTTATTTTGTAAAACTAGATATGCGTTTTGGGTATCACCAAATTAGAGTAAAGAAAGAATATATTCATAAGATAGCCTTCAAAACTCATCAAGGGCATTATGAATTCATCATGATGTATTTTGGTCTTACTAATGCACCATCCACATTTCATAGTTTGATGAATTTAGTATTTAGACCATTCATGCGCAAGTTTGTCTTGGTATTTTTTGATGATATCCTCATCCACAACAAATCCCTGGGAAAAACATTTACATCATGTCAATACATTATTGGAAGCCCTAGGAAACATCAACTATATGCCAAGCCTCCGAAGTGTTCTTTTTGGGGGTATAGGAAGTGGAATAATTGGGCCATATTATCTCTTGTGAAGGTGTTAAGGTGGAGCCTCACAAGATCCAGTGCCATGGTGGAATGGGTAGTCCCAAGAAACCTCAAGCATTTGCGAGGTTTCGTGTCTCACAGGTACTATCACGATTTTTCAAAAACTATGACTGTGTAAAGCAGCACCAATTACAATTTTTTTGAAGAAATAATCCTTTCATTGGAATGAGGAAGCTTCTAGGGCCTTTGAAAATCAAGGTGGCAATGTGCACCACTCCAAGATTGGTAACTCCTTCGGAGTTGAATGTGATGCTTAAGGAAATAGGATCGGGAGCAAGACTCATGCAAGAAGGACATCCCATAACATTTGAGAGCCGCCAAATAAAAGGAAATAATTTGTTGAAGCCCACCTATGAGAAGGAAATGACAATAATATTACATGTCGTCAAAAATGGAGACCATACTTGATGGGTAGACACTTCAAGGTAAAAATTGATCATGATAGTTTGAAATACTTCTTGGAACAACGACTATCTTTAGAAGAGCAACAAAAATGGGTCACTAAGATGTTGGGGTATGAATTTGAGATTATTTATAAGAAAGGGAAGGAAAATGTGGTCACCGATGCTCTATCTAGGAGGGATGAGTCCACATAAGAATTATTATGTGCCATCTCTATACTAAAGGCAGATTGGGTAGATCAAGTAAGGGAAGAATGGCATAAATATGCAACAACCCATACTCTCGTTTAGAACCTCTAGACATATCCAATTATATCAAAAGAATTTATATGGAAGGGGGATACATTGTGGTATAAAGATAGGTTATATTTGTGTAAGAACTCTACACTTAAACACCATTTTATTTCAGAGATCCATTCTTCTCCACTAGGTGGCCATTCTGGGTTCTTGAAAACTTATCATAGAGTTCAACATGATTTATTTTGGGAGGGTTTGAAAGGAGATGTTCAAAAATTGTGGTTGAATGTTTGGTGTGTCAATGTAATAAGGGTGAGACCATTAAGACACCAAGTCTCCTCCAACCTTTTTTTATTCCTAACAAGAGATGGGAAGAGGTATCGATGGATTTCATCACATGATTGCCTAAATCAAAAGGGAAAAGTATCATCATGGTTGTGGTGGATAGACTTACCAAGTATGCTCATTTTTGTGTCATGGATCATCCTTTCATAGCTAGTACAGTTGCCATCTCATTTATGGACACAGTTCAAAAGCTCCATGGCACGCCCAAAATTATAGTAAGTGATTGTGATATGATATTTACAAGCAATTTTTGGACTGATTTGTTCTCTTTTTGGGTACCCAATTGACCCAAAGTTCATCTTATCATCCTTAATCAGATGGACAAACTAAGGTGGTAAATAAATGTTTGGAGGGATATCTTCAATGTTTTACTTCAAATAAACAAGAACGATGGGTGCAATGGTTGTCACTTGCTTAATGGTGGTATAATACTTCATTTCATACCTCCTCTAAAATGTCTCCATTTCGGCACTTTACGGGTACCATCCTCCATCACTCATCTCTAGCTTGAAGTTCAAACCGAAGGTGAGAGAAATCAAAGATCACATTCAACACTAGCACGAGGTACTCTCTAGTCTTAGAGAGAATTTGGCAAGGGCACAAAACCACATGAAGCAACAGGCTAATCAACATCGTAGTGAGCGAAACTTTGAAGAGGGTGACTTTGTTTTTGTATGGTTGCATCCATATAAGCAGTTATCATTAAAACAACAAAAGAAGGATAATAAGCTTGCTCCTAAATACTATGGTCCTTACCGAGTGTTGCGAGAAAAATTGGTAGTGTGGCATATAAGTTGGAGCTCCCTCCAAGAAGTAAAATACATCTAGTCTTCCATGTTTCTTGCTTGAATAAAGTTATTGGGAAACACATTTCCACCCAATCAAGTACTTCCTGAATTGGATGAGGAAGGAAGGATCATATTAGAACTTGAAGGTATTCTTCAGACACACACCAAAATATTAAGGACCAGAGTCATTACCAAGTACCTGATCAAGTGGAAGAATATGAATATTGAGGATGCATCATGGGAGGATGAAGCATTTGTGCAACAACATCCAAGGCTTCCCAACATTGGGGACAATGTTGCTTTGAAGGGGAGGGGCATGTTATGCCCTTAGTCCTATAGCTTATATTGGATATGTAGTGTTGACTTGTGGCTTACATAATCTCTCTTCTTGTCATATGTTATTCATTTATCCTTTCATATGTTTAGTAGGTCGACCTTGGTGTTGACCATAGCATATGATTGGTATATATAGGTGGTAGTGTGGAGTAGTTAATAATCATATTGAGCATTTGAGTCTTATTGTATGGTTTGGAGGTTGCCCCTCAAAGTGGTTAAGCTATTCTACTTGCATATTGAGATCATTTATCTGCAATCTTGTGTTCTTTGGTGTTCTATGTTGATAATCAAATTTATACTAGTAATTTCATTACACAATGTAAGTTTATATGTGCGCACTCTCTTAACCTTCGTAACTATCTCTAAGCTATCCCCTTGACATGGTCATGGGCTCCATGTTCTAGATCACTAGAGAATTTATGGAACACCAAAAATACATAAGAGGAAGTTTTATTGAGATCGATTTTCACCACCAACTCTCCCACTTAAGAGCTTGCAACATACTTCCTAAGTTAAAATTATGCATTCAAGATAATATTTTTATAAATATATGTAGCTTGTCCATATATACATGTTTAAGGGCAATATGTGTGTTAGTGTCAATTTCTTTATTTAAGTTGATGAATTTGCGTGCTATAAGTTAGAAGCTTCTTTAAAACAATATATAAAAAAATTGGGTATTGATTTGGAGAAAAAAACATTGGGTATTGATTTGGAATACAAATATCCTATAATATAGATAAATGGATTTAATTTAAATTGCATCACATATATCCATAAACATTAGAATCATGTTTAAACATATGTAAACCAGATCTAATTGATTAGTCCACTACCAATACAATAAATGATAAAGGGGTTTATGCTCATCGAATCATGAGAGTGATCAAGAAGCGATCATCGTGGTGTGATAGTGGAAACAAGTGCACATGACAAGACAAATCTAACCCACAAAACTTAGAATATTGTTTTAGTCAATGTTCCTACTAACTAAGACTAAACAATAAAAGTTCTTATAACCATGATTGCATAATCAACATTCTTGGAAAAGTGTAGACACTATAAAGCTGATTTGACGATTCTACTCCCCAAGTTTGGGGCTTTTAAAAACATCATTTAATATTATGAAACTTCACTCCAATTATCGAGAATTTTATCTTCTTTAGAACCCTAATAGGACATCTAAGAATACACCATGATTGGGGAAAGGAATTTTGGGGGCATGTGTTCAAAGTCAAAACCGAATTTTAAGCGTAAAGTATTTGTGAGGAACCCTCGATGATAGACAATATTTTATACAAAGTAAAATGTAATGTTTCATCTCAAGAATCTAGTATAATGCAAATGTCTCTATAAAACCTTCAATTACACAACATATGCTTAATATTTTTAGTATTTACTAGATGTTCTTCATATTTCCATTACATTTTCTACATGCTTGAACATAAATGCTTATACCTCTTAATGGAATAAAATCTTGTCCTATATGCACTAATAGACTCCTTAAATTCAAATTAGGGTCTTATTTTCACAACAAACTCAACTCGGGATACCTGTAGGATGAAGCGAATATAAGGAGGATGGAGAAATCTTTATGCACTCCAAAACAGGTGCAAGAATGTTGAGATATGAGATTGGATGAGCACGGGTGGTCCTTTCTAGGTTACTTGTCATGTTGGTGGTGTTGTATGGTTGAGAGGTATGAGCTAGTGGAATAACAAGTTTGAAATGGAGACAAATAGAAAGGATCCAAAGGAGATTGATAACAAACAATTTCAAAATCAACATTACATTACCCTACCAAATCATCCTAGCTAAAACAAGGGCCTTACCTCAAGAGGCAACAATTATGACCAAGCTTATATGTTGCTTTAAATATTAGAAAACAAGAAGGCCGATATATGGCTTAAGGCCGCAAAAGGTGAATAATTACACAAATGAAAGAACATGTGGATGAAACCAAACCACAAATGGATGAAAAAATGAGATATCAACCTAGATGAATGTCCAAATGTTAACAAAGGCATAAAAACTATGTGAATAAAAAGTTTAGAATGAAGATACAGAGGAAGAAAACGAGTAGGAAGTGTTAGCACTATATCACAAAGTTAAACCCAACTTATGAACATTATGGAAACACTTGTATAGGGGCTGAAATTGAATAGAGGGAAAATATCTTCATTGCTCACCAAGGACTAACTCCCACAAGACAAGAAGATGGACAACACTTAAGGAACCATGGGAAGGGAGGAATTGTATTCTATGGAATATAAGGGCAACCTGAAACGAATGAGCATTTCATCCTTGAATGCCCAAGGTACATAGACATTAAAGCCAAGTATGAGGAAATTTTAAGAGTTGATTCCATGATAAAGCTATTCAAGGAAAGTAAAATAAAAGGGTTGGGGGAGATGCTAACTCAATTTAACAAGAAGAGGTGCAACCTTCTAAAAGCCGCTACTAAGCCCACAAATGTTTAAGCAGTTGGAGTTTTTAGTAGTCCCATAAACTTTCAATGTTGTGGACATAATTAAAACTATTTTAGCATGCAAGCCGACACCCAACATGTGAAAAAGTAGATAACATGAGACTACAAACTATGGAGAACCTTTAATGGGTCAAAAGGGAACACACCTTGAAACACATCGTCTATGTTCTGGGAGAAACACTAGAATAAAAGAAACATGGAGAGGGGGAGGAAAGAGAAAGAGGAATTAGAGAAAAGAAGAAGCAAACACGAAAGAAACAATTATAAATGAAATCATGCCAATAAAAACCTAATCTAAACCAATAATTAAAAAATACACAAATAAACTAAGATAATTCGAACTAAAGGAGGAGCCATTGTCACGCATCTACATCTCTTCATTATAAAGAATATGAGTGTGCTATATTTATTAACGAAATGAAAGGAAAGATTTTAATAACATCCACAAAACCAAACAATTTATATGACCAAGAGCAACAACAAGACCAATCCAAGCCAACACAACAAACTAACATATACGGTAGACTTATTATTCTTGCTAAATTTCTAGCCCCTTAAGGTACTAGGTACTTAACCATGGGCTAAAGAGGAACGTTTGAAAAATATCAAACCTTTTGTAAAAACATGGAGCCCACTTAGGTATTTAATGATGGCCCCACAAAACATATTTGAAAACATACAAGGCCCAACGTTCAAGAAAAATAGAGCCGAACCCAGTTCCCGTGTAAAAGGTTAAGATGAGATCCAGGCCGTCCATTTCAAATTTCAAATTTATAGAAGAGCAAGGGTCCTTTATTTTCTCCCGCTCACAGAACTGTATTTTATTTTCTTTCAGAGAAGAGGAGAGAGAGGAAGTGCTCCGCCTGTAGATACTGTTTGTTTCTTCCGAAGAAAATGGTTGTGGAGAAAGAAAAGAAGCCCAAACAGAAGCGGCCATTGCAGCCCTGCAACAACAATGACAGCAACATCATTAATGGTAAGCCCTTCAATGAAATTTTTAGATGATACACATTTTTGCTAAGTACCCTTATATAGGATTTTCCACCATTATTAATGATAATTCCTTCAAGTTCTTCAACGGAGATTTAAGTTGATAAAGATTCTGCTAAATACCCTAATTTAGGAATTTCCATATCTTGGATTCAAGCACGTTTTAGAGAAACGACAGTTTTCATTTATGAGTCTGAAATCCTCATTCGTGCGAATCTCACAGGAAATGGTAACGGCAGCGGACCTCAGAAGACAATTGAAGAAACATACCAGAAGAAGAGCCAGCTGGAGCACATCCTGCTCCGTCCCGACACATACGTCGGGTCCATTGAGAGGCACAAACAAAATCTGTGGGTGTATGATGATGATACCATGGTGCAAAAAGAGATCGAATATGTGCCGGGGCTGTACAAGATCTTTGATGAGATTCTTGTGAATGCGGCCGATAACAAGCAGAGGGACCCCTCAATGAAGAACGTGAAGGTGGAGATCAGCGTGGAGGACAACAGGATCAGCGTCTTCAACGATGGAGATGGCATTCCTGTAGAGATTCATCAACAGGAGGGCGTGTATGTGCCCGAGCTCATCTTTGGCCATCTCCTCACCTCCAGCAATTACGACGACAATGTCAAGAAAACCACGGGTGGAAGGAATGGGTATGGTGCCAAGCTCACAAATATATTCTCAACCGAGTTTGTTATCGAGACTGCTGATGGGAAAAGGCAGAGGAAGTATAAACAGGTACTTTAACTTGTATCCTAGGGTTTCACTGTTTCTTTCTCCTTTTCCTTCACCATTTTATTAAAGTCGTGGAAATTTCTACTTTCGTTTGACTTAGATGCCATTACTGAGGCAGATCCCTTGAGTCAAATTCAACTGGGACTTGCAGCGGACTTGTCTGTTGGGTACGGTATTTAAAGATGTGGTAAATTATCCTTTATGTACGTTTGGCTTAGATGCATGTCTTTTTGGTCAACTTCACTGGGAATTGCAGTGTCTTCACCACACCACACCCAGTGAATGAATGAATGGATGAAAGTTTTTAATGACGTCCACAAGACCAAGCAGTTTATGGGACCTAAGGTGCAAATACAAACTAGGCAGCCAAACATAAAAAAGATGTCCAAAATAACTGCTACTTATGCCTTTCTTCCATTTCTTTTCTAATCTCGATTCTTTTGCTATGAATGTTGATCAAGAAATCTGCAGTTTTTTGCCACCCTTTCCTCTTCAAACAAAGTTGTAAGATCATCCACTGTTAAGATATCCACATAATTGCTCCGTATGTCCCTGTAAGCTACACATTCCATGACGAAATGCCATTCTGATTCCACCGAGCCTGACATGCAAAACTGACAAACCCTTTCTGACCACTCCTCTTTGGGCATTTTCCATCTCCCAGTTTCACACCTAAGATGATGTGAACTAGTTTTTAGTTGCGCAATTAACATTTTAGCCTTCCACTTTATCATCGCTCCAATATAGTGTTTTTGCCCATGATCACATGTGGGATTAAAATTCTTGACATAGTATTCTCTTTTTCGTCCAAGCTGCTTATTCCACATGATATTTCTGAATTTCTCTCTCACATAATTTTTTATTTCTTCGTTAGTGTTAGGACACTCTTGTATGCTAATGCCCCATTTGCTCATCCACTCGTGTTTTGCTTCATCCAAGTTTTGCTTAGTGAGTTGGATATAGTATTTAAACCGATTTTAATATGTTGTCACATTTGAACGTAGGCCCATGCTTTGGAAATTCAAATGTTTATTACCACTCTAGCTCATCTCACGTGACTTCCTCCTTCATTGATCACCATCCCCACTCTCTATAAAGATGTGGTGGTCTGGGGGTTTGAAACAGTTTATGTTCTTGTTTTCCCTCTCTTGCGTTGTTTTATTCATTTCACCTTTGAATTTTTTCTGTTTAAGTGCTTTCATATCCTGGCGTTTTCTTACCTCAGCATTTCTCTAGCACATTTCAATTTACACTTTGAAAAGGACAATGGGCAGAAGCAATAAAGCAGGACATGAGGCTGTAATTTTGAGTCGGAAATTACCAAAAGCTGTTCCTAATTTATGCCTTGTTTATAATTCATAACTTCATTTTTTTTTTTAATGTAGTGGTAAATTACCTTTACCTTCAACTTAGCTGCCAATACTGAGGAAGATCTGGGTGGATCTCTTTGATCAAATTCACCTTGCAGTTATGTTACATCTGCATTTTTAGTTTATCCTCTCTTGCTTTATTTTATTCATTTTACTCTAGTAAATTTTCTTGTTTTAAGTTCTGTCATAGGTTACAGTTTACACTTTTATTACCCTTGTTCTCCTGCATTCAACTTTGTTAGGAAAAATATCTAATGTGAAAATTATATGAACGATATTTTTTTGCTGTTAGTTTGCACTAGATTTGAAAATTAAGATATAAAGAACAGGTGCTGCTGTCATTTTAAATTTACATTTTCGATTTGAATTTTCCATTTGAAATAGGTTTTGTGGCTTCTATTTCTTTTGTTGCAAAACATTTATAATGATGTCTATTTTTGCTTATTCTAATTTATCTCAATATTTTTCTTTTTCTATTTATGTTGTCAAGGTTTTCAAAAACAACATGAGCAGCAAATTAGAGCCAACCATTACCAAGTGTGGCGGTCATGAAAATTGGACAAAGGTCACATTTAAACCTGATTTGGTGAAGTTCAACATGACCCACCTAGAACATGATGTGGTTACCTTGATGAAGAAGAGAGTTGTTGATCTTGCTGGATGTCTTGGGAAGGGCGTTAAGGTTGAACTCAATGGAAAATTCTTGCCTATCAAGAGCTTTGAAAACTATGTTGATCTCTACCTGTCTCAAGCTGATAATTCTGAATCCAAGGCGGACAAAAGGTTTTAAATTGCCAATAACCTTACATGTTTTAAAACATATAACTCAATGTTTGCATTTTTGCTATGTAGCAGGTCTAAATGTTTTTGTTTGTTTTTCAGACCTTATGAAAAAGTAAATGATAGATGGGAGGTTTGTGTGACGTCAAGTGATGCACAGTTTCAACAGGCATGATAAATCATGCCATGTCAATGTTCTGCTTTGTTTGAATTCATATAGATTTTATCTCTCTTAATTCTGTGAAGCTTCTTTAGGAAGTTGATGTTTGTTGGTTTTTAGTTAGCACAATTCTGGTTTATGCTCTCCATGAATATATTTGGATGTCCTTTTGTTCAGGTCAGCTTTGTAAATGGAATTGCCACTATTAAGGGCGGATCACATGTAGACTATATAGCAAATCAGATAACTACCCATGTGATGAACATTGTAAAGAAAAAGAACAAGAATGCTGCTGCTACTTTAAAACCACATGCAGTCAAGGGCCATTTATGGGTCTTTGTCAATGCTAAGATTGACAATCCTGCTTTTGACTCACAAACAAAAGAGACACTGACAACTCGCCATAATAGTTTTGGTTCTACGTGCGAGCTTACTCCTGCCTTTTTGAAAAAGGGTGTGTGTAATTGTCATAAAATATTTTGTCAAATATAATGCATTTCTGAGTACATGTAATTTTTGCAATGCTAGGGTCTAAGATGAGCTTTGTAACTTTGTTTGACCTGATGAGTGCAGTGGAAAAGTGTGTACTTGAAAGTATACTGGCGTGGGCAGAGTTTAAACAAAAAAAAGATCTTAAGAAAACTGATGGAACCAAGAAGGGGAAATTAATTGATGTTCCCAAACTTGATGATGCAAATCAAGCAGGGGGAAGAATTCTGATCAATGTACTTTAATATTAACGGAGGGTGACTCAGCCAAGGCTCTTGCTGTAAGTGTTTGTGCCTTGAATCAGGGAAATGTGAATACTGAATTTGGTAGTATTGTGACATGTTTCGACATCACTTTCCAATTTAATTTTTGTTATCTTTATCCTATCAGGTGGCAGGAATATCTGTTGTTGGTCAAGATTATTATGGCGTGTTTCCTCTCAGAGGTAAGCTGCTCAATGTCAGGGAAGCTACCACTCACCAACAAATGGAGAATAAAGAGATAGTAAATATAAAAAAAATCCTTGGTCTACAGGAAGATAAAATATATGACAGCATTAAATCTTTAAGATATGGCCATCTGATGATAATGATAGACCAGGTACATGATCTTTGTCTAGCGCTGTTTAGTTTCTGCTTAATTCTGACACATCCTTTCTAGTGAGATCCTTTTTGACTTGTCCTTTGTCTCTTAAAGGACCATGATGGTTCCCACATCAAAGGATTGCTGATCAATTTCATACACCATAACTGGCCATCACTGCTTAAAATTCCTTCATTTGTTGTGGAATTTATCACTCCTATTGTCAGGGTAAATGTTCCCCTGTATTTGGTTGAGTGTATTGAGACTCTTTATATTTGTTTTTAAGCCTCTAGAGGTTATGTATCTCCATGTCTAATTTTGGCACATGTTGATGTAGGCAACTCACAAAAATGGAAATGTGTTATCTTTTTACACCATTCCTGAGTATGAAGCTTGGAGAGAATCATTGAGTGGATCGATAACTGGCTGGACCATAAAGTACTACAAAGTAATGCTAGTTTGTTTTCTCTTTATATGTTTTTAAGTTCTGGTTTTGTTCACTTGCTGATTAGGTATCACTTGTTGCTTGGACCATACAGGGTTTGGGCACAAGTACTTCTAAAGAGGGCAAGGAGTATTTCATAGATCTGGACAAGCACAAAAAAGATTTTGTGTGGGTTGATGAGAAAGATGGAGATGCAATTGAGCTGGCCTTCAGCAGGAAGAAGATAGAGGCCAGAAAAAACTGGCTGAGACAATTTGAGGTAGTTAGGCCAGGGGAGCAAGGTGAAATGAAATCTGAATTAAAATGATATTCATTTCAACACTAACATTGAATTAATCTGATTGACAGCCTGGAACATATTTGGACCAGCGTGAAAAACGTATCAAGTATAGGGATTTTGTGAACAAGGAGCTTATCCTGTTTTCCAGGGCCGATCTACAAAGATCGATTCCATCAATGGTAGATGGATTCAAACCAGGGCAAAGGAAAATTCTGTTTTCCTGTTTCAAGCGTAATTTTGTCAAACAAGCAAAGGTTGCCCCTTATAGCATGAATTTTGTTTACTTCTTGTCTTGTATGGACTCTTGGAATTCAATTGAAAATATTATTTTTTTATAGGTTGCCCAATTCTCTGGATATGTCTCAGAGCACTCTGCTTACCATCATGGTGAGCAGAGTCTTTCCAGCACGATTATTGGAATGGCACAAGACTTTGTTGGAAGTAACAACATCAACCTTTTACTTCCAGTTGGACAATTTGGTACAAGAACCATGGTGAGATTTTTGAGGGGATTCTATCCATGGTGTATATTTCTTTTTATTTGAATGAAGGATGCTTTCTCATGGTGCCATTATTTCTCACAGGGAGGCAAGGATGCTGCAAGCCCTCGATACGTGTTTACATGCTTGTCACCAATAACACGCTTGTTGTTCCCAAAAGAAGATGATCTTCTCTTGGACTTCTTGAACGAAGATGGCTTATCTATTGAACCGACATGGTATATTTTGCTTTAGTTTGTAGGAGGAGTTCATATTTGTTGTATTCCTGTCTTAGGATCCTTTCCATGTTTTAAGACTTCGTCGACAACATCAGAATGATGGGGAACTTGCTTTGTTAAGAGTTTCTGTATATAAGCTTGGAGAATCCATTGTCATGTTGCTGTCTTTCTATTTGATCTTGTTTTTTGATTTGTAAACTTGGTTTTTGTTGCTATTTTGTTTGTGGTTCAGGTATGTACCAATCATTCCAATGGTGCTTGTGAATGGATGTGAAGGAATTGGAACAGGATGGAGCACCTTTGTACCAAATTACAATCCAAGGGATATTATTGTAAATGTAAGGCGCTTGCTTAATGATGAATCTATCCAACAAATGGAACCTTGGTACAAGGGTTTTAAGGTAAGACACATTCCATATGCTGTATAGGTATTTGCTGGTTTGTTTACACTAAAGCATTTGGTCAGAGTGTTTTTATCCTTTTTGCCTTTTATCCTTTCAGGGCACAATTGAAAAAACAGCTACAAAGGAGAATGGTGTGACCTATACGATCAATGGCATTATAGAGCAGATTAATGAGACCACATTGAGGATTACAGAGTTACCTGTTCGCAAGTGGACTGATGATTACAAGACATTTTTGGAGAGTATGCTGCCCAGCACAAAAAATGAAGATCCATTCCTAATGGTATGACAATTCCTAACATATTAGTGTTTTTTTCTGGAAAGGAATATTCAATATAAGTTTCTAAATGAAAATATTTGCTTTCCAGGGACTTGATCACCACAGTGCCATTAACAGGGTCCATTTTGAGATAACACTATCAGCAGAGAAGATGAAGATTGCACTTGACGAGGGTCTCTTAAAGAAATTCAAGCTAACCACTACTTTTAGTACCAGTAACATGCATCTCTTTGATGCAAAGGGCACCATTCAAAAATATGATACTCCAGAGCAAAGTACATGCTTGGGGCTTATCACAATTTAATTTTCTTACAGATTTTGATTTTTTTGTGTATGGATGTCATTTTTGGGATGATTTTTGAACAATATCCTTTTAAATTTGCAGTACTGGAGGACTTCTATCACATCCGATTGGAATTCTATGGGAAGCGAAAGGTAGGTTTGGTCTTTCCTCATGGGTATCTTGAATTTAAAGATAAGCTAGTGATGTTGTGGTACAATGAGTTTGCTTGTCTCTATTCTGTGTAGGCAATGGAAAGGCAGTCTTCCTTTTTCTACTTATAAATAGTGAATATCAGTGCTACTGGTGTGAATTAAATATTTGCATAACCTTAAATTATAACTGTTTTTAATAATCCAAACGAGTCATCTATTTGCAGAGTCCTCTATACCATTCGGACTGAAAGATATAAAAGTATGTGAAATGTGAATAAGATCTACAGTCTAGGCATATGACATAAAAAGATCTTCCATCTGTCCTTCGTAAGGAACCAAAGTTGCCCAACAAGATTCTCACATTATCAACCTGGCAATATTTTCAAGACATTAAAATTCTAACATTGACTTTTATTTCTTCTACATAGAATGTGGTCTGTCCAGAAAATACATGCTGTTTATGTGATACAACATCGATACTAAGGCTATTATTCTTCACTACCCTCTTAGAGCTAACCTTTATAGAAATAAAATAAATATGAATGGATGATATTCTTTCTAACGATAAAACAGAATTCAGTTTTACAAAATGTTACAGATACTCAGCTGGGGAATCTAACACGAGTGGGCCTTCAGGAAGTAGGTTGTTGGAGTGTCTAGTAGTAGTCTATAATTGTGCTTTTGTTGGAGTTTTGGGCTGCTAGGTAGAAGATATGGAGCACAATTCAGGTCCTAAACCAGGGAGTTCGTTTTCAGTGGCAGACCAATGGTAACCAATTTGGTGTATGAATTTTGGCACCTTTGGTACCAGCATTGAGGTGGTTTTCAAATGGCTGACTGTCCATAACCAGACTGGTATATGAGCTAGAGGGCGTTGCGCCTTGCCAACTCATCATCTAACACAAAGGAGTGGCTACCAAGATAATTCCTAAAGATGACAGTGATTTGCTTCATAACCTATGACGGATTTGCTGTTCACGTGTCATGTAACTTGTGGAGGAAAGCAGCAAGGGATTTGTCCAAAAATGTGATAAATTTAATGCTAATTTGCAGGGTTGATTTCACATCATCATTTAGCATTCACTTTAAGAAATTGTTCATTTGCCTGAGCGGTATTTTGCTCTTGTGGAGGGTTCAAAAGCTAATAAAGCAGCTTACATTTTATACAACTCATTTGGTTTTTCTTTTATTTTTAAGTTTTATACTAATGTCATCAGTTTTTAGATTTGTTCTAGGTTATTAGTTTGTATTTAATATTTCTCAAGTTTTACATGAGTAGCTGTTTTAAGATTCTTAAGTAGTTATATATTCATCTTTGGATTGGCTGTGACATATTTGTGTCTGAGAAATTGTGCTGGTGAGGGTTTATATTTATCAAACTGAATTTTAAACCATTGGAATGCATGCCATTAATATATGCTGGTGTATTTATTGCAGAAAATTCTAGAGGATAACCTCCAAATTGAGCTCCAGAAGTTAGATAACAAGGTTAGATTCATTCTTGGAGTTGTAAATGGAGAAATTATAGTGAACAACAGGAGACGTGCGGAACTGCTGCTTGAATTAAAGAACAAGGGGTTCACTCCATTTCCTAAAAAGACAAAAGCTGTTGAGGCAGCAATTGCTGGAGCATTACTAGATGGAGAGGAACCTCCCGAAGACAATACTGAGATTGCAGAGGGTGTTCGTGCTGGGGATTATGAGTATCTTCTTTCTATGCCAATCGGAACATTGACACTGGAAAAAGTTCAGCAATTAGTCGCTGAAAAAGACAAGCTTGCTGAGGATTTCGAGGAGCTTAAAAAGACAACACCGAAGTCGTTATGGTTGAAAGACCTTGAAGCTTTAGATAGGGAGCTGGATGTAAGTCATGCATTTATATTTTGGGAAGTTTGGAATAAAGGTTATTTGCTTAGACATACTTATATATAATAATTACATTTATTGGTACATTCCATAACTCGTGTTCTTGTAAACCTTGTAGGCACAAGAATTGCAACAAGCCAAGGATGATGAGCATGAACTGGCACATATGGGTGGCAATACTTCCAGAATTGTCAGCAAAGTAGGCAAAAACCCAAGAAAGAACACCAAAAAGACTATTACTTCAGAAAACACAGATTCTCAAACAAATGATAATTCTCAGGCACCAACTATCTCTGTTACAACAGCTACTACACAGAAAGGTAATATTAAATATTTCCCCCTGGAGAAGAAAAGAATTGATGACCTAAATTATAAATAGTGACTACACGCTAGGAAATGTTTTTGATGAATATCTTTTGAATTTCATGTTGGGACGAAATCAGAAATATCAAAGCCGAAAAAGGGAGGCGGTGGCAAGAAGGAGCTGCCAAAAAGCAACCGGTTTGTTTCAATTTCTATTTTACTTTTCCAAGTTTATGTATATTTTGTTATCAAACATGAATGAAGTTCAACTCTTTCCAGGAAGTTGACAACGAGGAGGATGATGGGCTAGATATCAGCCTGCGGCAGAGATTGGCAGCTTACAACAGTGGATTATCTGCAGAACATTCACGTATATTCTTAGTACTCATACCGTCTGTTTTAAACTTTCCTGAAAAGGTTGATTGCTATCTGATTACAAAAGATGTTTTCCATTTGTAGCAGTTGAGGATCAGGGCAGCAGGCAGAGTTCACCCACTGAGGACTATAACCCAAAACAGAGAGAACCTGCTCGACGGGTTAAAAAGACTGCTCCAGTTTATGTGGATATGTCAGATGATGATGTTGATAAAATGGATTCTATTCTGGAAGATGCGGATGAAGAGGAGAAAGAAATACCAAAAAAGAAAAGTGGTGCTAAAGGGAAGAAGGCTGCCAATGGTAGAGGAAGAAAGGTAACAGTTCTTAGTGACAGTGATTCTGAGTTTGCAATTGATGAGGACCCTGACTCTGATTATGACGAAGCCATGCCTAAGAAGGATGGGAGAAAGCCTGCTCAAGACAAGGCAGCCAAGCCTCCAAAAATAAACACTACAAAATCAAATTCGATGGCAGTCCCCGCAGCAAAGAAGAGAGGACCAAAAAGTGCAATACAAGGACAAAAGCTGATTGATGAAATGCTAAAACCTGCTGCAAATGCTGCTGTTGATGTTGAGGTATCTCCTTACAGAAAATCTCCCGAGAAGAAAGTTAGGAAAATGAGACCCTCACCCTTCAACAAGAAGAGTGGATCGGTGATGTCTAAAGAGAGCCAGGAGAATGAAACAAGTCCTCCAAGTGCTGATGGCTCTGCTGGGTCATCCTTTAGTCCTGAAGAGGGCATTGAGTTTCCAAAGCCTATTGGACGAAGCAGACCACAGAGAGCAACTCGAGCTCCTGTGCAGTATGTCTTAAGTGACAGTGATGAAGAGGATGAAAGTGAAGATGAAGAAGCGACGGAGGATTCTGATTTTGCTTAAGATGATGAATAAAGTTGGATTATGTATAATACTATGCATATCTGTTGAGTTTCTTGAAGACTTATAACTGACTTGGCAAATGTTTCACTTGCCATTCAATTATGTTTCTCTTAACAAATGTGGAGTTACCTCATGTCTGTTTTGTTTCCGGGCTTAGTGCAGGACTTTTTATGCTTTATTGTTTTTGAAAATGTGTTATTTCATTGGAAACTATTTTTATGTTGTAGTTACAATATGTTTTTGTTTGAAGCAAAATATTCAACATTTTTTCTAAAATGGTTGGTTGGTGTTTTAAAAAAGGATGGGAGACTACATTTCAGATTTTTGCTAAAGAATTGCTGGAAAATTTGTCTTCTCATGCAGCAAGAAAAGAGAAGTATTAATAATAAAATGGGAACGGAATTTTGGGGCCATGAGCACTTTATTTTTATTTTCTAGCTTTTTGGGTGTCTTTTTGATTAAGTAAATATTGAAATAAATAGATGCCTAATTCTAAATATATAACAATGTTGAATATATACAATTAAGTACAGATTTGATTCAAGCAAATAAGTAATTTAAATTTGAAACCCTAGTTGCAAAGGAATGATAAAAGACTTAGTTGATTTTGCAATTAAATTTTGATTGTGCCGAAGTGATGAATTGATAAATAGGAGGAATGCACTTTGCATCAAAGCTCATAAAATTGTGCGACTGCAAGATTTGCCTAGGCGGGGGTGCCTATGTAGTGTTAGAGGTGTTTGGAGTGTTAGAGACCTATTTTGGGTGCTGTGACTACTTGGAAGTTGTGAAACCCAATTTCACAATGGCGTGAGATGTTTGTTGTCCTTTGTTGCATGTCACTATTATGTCGCATCAAGTCTGTAGATGTTGCCTACAACTTTTAATGAAGAAATGGCATGCACGACCCTAAAATGCATCGAATTCCAAAAAGAAAATAATGCAAATGAAGGGTTAGATTGTTCTCAATTGTCAACCAAGTGAACTTACGATCGAGCGCTGCATTACATCTCGACTCCAATGTAGTTCTATGTGGATGTGTGTTAGGTTGTGGAGCTTGTTTTCATGTGAGAAAGTGTTCAAGACCTGTACACTAAGAGTATTGTACACTAAGAGTATTGTACACTTTCCATAGTTGTCTTGCCAATTTTTTTGGGCGTTAAAACATGCCCGACATATCCGGAAATGTGACTTTCTCATATGGGTGGGTTTTTTGACCCATAGGTTTATGGGACGGTTTTGGCCCATGGTTTTAATACCCACGGTTTTGTAAAATTGTTTAAGCAATTGTCTACTTATATGGTTTTATGCATATGGTAGATATAATGTAACATTCTAGATGTGTTTTGAATTCGGGTGTGAATTCTGTAGAGTTTGTTGAGCATAGCTCCAAACGAGGATTGGGTATTGTGTTGAGAGAGTGGTGGCTTGTAATAAAATTTGAGTAAGTGATTCTTAGTGGACGTAGCCCAAATTGGGTGAACCATGTTAAATATTGTCTCTTCGTGTTGTGTTATTTTATTCTGCAATTTTATTTGAGATCTATAATATTTTCTCGCATATTAGTTTCTCATTGCGATTTTGTGAGGGATTATTCGCATATTTTATCCCTTATTTCCTAACAATGTGTTGAAATTTTGTCTTAGGTGGCTCTTGTGCGTGTTGCACTTAATAGTGAGTAAGTAGTTAGATGTAAAAGATGTAAATAGATGTGTGCATAAAAGAATGGACTTCCCCTCCTATGTGTGCATGCGGAACTCGACAATCTCTTTTCCCTTGTGTGGAGTTAGATGGATGTTAAAATGCTCTTGTAATGCTCTTGGATGCAACATTAGGTAGTGATAGTAGATGCTTAGTGCTTTGTCCCTTACTATGATCACATAACTTTATATTTATATGATTCCCTTGTTTGAATTTCGTAATTAACCACTAAAAGGTTGACTAGGAAAAAACAAGATGCCTAAAACAATTCGAAAAGACCCGAAATATGTGAGTAAAATATAAAGAGGTTGGGGGTGTCCAAAGAGGATGGTTTGGGCATTGGTGTCCAAAGTGAGAAATGTCAAGTATAAAAAGATAGACTGGGTAAGGAGTGTAAGACCAAAAGAGGAAACAAAAAGCAAGCAAAGATGGCCAAAAATAGTGATCAATTAGTACTTTTCTCGCTTAGGAATCATATGAATAGTAGTATGTGATCAAGACTAGATAGATACCCAAAGTGCGTGATTTAGTGTCTACACTTTGAATAAGGCCATTCCCTCCATGAAGTTAAAAGGGTAAAATTTAGTCATAATCGATCATCATGTCAAAGACTATAATGAAGTGAGTGTGTTCAATTTTAATAGTTGACATAACAAATTAAATAAATAAAACAATGTGAAATAGAATTAACTACATGTATGAAAACAATTAAATGATGCATGAGCATCACTTTTGAAGATCAAAATTGATGTGCTTAGAGTCCTAGAAGGTCAATTAGGTCCATAATAAGTCCTATTTGGCATTAGAAGTGTGTTTATGGCACTAGACATATTTTCCCTCCATAATGTAGTTTGAAAATTTGAATATTGATAAATTTGTATATGTAAATAAAATGCTCATTTATGAGCACTTATGAGTTGTTTAGGTGTCTTAGATAAGCCTTAGAGGTTTTCCAATGTAGCATGAGGTGTATTCAAGTTTAGTATATTGTTGAATGAATGTAGGGAGGTTGTAAACTACTTCTATGTTAGCAAAAATGTCTTCATTATTCTTGGTAAGGAGTTGAAAGAAAATCTCAACTATTAGCTTTGAATAGTAAGCCTAAAGAACATCTAGAAAACTATAGTTATTCTTTTTAAGATAGTTAAATGCTTTTGACTGGAGCTAAGAACTAGAGGGTTGATGGGACCCCACCCTACAATATGCAAAAATTGACAATGTTTTGAAACGAAAAAGACCCGACTACCAAGAAGACGTGGTGAAACTAGAAGAAGGCCTAGCGAAAGCGTGAGAAACAAGGCCATCAAAACATATTAAGTAAAAAGAGACACAAAGTATGGAAGTGAATAAGAGATTTCAAGAATCTCCATCTCTTGTTTCACTTGAGCAAAATCCAAAGACTTGTTACTACGAAATTCATTTGTCGAGCAATGTGTTGCCACCTTTTTGAGGAAGGCAAAGGCCGAACTAGTAGAAGCCTATAGAGCCACCAGGTGATTGGGAGGAGTCGAGATAGGGGTTGCGAGAGCAAAAAAATTCAGAGAGGGAACCTTGGAGACGGAAGCCCCATGAAAGCGACAAATTTCGGGGACATATTCCTCGAATTGAAGAACATGATTTTTTTGCTCCAGTTCTTTACAAATTTTACGGTCCATCCACCAGGGACGGAGAAGGGTTGGCCGTAGAAAAGAGAGAAGGAAGACATATATTTTCCATTGCTTTGACTAGACCCATGCGGTAGCGAGGGTAGATGAAATGAGTTATGACTGCCACCGTAGTATCCTTGTCGGCGCCAACATGAGGTAATTGGACACAAAAACACCAACACGCTTAGAATTGACCCGAGCCCTCCTGGAACTCTGAAGATATTCGAAGCCCAAAATTTTCTCGACCGTATCCTAAACTAGAGCCGAGCCAATGTGAAAGACATGCCACTAACGAGTAAAGAGACACCTTGGAAAAGAAGGCCATTTCGGGATTCTCACCTCGCAGGGAACACGAGGGAAATGGGGAAACACTATAAAGAAAGGGATGGAAGGCAAAAGAAAGGGAGGTAGATGGCATGAATGAGAGCAACAAAGAACCCTCCTTGCATTATAAGCACCTCGACATGTGTGAGGGGAAACCATCACGATCGTGACAAAGGGTTTCATCGAGTGACTCCCAAGCCTCAACATGATTTTGAATGATGGCCTCCTCATTTTGAATAACCCCATAATTAGCAAGGATATCCGCATCTTGGTTGTTTTTGTGATATACATGGCGAATGGATCAATCCTCAAAGAAAGAAAGCCAATGAATAATCGATTGATATAGATATTAAAAACTAAGCTAAAACTTTGCCCTCGCAAAGTGCAAGAACAATGATTTGCGAATCCCCTTCGATGCGAGAACTTGAGCAACCAATATTAAGGGCAAGTTTAATACCATGCAAGTAGAGCTTGAGCTTGAGTGCATTACCAAAAATAGGGGTGATGCGGCCTAGAATTTACCGGATAACACCCTGACGCGCCGACACATCACTCGGCCTAGATTAGATTGGCGCTCACTCGAAGTGCGCAAAGGTACTAGGTCCCTCTTTAGGGTTCTTTGTGATGAAGGAAGAGACATATATATCCATAACTAATCCACCATTCTACAATGCATGCTACATTCAGATCTATGAAAGAACAAGCTTAAATAGTAATCATGATTGAATCAATAACATGCACTACTCAATTACACACAGGAATGACACTTAGATTCAACCAATATCTTCCATCTATTAATAAACACAGAAGCTTCTTATAGTAATGTCAATCTATACCAATGCGTGCATGGATATGATACTGATAATCCAATCATATGCGCATACCTCTATATCTTCATACATCCATCTCTCCTGTATATATCTCCTACTATGTTCTTCATATCATATATATAGGGTGGGGACTTGCCCTTCACCGCTTATCTATTCCAGAAATAGGCCGCATGCTATTAATAGCCATGCGCATTGTTTATAGGCATAGCCACACATGCAAGTGTGCTATCTATAGACTTCTTACAGTTAACTGAAGTGACAATCCTATTCTTAGCTCGTCTCCATGCAAAACGCTTGATCCGATCCTCTAAAGATAGACAATGCGTGGCACATGTCTCTGCATTATTGGTGTGTTCCGCACACGATCTTCTAAAAATAGGTCATCATGCTCAAAATCGGCTAATTCTTGAATGTTGAACTTGCCCTCTGCGCGGGTTCTTCCTGTCCCTCCACGCACTTGATCCTGGCTTTCTCTCCCGCGCATACTTCTTGTGTGATCTCTAACAAGTATTCTCTGATCAACATTACCCCACACTAATCTCATTGTTGTCCCAACAATCTATGATCAACATTACCCCACACTAATCTCCAAAATTGAAGTAAAGAATAGAAGAATGGAAAGAATAAGAATGAAAGAATGTAGATAAATAAAGAAGTTTTATGAGGCTATGAGGTAGCCTCCTCTACATCAGTTTGAAGTATCAACTCTAGATACTCCTTTATTTCAGCCTCCAAGGCCTGCCATTCAACGAGTGCTTGTTTTGCTTTCTGGAATGTCCACAACAATGGATTCCAACTCATCCCTCGCAATCTCTCCTTTTTCATTCTACAGAACCAACACAATGCTAGACATTGATGTCATTCTTCCTTCTAAAAGATCCATCTTCTACGCAATGAGCTTCCCAAGCTCTTCCAACTGAGTCTTCATGGATCTTGTGCTTATCGCCGAGGGCCTCGCACTTCTCGCTTAACTATTGACAATCTTTCTGTGTGGCCCAATGTCTCGTCCTTCATTGATTTTGGAACTCATTGTTTTCTTCCAGGGTCTTTATATTGATAAGCGCCTCTAGAGTTGTGTATATGTTCAAAGCTTGGTCTACTTTCTTCAATACTTCTTGTAGTGCTTGCAACAACCCTTCATAGGATGCAATCTTTCGCATCACTGAGGATTTCTCTTGTTCTACCTCTTGCTTTGACTTCCTTGGCACTGTCATGCATAGAGGTTCATCTTCAAGCACCAAGTCCACCAACTTTCCTACATAATGTATCACTGAGGGAAACGTCTGTGGTACCTTGGTCTCCAAGTGTGGCCTAGCTCTTATGACATTATCCCCAATCTCCTCTACGAAGCTGATAAATACTTGTTCTTCTTCTACGCCAAGTCCCTCTCTTGTGTTATGCGCACTATCTCAACATCCTTTGTCTTTAGCTCCTCGCAACGCTCTGATTGTTGCAGCTTTGTCCATGTTCCTTCTAAAGCAACTTCAGCAGAAACCTTCACCAATATGTTCTTGACTGCTCATCCGACATGACAGAGAGGCTTTCCTGTCATGTGTCTAGCTTAGGTGCCTTCTTCACTGTCTCGAAACACATGACTCTTCGCATACATCACGGTCGGGCTCATCCATGGGTGTGCATTGACCATGATAGTTACTTTCGAGTGTGCATAGTCGCCATATTCTCATCCATTAGCTCCCAGCCAAATAAATCCTTCTGTGCTATTGTGCTTTGGAAGTGGGCATGGATAATTTTACCTGCGTCCTCTGCATACCCCATGGCTGGTGGAATGTGCTCTCCACTCATCCTCTTCGATCTAGGACCCTTGGGAATTGTAGCTTCAAGGTTAGGAGCCTATCCCATTACATCCTGAGTAGTCGCATGCACGGATCCAGAGGTTTCCTTTTCTTTTTCTTCTCCGTCCTTCATCTCTTCATCTTTTTGCTCTTCCTCGTTCTATGGCTTGTCTTCTTCTTGCTTGAGTGGGGTAGGAGATGCACGCTCTCTCTCTTCTGATTCCTCCGCTTCTTTATCCAACTTCAACTTTCTTCTCTTCTTTGGTTCAACGGTCTCCTTGTGTGGAGAGAGACGAGGTGATTTCCGTACCGTTTGTGGGGTTCCACTTTGAGTCCTTGTGCATCTGAACACTTTCTTAAACCTATGCTCCCCTGCTCAACCTTCGTATCTTCCTCTTCATCCTATCCTTGAGGTGGAGTGGTCGCACGCCATGACTCTTCTCTGTCATATGGTTGCTTTCTTCTGCGCTCCAAGCCTCCACTATCTTCACGCTCCTCTTCACCCTCTACTTCAACAACTTCTATGGGCCTTTGCGCCAGTATGTTTTCTATTGTGTGCTTACCCTTCGACGGCCCTGGGAGTGCGAATTCATTCTCTACATACTTATTGTTCTCCATCTTGGGCTTCAAACTAAAGATACACCAATGTTGCACCTACATCTACTACAACTTTAGCTTAATATTCAACACCTCGAAATGATCCTCTTGGTGTAGGCACTTCTTCCAGGATACACATGCTTCTTCCTCAACGTATGGTAGTCACAATCTACCTTATCTACATTGAATACCAGTTGGCGTGTGTCTATAAATATGTGAATAGATGCTTGGAAATACCTTGTAGTGAATGCGTAAGGAAATTTACACCAAGGGCTCCAGACTCCATCTCTCATTGGGAAGCGCACAATGTAGAAATGTTGATATACAACAAACTGGACTTGTTTCCCTACTACTGATGGTAGGTCCTTTGGGATGCGCCACTCTTCTCCAAATTTTGCGTGGAGCCTATCGTACCATTTCTCCGCCCTTTGCTTGATGTCATCTGTCATGGCCCCTTTACATAGGTACTTGCTGAACCTTTCAGCTGGTGACTTATTCTCCATGGGGTATTCCCATACCTTTTCCTTCGGCCCGTCTGGTACTCCAATTTCCATGAATACTAGTGATAGTAGAACAACCCCAAAGCTGATCTTCCCTCTTGTGTGCACTTCCTCGACTATTTGTTCTGCAATGTAGCCTGCAATATTGTAGATTGCTCCTTCTGACATCTTACGCGCAACGTGTAACCACATAGTATTTACCTATGACCACCACTCTTGATCATTCAACTTTGTAACAAGGTGTGTGCTGCTTACATGTAACCGAGTAGTTCTTCAATTTGTCTATATCCATACCATGTAGACCCTTCAAGTACCCCAACTCCTTTCTAGTATTTTAAGATCATGACTTTATCTATGAGATCATTCTTTATGTCCTCTCCTGTGGCCTTCAAACTTGTAACTAATGAGATAAGCGCATATGAGATTCTAACTCTGCATCCTACAAAGTAGAAGAAGTCCTTGTGCAATTTTCTCATGAGCCACTGATACAAGGGCTCATACTTCCCAAAATATGGAAGATCATATAATTGGTAGACCCCATTTCTCTTCAGAAGCTTCTCACCTACATCATCATAAACCGACATGTCATTTCGCCGTACGCTTGTTCATCCTCGCAATGAGCAGGGAATCAAGCTCCTTCTTGTTCTCCATGGTCTTGTGATTGTATTCACTCACTTTTCTCTTTCTGATAGGTGAATCCCATTCTTGGTCAACAATGACTCCTTTTTGGATATTGCATTTATGAAAAATCACTTTCGGGTGCCATCTCTTCTTCCTCGAAGACCACCTTCTTCTTTCCATTTTATCCTGCTGCAGTTGCCTTCTTAGGTGCCATTTTTACCTTGCAAACATCTCCTCTTTAACTCTGTAACTTGTGAATCAAACCCTAGCTCGATTCAATCATGCCCTAGGTGGAAACTTTGTGCCCTAACTCCTCTTTGTCTCCTTTCTTCGCTCAAACCCTTCACCACCGGGATGCAAGCTTCTTTTTACACAGATTTGTTTGTCACGCTTGGTTTCACACCCTTCGCACCTTAACCCGATCACTCAGCTCTTCACACTTAGCTCTTTCCTCAAATTCTCTTAGTTGCAATGGTAAAAATGAATCCGCATCCCATCCTTATATAGATTTTTCAAAATTTGATGCATTTATTGCTCCTTCACCTACCAAATATCCTCTCATTCATTGACCAAATTCATTCATTCCGCATGGTACATCTTCGCGCCCCAACTATAACCTTCTAGTGCACCTTCCTACCCTTTGGTCATAGAATTCTCTTCAGCATGCACCCTTGCGCCCGAGTACCTCATCACTGTACCTTCTCTTGGTAGTTATCATGGCCTCGCTTACCTCACATTATATTGTCCTTTCATTCATCTCCATCCTTGGTCACTTTTGAGAAGCAATCTTCTTTTGACTTAAAGCACACCCGTAGTAGCTTATTCCTTTCACCTTTCAATTCCCACAATATTTTACTTGGATAACTACAACCACCCCACACTAAAAGTATGTGCAGTCCTTTGCGCATAACATTATTCATATAGTAATTAGGCTCATGCGCAAGCACACTTATTACACAAAAACAACAACTAAATTGACAAAGCATAACGATAATGAAGGAAATACATTAAGGAAATACATAATTAAAAACCCTAATCTAATTGGCAATACTGCCTTATTAAAAACACCAAGAAGACTTATTTATAGTAGGGCTTCAGCCTACTCCCGTTAAAGTAACTTGGTAGCTGTGTTCCATCAAGTGATTCTAACTGGAAAGCACCTGATTCAAGTATGTAAGTGATGACATACGGCCCCAACCAATGTACTTTGAGATTGCCTAGATGGTGCAAGAACTTTGAGTCATAAAGAAGTACCATTTGTCCAATCTCAAACTTCTTATCCCTTATGTTTCTGTCATGCCATGCTTTTTGCCTGGCCTTTTCCTGCTTCTGACTCCATCATGCTATGGCTCATCACTCATCCAGTTGAATCATCTTCTCGATACACTCTTCTAAATCTTGCTCATCAGCTAGACCTCCAACGTGTGCAATGCACAAAGAAGGTAACATAAATTCTATAGGAGAATAACTTTGCGTCAAACACCAACTGAAATGGTGTGACTTTGTTCAATCTTTTGTAAGTTGTTTTATATGCCCAAAGAACAATGAAACTTTGTCATCCCAATCCTTTCTTCCAACATCACAATTTTTGTCAAATTCTGGCTCAAAATCTTGTTGAAAGCCTCAACAGTTCCATTTTCCTGAGGATGATAGGGTGTAGTTTTATGGTGTGCAACCATAAACTCATCTAATAGGATCCTGATTGTCTCATTCAAAAAGTGTGTACCCCTATCACTTGTCAAGCTTAAAGGACATCCATATCTTGTAAGAACATTCTCCCATAGAAACCTAGCTGCTATAGCTGCTATATAATCCTTCGTAGGTGCTACTTCTGCCCACTGTGTGAGATAATATGTGTAAGTAATAATATAAAGCGATCCAATCCTACGTGTGGTCTGGAAATAGGTCTTATAAAGTCAATGGCCCATTTCTCAAATGGTTCAGAACTAGTAATTGGTCTCAAAGGCATCTCATCTCTTTGCCTTGGTTTTCCTAGGCACTGACAATGATCAAATGCCTTACAATATTATTTACAGTCTTATACAATGTCTCCCACCATAATCCAACAAGTAGGATCTTTCGGGCAGTTGTATCACTTGCATAATGGCCTCTCGACAATACCACCACAGGATTCTTCCATAATATCCTTGTGCTCATGCTCTAATACACAACGACGTAATACTTCATCTCTGCTTTTGATAGAGGTCACCATTGATTAACATAAACGGTTCCGCGCACGTATAGCAAGCTATTTCTTTTCTAATGCCTTCATTGCTTTTTTGGTGCCACACCAAGATGTAGAAAGATAACAATGTATTCTATTTCGATGGCACACGCTGTAACCTATATAACTGTGCATCCGACATGGTTTCTTCAATTGTCTGTGCTTCTTCTCTTGAGTGAATTCTAGATAAGTGGTTTGGTCTAGAATCACTTTTCCCTGGCTTCACCACAACTGTGAAATCAAACTCTTGAAAAGGAGTGCCTATTTGCATATGCGCCTGTAAGACGTGCTTGTTTACCAAGTACTTCAATGCCATGTGATCGTATAAAACACAAACGGGGTTGCTAATAAGTACTATCGAAACTTGTGCAATGTATAGATCATTAACAAAGCTTCGCACTTTGTAGTTATATAATTCTATTCAAGCAGAGTCAACATCCTAATAGGAAAACAAATTTGATGATCTATAATACCTTCACCAAAGTTGAGCTAACATAACGCCAATGGCCATGCCGAAAATGTCCACATGTACATGAAATGGTTTATCCCATGAGGGAAAATGCATAATGGGCGCAGTAGTAAGTTTTTATTTTAATATCTCAAACGTGCACCGTCTTTGTGGTTCTCCCCAATAAAATGTACCTTTTCCTTTCAGTAACTCTTCCAAGGGTGCAACAACTTTGGCATACCCTTTGATGAATTTTCTATAATATCCTGTATGACCTAAAAATCTACGCACCTCACTTTGGTATGGTAGGCACTTCTAGGCCTAGAATGACTGCAACCTTAGCTAGATCAACCAACAAACCTTCCTTATAGATTATATGTCCTAACAATATTCCAAATGGTGTAGCAAATATGCACTTCTTGATGTTCAAAGAGATACTCAATTATCTGCACCGTTCAAACATTAAGCATGATTGTCACAATGATATTTCACAAGCCCATATATTGTCCAATCATCTAGATAGACCTGTAAGAAGTTGTGAATAAAATCCTTGAGTGCCTGAACAACTATCCTTGAAAATACATCAAGTGCATTTTTCAATCCAAAAGGCATCACAGTATAGGAAAAACTGCCCCATTCAGTACTAAATGTAGTCTTTTCCTAGTCCTCCTGAGCAATCCTAACCTGATGATACCCGGAAAACCCATCTCGTGAAAGAATATATTTTGTGCCTTACTAACTCCTTCTAGTATTTCCTCCAAGTAAATGGCGTAGGGAATGGATTTGTGAAGCATGTAGCATTCAGCTCCATGTATTCCACACATATTCTAATTCATCCATCCTTCTTGATACTGATCACCATTGGGCTAACCCATTCTGACTCATCAAGGGGCTTAATAATTCCATATTTCAACATTTAATCAATTTATTCTTTACCTTTTTGCGCAAATTGGGGTTCATTCTGTAAGGTCTCTTTCACACTAGTCGTGCACCATCCTTAAGCTTTATCTTCATTTCCCCAAGTGATTCATGCACGCCTTTAAGTTCATGATACCCTTGAGGGAATAAGTCCTAATAATCTCTGAGTAACTCAATAATCTTTGCCACCTCCGAGTTTGACCAATAGTCTCCAATGATGGCCTCCTTAGGCTCAGCCTTTGAACCTATATTCACCTTCTTTGTCTTCATGGGTCTGTGATAGGCACGTGTATTCTTGTCTACATTTTCCAAGACCTCGCACACCCCTTGTGAATGTTCAATATCTAGGTTCTCAACTTCCTCATCATCCATGATGTAAACCATCTTTCCTTTCTCTTTCTCAAGGCAAGCGCGTTCAAGTAGTATGGAGTCCATTTCTTCTTCCTTTTCAAAACGCGCTCCGGACTCTGCCTCACCAAATAATTCCTGAATATGCTCTTCGAATTTTGCACTATCTCCCATAGTTAAGCGCTTGAAAATTTTTAATGCCTCTTCTATTAGAGGTTGGGAAGAAAAGTAGTCAAAGGTCTGGATCATTCCTATAGTCAAATTTTTCTAGTTCCCAGTCTCTTGATGTAGTTTTTCATATATACGTACCAGGTGCATGCACATCCTTGTAGTGTAGAGTACAATCTATGGACCCAAAGTGAAGGTGGTAATGCTTCCTGTCATGTTGTCTAGATTTTCTCACACTGCTGAATGTGATGCTAAAGAAGTTGATCACCATGATAAGTGCAGATTTGCGTAGGTGCATTTTTCCTTACAAACCTAATAGATATGGCGATTCCAATCTCTTCCCATTTTATAATATTATCTCTGTGAACTACCCACCAACGCGCTGCTGTCCCATGCAAGGTATATAATAACATATCTCTTCTCTTAATTTGATCTCGTCTGTTAGGAAATATTATTGATAACATTATTAAGTGTGTAAATAATAAAATACAACCTCATATTGAGTTGTATTTTATAGTTTTACGTGAGTTGTAGTAAAACTTACTAGAGCTATTCTAGGTGAGATATATCGGGATGAGTATGAGAAAATACAGGTTGAGAGATATGAGGAAGATAAGACTTGAATCCTAGTTTATAGGATCAAGTATTTGTATAAGAAGCTCACCAGGAAATGAATAAAACATCCCAGATAAATAAAATTTGCAATCATTTTAATTCGGTGTTATTATGTTGTGCAATAGTTAATGTGATTCATGTGTTAGTTTTTCTTGCATCTCTAACCAAAATAAGTTTTGGTATCAAGAGCAAAGATGATTCTTTGAAAGTGTGTGAGGGGCATGTATAAATCCAGATTGCCCCGTTTGATGAGATATTTTATCAGAAATTTTGTATTTGTAATTTAAGCTTAGTTTTGTTGGCATCTGTTATCCTCTTGTCTGTCATTTCACCCTTGTCCACGTGCTCAGACATTTAGACCTACGTGACATTTACATATGTTCATTATTCACGTGATCACTCAATGCAATAAGTCCCAGATCGTGTCATATCCTTCTCTGATCCTACAAATTTATATTACACTTGGTTGGCATTAGTACTGACTGGATCGAAAGCGTCAAATTTGGTTCATTGCAGCATTTACATAGAGTTTGATATTTCGTTGATCTAATAAATTTTTACATTTCCTTCACACAGAAACATGTAAAGAAAAATCGGTTTTGGCTTGGCCGCTTGAAAGGATTTTGCATTGACATCAGTAGTGCACGAGCTTGTGCATCTTATTTTGCATTGTCATGATCTGATTGACATCCTCACTATCAAACATTGATCTGAGTCTTCTACTCTGCATTGCACTAATAAAATTCTTGTTAAGTTCGGAAAAGGTGTTTTTGAACACAAATTTACAAGGCATCCACATAGAAGATTTGTGTTCAAATTTGAAGAGAAATCGACAAAATTGCATCCTCCAACGTATCACCTCAACTTCACTAGTTCAGTCTACACCAATATTGGATAGTCGTGGCATAATCTGTTCCAATATTAAATTTGTGGATACGGTTTGAATTGTACTGCATGCTCCATGTGTTGAGTTGCATCCAACTGTTGACACCTTCCTGGCACTCCGAGATCCACATAACTAGCTTTGGCATGCAAAGTTTGAATACAAAGGTGCGATTTGGTTTAATATATTGCATGGCCATCGGTTTGGTTTAGTGTTTGATTTGTAATAAGTCTATATTACAAATCTATTTTGTAAAGTTAGGGTGTTATATCAGTCTTTTAATTTTCTATTGTATTCAAATAAGTTGAAAAGTTGTTACTAAAAAAAAGGACAAATGAGTGCATTTTCGGTGTAATCCAACACTCAATTTTTAAGGGAAAATGCAAATGAAAATCATTCCTAGATTCGAGGCTCGCCTCGACCCCGCCCCGTATCGCGATAGGGAACATGTATCGTTTGCGACTATACTTTTTTGCTGAGTTAGCATGGACATTGATGGAGGTTGGAGGCAATGAAGGAAGGAGGTTGATCAACGACCTCTTATCAAGCACCATCGACGAGGCCGCGGTACTGATTTGGTGGCCAAGTATTTTCAGCTGTGTGGTAGATAATAAAAACAGATGATACATTCTTGTTATTGTAATGTGTGACAAATTCCTATATGTAACCTTCTGATGAAAAATATAGTGGGGAAGTAAAAAAACACATGCAGACATGGATCTTGAAACGGTTCATGGAGATCCAAAAAACCACATGAGGTGAACAATAGAGTGGAGAATTGTTCATGTCCAGGTTGGTGGTAAACCTATTGTAAAACCATAGAAGGTTGAGCATTTCTCCCTTCATTTATATCAAGGTCATGAGCTATAGGCGTGCCGCAGGGGTTGGCATTCTGCTGAGATGTGAAAACATTTTTCTACCTTGTTCACATTAGGGGAGTGTATATTAGGAATTAATAATGTTAACAATAGGGGAGTGAATGTTAGGAAATATTATTGATAACATTATTAAGTGTGTAAATAATAAAATACAATCTCATATTGAGTTGTATTTTATAGTTGTACGTGAGTTGTAGTACAACTTACTAGAGCTATTCTAGGTGAGATATATTGGGGATGAGTATGAGAAAATAAAGGTTGAGAGATATGAGGAAGATAAGACTTGACTCCTAGTTTATAGGATCAAGTATTTGTATAAGAAGCTCACCAGGAAATGAATAAAACATTCCGAGATAAATAAAATTTGCAATTATTTTAATTCGGTGTTATTATGTCAAGTGCAATAGTTAATGTGATTCATGTGTTTCCAAAATAAGTCCTGGCCCACTTTGTGTTTCCATGGCTTTCAAAAATATAGGAAGATCTTCTTCCCTTGTATACCAAGGTACAATGCTACCTATCCATCAAACTTAATGAAGTCCATTCTTGCACGTAACCACACTTTTACCTCGCGTGGCCCTACTAGTTCATATGTACCATGAGCCCAATTCTCACAAGCAATACTCATAGTATCACTAATAGAATGAGAATCCTCCCACTGTAGGATGCCTTCTTTTGATGGATCATTGACATCGGGTCCCGAATAATGCGTACATAGATTCTATTTAAGTCCTCCTCACTTAGAGGCTGAACATATGGTGTGGGATTTCCATCTCTTAGAGGTATCAAAACTCTTTCCTCCTTGTTCTCAAAGCTGATATACCCCTTATTGAATCTCAAGTTAGCATTATTCACATAACACCAAGGGCATCCAAGCAAGGTTGGAAAATTGTCTGCTTTTGCAAGTGCTAATACCTTAAAATCCCCAGTGAACTTGGCCCCTTGTATGGTTATATATGCATCCTTCAAAACTCCTATGGGAGTAGCCTTAGTCATGTTTTCCATAAACAACACATTAGATGATGGCTGCAATGGAGGCCTCCCCATTTGTACCCATGCATCTAATGTGAGCACATTTACTTCCACACTTGTATCAATCAATATGTTTCTCAACAACCATCCATCCACAACAACATTCAGAGTAATTTCCTTGTCATAGTCAATGCTATCAGGGGGAATATTTACATGCAAAATCTTCGTCTGGTCTCGATACTTGCACGCAGAGTGTTCCCTTTTAACTAACTTCCTAATAGTGGAATAATGTTCTCCTAGCACAACATTTTGCACACTTCTCTCAGATCATTGATACCAATTTGGTCTCTCTCTGATGCTTTCTTCTGCTCCTTTAAGTACTGTATCTCACCTTGAAGATTCCTTAGAACTTTCATGGTATCTTGGTAAACTTTCTTCTGATGAGCAGGATTTGGGTACCTTGCATGCAAAACCTCCTCCTTGGTTATCATAGGCTTATGGTGTAATTCCTCTCTTGCGCGGGCCACTTCAGCTCATGTAGTAATCTTCACTGTCAATGCCTCAAGTCCTTCTACTATCTTGGGCATCCAATGATCTTCTACCGCGCACTGGATTATAACCATCCCGACGCCTTTGTTTTCTTGCTTATGGTGCTTACTCAGATGCTCATATAAGTCTGGGAACTCTTCACAGCGATTGTTCTTTCTCGAGAAAGAACATGTAATATTCTGAGGACATTCGCGCCTATAGTGGTTAGGAGATCCACATATATAACATGTTCCACAAGGGAACTCACCTCTTCCTCTACCACGGTCTCATCCTCCATATCCACCACGATATCCACGTCCCCTTCCACGACCTCCTTCAAAATGCCCCTCATTCCTGTCATAGCACGTTTGATTATGATCCCGATCTTGGTGCTCATTCTTACCCTTAGAATTATCTATTACACTTGTCTGTCATACCCCAATGTCTATAACATCCTATATTTGACCAATCAACTGATAATCCTCAGTATCATGGGTCGTGGACTTGCAAATATTGTAAGAGAAAGATACATTCTTACTTATCACGAGATGTAATAAAAGATAGTGATTATCATCATGATTCAATTGACATATCTCACAATCTAATAGTAATGAGTGTACAGATCTGCGAGGGAAACTATCTTTGGTGTGACCTTCCACTTCACAATTTGTACACCAAATTCCTGAGCGCGTTTCATGGGCTGAATTTTCTGATAGCTTCTCTAACTACTTTTCCATAGCTGCAATCTATGCCTCTAAGAATGGACTAACGCTAGTGTCAATGCTCCTAACTGCCTCAACATGCAAATATGCTTCTAGTGCTTCATGCGGATCAGTGTATCTCTTATGTGACAGTGCTCTTCTGAATGGTGTAATCAATCTGCCAACAAACCATTGTGCATGCTGGCTTGCACGAATATCAAAAGATAGCTTAGATAGAAGTGTCTTAAAATGGGCATCATACTCATGTACACTCTTAGTAGTGCCTTTCTTGATATCCTTGAGTGCACTAATACTCTTATGCTCAAACTCAGGGATATGGAACTCTTTCAAGAAAGCATCCTTCAATGCTGCATAATCCATGTAAGTTTGATCAGGGTCAAACTTCCTGTACCAGTTGTGTGCACGTCCCTGTAATGTAGTAGCAAATTGACTTTCCTTACGCTCAGCAGCCATGATCCCTTTAGTGCACCACAAGATTTCACACATATGCACATGTTCAATAACATCCTCTATGCCTCTATACTCCGGAAGATGAAGAGACATCTCCATATAAATATTCTTGTGGTTCTTTGTGGGCCTTGGCCACCGATCCAGAACCTCCTATGTTTCCTCTTCCTCAGAACCACCTGGAACTAGAACCACCTATACCTCCTGATCCTCCACTTGTAGCTGGAATAGGACCTGTAGATGTACTCCCATGTGCTCTAAAAATAGTACTATATTGAACCCCTACAGTCTGTGAGATAGTTCCACTTCCGAGAGGTGAATCCAACATTTTTTTGGGCTCACGTTCGTGCGAGATGATGCACCTAAGAATGTTCCTCCAAATATCATTAAATCCATCTATCCTGCCATTGATGTACTTGTTCCCTGACTTACTCCTACTCTCTTACTTCCCAAGTTAGCTTGTTGGTTACTTGTCGAACTAGATATTAGAAAACCAAGTGCAAGGGCTAGGTCACCGGGTGGATTAAGATGTGTTCTATGCAACCTAGGTAGTATTTGCTTTGGCACACTTTTGTGTGAGGCCAAGGGGGATCTCTGTCATGTTTTCCAAGATGGGGGTTTCGATGCTCGGCTCCATGTCTTCTACGTGAGTTGTAAATCCTTCACGATCCATCTCTCTTCTCAACGCCATACTTTCGTAATAGAACGCTGCTTCTCTATCGCCCTCTTACATGCCTCATTATACTCAAGCTACCTTTCCTCTCTCTTCCTTTCGCCACTAGGTCCTGCCATCTTTCACCAAACCTATTCCTGCCTTCGTGCGTGGTGAAGTTTAGTTAGCCATCGGTTTACTCTCCATGTTCAAAGTTACCATGAAGATCTTGATCACAGTGGAATACCTTGCAAATATGCTCCTCTTGGATACCACAAAATTGGAATTTAGCTACCTCTAGGCAAGAGTACATCAAAATTGAATACCCCAGAATTTAGAACACCATGAAACCACGTATCAAAGTGCGAGTCCATATCGTATCAAGATCATAAAGGGCCTGAAATTATTCTTGTGTCCAAACAAGTGCACGATACCTCTAATTCCATTAAGATGCATAATCGTAAGCCACTCATATAGTTCTACTTTGGAAAGATAGTGAAAAAGATCTCGTATCGGCCTATCGTATGCATTCTCATTCTACCCATGTGCGTGCATTAAACTCGAGATCCACTACTAAACCACTACGCATATTCTTCCTCCAGATCGTGTATCCACTCCTCAATACTTGCTAGAGTTAACCTATATGTCTTCATCGCAAACCATCTTGAAAACAACTGAAAAAGAGGTCCCGACAATGGAACCAATGATGCAACCTAGAATTTACCAGATAATATCCTAGACGCATCGATGACACATCACTCAGCCTAGACTGAGTGCTCACCCAAAGAGTGCAAAGGTACCATGTCCTTCTTTAGGGTTCTTTGTAACAGGATGCTAGCGTGATGAAGGAAGAGACATATATATCCATAACTAATCCACCATTCTACAATGCATGCTACATTCAGATCTATGAAATAACAAGCTTAAACAATAATCATGATTGAATCAATAACATGCACTACTCAATTACACACAGGAATGACACTTAGATTCAACCAATGTCTTCCATCTATTAATAAACATAGAAGCTTCTTACAGTAATGTCAATCTATACCAATGTGCATATGGATCGATATAATAATCCAATCATATGTGCATACCTCTATATCTTCATACATCCATCTCTCCTGTGTATATCTCATAATATGTTCTCCATATCATATATATAGGGTGGGGACATGCCCTTCACCACTTATCTATTCTAGAAATAGGCCACATGATATTAATAACCACGTGCCATTTACAAGCATAGCCACACATGCAAGTGTCTTATTTATAGAATTCTTATAGTTAACTGAAGTGAAAATCCTATTCTTAGCTCGTCTCCATGCAAAACACTTGATCCAATCCTCTAAACATAGATAATGCTTGGAATGCATGTCTCTACATTGTTGGTGTGTTCCACACGCCATCTTCTAAAAATAGGTCTTCATGTTCAAAATCAGCTAAGTTCGAATGCTTTGAACTTTCCTATGCGCATGGGTTCTTCCTGTCCCTCTGCGCCCTTGATCTTGGCTTTATCTCCCGCGCGGACTTCTTGTGTGATCTCTAACAAGTATTCTCGATCAACGAGGGGATAGCTGGAAAGAACTTGCTTTGATAAGAAATCCCTTTTCATCATGTAGGATACACCCACCCCCGAAATACCAGGATTCCCTTTAGAAGAACCATCAAAATTGAGTTTGCAAAACCCAGGGGGGGTGGATACCAACAAGTGGTCCTATGTAACAAAATTTTAGAGACCTTGGAGATGCATTTAGATAAAATGGACATAGGGGAAGTTAAATAGATAAGAGTCTAGATGCAACAAATCTCCACATCCCTTCTTTGGAGAAGTTAGCTAAGTCTTTGTAGTGCAAGCCCTGACAATTTCAGAGATATCCACCTCAAGTTTGGAAAGAAAGCTAGACAGAGAAGAGGACTCATGTCAGAAGAAGTGAAGGTTGCGTTCCCACTAGAAGAATGAGACCACAGAGCCACCTCGAACCAAAAACAAAGCCATAACCAAGCTTAGACTAAGAGGAGATAATGGAGACTAGAGTGGTACCAGGGGCCCAAGCTAACCAAAGTTTATTGCAAAGCCAATACAAACAATGAGAAGCGAAGGAAAATGCAAGAGAAGATGATTGTTATCCTCTTCTTCTTGGAAGCACATAATGCAACGAGTGGGCAATAAGCCCCCACTTTTGTCTACACAATTGTGTCAAGATTTTCCCCTTAAAGTCTAGCCAAGAGAAAGCAACGGATTTTGGAAGACATACAAAATTCTAACAGTCCATCTAGGAAGGATAAAGAAGAGCACCCTAAGTGAGCACACGATACCAGGAAGAAGTTGAGTAATTACCACTTTTGAACCACTCCAAATGATATGGTCTTCTTTTGAAAGACAAGTGACACACCATTTGTCCATTTCAGAAGTAAAAAAAGATACATGCTTGTTAGAAATCCCGGGGACATTGAGATCCTTCGAACCAAGATAGGGGCTCCATCACCAGACTTAGAACCATAATCACAGAATTTAGAACCCTAGAAGATTTTCATAAAATCCCTAGAGCTTGGAGACTGGGAATTCTAGCTAAAGGGGCATGACCATTCCACGAGTCTTCTTAGAAATTAGTAAGAGCAACGTTGCCTATGAGCCATGAAACTCAATCGACAAAGATCGAAAGGCAAGACGGAAAAAAATTCCACATATGCGACCCTTTGAGGAGAGAAACCGTCGAAATAATAGAATGGGGCATCTCATTATCAAGATATTTCTTGATTAGGAATTGATTAAGGAGGCTGCTAGGATTTACGATGATACTCCATATTATTTTGGCCCCAAGAAGATGCTCGCAAACCCAAGATCTTCGAGAGATTTAATGATCTCCCATTTGACAAGATGAAATTTTTTAACATCATAAGTACCCTACCATAAGAAGGATCGAAGAAGCTTCTCAATCTTGGACATAACATTTCTAGGAAAGTGCAAAATAGAAAGCATAAAGATAGGAAGAGTGCAGAGGATTTGAATGAATGAGAGTGAGAAGACTTGTTAGAGATAATGAATTTCCTTTCTAAGATTGCAAATGCTTGAAAAGGAGGAAACAAGGTTGTCAAAAGAGAAGAACGATCTTGTCCCACGAATAGAGGAATCTATAAATGCTTATGGGGCATGGATCCTGTAAGATATAATTATCCTTTCTCATGATGAATAGGTGAAGAATAACAAAAGGAGGGAGAAGAACAAAATAATATTTATTTTGATACATCATGGTTGTAATGTAATCCTCTGCTCGGTCGGGTTGATAAGTAAGAAATTAATAAGAATTGTTGAATTTTCATCCTTCTAAGATCAATCAACACGTGTGAAGATTGGTAAGGTATTGCAGATTGTAAATTTAATGATTTTTGTTATTATTGCAAATGCTAAATGAGATATGCCCTGTTTTAGAAGGTTGTTCACTATAACTCGCAATCGGTTAAGATATGTGAAGGAATGACAAATCTTGTTGGTATGATCCCTATATTCTCCTAAGTTTATTAGGTGCATGTTAATGTCTATCAAGAGAAGGGATTGTATTTGTAGTGAGAGTTCATAATATTTAACATTTACTTTCAAATTTGACCATTTTTGTCCATTCCCATAATTTTCTAATCTAAAGCTTATTGTTGGCAATATTTTGTGCTTTTTTAATTCATGCTCCTAAAGGGAAAAAGTTATAGGAGTCTTAGAAAAAGCTCTATTTTTAATGTTGTGCTCATTTGTTGGCTAAGAATGCTGCCTCCATGGTACAAGACATGTGAGAAACTGATATTATTCAAGTTTTTGCGTGTTTACTTAGTTTTTGTTAATACATTCATGTGAAGGGATTTAAGACAGACCCTCAGGACAATTTTGAGGTCTTAACGGTGGGAAATATTCAAATTAGAAGATTTTTATCTCCCTCGGCCCATCCGAGAAACCCTCACCAAGGTTTTAGAAAAAGTGAAGTTTGAAGGGTTTAAACTTCAAATCAAGACTTGTCATTTGGTACAAATATTTTAAGGACCTATTAGAGGTGGATTTTCAAGGCTATAAAGGTTGATAATCAGATAAAAGGCCCAATTCTTGACAATTTTCTCGGGGCATGTAGAAATGATTTTGGAGACCTAATTGTAATTTTTATTTCCGCAAATTTGAGGGTTTGGTAGAGTTTTGGAACTTGAAATTTGGCATAGAGAAAGAAGACCGAGAAAGGGTGTCTTGAAAGATTTTTATATTCCTGTGGTTGTTTTCAAACTTCCTAAACAATAAGACTTGTACCTTCGAATAGCTACAAGCAAGTACAATCTTAACAAAACAAGGGTGAAAGACCTAACTGATCTAGTTTCTTGTGATCTCCTTCATCATTTGTGGTATTAAAGCAAGGTTGATACTAGGGAAACAAAAAAAAGAAGTGAGGTAAGTGAGAAAAGAGAAAATGCCACCTAGAAGAGTAGTGAGAGGAGGTGGTAGAGGAGGCATTCAAGTTGGAGATGTCGACTTGGAATAGTTGAGAAACATAAGGGTGAGTTTTGGTGCAAGGTTGATAGAAATAGAAGCTAATTAGAGAAGAGGAGTCAAAATAGGTGATGAGAGTGATAGAGAAGAAGAACCACAAGTAGCCCTAAAACAAGGAGAGACAAAAGATCCTGAAGAAAGTGAAATTGTCAGGTTGCTTGAAGTGATCATAGGACAAATATCAAAACCAAAGTTATAACTTCCTACATATGTAGGGATTCTTGATGGAGAGGAACTCATTGATTGGATAACCACTTTGGTCAAATATTTTGAGTATGAGAATGTGCCGGAAAGAGCGAAAGTGAAGTTTTCCTATAATTGATTGAAAGGACATGCAACAATTTGGTGGGAATTCATACAAGATGAGAGAATTAAACAAGGAAAGATAAGAATCAAGGCATGGGGCGGTGATGATAGCTAAGCTTAAGGATAAATTCCTACATAGTGATTACCAAACAAACTTATATAGGAAATGAAAAAATCTGAAACAAAAGGAAATGAGTGTTAAAGACTACACAAAGGAGTTATACAAAATAACAATCATATTAGGGCATGTGGAAGATTTGGAGAAGATAGCCAAGTTATTAACCTTAAGCCTCAACAATAATGTGACGTTTAAGAAGTTAATATTTTTGTTATAGATGTGCAAGGGAAAAGTAAACTTAATCTATTTGGTGAATAGAAAGAATGTAAAATCATATAACAAACTTTGCTCCAAACATCAGTCTTTATTCATATCTCAAAATGGATTACATTAGTCTCATACACAAATGTAAATTCTCTCCATTCTCTATCTATTACATATTACTCATTAATGACATACATATCTTATCTCTTAGAAACATATACTTCTTGTCTCATGTGGTACTACAATATACATTTGATTAAGTACGATAAATATCTTTCCTACAAAATAGTCAAAAATAAACTTCTTTTGATCATGCCTCTGTCAAACCTGTCTTGCTCTGTTTGTCTTTATTTTGATTCACGGATTTCTATCAGCTTATGTGGCTTTCTCCTTTGTAATGTGGCTTTATCCTGTGTACCGCGACTTTGTCCTATATATTTTGCGACTTCCTTGTTTATCCAAAAATTTATTTATTAGCCTTCACGAGTTCCTCTATTCTGCAGATTGTTCCAAAAACTTGATGAAGAACCCTATCAACATCATCCCTCGGCTTCAAACGTTATCTCATCCTCAAGACAACCAAATGATGAAGAACCCTGGCTTCTTATGTGAATTTTCCCACAATTTTTTTGGATTTATCCTTAATGTTATATAAGCATCAACCCCCAAAACTTAGGCGTCGGCGTAGGGAAGGGTTCCTTGCTCAACTCGCTCCGATCTGGAATTATGGGATGCCATCTTGGGGAATATAGGCATCAAACCCATAACTTAGACGTATGGCATAAGAAATAATTCCCTCGCTCAACGCGCCTAAATGTAATTATGGGACACCTTGGTTCCTTTGAAAGTTTCTTCTTATTCTTCTTTATGGTGGAGCTTGGGGAATGTATTTGGTAATCTGTGGAGTAATGTTCTTCTCAAATGTGTACCATAACTCTAAATGGATGTCAATCTGTTTTACCCATTCTTGAAGCTGTGAATTCTTGTGGATTAAAGGAAGAATATCAGAAGGTGGTGATTTTGCTTGGATTTGACCCAATCTTTGTTGAGCAATTGTGAACTCTTATTGCATTCTTATTAGTGCTCTGTCCATGGTGGCACTACATTCTTGCATATCAATGATTTTCTATCTATACGTATGCATTACTTGGTTTGATATTTGTCTCGTGGGTTCAGCATTTTTTCTTCTCGAGTCCCATATTTGTCCTTTCTAATGTCATACTCTGTAGATTTTAAATGTATATGTTGTTCCAATTTATCTAATTCTTCTTTTTCTTGTTGGGTCACACTTTGGGCCACCTTATTGTGTATACATAGTATGCCGAGGAGTTGTGTAGCTCTATCTCTAGTTTATTAACAACAAATTGCATTTCCTTCCTTCGCTTTTGATTCTACAATGTTTGTGGTTTTAGAATATGTTCCTTATATTCTCGTAACAACTTCCTTGCGTGTCTTCTTCTTTTCCAATTCTTGGATGATTTTATCTTCCATTAGTATCTCTTTAATGGATTTTTCTATTTCTACTTCTATCTTTATACTGGAATCTATAGTGGTATGTGGATTTGTTTCCTAAATGTATGAAAGTATCCTCTGCATTGCTTCTTCCATGTCTACACACCGTTGCATCCAATCTTGTTTTGCACTTTGATCTAATACATGGCTGAAAGAAGTTATGAAGAGGGAGAGTTTATTCAAGTGTAACTTGAATCCTTCTAATGTTTGTTCTACTACGCCCTATTGTAGCTAGATGGATGATCCTTTTTCCGCTATTGGAGTGCATGTTTGATTTTTTCTAGTGAATCCCGGGGGCTCATACGGGTATTATACTAGTAGAAGTGTTAGATGATGCTATTGATGGTGGCGTTGCATTGGATTCTTCCCATCTGTGCTCTAATTTTTTTCTCTCTCATATCCCCTTTGATCATCCTTTTCCTTCTTCTCCTCCTCTTGTTTATGTGCTTCTTCAATCTTCTTATTTTCTTGTTCATGTCTCTCTTTTTCCTTCCTTTCCTCATCTTATTTTTACTTTCTTTTCCTCTCTTCTTCTTCCCTTTTCTTTCTGTTCCTTCTCTTCCGTTATTTCTTTTCTCTCTGTTCCTTTTCTGCATCTTCTTTCTTCCACTTTTCTTTTTCTTCCTTCTCCTTCTATTGCCTTTGTCTTTTTCTTCTTCTTCTGTTGCTTCTTTTGTTCCCTTTCTTCTTTCTTCTTTCTTTTTCTTTTTCTGTCTTCTTGCTCATGTTTATTTTTTCTTTTTCTCTGCTTTGCTTCTTGTTTCTTTTTTTCTTCTTCATCTGCTTCTTCTCCTTTTCTTCTTACTCTTTCTATTTTCCATAGCTATCTCGATGTTTCTTTTTTCTTCCTTTTGTTTCCTTTATGTTTCTTCCATCTCCTTTTTCTTATTTTCTTCATCCATCTCCTTCTTCTTTGATTCTTGTTATTTCTTTTTCTCTTCTTCTATTTCCTTGTTCTTCTTTTATTTATATTTAGCCTCTTCCATGACATTTTTTCTTCTTCTTCTCTACTCTTCCTTTTATTTTCTTCTCTTCCTTTTCTTTTCTTCTAACTCTGTTTTTGTTTCTTTTGATTTTTGCACCATAGGCTTCTTGGCTTCTTCTTATTTCTCTTTCCTTGTTTTTATAAGAATCCCAATCAATTCTTGTATCTCTTTAAGGAAGTTTTGGTCCTTGGTAGTCTGCTTCTTCTTTTGTTTTAACTCTATTATTTCTCATTGAAGAGATTTTATTTGGTTTTCTTCTTCCATCTCTACCTATTCTTGGATTTCTTTTGCCAATCCAGTGGGGAACGAGGGAAATTATATCCCTTATTACAAGAACAAATGTTTCCATGTAGTGAACTATAACTTCTGCTATAGCCATCTGTTCTCCACCTATACTTGCTTCATATTCTTGGGCCACCTAAGAAATGCCACCTAGAGTTAAACATTTCTTGTAATTTATTAACTAAAATGAGGAATATGTGATGTAGTTAATCTAATCTAGAATGACATATAAATATAATAAATAGGTATGGAAAATAACCCAAGCAACTAATATAATGAAAGTAGAAACCTAATAAGAAATAAAAGTATGGAAATGACTTAGTGATTCAAGGAAAATCTAAATAAAGTGTCGAAAAGTGAACATAATAATCTGGAAGCATGAACGACTATGAAGAAGCCTTGAAAAGGATGGATCCAAGCTATCTAGCTAGGTGGAGTGCCTAGAGGGGATTGGGGCACTTACGTGAGCTGCGGTCATAGAATGGGTGCCTGTCCGTGTAAAATGTCCTGAACCGAGTTTCATAGGTTCGACAGTGGTGCGAAATGCTCGCCGTGTGTCACATTAGATTCATTGCCTTTGTGCAGTGTCACTAATAATCCAAGATGATGGAAAGATATACAATAAACTAGAAGAAGTATCAAAACCCTAAAAAATAAGAATGTAAATGAATGGGTCAGACCGACCATAGTTGCCACAATATTAGGCTTACTAACTAAGCGCTACACTAAATTTTGGACCCAAATGTAGTTTTGGTGTGTGTGCGCATCATGTTCCCTAGGTGCTCTTGTACCATTCACACTTTGTGAAGTAATGAGCAATAAATAGATGTAGAATATAGTAGAATGGTGCATGAAATAGAATAGAATCCCTCCCCTATGCTTGTGTGATGTAGATGAACCAACCTTGTCCTTTCTGATGGAGCTAATGGATACAAATGGTCTCCAAATGTATGCAAATATAGGTGGATGATAGTAGTGACTAGTTTTTGGTCCCTCATTATGGTCTCATAACTTTATATTTATAGGGTTCTCTTGATCTAATTTCGTAATTAACCCCGAAATGGCCGACCACCAAAAATATAAGAAGCTAAAATGACTAGAAAGTTCCCAAAAAGTGGCAAGAAAGTTTAAAAGGATCGGGGTGCCCTTGGTGGGACTAGGGCACCCATGGGCACCCCAGTACTAGCTTGGGCGCCCCAATCAAGGCTAAAATAACATGAAATGACAAAAAATGATTGTGCATGCGATTGTAAGAGGTTGGGAATGAAAAAAGAAAACAAATTCATATGGCCAAAATATGAGGGTTAATTAGTACTTTCTTCACTCAAAAACCTTCTAAATAGTAGTATGAGACCAAGACTAAATAATGTCTAAAGTGCATTATTTTGTGACTACATTTTCCCCACTTTATGTTGGTGAGCGGAAAGCTCGGTAACATAAAGTAGATAGAGATGCGTACCTGATGTCCATGAAGATTATAGTAGAAAATGTGTCAAAGGACTAGACAAAGCGTGGAATGACAAAAAGATGGAGTGTGGAAACTAAAGATGAAAAAGCAAAAAAAAGTGATGAGAGTTAACCTAGGGCAGAAATACATGTGTTAATTACCGATGTGTGTGATGTACCTGCATGGTTAATATCGTGTGTGCTGCCACAAAATTTTGTTGTTAATGTTGTTGTTGTTGTTGATGTTGTTCTCCCCATTTTAGTGCTTATTTCTCATACAAATTTGGACTGCGCAAGGAGAAAACGATCAAGTAGTCAAATATATATGTATGTATGTACAAAACCATAATGTAAAAGACATGTATGTAAAAATCATGTGAATGTAAAATACACAAATGAAAAAGTGTAAATGGAACATGTGCACCTGATCCATGTTGTGAAAGAGAGTGTATAAGGATATCCTATATTGCCAAGGTTTTTGGGTGATTCGATGCCATAGGCCAAAGAAGTATACGGAGGAATTCCACTGTATCCTCCGACCTTTAATTGCTTCCCTGAATGTATGTGAAGAGATCTCTGTACATCCTAGTTTTTGGGTGATTCGATGCCATTGGCTGAAGAAATATAGGGAGAAATTCTGCTGTATCCTCCAACCTTTAACTGCTTCCCAAAATTCTAAGGACAACCATGTTATGTACAAGCCATTGTGTACGGGGTTCATATACTAGTCTGAACCCACTTGCTGTATGTAACCCACAATGCCAAGGGTGGAAAGTACACTGAACTGAACCGGTGTAAATGCGCTATATAGTATGTAAAATCCCAAATGATGCCCCCTCTTTGGAGGCACATGCAATGTTGCTGATAGGAGAATGTGACCCCAAAAGAGGACCAACCACATGTACTCTAAAACTCTACCTTGCATGGGGAAGGGAATGCGCTTGGTAGAAACCAAGGCGCACACAAAAGAAGGCTAGCCAAAGACAAGTGTTAGTACGAACAAGCATGCATATAGAAAATAGTGTATAAGCTATGTAAACAGTGTATAAGCTACCAAACAAAATAGTAATGTAAACACACAAGAAGACAAGTAAGCCACACAAAGCGGGCTATAAACATGGGACATCACTCATGATGTCGCAAGACACGTAAGGCCATCATGGCCGTAAAAAAAAACACATGTGCACACCAAACAAAGGGAAATGCCCCAAACAAGAGAAAACAATAACAAATAATGTAACAAAAAAGTATGGAAGAAAGTATCTTTGGATAACAAATGCTGCACATGAAGCACCCGTTAGCATGTTAGAAATATAACCAGTGTGTTAAAAGTATGTATAAACAAGTAATGTAAAGGGATAAGTAGAAAATGAAATAATAGCACCTATGAAAGACATATGTGGATGCCCCCAACGATCGGTGTAGGAAGGGTAGAAGGTGATCATCTATGCTATGGGTAAGAGACATGTATTTGCGATCAAAACTAGAAAAATATGTGAACGCGCATGTGTGGATGATATAGATAAATGAAATACAATTAATCTAACTAGCATGTGTAATAAAGAAACCGTGATTAAACAAAAGTAAGTTGGAGTAAAAGCAACCATAATATGTAGTATGATGTGGATGGATGGAATGGTATGCAAGATGGATGGTAGGAGCCGCATGCCCCCTAAGTGAATGGAAATGTATGCGGTGAAGTTCATTTGGTTTGAATAGTCAAGAATGAACCGTAAATGAGAGTGCATCATCGGGAAATGGTCGAGTGTGTTGTATCTAGTGCACTATGATGAGTATGTATATGTAGTGACGATGATACATGAACCTTATAGCCTAAACATATATGATGACAAAATGGATGTATGAGTGATGATTTATCCCTAAAGCGTGTATCACTACAAGGTGATATAGGAAGTGATGATGTATCCCATAACGTATGTCACTACAATATGAATAGTATGGAGTGGTGATGTAGCCTAAAGCATATACCACTACAAGATGATAAAGTAATTGATGATTTATCCTATAACGTGTGTTATTATCTGGAAAAGGTCACATGATGAAAGGTTGAATGGTAAATGTGTGATGTAAGGTCCATTTGATTTGTAAACCCTCGGCAGTAGAGTATGGATTGAGGAACTAAAGTGTGTCATAGGGTAGTGAGTGTAGCGTGTAGAAGATGATGTAGTATATGTAATGAAGATGATAAATGACCAGGTGATGAGTGAAATGTACAATGTATGTCAAAATGTACGATGTAGATTGACAAGTGTAAGATGTGTGATGTAGTATGAATGGTATGTAATGCTAGATGTGTAGATGATATGTAAAATGTGTATAATGTATAGATGTGCAAATGTAGACTAAATGTAGTATGTATGATGCAAGATGTATGAAATGTAATGTGTGGTGTCTATAGTGCAGCACAGCGTGGGGTTCATGTGTAGTAAGCTCTCAATAGTCAAGTGTGACCCGAAGCACAAGAGTGTGTCATCAGTAATGACAACACTAAGACGTAAGTATATGACTATGTAAGATGAGATGATTCTAAAAAGAAAGGGGTGAAAGTGTGTTAAGTGCGATGCCCCCCAAGTGTATGATAAATAAGATGACTATGTGCCGCTATCAAGAAGATAATTATTTTCTGATCGAAACCTCTGGAGCAGAATCATAAACATGATAATTGATAGAGTGGGGAGGGTCATACATGGACCAATTGTGGTGGAGTGAGTATACATTCATTTCATATTATTCATTAGTAAAGGTGATTGATGGACAACCGTGAGCATGGCAACGAGAAATATTTAGAGTGTAAGTGGAGAAGAATCATTGTGAATAGAGATATTGCCAAAAGGCATATGAAATGTAATCAAAGAGTGATGAATATCTATTGTGTCGCCAATGTAGTCAAGCTAGGAATGTATAAGTGATGAGCGGAGATTCACGAGGGGAACGCGTAACAAAGACCGTAAAATGAAATACGCGTAATCCATAAGCTGCCGTAATGTGAAAATAACGATGGTAAAGATGTGGTGAATGAAAAGGTGGTAAGATGTCATTAAACATCACGTCAAACCTAATCGGAATGTCACATGTACAAATAGTGTCTAAGAAAGTAGAATCGATAGGGTTGTGTTTCCAAAAGGACCCATTGATGAATAATGTGCATGTAATAGGAGGCAACATAGATGCAACATGTGGAGGATAAGATGAAATAGCATCAACACTATTTACATACCCTTGGTATAATACCATAACATTAACAGAGGGAGGGGTATTGAACCTATATTCACCTAGGCCATCGGCGACAAATGTTTCTTCAAAATAAGATTCAATTACGCTAAGAGGTGTAAAATCAAAGCTGTGTTAAGGCTTCATCCGTAAGTTTGATAGTGTTAACTTCATCATTAGAATCCTCATAATCATCCATGTGAGCATCATCGTGTTGTGTAAAAATATCAAGTATGTTGGTAGGTGCTACCATAGATGGAGTAAGAGAGGGTGCCATGATGGGTGGAGAAGGGACATTAGTAGGAGATGATACCATAGGTGAAATAATACGTAGTGTGAGTAGAGATAGTTGGAGCATTGAGAGTGGTAGAAGGAGATTGTGAAGTGCTAGATTGACCAATGTCATATGTGTCAAGGATGCTATATGGAATGCATTGCGAAGGTGGTATGGGCATAGAAGTAACAAGATCCATGTGACAAGATATTATAATGGATCTAGATCGATGGTGATAGAATGTTCATAGCCATCATACAGGAACTTGACACATTGATGAATAATAGATGGTATGGTGTGCATTACATGAATCCAAGGCCTACCTAACAAGAGATTAAATTTAAAGGAGGTGTCGATAACATATAATTTAGTGAGAACAATCTTATGCTCAACCTAAATATGTAGTGAGTAGTCCCTAGGCATGTGCAACTGATAGAATCATAACCTCGAATGAGAGTAGAATTCTTAGAATTTAAATTATTGTTAATACCCAATTTATTTAAAAGAGAGTGAGCACATAAATTAACAACTGATCCATTATCAATGAGTACCCATTTAATGTAAGTAGTGTTAATAACAATAGTAATGAGAAAAGGAGCACACAAATTACTTTTAGAAAAATGCAACATATCCTCATCAGTGAAAGATATAACATGTGGTAAATTATGAAGAGATTGTATGAGATGTGCAAAGGCCATAGTGGAATTATATCTTTCAATATGAATGACACAAAGGGTAGCTTTGAGCGTGTTATGAAAATCTGGTGCATTACACAATAAGTCATAAAGAGAGATCTTAATGGGTGTATTTTTAAGTTGTTCAATGATGTCATAGCCCTTAGAAGTAGTAGGAGGAGCTACCAGAGTAATGGGTGGAGGGATAGACATGGGTGGAGATGTAGGTAGATTAGGACGATTACGATGGGTGTTAACTATATTGATGGATGGATCAGTGGTAGGTGTGACAAAGTGAGGAGGATGTTGGATGCACATGCACATAAAATCAACAACATAAAGTAGTAACAATGCCTGAGACTTTAGTTGGTGCAAAGGTAGGATAAGAAGATTGAGCCATAACTTGATAAGAAGATGACATTATCAAAAGGTAGTGTTGAAACGGTCGGGTTCACCAAAATGACTAACTAAAATGAGGAATATGTGATGTAGTTAATCTAATCTAGAATGACATGTAAATATAGTAAATAAATGCAATAAATAAGTATGGAAAATGACCCAAACAACTAATCTAATGAAAGTAGAAACCCTAATATGCAATATAAGTATGGAAATGATGTAGCTGATTTGAGGCGGAGTTATGAACTATGTCACAAAGTGAACAAAATAATCTGGAAGCAAGAATGACTGTGAAAAATCCTTGAAAAAGATAGATCTGAGATATCTAATTGGAATGGGGAACCCGGGAGGGGATTTGGAGAACTTGCGGGAACTTTGGTATGCAAAACATGTGCCCTAGTCTATGCAAAAAGTATGGAACCGAGTTTCAAAGGTTTTGCAGGTGGTCCAAAGCCCTCATTGTGTGTGCCCCATCAAGTTCACATCAGATGCAGAAGGTGTCTCGATAATACAAGATGATAGAAAGACCTACAAGAAACTAAAAGAAGTATCAAAACCCTAAAAAGGAAGAATGCAAATGAATGGATCAGACTGACCTCAGCTGCCACAACAGTGGGCTTACTAACTAAGTTATGCACTACATTTTAGACCTAAATATATTTTTGGTGTGTGTGTGTGCATCATGTGCCCTAGGTGCTCTTGTGCCAGTCGCACTTTGTGAAGTAGCGAGAAATAACTAGATGTAGAATGTAGTAGAATGGTGCATGAAATAGAATAGAATCCCTCCCCTATGCTTGTGTGATGCAGATGAACCAACCTTGTCCTTTGTGATGGAGCTAATGGATACAAATGATCTCTAAATGGATGCAATTCTAGGTGGATGATAGTAATGAGTGGTGCTTGGTCCCTTAATATGGTCTTATAACTTTATATTTATAGGGTTCTCTTGATCTAATTTCGTAATTAACCTCGAAATGGTGACCACCAAAAATATAAGAAGCTAAAATAGCTAGAAAGTTCCCAAAAAGTGGTAGGAAAGTTCAAAAAGGATCGGGGCACCCTTGGTGGGACCAAGATGCCCATGGGCACCCCAGTACTAACCTCGGTGCCCTAGTCAAGGCTAAAATAACATGAAATGACAAAATATGACTGGGCATGCAGTGTAAGAGGTCGGGAATGAAAAATGAAAACAAAGTTAGATGGCCAAAAGATGAGGGTTAATTAGTACTTTCTTCACTCAAAACCTTCTAAATAGTAGTATGAGACTGGGACTAAATAATGTCTAAAGTGCTTGATTTTGTGACAACAATAATATCCACACGCCAGTTTGGATAGGTGTATTTCTTCCCAAGGTTTTGCTTCCTCTCAAAACTTGGGTCTGATTGCTCTTATGGTGCTAATGGTGATAGTGGGGTAGAGGGAGTTTCTTCTTCTTCAGACTTAGAAATTTGTTCTATTTCTTGGGAGTCTTCTTCTTCTTCACTAACCTCAGCTTCTTTTAATTTTTCCTTTAATGCCATGGCCTTTTGGCATTTGGTAGCGGGTTCCAAAGCACTAGGACCTTTGTTTGGCCTTATCTGTATGTTTTGGACCTTCTTTACTTGGTTATGCCTTACTATACTCTGTTGGGTATTTTTAAAATATTCTTCCCACATCTCTTCATTATTTTTATCAAAATTTGGTGGTACCGGTTTTCTAGGGTCTATAGGAGAATTTCGGATTGCTTCTATAGAGGTATCTACTAATTCATCTTAAAATTCATATGGTAGTGGAGGTATATGTGATGCTCATGGAATTAGGGGTTTGAGGAAGGTATAATCTATATCAGAAATGAAAATTACCTCTGCTCATATCTTGCAACAACCTACTCGGATACCCCGGCTTTGTTTACAACTAGTTATCTAATTATGTTAGTACATCCTATCAAAGATGTAATTTGAGTAACCCCATCCAATATGTTCATATGTTCCCATATTTTTTCAGTAGTGGGTGTTTTTGACCATCATTCAACAAGTTCTGTTTTGGCTGGGAGGGTTTTAGTGAAAAACATGGCCAAACAGAGTAACAAAGACCTAGAACAAAAAGTATGTTTCCCTTCTTGGTTTTTCTCGTATTCTCATGAAATTTTGAGGTCAATAGTTCATAAAGATTATATTATGAATGGAAATTTACCATATCTAGGTCAATCTGAGAACTAAGCCCATGAGTTCTATCTTCACAATTTGTGTGATAATTTTTCAAACAAATGGCCTTGGCGGTGTACATGAGGGCATAATTTAGTATGTCCATAACTTGTACTCCTCACTTGGTCTTTATTACCTCCATCATGCAAGCTATATATTTCATCACAGTCTTCTTCCTTGTGATGGCTGAACATCCTACCGCCCACAATTCTATGACCCTAGCCATGACTTCGTATTAATTAGATACGATTGATCTAAGTATAACATATGGTTATGTAATCGACTAAGAAGAACCCTAATCGCATTATCAACCATAGGAAAGTATGGAATACGAATCCGTGCATCTATCTTCAGTTCACTGATGACTTTCATGTTCTATTTGTATTCGAGTTCTTTTGTAGTGGGGTTTTCTTGGAGCGAAGCCTGTCTATCCACTTTGAGTGATTGTGGTCATACTCTACAATCTGGGAGTGAATACATTTTTGTAAGTTGCGTGTATAAGCAACCTTGAAAGGAATATGTGAAAATTATCCCAGTTGGATCATGCTTATTAGATTTGAGGAATGCTTCTAGAATTTTGGTTTTGGAAGCTCATCTGTGTTAGAATAATAGGAGTATCTATATTCCGTAATTTTCCTTGCTTTGTGCCCTAGCTCTGCTTATTTTTCACCATTTTCTTCGAGGAGTTCTTTAGTTTTTACTTCCTTTTTTACTTTTACACCTCAATCCCTTATGAATTGATGCCTTTTATATCATTTCTAAGATTTACCTACCACATTTATTGTCTTTTTGGTAAGAATATGTGTAAAGCATTTTGTTGTATCTTGTTTCTTATTCTATGCCTTTTTTCTTCATTTCGCGTGTATTATATTTTCACAAATTTTGTTATTCATTCCACGTGTATTCTCCTTCTATGGATTTTTTTCTTCATCTTGCGTGTGTTTTCCCTTGATCTGTGAGTATTCTCCCTCCACGTGTTTTTCCTTCATTCCACGAGTATTCTTCCTCCGCATGTTTTTCCTTCATTCCACGGATATTCTTCGTGGATATTCTTCCTCGATGGCTTTCTTTTTCTTTATTTAGTGGGAATTCTTCTTCTCGTGACTTTATTTTTATTTATTCTCAGTGTGTATTCCTCCTTCACGACTTTATTTTTTCTTTATTCCATGGGTATTCCTCCTCTCTGCGAATTTATTTATTTTTATTCTTTTTATGGTTTTTATCTTGTTCTTGGTTTTAGTAGAGTCAAGATGCCCTTGCGTGTTTTCACCCTACTCCTCGTCTTATCCTCCGAATTTCTGGTTTTCGGATAGGGAAAATTTTATTTTTCTTTTATTTGATTTTATTATATATATTTTTAATTATGATATTTTTGAGCCTTGTTGCATTAATGAGCTTGGTAGTTCTTTAAGTTGTAAAGTTTGAAGTTTTGTTACTCCTGAGGATAATATGTCCTTAATGATATAAGGTCCTAACCATCGAACTTTAAGTTTTCCAGGATGCTTCCATTTGCTATCATATAACAGTACCTAGTCTCCAATGTCAAATTCTTTCCTTTTTATATGGCGGTCATGCCATGCTTTCTGTCTCCTTTTTTCCTGAGTTTGATTGTATGTTGCTAGAAACCTTTTTTCATCCAATTTTTCTAACTCAATAAGTCTTTTGTGTAATGAAGAGTCTTTGTTCATTTGAAATGTTACTGCCACTCTTAATCTTGGGAGGAAAAATTATATGGGGACCGTGGCTTCAAGTCCATATACTAATTGAAATGGAGAGTATTTAGTTAGCCTTTTGTAGGTAGTGTGGTAAGCCCATAGTGTTGTTGGTATCTTGAGGTCCCAATCTGCTTGTTGTAGTGAACATATTTTTGTAAGCACCTTCTCCAAGACCTTTTTAAAAGCTTTTACTATCCCATTCACTTGTGGATGATATGGCATATTGTGGTTATGGTTTATCAAAAATTGGCTTAACAATTCCTTAACAGTGGCATTCACAAAATGTTTTCCTTGATCACTTGTAATGCTTAGGGGACATCTAAACCATGTAATTATGTGTTTGTAGATGAATCTTGTTGTTGTCCTGATAGTATAATATTTGGTTGGAATGGCCTCTGCCCATATTGTTAGATACTCTGTCCCTGTAATGATGAATCTCACCTGAGAATGCTTTGTGGTGGGTTTTATAGGCCCAATGAAGTCTATAGCCCACTTCTCAAATGAGGCTAGTGCTAGGATTGGTTTTAAGGGCATATCATCTATGGTGTTTGGTTTTCCCACCCACTAACATATGTCACAAGACCTTGCGTGTTTATGGGAATATTTGAAAAGTGTGGGCCACCATAATCTTGCCATCATTACTTTCTGGTTGTTTGTTCTCCTCCATTGTGCCCTTCGACTATACCTTCATGAGCTTCATGCTAGTATGTTCTTTCTTTCATGTTCTAGGGAAACCCTTCTAAGGACATCATCTTGTCCTTTCTTGTATAATTTTCCTTGGATTAAAGTAAATAGAAATGAATGAATGAGTGAGTAAATTATTATTTTTTTGTTTTGTATATGCACTACCGAAATCTCCTATGGCTAGTAATTGTGCTATGTCATCAAATTATTTTGGGATGGCCTCAATTCGAACAAATGTGTGCCGGGAATTTTTCATCAATAGGTCCCTCATCCTCCCATGTTTCTATTCTTGACAGGTAATCTGGTCCATTGTTCAATTTACCTAGCTTAACTGCAATAGTAAAGTCAAATTATTGAAACAACATTAACCAACAACATATTCTCCCTTGTAGTATTGGTTTGTTTAGTAGATATTTTAGTAGCTAATGATCTATGTAGAAGAAAAATGATGTGGCCAACAAGTAATGTCTATAATTTTGTAGGGCATATACCATGATCAATGCCTCTCTTTCTGTGGTAGAATAATTCCTTTTAACTTTAGCCAATTTATGACTTGCAAAGGCTATTAGATGATCCATTTTATCTCTTGGTTGTGTTAAGACTGCACCAATGGCAATGCCTGATGCATCCACATGGACATGGAAATGAAATTTCCAATTTGGAAATATTAGGATTGGGGCATGTAGGATATTTTCTTCGAGAAATTCAAAAGCATCCACACATGGTTTTGTACATTGTATTTGTTTATTAGTTCTTTTATTTAACAATTCTTCCAACGGTGTGATGATCTCAACATAATTTCTTATGAATTTCTGTGATAACCTGTGTACCCAAGAATTGTTCTCACCTCTTTTTGTGTCTTGGGAGGAGGTAAATTGACAATAACTAAAGTTTTGACTAGATCAATTAATAAACCTTCTTTACAAATCACATGTCCCAAAAGTGTACCAAATGGGGTTAAAAATATACATTTCTTCAGATTGAGGGATATCTATAATGCTCTACATATCTAGAACATAAGTCTCAATACTTGGATATGGTTTTTCAATAGTCCATATATAGTCCAATCATCTAGGTATACCTCTAAGAAATCATGGATAAATTATTTGAATGCATTGATCATTATTTTATTGAATACTATTGGTGCATTCTTTAATCCAAATGACATGACAAATGTACATAAAAGATCCCCATTCTGTAGTAAATGTGGTTTTTGGTTGATCTTTTGGGGTAATCTAGACTGATGGTAGCCAAAGAACCCATTAGTGAAGGAATAAACCTCTCTTCTGCTACATTCTCTAAAACCTCTTCTGTGAAGGGAGTAGGAAATGGGTCATGCACACAAGCTTTATTGAGCTCTTTATAGTCCACACATACTCATATTTCTCCTATTTTCTTGTTTTGAATGACCATAGGACTTACCCAATCTAAATCTTTGACGATTGGTTTGATGATTCTTGCATTCAACATTTTATCTATCTCTATTTTTACTTTAACCTTGAGGTTAGGGTTTAATCTATAAGGCCTCTTCTTTAATGGTTTGATCCCATCCTTTATTTGAATTTTCATGGTTCCAACTTCTTATTTGATACCTCACAACTCTTTAAAATATTCGAAAAATATATCCTGGAATTCTTGAATAAGTTCTACTACTTTTTCCACTTCTTCCTCTGACCAATAGTCTCCTATCTTAGTAAACTTCTCATCTCCATTTATGCCAATATTTTCACTTCTTATCTTTTGAGGATGATAATAGTATTTGTCCTCTTCTATGTTTTGGTTTCTACTACTTCTCTTTCTCCTTCTATTGTCTTGTATCTCAAGTTTTAGGTTTTTCATCTCTTTCTTGTTTCTCGACTGCAAAATAGTAAACCATTTATGGAGTTTTGCTTAGAGCTCTTGTTGTTGCGGTTCCTTGGGTTCTGCTATCTTTTGTGAGAATTGTTCTATGGATTCTTCCGAGTTAAGAATAAGAAGGTCCTTATATTTTTAGTGCTCGAAGGATATTAAGATCCGCATCCCAGAAATTGAATGTATGGAAAAAATATTTTACAATCTGGTCCCAACTTCTTGTCTCTCATCTTATTTCTTGATGCATGTACCAGGATCGAGGTATGGGTCCTAAAGTCCATATGAATAATTGAGTCCATACCAGAGGGAATTTTCACCACATATTTTCCAATGTCTCTCATAGATTTGAATATGTCTTTGTGGATCACTTTCATTGGTGTATTCGGGTATGGCTACATAGTAACCTTCACTCTCCAAGTATCTTGTTTTAAGTAATGTGGTTAAGGAATTCCAATGAGAAATATTAGGTTTGTGTGTTTCCCACCATCCCGTCAAATTAATTGTCAAGGTGTCATCTAAGGCTTCCATTCTTGCTTTCTCATTTGAGAATATTCACTCCATTTGATCTAGATAACCTTCTAAGTCTCCAAACCATGAGTATTTTGGTAAAGTTTGGTGGGACACCCCGTGGCTTAATCTATATACCCATTTGATTGGTTTGTCCTCTAATTATTATTTTTACAGAGTAATATCCATATTCTTCTTTGAATTTGTCTTGTGTAGGCCATAAAATATCATTCGTAGGATCTGTGGAATCAAGGTTGTCATCATCTCTAAGGTAATTACACGGGGTGACACTCTTCTTGTATAATGCAATTTCCTTATTCTAGATTCTAGGAAGCCATGTATCCATGCTTCAACAACGTTGTCTGAGATTTCATTTGTAGATTCAATTTTGACTGAAATTTATCCTTCGAGTTGGGTTCAAATTCTTTATCGATATTGGAAAATCTATTAAGAGCATATACCCCTTGGATATCATCAAAATCTTCCTCTTTAGTATCATGCCAAACTTCTTCAGACCATGCAATGCTCATGCCTGCATGTAGTCGTACGTGGACACATATTCCATTCGATTGTAATGTTACTTCATCCTCTTGAATTTAACATGCCATTGCAATCGAAAAACCATTCTAAAGCTAGAATGGCATTATATGTGGGTTTTAAAGAAATGTTCTCTAAAACTTCAAAGTTGACCATATTTTTAATTCACATGAAGTTGACTTCTACATTCTTTGGGGATCATATAGGTTGTTTTGATGATCCATCAACTAATCAAATATAGTATCTGGTGGGTTCTAAGGGAGGCCTATTGAGTTTCTCCCAGGTAGTTTTAGAGATCATATTCACATCCACACCAAGATCAAGAAGTACTTTGGTAATAATAGTGTCAAATATGTCTACATCCAAGTATATGGTGAATTTACACCATGTTTGTTATGTGCGGAAGACATTTATCCTTTTCTTGTGATGTCCAAAGTGTCAATCCTTTGAACATGAAAGCTCTTGTCTTCTTTATTCTAATATTTTATAAACTGATTCAATTTATCTACAAGTTGCATTTGATTGTTAATCTTGCTATCTCTTTAAGAGAAATAATTTCATCTTCCATGAAACAATTCTTTTGTTTCTTCTTGAGATTGTGCCTTCTTAACTATTGCCTTAATTTTCTCCACTTCTTTATTATGAAGATCTATTCTAATCTCCTTAAAGTCCCATTCTTCACTACCTGGAGGATTCTTCCTCAATACGTATCCTGATTATATTATTTCTTGTAGGAGCAAGTTATTTCTGGCTGCAATTCTAGTTGTTACCACAACTCTATATTTTGGTTCTTTGAGGTCCTTACTTGACTTAGAATATTTTATTTTGACATAATGTTCTTTAGCTTCTTCCTTATTTTTCTATTTTTTTGGTCTGCTCCTCGAGCTAGATGCTTTCTCTTTGTCTTCTCTTGTTTCTTCATCGTCCCATGGTATCTTGGTAATATGTTGGACATTCTTCTGAGTGTCTCTTCCTAAGTATTCTATTTTTGTACTTCCATTCCTATAAAATTGAGAAGCTTTGGGAAAACTAAAAGAGTCATGTCCTCATTCATGACAGAAATTGCAAGGGTCATGATCTGTACAATTTCTAACTAAATTTTCATCTTGTCCACATTTGTAATAGTTCATTGGTCTCATATCTTGGTAGCTAACTCTTGAATTGTTGGTTATCTCTTCCTTGGTACTTGTGATACCCTTTATATCCTCTTCCTCCTTGATAGTTATTATACCCTCCTCTATACCCTCCCCTATATCCTCCACCATTGTATCCTTGATAGTTAGGATTATAGTTATTACCTTGGTAACCACCTCCGAAGTGAGGTTGTCCTCCTTGTTTATTTGGATATTGTGGGGCAGTAATTGCTAGATGTGAAGGTGGTGGGTTCAGTGTAGGTATTGTTTGTTGTTGTGAAGAAGGGACGCTAGCTCCCGTATTCTGTCTAGCTGCCATAAACTTGTGAGTATTATACTCATTTAAGTATTCAAGTGCCTCTAGAAAAGGGCATTTATGGTGGTAATGATTATAGGATCCATGAGCTGTGTAATATATTAATTGATTAGTAGGTGGAGCTACTTTTAATAAATGACAAGTATCTTGAGTGTGTTGATCCCATAACCTGAAAATTCCACACCAATTTCTTTCTACTTGTGGGTATGGTACTGGAGGAAGATTTTTAGGATGAGTGTTATCTAACAACCACAACTCTCTTTAACTTCTCTAAGTAAGGGGTCTATTTTTCTATGACCTTTTTGCACAACACACTGTACACCAAATTTTGGGTTGAATGTTACTTCTTGGTGGTGAACTATTCTGAGATCCTCTTTTCTCTGAATTTCTTAATAGAGTTTTAGCTTAGCTAACTCAACCGTACTTGTTCTATTTTTTTTTTTAAATGAAGTTTCTCCTTCTCTTTGCCAAGGTTGAGCCTCCAACCTAATGGCCATATCTATTACTTCTGAAAGGTTTTGAAAGGTTGTCCATCCAAATATGCTCTAATGTAAGGTGAAAGCCCTGAGGTAAACCATTCAATGCGTTGTTTGTCTGTGAGTGGTTCCTCCAATTTTCTGGTTACATTTTTAAATATGTGGCTGAATTCTCGACCATCTCATATTCTTTCTGAACAAGTTCTCTCATTTTTATAACTCCCTTTGAAGGTGCCTCTAAAAATGAAAGTCTATCTTAAATTCCTTCTCAATTACATCCCAATCTTTAGATCCTTGTGCATTCGTTTTCATGTACCACCATAGGGTGTCCTCTCTCAGAGTGCCTATGAAGTCATATAACTTTGCGGTGTTATCTATAATATTGTTACTCTTCCAATATGAATCCAAGATGAACAAGTGTTCTTCAACATATTTGGTGTCTTTTCCAAATACAGTAACTTAATTTTTGAGCCATATTTTTAATTGGTTGGGGATGTATTTGTGGCTAAATAATTGGCTTCGCTTGAGGATCTTACTTTCTTAGATTGATTGTGAAATTTTTCAAGTTACTCTTTCTTTCTTGTCTCTGGATAATTCAATATCAAAGTATAAATCTCCTAATAGTTCTCTAAACTCTCTTACAATTTATTCTCTCTTCTTACTTTCTTCTTGTAATTGATGATATCTTTCCATCAAAATTTCTCCCTTTTCTATCTTTCGAATAGGTGTTTGAAGTGGCACATGGAATGGCGACCGATTCAAGGGGTCATCTCCTTTGGGCTCGTGTGGTGGTTGGGGACAAATCATTATTTGACGACTCTTCATAATTATTTTTTTCCACAAATAAATTCCTACCTTTACTATTTCTTAATCTATAATTATCTTCTAATCCTTTGTCACTCATTATTTTCTTATTTTGTTTTTCCTTCTCTTTCTCTTGTTTCTCAGAATTACCTTTTTCTTCATCTTCCTCCTCTATTATTTTTATTTTCTCTCCAAATTCTTTAATTAATTATTTCATGCTAGTAACTTCTTCTTCCTCTTTACCTTTTTCTTTAATTAATAATGGAGTTTCTTCCCTCATCTCTTCCCATCTTGTCATGCCTACTATTTCTCTAAGTCTCGGTCTTAATCCTCCTACTAATTCTTGTAAATATCTTACTAGTATAGTCTTCCTTGATAATGCTTGTTGTATTGGACTATTTAAAAGATTTTGTACCACAGGGAACCATGGTGTAACCAAAACTTTTTGGTCTCGCTTGGTGTGGGAATTATAACAAGACTCGTATGTCCGCCTCCATTTCTAGGGTATCTAATTTCTCGCCTCCACTCGAAGTGGGTTTTTCTTTCTTTTCTACTTTCTGAATTTTATTTAATTTTTATTTTCTTTCATTCAACTTCTTCACTCTTTCCTCTCTTGCTAGCCTTTGTTTTTCTATCTCTTTTTCTCGGAACTATCCTATCTCTCTCTTCCATCCTACTCATTTTGATTGTTTTTGTTTAAGATACTAACTCATCTTATTTCTATTAATCTTATCTTTCGTCAACTATATAGTATTTCAGAATTTTATTTTCTTCATGTTGTCCTATTTCTACTATCCCAACCATCACCCCATTATTTTTATCTAGTTATGTCTCTTGGATCACCCCTTTCAGGTACACCATCCCGTAGTGCCTATCCCCTAAAGGAAATTTTCTGCGCTTCTTATTAAACATTTTTCTACCATCAAAACTTTAATTAAGAATGGAATTTGTTTAATAAATCAACCTCTTGCTCCACTTAAAACTTCACCTTTCTTATAATCAAAATTGGTCCACCCTTGTATGGCCCAAGTAATTATATAGGAGTCTAATGTGGTCTTAAACCAATAATCAATAGCTCTGGTCCACTCGGATGGTTTTATTAAATGTATCCATGACCAATCTGTTCTTTTAGCGTGTGCCAATATGCAAGGCCACAATAAATGTGGAAACTAGGACAAAAATTCCTCTCCGCATTATCCAAATAATTATGCCTCAGTTTATTTATATTATGCTTCGAGTATTTTTTCTTCACCTTTAACAAATATATTGATTTGATTCTCCCACCAATCCTCAATCTCTGTCAACGCTGGTTTCCAATAACATGGTGGTGAAATTTTTCTAGACATCTGACTAACAAAAAAACCTAGGCTCGAGACACTAAAATATTGACCTTAAGCCTAAAAAGTAGTGTGAGACTTAAGAAGTTCACCCTTTTGTTATAGATGTGCAAGGGAAAAGTAAACTTAATCTATTTGGTGAATAGAAAGAATGTAAAATAATACAATTTTTTTCTCCAAACATTAGTCTTTATTCATATCTCAAAATGGATTACATTAGTATCATACACACATGTAAATTCTTTCCATTATCTATTTATTACATATTACTCATTAATGACACACATATCTTATCTCTTAGAAACATATACTTCTTGTCTCATGTGGTACCACAATATACATTTGATTAAGTACAATAAATATATTTCCTATAAAATAGTCAAAGAGACACTTCTTTTGACCACACTTTTATCGACTTCTAGCTTGCTCTGTTTCTATATTTATTTTGATTCACAAATTTCTGTTGGATTCGGTGGCTTTATCCTTTGTATCATGGCTTTATCTTGTGTACCGTGGCTTTGTCCTATGTTCTACAACTTCCTTCTTTTATCTCGTGGATTTATTTCTTAGCCTTCGTGGGTTCCTCTATTTTGTGGATTATTCCACAAACTTGATGAAGAACCTTGTCAAAATCATCCCCCGACTTCAAACGTTGTCTCATCCTTGAGACAACCAAATGATGAAGAATATCTCAACACAATTATTTGAATGGGTTGAGATACAACGCTCATGATGAACTTAGTTTGGCGAGTCCTAGAACTCTAGAAGACTATTATAAATTTGCACCGAAAGCAAAAGATAAGTTGAATAGAAGAAAAGACCAAAAAGAAGAGCTAGAGGAAGGTGTTACAGAGGAAGAGGACAACAAGGAGGAAGAATTTCATCACAAAGAACAAGTGGAGAAATTAGTAGTTCACAAGAACAAGATTCTAAATTAAGAGGTGGGTGTGAGGAAGAAGATTATCATATAGAGGAGGATATATGCAGAGAGGAAGATGTACTACTAAATTCATAGGTAAATGTTTCAAATGTAAAAAATTGCAGGTCATAGGTCATGGGAATGCACAAAAGAACCTCAAGCAAACACTTTAAGAACTGAAAAAAAACCAATTGGTTGAAGCAGAGGAAGAAAGTGCAGGCTCTCCATCACACATAGAAGAGCCAAAAGTTGGCGAGTCTTTGATAATGAAGAGAGTGCTGATCAAACAACCCAAGGAGAAGGAACATGAACAAAGGAAGACCTTATTCAAGACAATGTGCAAATAATAAGGCAAGTGTTGTAAACTAGTGATTAATTTAGGTAGCACTGATAATTTGGTCTCTTTGGAAATGGTAGAAAATATTGGTTTGAAAATAATACCACATCCTACACCTTATAGAGTTAATTGGCTTCAAAAGGGAAAACATGTTCTTGTAAGTGAACATAGTTAGGTAGATTTTTAGATTGGAGTTTACAAGGATAAGGTATTTTGTGACATAATGCCTATGGATGTTTTCCATGTACTTCTGGAAGACCTTGGCAATATGACATAAAAAAACTCATGATGGTAGGAAGAATGTGTATAATTTTCTAAAAGATGGAGTAAGTCATACACTGCTGCCCTTGAAAGAAGAAGAACATGAAAAAGGAGTGGATTCTAGTGTTATGGTGGAGAGTGAGAAGGAAATTTTGGGTGATATAAAAGGATTGGGTTTTGGAAAAATAATCAGACCTTGGATTGTTATGTCAACCACAAAAGTATGAGAACTACCTCAAGAAGTTTAGAAGAAATGTCAAAAGAGTTTGCTAATATTGTAGTGTATGAGTTATACCTAATGAATTCACACCTATAAGGAGGATCAATCATCACATTGCCTTCATTCGAGGATCAAATTCGCCAAACAAAGTAGCTTACAAGATGAAACCTAAAGAGAATGATGAGATTAAGAAGAAAATTCAATTTTTTTGGATTAGGGACTGATTCAGAGTGCAAAACCTTCTATTTTAGTTCCTAAGAAAGAGGGAGATTGGATGATGTGTACAAATTCAAGAGAAATCAACAAAATCACTATAAGGTATAAATTTCCTTTGCCAAGAATTGAAGAATTGATGGATTGTTTGAATGGTGCTTGTTACTTTTCTAAAGTTAATCTCAAGAGTGGATATTATCAAATAAGGATAAGAGAGGGATATGAATGGAAAATATCCTTCAAGATAATGAGGGACTTTATGTATGGATTGCTATGAATTTTGGATTGACAAATGGTCCTAGTAAATTTATGAAGCTTATGAATCAAGTCTTGAAATAATTTCTTGGTAAGTTTTGTCATAGTTTACTTAGATGATATTTTGATTTATAGTGTAAGAAAAGAAGAGAATTTTCATCATCTTAGGATGGTTTTAGAGAAAATACAAGAAGAGAAGTTGATGATAAATCTTAAGAAGAGTGTGTTTTTCAAGAAAGAGCTGGTTTATTTAGGTTTTGTGATCTCACAAGGAGTGTTGAAGATGGATCAAGACAAGGTAAAAGCTATTATGGAATGGCCAACTCCCAAAACAATATATGAGGTAAGAATTTTCCATGGTTTGGCTAGTTTCTATAGGAAATTTATTAGAAATTTCAATGGTATTTGTGCTCCTATCATTGATACAATTAGGGAGACAAAAAAAGTTTGAATGGACTGATAAAGATGATAAGAGTTTTTAGTTTCTAAAGAAGAAAATTACAGAGAAACCAGTGTTAGCTCTTCCAGATTTCAACAAGGTGTTTCAAGTGGAATGTGATGCCAATGGAGTGGCCATAGGAGCTGTTTTAAGTCAAGAGGGTAGACTGTAGCATACTTTAGTGAGAATTTAAATGAAGCTAAGAATAAGTATTCAACCTATGACTTGGAATTATATGCTATGGTTTAAGCCTTGAGAAAATGGAGACATTATTTGATGCCTAAGGAGTTTATTATATATATAGTTATATATATATATATATATATATATATATATATATATATATAATCAAACATTATAGTACATAACCAACCAACCTAAGCTTAATCAGAGGCATATGAAATGGGTGGAGTACTTGCAGAACTTCACATTTGTGATCAAACACAAGAAAGGGAAAACAAACAAAGTAGTAGATGTATTGAGCAGAAGAGTGTTATTGGTCTAAGAAATTTAGTTGGAAAGTGGAGGAATAGAGGCACTCAAAGAGCTATATGAGGATGATCTAGAATTCAAGGAGGCTTATAAAGTTTGTAAGTATCATACTGTACAAAATAAAGAGCCATGGTTGGATTACATGATTCAAAATGACTTGTTGTTTAAGGGAGTGCAGTTGTGTGTACCAAGAAGTTCTATGAGAGAAAATTTAATCAAAGAGAAGCATGGTGGAAGTTTAGCTGGTCATTTTGGCCTTGAAAAGAATTTAGCACAACTGAATGCTCACTATTTTTGGCCTAGAATGCATGCATATGTAAAGAAGTTTGTTGATAGGTGTAAAGTGTGTCAATTTGCTAAGGGAAAGAATAAAAATGCAGGCCTGTATCATCCTTTACCAGTGCCTAATAGACCATGGGATTCCATCAATATGGATTTTGTATTAGGCTTCCAAAAACACAAGGTGGATATGATTCAATATTTTTAGTAGTGGACAAATTTTCTAAGATGGCTCATTTCATTCTATGCAAGACAACTAATGATGATACATGTGGCTAATTTTTTCTTCAAGGAAGTAGCTAGACTCCATGGAATTTTGAGAAAAATTATTTCAGAAAGGGACATAAATTTTGTAGGATACTTTTGGAGAAGATTGTGGAAGAAGGTAAGGACAAATCTAAGTTTGTTGGCTATATTTTCTACACAGCTAAAAACCTAGGAAGTCATGAGATAAATCTCCCTCATTTACCAGTGAGGCTCCCGTGTAAGATTTTGTCAATTATATTTTCTAGTATCTATCTGTTGGTATTACTTTAACTATATAGCTCATGAACCATAGCTAGATAGTTTTGTAGCAAGTAAGTAGCTGTAAGAGAAAGGAAATATCTGTAGAAGAGGAAAATAATAGAAAATAGGAAGAAATGAGAGAAGATGTGCAACCCAATCAATAGTTCACAAAGTTGATTGCATACACATAGATAAAACAAATAGATCTTGAAATACATAATTTAAAGCAAAGGATAGTTTCAAATTTAGATTTAGAATAACAAAAAGTTTTTGAATAGATCTAGAAATAAATAAGAAACAAAATGCACCATTGACACAAAGTTCTCCGGAAATCTATCTCCTCTCTATTCCTTAACTTGTAGAAAGATATCAAGGGTTTCAGCTCAAAGTCTAGAACACAAGAATGCGATAACAAATTCTGATTGTCTAACCCATAGGTTCTTCCTCTATTTATAGTGTATAGAGGGAAATTACAAATACGAAGCTTTAAATGAATTCCTGCATGTGGAAGCTATGAAAAGGGAAACAACCGGAAATCTTCCTCCTAGAATTCCTCTTCGCATGGCATGCATGATTTATAACTGAAAAATAGAACCTTCTATTTTACATGTCTGCCACCTATTTCCAAGTAATTGACTTCTTAAAGTAACGAATTTTAAACCAATCACTTAAGTTTTATAATTTTAATTGATTACTCAATTACTTTATCAGAGAAAATAAAATAAAGAGGAAAAGAAAAAAGAAGAAAGTTGCAACCCAATCAGTCTTGTTCGTCTTCCATATTTTACATGCGGTTGACTCTTTTGCCTTTGATTCTCACTAAACTGGATTTGAAAGTTATGCATGACTGTGATTTACTTGCGGGTATTGCCTTTGACCTGTCTTCCCTTTTATCCTTGAAGCTTTTGCAGTTCTTCTTTAGTACATGCACTAGTGCAATGTTTGCCATAAATAATTCAGACAAAACTCATCATATTTTATTTAAAATTGCATATGAGCAATTTTAAATTTTGGAAAGCACTCCGGGTGAAGGAAAACACAAGTAAATTCAATGAAGGCTTCAACTGGAAGATTGGGAGCACATGCACAAGCTTCTGAAAGGAATTCTCCATGCAATGACTTCTACATAGGCTGCGTTAGAAACAAGAGGATGCATTTTTTGTTGGAAGCCTTTGCAATTATGAGACCTGGATCTATCAATTAAATCGGTGACAAGTTTAGGGCTCGTGTCCGTATCATTGACTTCGTGAAATATAGAAGTTATGCATGTTTCTACTTGATATTTCTCTTTCATCATGCTTCAACATGGCTGGAACAATCTTTTTTTGAGCTCTTTTTCTTTTAATTCTATCGGAATCCCTTGCAATTGGATCCATTTGTGTAGATCTGGCAACTTCTTCAGATTCAAAAGATATATTCAATGTACCTGACATTGATTTGAGCACCTGTGATGAATACCTGTAATTTATTCAGACAAAGATGGAGTCCATGGCATGAATACTTGATTTTTATCACCAAAATCTGCATATAAAGTCTGCTGCCCTAAAATTTGAGGTTTTGCATGCATGCAAAGCAAGAAAAATATTATTTAATTCACCGGGAACTTATACCAACATGTAGATAATTATCATAGCAAGAATCAAGTCATTCCAACCCTAGGTGCCAAACCTTGAAGCTCCCTAGCAATGAAAAACACTCTTTAATGCAAAACCTCCTTCCTTTGGCGCCAAAACCTGTCCAGGGCTGCAATCCTTTGCAAAAAGAATTAATTGCTTCTTCATTATGGCAACCCATGCTTATATAATCCTCAACATTCTATTTTTAATAATTTCCCTTCCTATTTCTGGCAATTTAATTAATAAACAATCATGTTTATTCACCCAAATTGGGCACCCAATCATGCATGTTGCTGGTTGCTTTTAAATAAATTTGTTTTATTTATTTTTAGCATGCATCCTTGAATTCTCCTCGTTATTCCACTTGCATTGAATTTCCTTCTATTTATGGCACCAAAAGTGGGTGAATAAACAATTAATAAATATTATTAAATGCATTGTTATTCACCCAAGGTGGGTCACACTTTTTGGCAAGGGTAATTGCTAAAAATAAGAAGTCAGCTTGATGGGAATTTCCACCCTGCACTGCAGCTCCAAAAATCCCCTCTTCCACTTAAGTGATTTGACTTTCATCATGAGAATTTTTACCTTGCAAGGCAGGTAAGAAATTCCCACCAGTGCTTTAAGTGATTTTTCTTTATTTTATAATGGGAATTTTCACCCTGCAAGGCAGGTAAGAAATTCCCACCTACCTACCGCCTCTAATTTTCCCATCGTAGCTTAAGTGACTTTGAATTCATGGGAATTTTCACCCTGAAAGGCAGGTAATAAATTCCCACCTTCCTGCTGCTACCAAAAATCTTATCGCAGCTTACACTCATTAATTCTAGAAAATGTGACATGCCTGGGAGAGACTTTTTGTGCATGACTTCATTTTGGTTAGCGATTTGCATTTTGAGGCTGATTCCTTCAGTGCTGTGTCAGTAGATGATCTCCAGATCCTTCAGGAAATTAAACAGACTATATTGGAAAAGGAATTGACCTAGGGGAATTTCACAGAAAAACAAACAGAGAAAATTGGAGAAAAATGCAAAAGAAATAAATAAAAGTGAAAAACGTTGCCAGAAGTTGCAGACAATTCCCTGAATTCATTCCTGGTGAAAACCCTATTGAGATGAGTGAATACTGGCATGCAAAACTTCAATAGGATTCAACCAGAGCACAATTTACTTCAAATGAGGCTTTATTTATTTAATAAATAATTAAATAAAAATTTCCCATAGACAAAACTTGGCGGAGGGATAAAATGAGTTTGGGCATCTGGGTATTTGTCAAAATTGGCTCATATGATTCACTGGGAATATCCTAACATAATACAAACATTTTCTGGCAATAAAAACACAAAATACCCGTTATTTAAAAAAATGAAAATTTTCAAATGGGTAGTCTCAGATTTTATGGTGAAATATGGGGACACGAAAGTTTTAATTCAATCTATCATCCTCATAAATATGGCCAAACTCGGGTGGTAAATATGAGTCTAGGAAACTTGTTGAGAAGTCTAACAAAAGACAATCCAAAACAATGAGATGCAATGCTTTCATAGGCATAATTTTCTTACAATGATTCACCTAATAGAAGCACAGGTATGAGTCCATTTCAAGTGGTGTATGGAATGCATCCTAGAGGAATTTTTGAGCTGAGAGATTTGGGAAAGTTGGAGAAGAGAAGTGTTGATGGAGAAGAGTTTTCCATTGCCATGCAAGAGGTTCATGAACAAGTCAAAAGATAGTTATAGAAGAATGTAAGCAAGTAAAAACAACATGCTGATTTGAAAAGGAGAGGGGTAAGTTTCAAGTGGTATATATGTTGTTATCTCATCTTAGGAAGAAGAGATTCCCAAAATTTCAATATAACAAACTGAAGATGAAAATATTGGTCCTTGTAGAATCATTAGGAAGTTTTCTAATGATGCATATGAGCTAGAGTTACCAGAAGATGATGGAATTTATCCCATTTTAAATGTAGCAGATCTATATCTCTTTAATGAATGAGGATAAGATGAATGTACAACTTGAAGAGAAGAAACACCAATCCAAGATTGTACAAAGAAATTTCCAAGAGCCACTAAGGAGGAAACAAAGCCAATTCTGGATCAAAAACTAAAAATAGAACCAACGGTAAAGAATAATAGCAGTATTTGGTGAAGTGGAAACACCATCCTACTGAGGATGCCACTTGGATGATAGAGAATGACATTATCAAACTTGGAAGCACTCTAGAATATCTCAAGAACAAAAGTTCATGAGATAGCTTTTCTTATCCTCGGGAGAATGATGTAGGAGCATCAACCAAGATAGACTTGTATAGCTAAATTTTGGTTTGATCATGTTTAGAGGGTGTTCATAGGGTCCTAGAAGTTTTGTTAAGCCTTAAAGTAGTCTATAATTCAAATTTTGTTTGTTTTCTCACTTTCTTGCCCAAAAGTGTGATTTTGAATTTTCAAACTTTGTGGGGTCATTTTTGGCTTGTGGTGTATGTTAAAGGGGTCTAGGTGTCTAAAAATAGTGGTCTTAACATATTTTCACATCATTTATGTCTCTTAGGAATGCACATTCGTGTAAGTGTTCTAAAAAAAATTAATTACTACTTTTCAACTATGTTGTAAGATCCTCTAAAATCACTAAAAATAGTTGGTTATGCAAGAACTCGATGGAAAAAGAAGATATACCAAAAAGAAGAGTTAGTTACATCATTAACTATGTTGTAAGATCCTCTAAAACAACACATATGCCCGCCTCGCCCGCCCCCTGTGCGCGCCCTGCCGCGCCTCTGTCCGTGCCCTCTCCGCTTCTTTCTCCATTTGCTCTTCGCTACTCACCGATCTTCCACTGAAACATGGTTAAAAAAACCCCAAATCGCACCGGCCACGTGTTTGGTGAAAACCCTAATACAATCATGAGCGTTGGAGAAAAAATACGCTCTGCAGAGAGTCATGATCTCTCATGGATTAACCTAGCATTTGGTAAAGATACTCCTGCTGCTGAAAGAGTCAATGAAAAATCAGTGGAAGGCGGTGGCACAGTCTACACTGACAGATCCGTGGCTACTGGTAAAAATCTGAATGGAAACAAGGAATTCAGGGGTCCTTCTCCCACGAAGTCACAGGCCCGAGGGTTTGGCAAAACTAGCTTTGGGTCAAGCTCACGACATGGGGTCTCTATTGCTCCCCTCAACGGAGAAAATGTAGTTTGGCAGAGTGGCGGATCTGATTCGATTCCTGCACTCTTTCCTGAAGTGTTGAACCAGGGAGGTGGGAGGGATACAGTTAATGGGAGATCCAGTGGTCCCTCCTTCTCCGATATACTATCTAAATAGTCAAAGAATACTGCAAAGACTACTATGAAGCCTGCTGAGAAAAATCCATGCATTACCTTCAGAGAGGAAGTCCTTGAAACAGAGTATTTCTATTAAGAACATGCCTTAATCTGTAGATTCGCTAGACTTTGGCCTAGTTTACCAGTCCTACATGAATGGATCTCCAAGCACCGGATCACGCTTCAGGAGGAAGGTTAGATCTCTACCCATGTGCTAAAGGTATCTTCATTGTTGCTTTCGAATCCATAAATGATAAGGTTATCATTTCTAATCAAATTTGGCTCTGCTTTAAAAATACCTTATTTTAAAACCTTGGTTCCCATCTTTCAACCCTCTCACTGAATCTTTCTCACGCAAACCGATTTGGATCAGATTACCCCACCTTCCTCTCTGCATTCGGGATCATAAATGTCCGATAGCCATAGCAAAGCGATACATTGGGCAGCATCATTAACATAGACTCCTAAACCTTTGAATTCACGCATACAACCTATGCAAGAATTCTTGTTGAGGTTGATATCTCTAAGGATCTTCCAACTCATATTGAGCTCAAGGTGCAAAATCAAACTTGGACCCAACCTCTGGACTTCGAGGGCATACCTTTTAGATGTAGGAATTGTTTCTCTCTGGGACATTCTGTTGTTAATTGTGAAATGATAAAATACAAAAAGGAGAACGCTAACTGGTGGAAAAATGCCCTCCGGAACATTTGAGATTCGATCCTCTGAATATCCCTGTTGCTGAGAAGGAAGACATATTGGAGTCGGTCCCTGAAACTCCTTTGAACGAGCTCAAAACCATGCAAATAAAGAGTCATCTGGGGAGGAGACACAGAGCATCGGAATTACTGAAACAAGAAAGTTCACAGCGGATAAGGAGAATATTCCTAGATCTCATTGCTCATACAATAATTTTCAGCCAATTAAGGATTCTGAAGTTCTCATTCCTTTACACAAATCTATGGATGAATGGATTACGGTTCGTAACAAGAAGAAAACTGCTCGAATTGAAAATAGTAGTAATTAATTGGAAACAATAGTAGAATGGTTGTTGGTCTTTTATGTAGCTGTTGGGCAGCTGTTCTGTGGTTTAGGTGTTGTTTAGTTGTTGTTTTTAGCTGTTTTTCAGTTGTTGGTTTGCTTGTTACTGAGTTCTCTTGGTAGATTGTTTTCTATCGTTGGGCTTATTGTTCATATCTGGATCCTGATCCTCTTTGGTTATGTTACTTTGGCTATATCTGGCTTTTGAGTCATGTTGTACAAGGGTATAGTCCCTTTCAAAAAACTATTTGCCAATAATAAAAAAAACAAGGAGGGATCTATATGAAATGTATGGAAGGAGACATTAATAAAGAAAATTGAAGGTTTTACTCTATTTTTTTATGTTACTAAATCCCTGAAGATTTTAAAGCATTAAAGACTTGTTGGATTGTTAAAGACAAGTTTGATTTGAGAATTATTAATACAAGTTTGAATTGAGATAATTTTTAATAAAAGTATTGTAATGACTATTGGATTAATGTGAGAATGAATATCTTGAGCATTTAACTAAAGATGCTTAATTAAAATGAAAAGGTGTGGAAACCATTGTGTTGGTTCATAACCACCTATGATGTATTATAAAAGGGATGTAAAAGTGCATAAAGAAGAGACAATGAACAATGAATTATGTATGAGTTATTCTAAGAGAGAAATAATTACAAAAGAGTTTTAAGTACTTTATGAAATTAGTCGTGGGAGAAATTCCAAGGTTGACTAGGTACAAATAGGCGGTGGGAAAGATAGAGGGGCACTAGAGGTGTCCTAACCAGGAATACGACATACAACCTTGGATGGTTTCGGCCAGGGAAATGTGAAAATACATGGGGTGTATAACATTTCCTCTCAATATCGGGCCATAGTATGATGTCTACATTACTGTGTGTGTAATTGAAAGTTTGTATTAGAATTTCGATAATTGACCTAGATTAGTTCTCTCTCTCGTAAAACTATGTAAATCCCTATTGAAAGTTAATGGAAAGAAGTTAATTCTTCTATTTATGCTAATGAATGAGCAAGTGAATGTATTCTATTCATTTTTTTATGTATACTATTAAAATACACAATTATTTTTTTCAAGAACAATGAATTTCAAGAATAAACTAATGAAATATGTAATTTTGAATATGTATGTCTATTATTTTAAAAGATCATGTATAATTTAATGTAGAAAGAGTCTAGATATATGTAATTGATCATATTATACAATTTTAAAGTATAATATTATATTTCAATGGCGTCTTCGGGCTATATTAGCCGTTTCTATCTTTCATGGTCATGTCTTCTATTTTTCTGTCTTTTATCTTTGTGGACCTGAAAGCTTTCCCTTAGATACAATTAATTCTATATTTCTAAGTCTACCACGACACCAAAAACAATATATAATATTGTGAAGTTATTTAATGTGAAGTTAGAGCCAATAAAAATGTTCCATGTAGCTTTCGCTATGTCAGGACTTTATTAAAACCTTCTGTGCATTGAGAAGAGCGAGCCAATGAGGACTCTACATGCTCTTCATGAATTCATACTTATGTTAACTTGTTTTCTAACAAATGTGAAACCATATTCATTATAAATTCTCTAAGTCTCTTCAATTTTTATGATGTCAATATTTGGTTAACGTTGACAATTGTTAACAAATAAAAATAAGCCACTATTTTTGCTACTTTGTTAAGAATTTCTCAGACTAGTCAGAATGCGAGCCAATAAAGCTTGTCCATGTTCTTTCACATGTTATATTTCTTTATCACAACCATGTTAAAGTGTGAAAATGAGCTATTAAGAATGCTCCATGTATGTACAGATTTTTAATAGTTTGTCTTGCTATTAAATGATCTTTTGCCTAGTATAATGCACTACAAAGTGTGAACTAATAACAATGCACCGCACATATATTGTTTTTCACGAGTTTCATACTTTTTATATCCTTTGCCATTGAAAAATTGACACATTTCTTTGTCTTTTTTCTTCACAAACATTCTGGACCCAAAGTTAATTTAGTCTTTCATTTATTTCGCAAGTCCTGGAGTCCATGATGAGCAGTTTAAATCATGTTTAAAGCTTTAATTAATCTAGTTTTAGCTATAGCCCACATATTTTTGATTTCTTATTTGGTTATATTATTCAAATATAGTTATTTTAGATTTAGCCTTCTCAATTAAATAGTATTAAAAATAAAAAAGCGTATCAGTCTTCCACAATTAGATGTTTTTATCAAGGAGAAAAGTTGCATTTCATTTGGTATCAGAGATAATTATCCTTATTTGAGATGTTTTGCTATTGCTATTGAGATGATGATGTACAAGAGATTAAAATGTATTATTCTCAGTCAAATGTTATGGTGATTTTCTCACAAGGATAAAATTGTGTATATACACAGAATGACAGACAAATCAAATTTGAATGGAATGGATTCACGAATGACATGGATTACAATGAATTGGAGCGTCAAAATCAATAGTTGGGTAGGGAAGTAAATTATTTATTTGAGCAATTAGAAACATTGAAAAGTCAATTTGCAGAAGTTATGATTGATAAAACTGATAAGTCTAATAAATCAAATAAAAGTAATAAGTCTGAAAATAAAATAAGAAAAAAACACTCTTCACTAGAATATGATTAATTGTCTTTAATAAAGAAAATGATTCTTCTAGTTCTTCTGATTATTATAGTAATGAGCAAGAAATTTCAAGTAATAATTCTAAGGAAATATAAAATTTTTCTCAAAAAATTAAATTTCCGAATATGCAGGGAAGTAGGAATAGGAGAACAAGTGAAACTTGGTTATCTAGTTTAGAAAGATATTTTAAATTGTAGAAAACTAGTAAATTAGGCATAACACAAATAACTTCCTATCAATTGAAAAATGCTGCTCTTAACTGGTGGGAAGATACATTGAGATATGAAAAACTTAAATCTCATAAGGTCTCATGGAATAAATTTAATTTTTTTCAAGAAAAAGTATTTGTTTGATCATTTCTTACAACAAAGGAAAAATGAATTCTTTGACTTAAAACAATGTCTAAAAATGTTAATGAGTATAAACAAGCTTTTGAGAACTTAAATAGATTTTTGCCTTTCGTTTCGGAATTGACAGAGTAGTTAGATTTATAAATGGTTTGAGAGAAGAATATAAGGCTAGTGTTTGGTGTGGAAAACCTACTTCAGTAGATGAGGTTGCCCAAATTGTAGAAAAATTTGAAAAATACAAGACTGTAGTTCATCAAAAGAAAGAAGACTATAAGAAAAATAATTCTAATTTTCATTTTAAAGATAGAAAAGGCCATTCAGTGAAACTATTAAGTGTAAAAATACTCAGATTAAAAATCAACAAAAGAAACAAGAGTATGTTAAATCTAAACCAAAAGAAGTTAAATGTTGGAATTGTGGAGATAACCACTATGCTAGGGGTTGTCCTCAAAAAAAAGAAAGATTGGGATAGGAATAAAAAAATGATGATAAATCTAAAGAAGATAATCAAAATATGAAATTTTATACTGCTATTGATACATAAAAATTGAACCAGTAGTTGTAGAAATGGTTGATGGAAGAATAATAAGGAAAACAAGAGCTTTAGTAGAAGATCTAGATTTTCAAATTGATAACATTATATCTAGTGAATATTTTCATGTGCTTAACTTAGGTCAATATGATGCCATTTTAGGGATGACCTGGTTAGAAAAGAATCATGCTCTTATTAACTATGAAAATAAACAAGTGTGTATTCAAGATCAATATGAGAATACTCATATTTTGCAAGGAACTAAAAGATAACTGAATTTAAAAACTATTTCTGCTGTTCAACTTAAAAGAAGTCTTAAAGAAAAATGTAAATTTTTTTGTGCTTTGATTACTCAAAATGATAAACTTCAAGTAGATATAGATGTTCACCCAGTAGTCCAAGAATTTATGGATGTTTTCCTTCTGATGTTGAAGAGTTACCACCTAGGAGATCGTAGAACATGTTATTGACCTTATTCCTGGAGTTGAACTAGTATCAAAAGCACCTTATAGAAAATCTATACCTGAATTAGCTGAGTTAAAAATACAATTGAATGAATTATTGAAATAAGGAAAAATTAGACCTAGTGTTTCTCCCTGGGGTGCACCAATATTGTTTGTTAAGAAGAAAGATGGTACTATGAGACTGTGTATTGATTATAGAAAATTAAATAGGCTAACTATTAAGAATAAATACCCTTTTCCTAGAATTAATGATTTGTTAGATCAATTGAACGGTGCTCAGTATTTTTATAAGATTGAATTACCTTATGGATATCATCATATTAGATTAAAAGATGTTGATATTGCAAAGACTGCTTTTAGAACTAGATATGGTCATTATGAATTTTTGTTATGCCTTTTGGACTAAAAAATGCTCTAGCCACCTTTATGACCTTGATGCATGATGTTTTAGACATTTTCTAGATGTGTTTGTGATTATATTTTTAGATGATATTTTGATCTATTCCAAAATGAAGAAGAACATGAGAAGCATGTTAGGTTAGTGCTTAAAACTTTAAGAAAACATCAGTTATATGGTAAGTTAAGTAAATGTGAATTCTTTAAAACTGAAGTCTCCTATCTAGGTCATATTATCTTTGAAAAGGAATTGCACCAGATCCTTCTAAAGTAAAAGTAGTACAAAATTGGGATACACCTAAATATGTACAAGAAATTAGGAGTTTTCTTGGGTTATTTGGATTTTATAGAAGATTTATTAAGAATTATTCTAAAATAGCTACTCCTCTCACATATTTAACAAATAAAAGTAACACATATCATTGGTCTGAGGAATGTGAAGTTGCTTTTAATAAATTGAAAGAAGCATTAACAAGTGCACTGTATTATGTATTCCTGATTTTTATAAACCTTTCACTATTGCTACTGATGCTTGTGGTTCTGGTATTGGTTGTGTATTAATGCAAGATAATAGAGTTGTATGTTTTGGATCTAGGAAATTGCTACCTGAAAAGAACTATCCTACTCATGATTTGGAATTGTTAGGGATTATTCATGCTTTGAAAATTTGGAGACATTATTTGTTAGGTCAAAAATTTGTTTTGAAAAATGATCATAGAGGTTTGCAATATATTTTTACTCAACCCTTATTGAATATGAGACAAAGAAGATGGGTAGAATTACTAAGTCAATATGATTTTGAAATACAATATGTCCTTGGTAAAGAAAATTTGGTTGCTGATGCTTTAAGTAGAAAAAGAATGTTTGCAAATGCTTTGTCCTTAGAAAGAAGTCAATTTGATCAAGAAATAAAAGATGCATTGCCTAATGATAGTTATTTTTCTGAATTGTATTCTAGTTTGAAAAATGGAACATCAAATGTGCATTTAAAGGATATATTTACTTCTTATTTTCTTGGTGTGAATGGGTTGTACTATAAAGGTAGATTATGTATTCCTAATATTCCTAACTTAAGACAACAAATTTTGAGATATTCTCATGATATTCCCATAACTAGACATCCTGAATTTCAAAAGACATACTTTTCATTAAAAATAATTACTTTTGGCCTAGAATGAAGCAAGATATTAGACAATATGTACAACAATGTATTACTTGTCAAAAGCTTAAACCTGATAAATGTAGTAAACATGGTCAATTTCAACCTTTGTCTATTCTTGATTGGAAATGGGATTCAGTTAGTATGGATTTCATTATAGGTTTACCTTAGACCAAGAATGGTCATGCTGTTATTCTTGTAGTGGTTAATAGATTGACAAAAATGGCTCATTTTATACCAACTAAGATAAAAACCTCTACTTCTGATATAGCTCATCTATTTTTTAAGTTTTTTTTTTGCATGGCCTTCCTAAAGATTTTGTAATTGATAGAGATCCTAGATTTACTTCTTCTTTCTGGAGGTCTTTGTTTGATGAATTGGGTTCTAGTTTAAGTTTTAGTACTTCTTATCATCTTGAGTTATATGGTAAAAATGAAAGGATAAATATAATTTTAGAAGATATTCTTATAATGTATATAGGTGAAAAACATAGAAATTGGGAACAATATTTGCACTTGATTGAGTTTTCTTACAATCAAGGTTATCATACTACAACCAAAATGACCCCTTTTGAAGCTGTGTATGGTAGGAATTGTACTACTCATATTTCATGGTCAAATCCTGAACATAGATCTTGGTATGAAAATGATAATTTAAAAGAAATGGAAGAAATTATAAATAAAGCAAAACAAAACATGAAATATGCCCAAGATAGGTATAAACATTGGGATGATTCAAAAAGATTTGTTAGATAATTTTAAATAGGTGATCAAGTATTTCTTAGAGTTAAACCTAAGAAAAGTTCTTTGAAATTGGGTAAATATGCTAAGTTAGTTCCTCGCTATTACAGACCATTTGAAATTTTGGAAAGAATAATAACTATTGCTTATATACTTGCTTTACCTCCTGAGTTATCTAGAATTCATAATGTGTTTCATGTAAGTTTGTTAAAGAAATATGTATATGATGCTAATCATGTTATTGATTGGAAAAATATAGTTATTGAACCTACATGTGAATTCAAAATTGAACCTAAATTGATTTTGGAAAGGAATAAAAACCTTATAAATAGAGAAATTAAAGAGGTTAAAGTAAAATGGACTTTCTGTGATGTTGAAAGTGCTACATGGGAAAGAGAAGATTTCTGAAAGAGCAATATCTTGAATTGTTTAACTAATGACTTGTGTTTTATTATGTGATTTTCAGAATAGACTTGGCACTACTGAGGACAATAGCTGATTCAAGGGGGAGAAATGTTATGTGACTAAATCCTTGAAGCTTTTAAAGCATTAAAGACTTGTTGGATTGTTAAAGACAAGTTTGATTTGAGACTTGTTAATACAAGTTTGATTTGAGATTCTTTGTAATAAAAGTATTGTAATAGGCTATTGGATTAATGTGGGAATGAATATCCTGAGCATTTGATTAAATATGCTTAATTAAAGTGAAAGGGTGTGGAAACCATTGTTTTGGTTTGTAACTTTTACGTGAAGTATTATAAAAGGGATGTAAAAGTACATAGATAAGAGATAATGAACAATGAATTTTGTATGAGTTATTCTAAGAGAGAAATAATTGTAAAAGAGTCTTAAGGACTTTGTGAATTTAGTCTGTGGAAGTAATTCCAAGGCTAACCGAGGGTAAAAAAGGCGGTGGAGAAGAGAGAGGGGCACTCAAGGTGTCCTAAGCGGGGTATGACGTACAACCTCGGATGGTTCCTAGCCAAGGCAAGGTGAAAATACATGGGGTGTATAACATTTCCTCTCAATAGTGTGGCCATAGTCGATGTCTCATTACCTATGTGTGCAATTGAATTTCATATTAGAATTCCTAATAATTGACTCTAGATAAGTTCTCTCTATGTAAAACTATGTAAATCCCTGTTGAAATTTAATGGAAAGATGTTAATTATTTTGTTTATGCTTTGATGAATGATCAAGTGTATGTATTTTGTTCATTTTTTATGTATACTTGTTAAAATACACAATTTTTTTGTCAAGAAAAATAAATTACAAGAATAAAATAATGAAATACGTAATTTTGGATACGTATGTACTGTTATTTTAAAAGATATTATATAATTTAATGCGAGAAAGAGACTGGGTATATGTAATTGATCGTATTATACAATTCAAAGTATAATATTGCAGTTTAATGGCATCTTAGGGCTGTATTAGCTATTTATATCTTTCACTTTCGTGTCTTCTATTTTTTTGTCTTTTATGTTGTGGACTGAAAGATTTCCATTATATACAAATAATTCTATGTTTCTAAGTCCACCCTAACACCAAAAATAATATATAGTATTGCGAAGTTCTTTAATTCGAAGTTCAAGCCAATAAAAATGTTCCATGTAGCTTTCAACATGTCAGGACTTTATTAAAACATTTTGTGCATTATGAAGTGCAAGCCAATGAGGAATCTACATGCTCTTCACAAATTAAGACTTATGTTAACTTGTTTTCTAACCACTGCGAAACCTGATATAATAGAAATGCTTCAAGTCTCTTCACATTTCACGATGTCAGTCTTTGGTTAGAGTTGACAATTGTTAACCAATAGAAATAAGCCACCAGTTTTGCTACTTTATTAAGACTTTGTTAGAATAATCGAATGCGAGCCAATAGAACTTGTCAAATTTATTTTGCATGTTATCTTTCTTCGTCATAACCATGTTAGAGTGCAAAAAAATGAGCTATTAAGAATACTCCATGTATGTATGGATTTTTAATGGTCTATCTTCTGTTAAATGATGTTTTTCCTAGTATAATGCATCGCATGCAGTGCAAACTAATAACAATGCCCTGTGTATATAATATTTTTCATAGTTTTAGACTTTTTATATCCTTTTCCATTGAAAAATCAACACCTTTCTTTGTATTTTATCTTATGCAAACCATCCGGACTCCAAAGTTAATTTAGTCTTTGGTTTATTTCACAAGTCTTGAATCCATGAGATAGTTTAAATCATGTTTAAAGCTTTAATTAATCTAGTTTAAGCCATATCCCGCGTATTTTAAAAAATTTCTTTGGTTATATTATTCAAATATAGTTGTTTTTGATTCATCCTTCTCAATTAAATAGTATTAAAAATGTAAAAGCGTATCAATCTTTTACAATTAAATATTTTTGTCAAGGAGAAAAGTTACATTTCAATTTTTTGCATTAAACGGTTGTTCTTAACTAATTTTATTCCAAAAAGATCATATGTAACCTTTCATTGACTACATAATACAATTTTTCCTATGTTTGAACACTTGTAGAAGGTGAAGAAGGATTTTTAGAGGCAAAATTTATGAATTTTTGAAGGTATAGACTCTGTTTTTGATGTTTTTCTCATTTGTTGGCTAAGAACCCTACTTCCACTACACATGAAAAGTGAGAAACTGATATGATTCAAGTTTTTGTGTGTTTCTTTAGTTTTTCTATTAATACATGCATGTGAAGGGATTCAAGATAGGCCCTCGGGACACTTTTGAGGTCTTGATAATGAGAATCATCCAATTTAGAAGATTTTTATCTCCCTTGGCCTATCCTAGAAACCCTCGCGTGGTTTTAGAAAAATGAAGTTTGAAGGGTTTATACTTCAAATCAAGACTTGCCATTTGGGAAAAATATTCCAAGGACCTATTAGAGGGGGATTTTCATGGTTAGAAAGGTTGAAAATCAGCCAAAAAGGCCCAATTCTTGTTAGTCCTCTCTAAGGCATGAAGAAATGATTTGGGAGACCTAATTGTAATTTTTCATCTCGGCGAATTGGAGGGTTTGGTAGAGTTTTGAACTTTAAATTTGGAACAAATAAAGAAGACCGAATAGGGTATCTTGAAATATTTTTAGATTCATGTGGTTTGTAAAACTTCCTAAACAATAAGTCTTGTACCTTCAAAGGGTTATAAGCAAGGACAAACTTACTAAGACAGATTAAAAGATCCAATTGATCCAGTTTCTTATGATATCTTGCATCGAATAGAAAAGGATTTAGAGTCATTCAATTTTGAGGGGAAAATATTTTGTTGATAATCCACTTAGGATAGAAGCTGTGTAAGTTGAAGAGACATAATTGATCAACCAAGAAGATGAACTGGGTAAAATTATTATAGAATTAAGCTATATAATTGTGGAATCTCTTCAAAAATGGTAAAAGGTACTTAAAATAGAAGATATATATCTGAGTAAATGGGTTATAAGATAATCATATCCAAAATTGTCTTCATATAGACCTACTAAACTATGACCGTAGGACACGTATATAAAGACGAACAAAGATCTTGTGCAATGGATATATAAGGAGAGATATGATACATTTGATCCAAATGATCTTTCACACATCATAAGATCAATATTGGATAAGCAAGGTTACATGTTCTTAGGTTATTAAGGGTCATGAAGTTTCATTTTGGTTCTCTATGAGATGAGTATATAATTAAGTGAATTGGAGTTGTTATAATTAAAAGACATCAAATTTGGTATCGAGTTTGGTTGGGATCTTTAAAAGAATATAATTCTATGTAAGTGAAAAAAGGTTACATATATGGAACTAGAGTAAGGGGAGTAGGTCAAAGGAGACATCCTACTTAGGCTATGCTAATGGAAAATGTCAAAGAACTCATGACAAGATTGTAAGAAGTTGAATTGGTTCAACGGAGAGGAGATGAGACCATAGATGTTAGTGACAAAGAATAAGAACCTAGAGATGGACCAGAAGAATTGGTAGTAGAGGAAGAAACTATAGAAGACATATTTTCTCACGCCATTGTGAAGGATACATCTAAGAAAAAAGCGGAAGTTCCTATGTATGAAGGGAGCTTGAATGTTGAAGAGATAATAGATTGGATCAATGTTATGGAAAAGTAATTTGAATATGAAAATGTGGATGATGATAAGAAGGTATTTTTTTGTTACGGGATGAAAGGCTATAATGAAATTACTTATATAACTTTGACTATCAACAACAATAAAACACCAAATAACACCAATTTGTAGATAAATGATTGCAATATGAAAGTATAATAACTTATCCACTTTGTGGGGTGACCTCCAAACCATACAATAAGACTCAAGTGCTCAATATCATGATTAAACAATTCTTACTACCACACATATATACCATTCCTATGCTATGACCAACACCAAGGATGACATACTAAATTTATGAAAGAATAAATGAATAACATAGGACAAGAAGAGAGATTATGTAAGCCACAAGTCAGCACTACATATCTAATATAAGATATAGGACCAAGGGCATAGCATAACCCTCCTCTTCAAAGCAACATTGTCCCAATAAACCCGGATGTTGATGCAAAAATGCTTCATCTTCCCATGTTGCATCCTCAATATTCATGTTCTTCCATTTGATCAGATAATGAGTAAGGACTTTGGTACTTAATCATTTAGTGCGTGTATGAAGAATATATTTAGGATCCAATATGATCCTTCCTTCCTCATCCATTTCGGAAGAAGAATTGGTGGGTTGAAAAGTGTTTCCTAATGAATTTCTTTAAGCAAGAAATGTGGAATACTAGATGTATTTTACTTCCTTGAGGGAGATCCAACTTATATGCCACACTACCAATTTTCTACAACACTCAATAAGGACCATAATATTTAGGTGCAAGATTATATGGATGCAACCATATAAGAAAAAAGTCTCCCACTTCAAAGTGTCACTTACTACGATGTTGATCAACATATTACTTCATGTAATTTTATATTATTGCCAAATTCTCTCTAAGGATAGAGGAATGTGATCTTCAATTGATCTCACCTTAGGTTTGAACTTAAATTTAGAGATGATTGGTGGAGGATGGTACTCGTAAAGTTCTAGAAATGAAGTATTATACCACCATTATGTAAGTGGAAACCATTGCACCCAACGTTCTTGTTTATCTGAATTAAAACACCAAAGATACCTATCCACACATTTATTTTACCACCACAATTTTACCATATAATTGGGGATGATAAGATTAACTTTGGGCCAATTGGGTACCCAAATAAGAGAACAAATCAATCCAAAAATTACTCATAAATATCAGATCATGATCACTTACTATAATCTTAGGCGTCTTTATGGAGATTTTAAATTGTTTACATAAAAGAGATGACAAGCTGTACTATCTGTGAAAGGATGAGACAAGGAACAAAAGTGAGCATACTTGATAAGTGCATCCACTACGACCATGATGGCACTTTTCCCTTTTGATTTAGGAAATCCTGTGATGAAATACATAGATACATCTTCCCATCTCTAGCTAGAAATAAATAAGGGTTGTAGGAGACTAGATGTCTTAATGGTCTCACCTTTATTACGTTGGCACACCAAACATTCTAGCCACAAATTTTGAACATATCCTTTCAACCCCTCCTAAAAGAAATCTTGTTTAACTCTATGATAAGTTTTCAAAAACCTAGAATGGCCACCTAGTGGAGAATAATGGAGCTTTGAAAGAACATGGTGTTTGAGTGTAGAGTTCTTACAAAAATACAACATGTCCTCGTACCATAATGTACCACCATTCCATTTTTAGATATGGTTGGATATTTTTGGAGATTCTGAATGAGAGTTCGGGTCTCTCGAATCTTTCGTAATTCTTCCCTTTCTTGATCTACTTAATATGCCTTTAGTATAGAGATGGAACCTAATAATTCTTCTTTGGAATCATCCCTCCTAGGTAGAGCATCAACGACCACATTTTTCCTTCCCTTGGTTATAACTAATGTTAAATTCATAAACCAACATCTTTGTGGCCCATTTTCATTACTATTCTAAAGATAGCCATTACTCCAAGAAGTATTTCAAACTATCATGATAATTTTTTATCTTGAAGTCTCTACCCATTAGGTATGGTCTCCAATGTTTTATTGCATGTAAGATTGCAACCATTTCCTTCTCATAGGTGGGCTTCAAAAAATTGTTTCATTTTAGTTTATGGATATCAAATTCTATGAGATGTGCTTCTTACATTATTACATCCCTAATCTGATTTATTGAAACATCACATTCAACTATGAAGGTCTTTGAAAAATTTGGGGTTTCCAATACCGGGGTGGTGCACATCGTTGTCTTCAAATTTTTAAATTCCCTAGAAGCTTCCTCATTCAAATGAAATGAGTATTTCTTCAATAATGATGTGAGTGGTGTTGCTATACTGCCATAGTTCTTTAAAAATATGTGATAACTCCTTGTGAAACCTAAGAAACCTTGTAAATGCTTGAGGGTTCTTGGGACTTCCCATTCCACCATGGCCTTGATATTGCGAGGGTCCAACTTAACACCTTCGTGAGAGAAAATATGGCCCAAGTATTCCACTTCCTATACCCCAAAAGAACACTTTAAAGGCTTACCATATAGTTTATATTTATCAAGGTATTCCAAGAATATATATACATGATGTAAATGTTTCTCCCATGATTTGATGTAGATGAGGATATCATCAAAAAATATCAAGACAAAATTTCGTAGGAATGGTCGAAATACATAATTCATCAAACTCTAAAATTTGGATGGTGCATTAGTAAGACCAAAATACATCACTAGAAATTCATAATGACCTTGATGAAAAGCTGAAGGATGTCTTATGAATATCCTCTTTCTTTACTCTAATTTGGTGATACCTAGAACAAAGATCTAGTTTTGTAAAATAAACTACACCATGTAAATCATCTAACAATTCAATAACGAGAATAGGAAACTTATCTTTGATAGTGTGATTTTTAATTTCTCTGTAGTCTAGATACATGCACCACCTTCCATCCTTGTGACACACCATCACCACTAGGGAAGAATGACGTATAATACCCATTTCCAACATTTCGTTAACCATCTTCTCAATCTCACTCTTTTACACATATGGGTATCTATAAGGCCTGATGTTGGGGGATTAGCTTCCTAGAATTAATTGAATGGCATGATCATGATATCTTTTAGGAGGCAATCCTATAGGATCCTTGAAGATAACTGTATGTTTATCAATAACCTTCTAAAGATCAGGATGCACCTGTAATTGGTGGTTGAACTTCCATGGAGAACAATCATGTTATAAATCCTTCAACCCCTTTTTAAGAATCTTCTGCATTTGGTAAAAATAACCACTTGAAGAGTTTTTTCCTGTAGTCCTTGAAGTTTAAACTGTCTACCCTCATGATTAAATCGCGTGAATAAATCCTATAAATTCAACTTTATGGTGTTCAAAGTTGCGAGCGCTGAACACCTAAGACAATATCATCTCCGCCAATAGGAATCATGAACATAATGGATAATTTCCATTATGTAGTAACCAATCATAAGTATGATTTTATGGAATTTCCCTAAACATTGGAATGTTCCACCATCTGCAATCATTAGTTGAAATTCATGTCTTTGGTAGACAAAATAATTTATCCTTGTTGCCAACTTATTATTGATGAAATTATGTGTGCTCCCTAAATCAATCAATATTGTCACCTTCTCCTTCTTAACATAACCTATGAACTAAAGGGTTTGTGGAGTGATAATATCAGATAAAACATGATATGAGATAATTAGTGGGGTTATTTAGAGTCTTCCTCTAGTTTTTCCACTTCATCACTTGATGTTTCCTCATCTTCTTCCTCCTCATCAGTCCCTTCAATGTAAAACAATTTCTTCTCAACACATTTATGACCTGGTCCATATTTGTTGTCACAGTTAAAACATAAACCTTTTTCTATTTTTCTTCAATTTGTTGAGGTTTTAGTCGAAATGGCCAAGGGTACACGATGGAAAGGTGCTACGGTCTTTTATGTTAGTGAAAGTTTTCCTTCTGCTAGAAATAAAATTTTTCCTCTTCCCTACGTGATATGATAACAAAATCAGAAACCTTGAGTGGATTAAACATGTGTATGTCATACTAAATGTGATCCTTAAGACCCCTAATAAATAGGTCATTCAGATACCCTTCTATAATATTCTCCACATGCAAGGATAGATTTTGGAATTGATGAACATAATCCTTTACTAAACTTGTTTGTCATAACTTTGATAATTGGATGATTATATGACACACTAGAACTATAGTGCAATTGCATTTCTTAAGTGAAAACTATCCATGTGACACTGAGACCATTCTTCTACCTTTGAGAACATAACCAAAAATACCCAAAAAAATTCTTTAGGTTTTAGATATAAGGATGTTATGCTCATCTTTTTCACGATGGGATTTGATGTAGATCAAATAGTTTCTCTATTTTTAATCCAATTGAGTGGATCCTATCCATAAAACTTATGCATTTATAATTTTGGAATAATACCATGCCATTGGTTAGGAGATCCAGTGGTGTGTGTAGAGGATCCACTCTGGTTAGTGTGGTTAGAATCGAAGTGTGCATTACTTGAGGATCCCTTGTAACTTGAATGGACATTATTTATAGACTTTAGGCATGAGTTAAACTATAGCAACTCCTTCTTCAATGAATCAAATTCCATTTTCATGTCACCCTTCACATTTTCCAATTCTGACATCATTTCTCCCTTCATTGCGACCAAGCTATGACCAAACTCATCTTACACATTGTTCATGCGGTTGTTTACCATGTCCTCAAGTTGGGAGGCTATCTTTGATGCCCATGTAGCTGAATATTCAAAATCCACATCTTCCTTACTAGGATTTTGACCCTTCCCTTGGCCTCTAGTTGATCTCCTTGTCATGATGTAGGGATGGTGGCTTGGGGTACCAGGGTTTGGGTAGAAATTTATGGCTTGGGGTATTTTGAAGGGTTAATGGCCAAAAAAAAGAGAAACACGAGAGAACAAACCCTAGAAATTTTTGGAAAGATTTTCAAAATTATAAGAAAATTAGAGAAATTCCCAAAATTGCATCTCAAGAAGTGAATTTATGAAAACACTAAAATTGATATAACTTTTGCAAGTTAAGTGGAAAAACCTTGAATTTTGGAGAGAATATTACTTGACTAATTTTGCACCACCACCAAAGAAATTGCAGGGAAATTTTCTATCAATTTGAGATATAGCCAAACCTTCACAATTAGTGTTTTGATGTAGCTCTAGCTAAGATCAAACTTTAATACCACTTTAATGAAGTTAATTAGATAAATATGAATATAAGCAACAATAAAAACAGAAGAGCACCAATTTGTAGATAAATGATCACAATATGTAAGTATAATATCTTAGCCACTTTGAGGGGGAAACATCCAAACCATACAATAAGACTCAAGTGCTCAATATCATGATTAACTAATCCTTACTACCACCTATATATACCATTCCTATGCTATGACCAACACTAAGGATGGCCTACTAAATATATGAAAACATAAATGAATAACATACAACAAGAAGTGAGATTATGTAAGCTACTGATTCGACACTACATATCCAATATAAGCTATATGACTAAGGGTGTAACAAAGGCCGTGTGTCTCTTTGGTGGGATGGTTTGTAGGAAGAAAGAGTAAATAAAGGAAAGACCAAGATCAAGAAATGGGATAAGATGATGGATAAAAGGAAAGAAAAATTCATGCTTAATGATGTAGTCATTTTTATACCCAAGTAGAACAAAAGTCTAATCCCATGCGCGTTAGCTAATCACCTAGTGGGATTTGGGCACTCACCTAAGGCATGCGGGAGCGCCGAGCCCCTACTTTATATGATTCTTATGAGAAAACATCCTTAATTACAAATTTATATGAAAGAAAGAAAAGAACCATAAGTTAATTATAAGAGCCTAGGATGAGTTATCATATCAATACATCCATAAAAGATAAGTATCTAAAAAAATACAAAAATGATTCATAACACAAAGGAAATGCACTAGGATTTATGCTCATGAACACATATATTCTTTAGAACATAACCTTATATTCATATTATGAGTTCAATAACCACATTACATTCATTAAGGCCATAACAAAATAATATAACAATGCAGATCAGAGTCATGTATTAGGAACCTAAGCTATGCTTTCCATAATACAAAACTAGTTATAGACCCACCCCTCTCGTATATTTCACCACTCCTATAGTTCTCCTAATCCCAACCCAAAGGATCCTTCATTAATCCTACAAATATTTTCCTATCCAGGCTATATCTCTCTCCCTCTCTGCATCTCTCCTCTTCTTCTTTTACCCGAGAATCTCTATATATATTTAGTCTCCACTACCATGCCTTTGTGAGATAACAGATCAGTTTCCAAGTGTCCATGTGGTACTCCAATGGAGCATGCTTCCTTCGATCTGAGCTCTCTACTCATTGTAATGATGTATTTTTGGATCCTTCCATTACATGTATGGAATATTCCATTCTTGACCATGCAACTTCTAGGCTAACACCTTATCCACTCCACATGATAGATGGGTCACACTTTTATCATGTGCTACCTAGATCACCAAATATGGCTAAGTCCTAAATCCCGTCTTGTCTTACGTGCATGCGTTGTGTGTTCTGCTAAACCCCGATAGAATCCTTCCTGCGCGCCTTCAACCTCGTGGGCCCTTATTCAAATAGGCCTTGTGCGCCCACTCACATTATTGCTTTTAGCAAATACTCGAGGCCCAAAAAGGATTATCAAACAAATCTTTTCAAAAGATTACAGAATCTTAGGCAAAAGGAGATGTCAGTAAAGGAGTATACAGAGGAGTTTTATAGATTGACCATTAGAGCTGGTCATATTGAGGATGATGCTGAGAAAGTTTCTAGATATCTTAATGGATTGAGACTTACTATCCAAGATGAGATTGATATTTTGATGCCTAAATTAGTTGAAGAGGCATACCAGTTTGCCTTAAGAGCAGAAGAAAAGTTGTCAAGAAGATAAAATCAGATATCAAGAGGAAAATTTAAAAAATTTAAAGGTAGAAGAGAGCATATAGAAAACATCATCTCAAAAATGCCATAAAAATATTCAAGAGGAAACTTCTCTTTCAGAGGTAAGATACCATTTGTTAGAGCTAGAACTAGTGAATTTATTGTTTGATTTTTCAAATGTGGAAAATTTGGGAATAGATCTTATGAATGCCATGACAATGCATATTCAAGCCAAGGAGGTGCTCATATATCTCAATAAGATGAGAAAGAAAGTGAGAGTTCAAATATTTATGAATATGCTCCTAAACTAGTGAATCATTTCTCATAAAAGGGTGCTGATCAACTTCATCACAGATATCCAAGAACCTACAAAAATAAATACATTATTTAGAACAACTTATAAATCCAAAGGTAAATGTTGCAAGGTAATCATAATAATGTTAGTACTGATAATCTTGTATCTTATGAAATGGTTGATAAACTAAATTTGGAAAGATTAGTGCATACTGGTCCTTATAAAGTTTCTTGGTTACAAAAAGGACATCAAATATTGGTGAGTGAGAAATGTAAAGTGGATTTTCAAATAGGAAGTTATAGAGATCAAGTTTTATGTGATATTATGCCTATGGATGTCTGTCATATTCTCTTGGGTATACCTTGACAATTTGATAAGACAAATATTTATGATGGAAGGTGTAATACATACTATTTTGAGCAAAATTGGAGAAAACATACACCTTTGCCATTGAAGGATGAATTTGCAACTGTTAATGATTATTTTAAGCTGTTGATTATATGTGATAAGGAGTTATTACACCAAGCAAAGAAGGATGAGGTAAGAGAAAATAATGAAGTTGAAGTGGACAATAAAGGATAAGTTTATAATAGTAAAGCCGAGAGGATAATCAAATTATGTTGACCTTAAAAAAGTGAAAAAACAATAAGTATGAAAAAATAGAGACAATGAAGTCCTTGAATCGGGACAAGGAAGAAAAATTTATAAATGGAGTTTATAAGCAAGGAGGAATAATAGAATTTCCTTATTGAAGGGATAAATGCAAAGGGATAAGGGTGTTTTCATGTGTAGTTACATGAATATTTAAAGGAACTAAATACTAGTCTTCCTCCCTTCAAGTTGGGATAAGTTGAAGTGGTGACATAATTTTCCCTTAAAAATATATTGGATGGCTTGGTTGTATCATCCATTTTCTTTCTGTTGATTTGTTTTCATCACCTTCTCATTGTCTTGGAGATGCATGAAAATCCATGCATGTTGTGTCATGGTTCAAGAATTATGTTGTTTTTATGGGGGACCAAGTGATATTGTTGTTTAAATAAATTATCCATATTTTGGACATGTTTCTAGTTTTGGCGTTATAATATCTACATGCCACTAAGAAAAAGAGGTACTATTCCATCCACCTTGTGGCACAAGACTTGTTTCATAACCATACCAACGATCACCTTACGGATATCTAGAATCTATGTAACATATACAATACTCAATCTAATCATCAAAGTATTTGGGTGATACTCATCACTTATCATGGCCTAACGTGAAAGTGTTCTCCTCTCTATAGTATCCATCAACACATCACAAAAATGTAGACTCATTAAATCAATAGTCTCATAATGACACATATATCTTTCAGTGTCATTGAAACTTATACAATTTGACCATTGGCCCTCTAATTGAAAGTGTTGGACCTAAAATCCCAATGCATCAATAAAATTTAAATCAAGTACACATCTAATGGGACCCACATCATCTACATAATGCCTTCAAATATGAGGCATTGTAGCTATGAAATGTCATGTGCATATAACCTCCTCAATAACTCTAGTAGTCATGTTATCGTTTTAGATATCCAAAATTGAATCCTTTGTGGCACCTACAAAACATCAAATAATATATACCCATTAAATATCAAAGAAAATGCATCATCAATATAAAAATAATACATTTAAAAAAAATAAAATCCTAACTTGTATTTTCCATCAACCCATGAGTAGTTTTCCTACTTCCCTACACCATCAACCGTGCTTTAGTAGAATGTCATTATCCAAAGTAGAAATTCCCCTCAACCAAACACCATCGACCTTGCTATGATGGGAAATTTTAACATGGTTGATCCCATCCATTTCAGAGTCCCAAAATGAATTTTGTATTGATTACAAAAAACAAACATAATGACCTCTAAATTCAAAATACTCCCAAACACACCAAGAACTCGACCCAATGTAATTTTCGACTATTTTTCGAGAAAAAAATCACTAGCTAAATTTTCTCCATCATGCATTTTCCATTTTTACTAGCTACCCTTTTTGATTCAAAAACAATATCTACCATGGGATTCACATCACCACATTCCCGCTCCAACCACCTCATTTGTTGCCCCGTATTCCCACCATCATCACTAAAATTTCTTGATTTAAGTTTTATCAGATCTCAATTCACTTAATATCAAATTAGAAAAGTGACAAATGAATTCCTACCTTTATTAAGTATAACAATTATTGTACCTATTTTTGTCAAGATATCTCCTCCAAACTTCAAATCTTCATATCTTTCACATTACCAACAATAAAAACATGTCATAAATTTTACCATGTTCATGGTGGTGAGATGTTAATTTTAATGTATTATACTTACATGTTCCACCTTTTTGCCAAAAATCCCCATTTCTTTTCATTTCAACATTCAATATCATCCCTCTCATGGCCCTCCTAGATAGGTGATTTATGTCTTATATTACTAATTATCTTATAGTGTTTCTTTTCGATCTTTCTTATATAGGGTTCCTAACAGCTATTGTGCCCACCATAAGAAATATGAGAGACACCAATAGGTAAGTATGAGGTAGTTATATTTCATTTATCATTCATTACTTCTTTACAACACTTTACTTTTAGCATTTCCTTTCAATTTTAGGTTACATAGATCTTTTTCCCAATACAATCTTCTATTTCACTATTATGACTTGTAATGATCTTCGGTTGGTGCATATGTATACACCATATTTTTTATGTTTGCTAACCATTTATTTTGTGCATGGGTTGTTGATGCATTCTCCTCCAAGTGGGTTCCTTAAGAGGTATCCCAAGATTGGGGTATAATCAAATTCGTTCATATGGGCTAGAACACAATATTTTAGAGATGCCACTATTAGCCTTATTTATCCCATGCTTTCCTTGTTTCCTCCCTTTGTTCACATATTGAACTCATTATGTCTATTTATCCCACTATGTCTACTTTCTTCCTCTTATTACAAACTATTATCCCTAATATCGGTCACTTTGTACCTTCATCATTCATCATCATCGATTCTTGGCATTTTTCCTCATCTTTTTCAACCTTTGACCTAAGGGTTCCCCCAAGGCCAACTCCATCACCCATGGAAATGACACCTATTTTGGATGTTCCACAACCGATGTTATTGCACGACATAGAGAATGGTATCGTGTATATATACTTGACAAAAAACCATCAAACATACTACTTTCACAACTATTTTCGTACATACAAATTTCACATAATCATTCTTACACACAAACACTACGAGTACACATTTTTAACCCTCTTTAGTCTCTTATTTTGTATGTATATGATTGTTTTTGGTTAGCATTAATTTCTATAGATTAAATTAGATGTATATTTTCTTTGGTTTATTGCATTTTCTTATTATTACTATGCCCCTTGGCTTTATCCACCCCTTGGTCACACCCTCTTTATTTTAGAATCATAGTAGGATACCTATAGTTATCCTAGGAATATGGCTACTATCTTCTAGCCTTATGACTTTATCTCTCCTTTAGCACCTTTGTATCTACATAGTGTAGTCGGTCTTATATTGTATCCATGTATTTGAGAATCCAGTTGGGAATCTCTCTTTTACCCATCATACAATCAACACTCATTGAGAAAATATAGTGAGGACTCAATATTAATACTATTTAGTTACAAACTATTTAGTGGATCCTATTAAAAATAAGGGCACAATTGTTTAGGCGCGGTTAATCCCACATGAGTCTATATATACTATAAATGTTGATAATAGAGCGTGTACAATTTACATGTGTGTGAGTATGGACTAGAGAATTTCATATTTGGTATTTCTTATATAAAAATGTAGTTTTCCTTGTCAAAAATGGTTTATATTGGTCAAATAAGTCATTTCCCACTTAATAGGTATAACGACCTATTGTTCCTAATATTGTTTGCAATTTTGATGAAATAAAAGTGTTTCAACTCACATACATTGTTGATTCTCTCCTAGTATTGGAATTATAGGTAATAGGAGAGGGGGTGAGTGTAAAATAAAGGTAATGTTGTGAATTTACCATAGGTTACTATAAATACTATATTAACATATTATAGATTATTTTTTAGAGTGTTTAAGGAGTTAGAGTCTATTATAGAATTTGTTCACATAGTCTTGTTAGTTGGTCAACTTATGCAAGTGTGTGTTACAATGATAAGTGAATGAGATAGCTATATTATCGCAAACTTGAGGACACTAGTGTGCTATTATAAATCCTTGTTAAATAATAACAAATTGGTGTTTTGTGAGTCCTTTTTTTGTATTTTTAAAATTAACTTATATCCAAATTTAATTTTCTAAATTAAAAAATGAAAATATTTATTTGTATAAATATCATATCAAGCTCTCATTTAGACAAAATAATTCCCTCATATTAGGGGTTCCATCAAATCAAGCAAAAATTCAAATTATTTCAGTCTTACCAATTATATTTGATTGGAAAGCTCAACACTTCCTTCTAATGGAAGGGGAAACTACTTATCATTTCCATCCATTATTTGTTAGAAAATAGTGTATTGTGATTAAGTAGCAGCTAAACCAATCCTCAGTTTTAGATCTAGCTCTAACTTTATCCCACACTTTGGATTCTACTTTTCTAGAATCTATCATGAGGTTTTTCTCTTTGTGGTCACTTCATGCATCTTATATCTTACTCTTTCTGATCCAAAATCCTTGTAGATCATTACGTTTATTCACCTACTCACTTACTGCTATGCTCTATTCTACCACCCTTTTTTGGGCTCAATGAATTTAATACCTTTTCGTTCACATCAATATTTTTGTAATTATTCTTATTCATAATGAATTTTTCTTCACATAATTATAATTATTTTTTCATTGTAATTATCGATCACATTCTACCTAAAGGTACTACATAATAATATAGTGTCCAATGAAGAATCTAACTAATTGATAGGTAGTCAACTCAATTATTCAGGTGTAACTAAATTTATGAATATATTTTTCAATGTGTGGGTTTTTTCAAAATCTCTTTAGACATGTTCATGTAAATAAAAAACTGAAAAGTACTCAAAGTCCTTTACAAGACCATCTTATCTTTCTTGGTTTGTTTCAACTACTCTTGGACTAGTTAATTCATTAGTTCTCCATTAAGTGTGTTAATGTAAATAATATATTAAGTTTGACATTCTTTAAAGAAATGGAACTTGTATATTTTTAGAGAAACTATGCTTCCAATAATAGCCTTAGATAATCTACATAACATATGCATAGATAATAGTGAAATTAACAAAAAATTATCATTAATAATAGGTAGGACTCTTGAACGATGTTGGACCCCTAGAATATTGACCAAGTATGAAGGCAAATAGGCACGCAAGGTCCCAGTTATGGAAAGGCGTGCAAGGAAAAAGCACGTAAGAGAAAGGCTTAAGGAAGCACATAGCACGTGCAATGCGTGAAAGGAGGTTCGGGACTTAGTCAATTTGAGCACCTAGGGCAGAACATGTGAAAATCATGACTGGTTACATGTGGATAAGGTGCCAGCTTGGCAACAGGTTGGCCCAGATAGGGGCATGCCTTGGATGGAATCTTCTAGAAGAACATCATGAGATAAAGTGGAAAGCTCAGGCCTGGAGAAGCATGCTCGCATGAAGGACCACATTCGACACTTGGCACCGGATCTGAGGGCATTGGAGGGTGAGTTGGTAGTATAGGAAAGTGATAAATACAAGTTCCTATGGAGTAAAAGATATATAAGTTTTGAGATATAGCGGGTTGGAGAGAGCACGAGTTTGAGAAACAACATGGGCGGAGCTCTATAGAATTACTGCGAGGACTCTGTTAGTGGATAGTTTCATTTGGGAGAGAATGTACTAGGCATGGAGTTGTAAATTTTCTTTTGGTAGCTTAGTTACATAAGTCCAAGTGAAATGCATGACTGTGGTCTGCTTCTCTGTGACACTCTGTAATGGTTCAATGAATGTAATGAGGTTACCTGATATAATATATACATGAATATCAATGGTTCTAATGCATATTTCTCTCTTATGAGTTCTCTTTCCTTTCATGCTAAGTATGAATGCTTGTATATTTCTTTCTACCATAATACATGTTTTGGATTCTGTTAAAGCACTCGATGCAAGTGACTGCAAGGATCTAGAGGCCGTTTTGAGCCCTATGGTTCTTGTATGTCTTAACTTCCCTCCTAGAAACTCTTACACTAATCATAGATGATGTTTCCCACTAAACTCACATAAAAGAGAGACTCGGTACTACGCGTGCCTTGGGTGAGCGCTCAACTTTTGTTGGGTGATAGGCCGACGCACATGGGGTTCCTTCCTTTTGTGATGGGAGTAAAAATGACTACATCTTGGTTCTATTGCCGGGACCTATTTTTGAAGTTGTAGTGGGATATAACATACATCATGATCTGTGTAATGAGTAATGATAGAGTAGTTAACATTGGAAAATGTTGAATCATGGTTCAAGAGCACATAGGATGAATTTTCTCGAGATATTCAACACACTGGACCTGAGTTTAATACACGTAGATGGGTAGAAGAGAACCTCTACCATGATCTGTATGAGACCTTCTTCTACTACTTCCTAGTAGAACTATATGAATGGCTTTCAGCCTATGCATCTAGATCAAGTTGGCATTATGGATCGCATATGTGGACCAAAGAAGACTACCAAAGGTTGTAGATTTGATGTGGAATTGTCTTTGTAGATCATTGGTGGAGAGGAGTACTAGCTAGCTACACTTTGGAGTATGCCATTTCCACATATTCTTCTTTGGAGGTTGTTGAGTTTGAGTTTCTGAGGGAGCCTAGAGGATCATTTTTATGTGTTGTCCCTTTGGCTTTGAAGATCTTGATGATTACCATGAGTTTAGAGGCTTTCCCAATGGCCGGCTAAACCACTCTGAGTCATTGGGTGAGGAAGCTAGGTTGGAGGAAGATGGTAGATGTTGTAGCAGAGAAAGAAAGGGAGGAGAGATGACTCAAGTATGGTGAAGCGTGTGAAAGGGAGATTACTAGATGATGTGAGGTTGCAGGTGTGATGGATGTATCACACAGACTTTGTAAGAAGGATTTGAGGTTCATGCTAAGGACGTGGAGCTTGAGTAGTCTGTGTGACCCCATCTTGGCAAGCACGTGAGAGAAACCCCTTCATCTTCTGATGAGAGTTTGTCACGTGGAGAAATAAGAACTGTTGGCATGCATCTGAGCCCACCCAAGTGACGAGCCTAGCGCTTGGTTTTCCAGATCAGGGAGATAATATTGCTAATCTAGTTGATTACATTGGAGGTGATCATTCTATGCCCAGGAGGTATAATTTCTTGTTTGGTACTTCTATGGCTACAAACACCAGCCCAATGTTAGGACTTTTCGGGCAAGGTATAGGCACACAAGTGTTTGGTCTCACGTCATAAGTGGTGCGGGGGTATACTATTGGGCGGTGGGGTATTATCACTGCACCGTAGGCAGGCAGCTCGGTGGAACCTGTGGGAACCCTTGACACGACCACTTTAGGACCTGGTGGGCTTGGTAGATCTAGTGGTTCGGGGCGGAGTAGGAGCTGGTGGGTCTAGTGGTTCGGGCTTGGTGGGCTTGGTGGATCGGTGGTTCGGGACTCAGTGGACTTGGTGGATCGGGCAAAGGGTGGGGAAACATAGGCGGAAACAAAGGATCGGCGCAGAGGAGGATTTGGACCCCAACCACCCCCACAAGTTTTATTTGAAATGTCTCTACATTTTCCTGATTATAGAGGTATTGAGGATGCTACAGAATGTGTTCACAAGTGTGACTGCTATGGCACATTAAGGGTGTCACAACCCCTAAATGAAAGGCTAGTAAGTTTGTAACAATGTTTTAAGGGCGTGCACATAGCTGGTATAAAAGTATGACCCTCATCAGACAGTAGTAGATTACACTGCCTTAAATAATGCATTCTTGGTGGAGTTCCACATTCCTGAGTTTGAGCAGAAGAGCATCAACGCTTTGAAGGAGATTCAACAAGGAATGGAAGAGAGTGTGTGGGAGTATGATGTGTGCTTTAAGACTCTCTTGTCTAAACTATCATATGATATTCATCCTTCACAGTATGCACAATGGTTTGTTGGAGGATTGATCACCCCTTTTAGAAGGGCCTTGTCTCATAAAACTTTTTACAGACCCATGCGAGGCATTGGAGGTTTCCCTATATGCCAAGGCTATTAGTAGTGTTGATACTGGTGTTAGCCCGTTCTTGGAGGCTCAGATTGCTGCTATGGCCAAGTAGTTGGAAAAATTGTCTACGAACTCAGCCCATGAAACTCGTAGTGGTTTGTGGTGCACAAATTGTGAAATAGAGGGGCATGTTAAGGATAATTTCCCAGAGGATAGTACATGTTGTGGTAGTAGAGTGTGAGATTTTTCATGGGGACCATGATGCAAGTAGATGCCCCTTGCTGCAAAGTGCACAATCAAGAAGAATGTATCTTGTTATTGCAATATTTTCACTTCTACAACCCATGATACTAAGGATTGTAGGCTCATTGATCAAATCCATGAGGTAATTGATCATGGGGTGCACCAAACCAACATTACAAGTAGTTCTAAGGATGATGATCACCGTTATGAGGAGCACACGAGATAAAGGCGCACGTAAAGGGGTTTTCGAGGAGGATTTCATGGTTGAGGTAACCACGGAGGAGGAAGGAGTGAGTTCCCATGTGGAACATGTTTTAACTATGGATCTATAGAAAATTAAAAATGTGAGTGCCTAGACCTGTTGCAGTGCTCGTGGTGTGGGAAGAAGCATAAGTATGAGGAGTGCCGGAATTATTTGAGCATATGAATCAATAGCATTGGAAGGACAAGGGCACTGCAATGGTTAACATCAAGAAGGTAGACATATAATGGATGCCTCGGGTAACACAAGATGTAGGTTTGGAACCTGTCTTGGTAAGAATAAGGGCAGAAGCTACATACACAAAAGAGGTACTAAGATAGAAACCCTAGTTTTAAGGGAGGAGGTCATTCATGGAAAGTATCTAGATCCCACACATCAAAAGGAGATATATCAGGACACCATGGATGTTATTTGGAGCTTACAAGGGGAGATCCAATGTCTAAAGGAGCAATCCAGGAGGGAAGAACAAGGAAGGAGAGTTGAGGTGTAAAAGGATGACCTGGATGAGGTCAAGGAGGTGTGTAAAATGTTAAGGTAGGAGAATATCATTCCTTTGCTAGGATCTTGGTTGAGAGAGAAGGTACCACACGTTAGGGAAGAGCACGAGAGACAAGTCTTGCATGCGAACCTTCCCCCTCATAACCTCAAATATGATAAGGAGATTACATTGAATATAGTTGTAGATGGATGGCTCCTTAGCAATATCCTCATTGACACAGGCACAAAGGTTAATGTTCTGAATTTAGATGCATGGTATCAGATGGGAAGACCTGCATTACAACCATCTTCGAATGTGATGTATATGGAAAATAAGACTAAGTCAATGACCATTGGTGTCTCGAAGGATGTAGCTATTACTATCTAGGGAGCCAAGTTTATTGGGGACTTCGAAGTCTTGGCGCTCACCTAGGTGAAAAATTTCCCAAAGACTACTTGGGTGCCCTTGGTGTTACAAGAACAATGCGGACCTTTGGTTCAACAAAGGGTACATCAGCTTTGAGAACAAGGAGGAACGGGTCATTATACCCCTAGCTGATGGGAAGTCAACACCCTATATTGAACCATTAGGGGAGGAATTTCTGGATAGGATTTATGTGTGCTCAATCAGAGACCCTGAGATGGTACACCCTACTAATGAGGTTATCTAGTTTGAAGATGCTCAGTCAATGAGTGATACCACTAGCCTGGCATGTGACAATTGGGCACATGGAACTTATGAATTGATGGGATGGAAGTTGAGAGGATTGATGACCAAGGTAACAAAGGTGCACACGGTTAGGCACCTTGGAGGAAAAGAATTGCCCAAGTATTTAGGAGGATCCTTCCCTGAGATATTTCTGCAGGAGGTGGAAGCTCAGTGGAAGGATGGAAAGGAATGGAGGGGGATGTTAAGTTATGTCTTACTTGGCATAATAGCTCGGTGGTGGGCCACACATCAGGAGAGCCTTTTGGAGTGGCGTGAGGTAAGAATTGCTCTCTATCATATTTTCTAGGAGCAATGTACCCACCATCATCAAATAATACCATGGGAAGGAGCCCACCTCTTTCCATATCTAGGAGTGTGAATGGGTCTAGAGAGAAGGCATAGAAGCTTTGCCACCATCCCTCTAGGTGCACAAGTTGTATTCTACACTGCAGGGTTACATGCGTGCATGGTACATTCATTTGGAGACATGCCACTAGACAAGGAATTGGCAAGAGCTCGCGTGACCTTATTCAAACCTTTGAGTATCAGAGTACCAAACCATCAGTTGATAAGGCCTTGTAGGATATCAAGTGCCTTACCATGGGGGATAGTGCCAGGATGGAAGATAGGCTATTGGAATTACTAGGTGAACCAGGATCGAAGCGCGCTTTGAAGAAGTAGAGGAAACATAAGAGTTACTGACTTGAGCACACATGCTTAAAAAAAAAGGAGAAGGGAAAGTTGGTATATGTGATTGATGGAGAGGAATCGAAAAGTTTAGATGTTAGCCATTCTGTAGGGATGTGTAAGGTAGTGGATAGTGTAGATACTTGTGTGCGTGCCTACCATGAGCCTTTAAAAATGAAGAAAGTTAACATCGGTTCAGGAGAAGAACCCAAGGAAGTTGTTATTGGAGATTACTAGATGGAGAGGGAAGTATCTAAGATCATTGATCTACTACATGAATTTGAGGATTTATTCCCGCGCGGGTACCATGAGCTCAAAGGTGTTCACCATTCCTTGGGGGAGATGAAGATAAAACTAAAGGATGGTGCGTGCCCGGTTAGAAAAAGGCCCTACCGGATGAATCCCAATTTACGCATGAAGGTCAAGGAGGAGATAGAAAAAATGATAGCTTCTAGGATCATTGAGGCAGTAGAAGAATCAGAGTGGGTAAGCCCAATGGTAATCAACATCAAGAAGGATGGGCAGATTAGGATTTGTGTGGATTATAGGGAATTGAATGTAGTTTGTGTCATTGATCCCTTTCCGACCCCCTTCACTGAAGAAATTTTGGAAGGAGTTGCTAGGCGCGAGATCTATTCCTTTATGGATGGATTTTCAGGGTACCACCAAGTTTGGATTGCAAAGGAGGACTAGAGAAGACAACTTTCACCACCGAGTGGGGAATTTTTACATATATGGTCATGCCCTTTGGATTGAAGAATGCGCCTGTTGTATTTTCATGCATAGTGGTGCAAGCATTCCAGGACTTCATCCATAAGTTTCTTCAGGTCTATTTGGATGATTGGACAATATATGGTCTAGTTAAGGACCATTGTGACAATTTGAGGTTAATGTTTGAGAGGTGTAGGCAGTTGAGGATATCCCTCAACATTAAGAAATGTGTGTTTGCTACACCCTTTGGGACTTTATTGGGGCATATCATATGTAAGGAGGGCTTGTTGGTAGATCCCACTAAGGTTGTAGTTATTATGGGGTTAAGGGAGCCTACTAGCCAGAGTGTAGTGCGTGGATTCCTTGGGCATACGGGCTATTACAAAAATTCATTAAGGGATATGCCAATATCACAATGCCGTTAGAGGATCTGCTTAGAAATAAAAGTTCCTTCCATTGGGGAGAGGCGCAATAGAGGGAATTTGATACATTAAAAGATAGGCTTATCACCACACCTATTTTACATTTTCCCTCTTAGGAAAAACCCTTCCATGTCCATATTGATGCCTTAGGGACCGCCATTGGAGCAGTGCTTACATAGCTAGGTGAAGGGATTGTTGATCATCCTCTGTATTTTGTAAGTAGGAATCTAACACCAGTAGAAAAACTATACCACAATTGAGCGTGAGGCATTGTCAATGATCTACGTGCTCTTCAAGTTTAGACAATATCTGCTGGCAACACCCTTTGTGTTTTACACCGACCACATGGCATTAAAGTATTTAGTGAACAAGCCTATTCTACAAGGACACATATGTTGATGGGTGTTTTTGTTTCAAGAGTTTGAATTCACCATTGTAGTAAAGCCTGGAAAAAGCAACTGTGGGCTTGATCATCTGTCAAGAATTGATTCAGGGGAGGACACGCAGAGTATTGAGGAAATAATGCCAGATGCGTAACTGTTTAGGTTGTGGTGTGTGCCCTCAGATTTGGAAGAGATTGCAATATTTTTAAAGGAAGGTGTGGTGCCAGATGGAATGAAGACATTGGAAAAGAATCAATTGGCCATACGCGCCGTGCCCTACATGTTAATTAGTGGAGACTTATACAAGTTGGGATGTGATGAAGTTTTGTGTAGGTGTGTCTTAGAGCATGAGTGCCTGACCATCATGGAGGAAGCACATGAAGGAAGTGCGGGTGGGAATTATGCAGGTGATGCCACCGTACATAAGATATTAATGACAAGTTTGTGGTGGGAAACCTTGTACAAAGATTGTAGAGATTATTGTAAAGCATGTGACCATTGTCAGCGCATTGGCAAACCAGGAAGGAGAGACGAAATGCCTTTGTGCCCTATTCCTAGTGTGGAGCCTTTTGAAAAGTGGGTGATAGACTTTGTGGGACCTATTGCACTAGTAGTGCGTAGGACTGGGTCACGTTATGTCATCACTTGCATGGATTATCTCACAAGGTGGGCAGAGGCAGCCCCAACTAAAGACTACATGGCAAAGCAACAACGGCAAGGTTCTTATGGGAGAACATTATCACAAGATATGGATGCCCGTTGAGTTTGACCAGTGATAGGGGTACACATTTCTTGAATGAGACCGTGAGGATCCTATTATCAGAGTTCATGGTGGCTCATCACAAGACTACGCCCTATCACCCACAAGAAAATGGAACCATGGAAGCATTCAACAAGATATTGAGTCATACCTTGACCAAAATTTGTGATGTCGGAAGACAAGATTGGGATGACAAAGTATCGACAATATTATGGGCTTACATGATAACATATAAAAGGCTAAACAAATCCACACCATTTCAATTAGTGTTTAGCACGGAAGTGTATTTTACCGGTTGAATTTATGTTACCTTCTCTACGAATAGTGTGCACAAGAGGGTTAGCCGATGAACAAGCACTGGAAGAAAGAATTGATGAGTTAATGAAGCTAGATGAGAGATGGTCACTCGCTAGGTGGATCCAAACAAAAAAAAAAGTAAAGAAAAAGGCTTGGCATGATCGCCACATCAGAACAAGAAGTTTGAGGTTGGGCAAGATGGTGTTACTATATGATTCTAAGTTTCTGCGCCATCCTGGGAAGTTGAAAGTCCATTGGTTGGGTCCTTATACAATCTCGTACATCCTTGATTTGGGTACGTGCCAATTACAAACTTGGATGGGATGAAGTTTCCTGGACACTTCAATGGGAGTAGGTTGAAGCCCTACTATAAATAAGTCTTCTTGGTGTTTGTAAATAAGGTAGTTTTTCTAGTTAGTTTAGAAGTTTCCTTTATGCTTTCCCTTTCTTGTGTTTCCCTTTCACGTTGTTGTTTTGTTTTGCGCCTTGGGTGCGGTAACCTTATTACTATTTTTGAGAATTTGTGAGTGCGTAGAGGAACGCGCATCATTTTAAGTGTGGGGTGGAGAAATGTGAAGGAGCACATGATTAAGGTACTAAGGAAGTTGTGTTGAAAATCCTTGTTGAATGGCCCAGTTGAAAGAGGTATATGAAGAAAGATGGAAGATGAATGGTTGGTGCTAGGGTAAAGCTACTTGTAGATCCCATGTACTAAGAAGGAGAAAGCACATTTAAGCAACATGAGGTAGGTGAAAGCAAGAATCAAGACAGAAGAAGTGCCTTCGGTGCGGGTTACACACGCACAAGAGTCTCCTATCATGTTAGATTGGTTACGTGCCAGAAGGTTGGAGGAGTTTTCGCACAAGGTTGGGTGCGTGAGTGAAAGCACTGAAGACGGGATTTTTTGAAAAATCTGCATTAAATGAAAAAAGTATGGTGGTAGGTGAAGTAGCATTTAATGTTCAAAAAGAGAAAAACTATAAGTAAAGGGTCGAGGCTCTTTCATTTTCACTTTATGAAATAGAGAAAGGAGTGAGTTTTATAAACTAGGGTTTCTAGATTTGATTGTGCGAAGAAAGACCTGTGAGATCAAAGAATGAGAAGGTAGTTTGAGTTTGTAAAATAGAAGGAAGGGGTTACATGAGCGTGAAAAGGGTTATAAGGAGGCACTATCTTGTGGAGTTAATTTGATCCCGTTAGGGTTTGACAAACTAGGGCACGGGTTTAAGAGAGTTATATCATGGATTTGAGATCGGAGGCTAGAAGAATTGGAAGAACAAAGTAATAAAAAGACCTTGACAATGGCACCCAAGAAAGGAAAGGGCAAGGGCAAGGTGAAACAACAAGAACCCGACGTAAACACAAATGAAGAATGGTATGCAGAGATGCAATACCCAGATGGGGTGATGATGGGGAAGGAGTGGGAATCCCACCTGAGAAATGTACCTATAAGTGATTATAATCACCAAACAAACATGATAGAGAAGGAAATGGCATTGGAATTAGTGCACCCACTAGTAAATGAACACCAGAGGGCTTGCCGATATACAATGATGACGTTAAGGTCAAAATGGAGAAGGCAGGGTTGTTGCAACTCTATGAGTTGCCCTATTTTGGAAAACTAGAGTGCATGTATCAATGGTTAATGTCATGGGTACATGAAGATTACTTCCACTTTATAGGGCGCAAGATGTGCATCACTCCCCAACTTATCTCCTAGTTTACAGGCCTCATATATGAGGGAGATATCTTGGAAGATGACCTAGGTGACAAGGAGGCTATTCAGGAGACCATCACCGAATATACCTGTAAGAAGGGGTCGAGGTATTACAAAATTTCTAGACATCAAGGACCCCGTGATGAAAATGGCCATGTATCTGGTGACTAAGCTGAATGGCCAGGAGATATGGACCTAGGTCAATAAGCCTTGGTTGCATGTTTGTAGAAAAATTATAGAAGGCACTATATACAACTTGTCTGCTTACATTGCGGAGGAAATTGTTATTGCGCACGAAGGAGGGGAAAAATCCTCTTGGAAACATCCTCCTGACCATTGTATTTTCGAATATTGGAGTGCCTGACGCACTAGACAAGTTCTTATGGGAATACCCCGCCGAGGATCCATCACTTGCGAAGAGATTCAAGAAGTATGCCTGTGACACAATGATGGAACCCCACAAGGCGTGGTTGGAGAAATGGTATACACGCCTGAGGAACACGTTCAAGGCAGAGTGGATAATCCCTGAACAACTCCCAACAGCCACTGAAGGGGAAGCCGAGTTTGCTGTCTATCAACATTTCTACTTGGGCAGGTTCAAGCTAATAGACGAATCATGGAGCCCTTGGTGCAAGCTTCCCTTTGCGTTCACTACTCAATACTTCCAAGCGGGAGTGAACAGATTTAAGGAATCAAAGAAGTTAAGGTTGGAACTAGGTAGTCTGGACCGGGAGCATAGGGAGATGAGAAAGAAGCTAAATTACCCAGTGGCAAGCGTGCATATGTGGAAAGGTACATGTTGCACGAGGTCCAGATGACAAGGCCGATAACACTACCCATTGTAGGAGGATCCGTGGCATGCGTGTACCTCCGTATAAGGCCAAAGTTCAAGAAGGGTGCATATCTAGAGAATGATGTCTCCATACCTGAGGATCCCATGGGTAGGAAGAATCCCGTGCCAAAGAAGAGAGGGAGAGGAGAAGAAGAAGCACCAAGTGTGCAGACTGCTCAGACAGTGAGCATGCCAACAACAAGTGCCAAGCCAAGCACTTACATATGGAGAAAGAAGTCCTCGGTGAAGGAAAAGACACCAGAAGTAGAGGCACCTAGGCAACCCCTCACCAAGGAAGAGTCACCTGAGGGAGAAGATAAGGCTGAATCCCTGTTCAAGAGCCACCTCTCAAGAAAAAGTAGAGGGTAGATGAGGAAGCTGACTCGGAGGTGACCGACAACATGGAGAAGTACATGGGTGGAAGAGGGGATGAGAGTGAAGAAGATGACGGTGAGGAAGATGAGCCTGAAAAAGACCAGGAGCCACAGGTCTTCAGTGTCTATGACTCGGAAGAGGAGAGTGGAGATGAGAAGCAGGAGTTTGTATTCACATGGTGCAAGGGCACAGGATGAGGAAGACACCGGAGACATGGAAAGGAATGAAGAGGTTGGCGGGGAAAAGCAGGGAGCAATAAGTTTTACAAAGGAGCAGATCACTAAGGTGGCGGAAAGAGAAGCAAAGAAAATGCTTGAAGCCCTAGTAGACCAAGAGTTGGAGTGCAACACAGACATAGTGCTGAAGGAAGGGAAGGAGGAGAATATTGAAAAAGAGCATGATAGCCTGGGAGGAGGTCCCACTCTAACAATAAGTTTCCCTAAAGGCATGTGCTCGGGTAGGAGGACTCTTGATACGGAGCAGAGGCAAGTAATGGGCTACATTGATAACATGAATAAGGTGCTACATGTGTGATTCCAAAGCACTGTACCCATAAAAAGGATTTTAGCCATGGGATATTTTGAAAAGGAGGGCGCGTACTCCAGAACAAAGAAGATTCTCTCTTGGGTGTTTGAGTCCCACATTGATGAGCTAGACTTTGAAGTCTCTATTAGGGAGTGCTCATAACATTGCCAAAATCTAAGGGGGCCAATCCCTTAGTGAATGCTCAAGAGCTCTTAGATGAACAAGTATGTAACACTCAATAAGGCCCTAGATTGAGACCGAGGCTAGAATCTTCCCACGTAATGATAGGATAAGAGTACTGGAGGAAAAACTAGGGAAGAAGGAAGAGGAGATGGCAGAGAAGACCCAGAGCTTAAAGCAGGAAGAGTTGACCAGTCACAGCTAAGGCGCAAGTTAAAGGAAGAGAAGATAAAGGTGTAGGAAGTATACAAGAAAATGGAGTCTATCAAGGGTGCCATCCTTTTAAAGCACCTAGACTTAGCGCCCCACACAAAAGTACTCATCCCTTCTGGAATGTATAGAAGATCTAATGCACGTCCTCACTATGGAGAGATGACCTTTGGCCCTGGAGTCTATAGAAGAAGTGGCCACACACTTGAAGGAGGAGGATAGATTGAAGGTGGTAGCACTCGTTGCCGAGTATAGCCAAGTGCTTGTAGAGGTTAAGGTCGCTGCCCAATCTGTGGAGGCTGTGTATGATACATGCATAGATAGAGATAAGGTGGGAAGCTCCTTGGTCACCACACTCAAGCGGAGCTAAAAGAGTTCCAAGAAAAGGAAAAGGGGAACAGGACGGAAAGGGACAAAGTTTCGCCAAAGTAGAGAGAAAATCAAAGGCAATTAAAGCCTTAAGAAGTTTGATCAAGGCCTGGATATAGAAACTATACCCTCAAATTACTAGGAGGATGGAAAAGCTCAAAGACCTGGGAAAAGAGATGGAGCAGATTGTGGAAACTTTAGGCAGCTAGGGAATTGGCCTGAGTTTTGACAAAGTGAGCACCCTGGTTGGCAACCTCTGTTAGAAGGCATAAAATTAGGTCGACATTTGGAACAAGCTAGAGGTAGACTTATGGAAGGATTTTCCTAGCTTGTTGAATCAATGCTCCCCCGATTCTTCATTCTTTCCCCATTTATTTCATTCCCTTATTCTTTTGTAAAGTGTAAGATTATACATTGGTCCCCTAAGGCAGCATGCATCTTGGTTGAGTAAAGTGTTTCCAAGGATGGAGAACAGGTGTAGTGTGGGGTGATGTTGGACCCCTGGAATATTGGCCAAGTATGAAGGAAAATAGGTACACAACATCCTAGTTATTGAAAGGCGCACAAGGAAAAAGTGCGTAAGAGAAAGAATTAAGGAAGCACATATCATGTGCGACATGTGAAAGGAGGTTTGGGACTTAGCCAATTTGAGCACCTAGGATAGAACATGGGAAAATCATGATGGTTGCGTGTGGATAAGGTGCTAGCCTGTGCAAATGATTGGCCCAAATAGGGGCATGACTGGATGGAATCTTATAGAAGAACATCATGAGATAAAGTGGAAAGCTCAAGCCTGGAGAAGCATTCTCGCATGAAGGACCACATTCGACACTTGGCACTGGATTTGAGGGCACTAGAGCGCGAGTTGGTAGTGTAGGAAAGTGATAAATATAAGTGCATGCAGAGTAAAAGATATATGAGTTTTAAGATATAGTGGGTTGGAGAGAGCATGAGTTTGAGAGACAACATGGGTGGAGCTCTATATAATTACTGCAAGGACTCTATTAGTGGATAGTTGCATTCGGGAGAGAATGTACTAGGCATGGAGTTGTAAATTTTCTTTTGGTAGCTTAGTTACATAAGTCCAGTGAAATGCATGACTACGGTCTACTTCTCTGTGACACTTTGTAATGGTTCAATGAATGTAATGAGGTTACCTGATATAATATATACATGAATATCAATGGTTCTAATGCATATTTCTCTCTTATGAGTTCTCTTTCCTTTCATGCTAAGTATGAATGCTTGTATATTTCTTTCTACCATAATACATGTTTTGGATTCTGTTAAAGCACTCGGTCTGAAGTGACTGCAAGGATCTAGAGGCCGTTCTGAGCCCTATGGTTCTTGTATGTCTTAACTTCCCTCCTGGAAACTCTTACACTAATCATAGATGATGTTTCCCACTAAAATCACATAAAAGAGAGACTCGGTACTTGCGCGTGCCTCGGGTGAGTGCTCAAATTTTCATTGGGTGATAGGCCGACGTGCATGGGGTTCCTTCCTTTTGTGATGGGAGTAAAAATGACTACAAAAATTAACATAGTACATGGAGAACCCAACATAACCGCTCCTACTGATATATATAACAAATATTCAATATCAAGATTCAATGGTTTGTAGTTGATCCCAAATACTCGATTAAACATCCAATTACTTCCTTATGTCATGAACGACACCATACATTTATTGATAAAGAAAACCGACACTAATATTATTGATATATGAATGCTAAAAAATATCTACAAATTTATTCTACTCCATTAACACTCCACAAAAACATGCACATAATCCACAAGTAACATAAAATGATGAATTTGATAGATATAAAAGTTTTACTTATTATCACTTTATCATTCATGACCACTAAAACTAGGTTATTTTTACTCACATTGATCCTTCTATTCACACAAAGTACACTAGGTTATGAATATTCTACCTAAAATGCCCCCAAAAAACATGTTATTCTAGGAACACCTAAAATTGGTAATCATGTGTCATTCCACATAGTGTCATTTCCAACTAACACGTACTTCAAGAGAATTGTTCACAATGTAAAACAATTGCATCTTGATGGTAGAAACATGATGCTCATCCTTGTGCAACCTTATATTTGATTAAAATTTCATAAGTTGATGCTCAATACAAAGGAATATTATGCACATCAAAATCTATGAAAAATGTCACATGTCACGTGTAAACTTTGGGCCACATCAAACCATGTAAAATAAATATCCCATTGATTTCATGTTACATCAAAAGACCCACTATGCATCAAAACTTAAACTATCACACCTAGGAAGGTGAACTATCATCCATTTAAGAAGTGAAAATGCTTTATAACCATTTATTTTATAAATACTCTCTTATAATTACATAATTGTAACCATTTAACCCTAATAATCGATATAGGCATGCATAGTCACATCCTAGTATAGGAAATTTAGTTAGGAAGTGTTTGTACACCCTTTTTACCTATTTTAAATTCAAATTTATTGTTTCCTAATTTCTTCGTGTCTAAGAAACTTGCCACATTTCTAGAATTTTTAAAACAAGGGAATATTAACTTGCTTTTCCTATCTTGTACTTATTTCTCCAATTAAGTACATTTTTCGCCCTTTCTCGATTCGCCAATTTATTCGCTCTTCTTTTCTCTAGTCTTTGTTTTTCTATTTTTTCTCTTTCCTAATCATAATAAACATCATTATTATAGTTTTAATCCTTGTGTACATGTATTTACCATATTTTTCATTTATCATTAAGTACAAGAGCATTACATTTTTCTTGTCACTTAGCATTTGAATGTGTAATAATATACTACCAATTTATTTAATCATCATATTCATTATAAATAAATAATTTATAAACCAGGGTTCATTTTAAGACCCCCCCGAAAAACTATAATAGAATGGGTGGCGAATCTCTGAAATAGACTTTTGAAATTATGACGAATATTTGAAAAAGAAATTCGTGGCAAAGGAAAATTTGCAGGCATTTTTTTATGGTTTTGTATGGTTGGATGGGTATTGGATAAGTGTTGGATGGATGGGCACAACTGTTAACAAACCAAGACATGCTAGAGGGACACCTATTTATGTTGGACGACCATCCAATCTAGGTTAGACGACCATCCAATCTAGGTTGGATGGCCATCCAACCTAGGGTGGACGAAGGTCTAACCTAGGGTGGACGAAGGTCTAACCTAGGGTGGACGACCGTCTAACCTAGGATGGACAAGCTGTCCAACCTAAATTAGATGACCATCCACCCTAGGTTAGACGACTACCCAATAAGAGTTCTTGTCGCACACCGTTTTAGACATATGTTTTTCCGATTAGACGTCATGTCCAACCGAAATAAACACCCTTCCAATAAGAGATGGATGGATTTTGTTCACTAGTTGGGTGGCTCACGTTAACCGTACACCTATAAGATGGATGTGTGGCTTTTCAATTGTCCCTAGGCGGTTGCCGCCTCAAACTTCTCAACCAATTTTTGTCACCACGTGTCCCTTAAACCCTTCAGAGCCCTATATATACCCATATGAGGTTCATTTCTTCACTTTTCCACAAACTTTTCCAGCGCTTTGAGCTCTCCAATCTTCTACCAAACTTACGTGCAACTTTCTTTCCTCCCTCTCCTATAAATTTCAATAATAAAAAGCACCACGTCTACTCCTATGCCCAAATTCTAATACAAAAATCTCATGTGCCCAAATATTTGAAAGCACTTGGTAAAATTGAAAGACACACCACATGAATGATTGTAAAAGTACAATTTACGGGGCTTGTCAACATGCCCCAATTCAAAACTGATACTTTTGTGCTTGATTACCTGCTCGCATCTTACAACCAAAAACATGGAAAATTTTCCGTTCACTGTAGATGGTACATTCTATTTCACAATGAATCCCACAAATGTACATTGTCTAACTAGCTTACCATTCCAAAACCAGCCACCCATGACTACAAAGGTGATCCTTACAAATGAAGACAATTTTTTTGGAGTCTCATTACAATGTACAGGTTGATGGTAAGTTGAATATTATTTTCAACTATTTGTTTCTTAACATTACTCTACCCAAGCAACTAACATTTCTTGTATGCCGTTGCGAATCGTTAATCGTTTAAAAAGAGGCCTTGTTATACAAGGTGTTACACAACAATTATTTCTTGTAGTTGTATCACTCTTTCAGGCTAGGATGGTGTTATAAGGCAGTGTCTCGTAGACATTCCATTTTGGGCAGTTCAATATATATTGCGGACACTAGTAGGGAAATAATTTGATTGGTGCACATATTTGTCCAATCAAATAAAAACATATGTCACCCATGCATGTAGTGTGAATACATCTGTTAAATCCAAGATTGTATTCTCTTCTACCAATTATTTACTTGCTTTCTATCATGAATATTTCTACAAATTGCAACACGTAAAAATTCTAACTGCAATTAATGATAAAATGATTGGCCTCCCTATTGAAGAAAAATAAGTAACAATTACTTTTAAAGTTTTCACATTATAATAATTTTACTTTAATTATTTTTGAATACAATAATAATTGTAATATTATCTTTTGCAGAGAAGAATTATGGCTGTAATATCTCATAAGGAGGCTATTTCTCGAGGTAAATCCCCTCTAGAGGTCTCTGTGGATACTGACATGGATTCAACAGAATCAACACCAATACGAGTTCCTCATCAAAAATGACCTAGGGGGTCGATAGGTCCATCACACCTACATTCTATACCATCACATTTGTCTACAGGTATAAACTTTACTATTTATATAATTAACCAATTTAACCTACTAGTATAGGTAATAGGACAAAACACAATCAACCTATGTTATGTAAGTAGTATAATATTTTAATATTTCTACATTTATTGTGTTCAGAAAGTTCTGAGTTTGATGATGAAGATCAAACTCATTCTTAGTGTCAAGATCGAATTGTCACGTCTGAGTCTCCGAGCATGCAAGGTAATGTATAATATTTAGCATGTTTTGTTTAGTACATTTTTTTAGTATTTATGTTGGGGTTAGCACATTGGTTGTATAGATAATACATCAAATCTAAGCATACAGGAAAATACAAGTGGATATTCTACCGAAATAAATATACATAACAAGAGATATAAATCAACACCAAATTTAATGTGGTTCACCCAGTGTGGGCTACGTCCACTAAGAAACAAGCCATATATTATCCAAAACTTTCACAAGATATACAATGAAGATTTACAATCTTCCACACCTCTCAAATGTACAATCATTACTCTTAAACTCTTGCTTCTTCACCAAGAATTCTCTCTCACAATTATTCTCACAATAATCATCAACTTTGCAAGTTCTTCTTAATTCTTACTTCTAAACCCTATCTTTCATGCTTATATAGGCATATACAAACTTAGGGCACTTAGCCATGCAATTACAATCAATAGATCTACTTTAATACTAAAAATAGATCTAATTCCCGTGAGTTAATTAAAACACCCACACACAGGTAACCGACGCCGGTTAGCCCTAACCAATGCCGGTTCCTCCTTACTTAACCGATACCGGTCATAGGTGAACGATGCCGTCCCTCCATAACTGATGTTGGTTACTATGTTTTCTAGTAAGTTTCATATTGCATGCTAATCCAAAGTAATTGAGCTCCATAACTCAATAATCTCCCACTTGGAGATTAATTACTACACTATACCTGTATAACATCATTCTTGGATCCTTACTTAGCTTTGTTTATTCCTCTTCAAGCCTCAAACTTGAAGACCAATAGAATTGGAGTGTAGCTCCAAATTCTCCTTTGCTAATGTATTCGTTAGCATATCCATGGGGTTTTCACTTGTATGACTATTTTCTAGATTCAACTACCCATCCTACAATACATGTCGTATGAAGTGATACCTCAATTTAATGTGTTTCATTTTTGAATGAAACATTGAGTTACTTGTCAAATAAATTGCACTCTGACTTTCATTGAACAATTTGTAATCATCTTGCTCCTTTCCCAACTCTTTCATGAACCTACTCATCCATATCATTTCCTTTCTAGCCTCTGTAGCTGCAACATACTCTACCTCTGTAGTAGACAAAGCCACAACCTTCTGCAATCTTGAAATCCAGCTAACTGTCATCCCACCTACTATGAAAATATATCTAGTAGTGCTCCTCCTACCATCCAGATCTCTAGCCATATCCGAATCAACATAGCCACATAATGAAATATCCGAACCTCCATAGCATAACTGCATGCTAGATGTCCCTTTCAAATACCTAAGTATCCATTGGACTGCTTTCCAATGCTCTTTACCTGGATTGGCCATATATCTACTCACAACTCCCACTACCTGTGTAATGTCTGGTCTGGTACAAACCATAACATACATGAGACTCCCAATTGCTGAAGCATATGACACTCATGTCATGTATTTGACCTCCTCATGTGATGATGGACACTGATATTTGCTCAATTTGAAGTGTCCAGCCATATGTGTACTAACAAGTTTTGCATTCTGCATCTTGAACCTTTCTAACACCATGTAGATATAATCCTCCTGAGACAAATACAATTTCTTATTTTTCCTGTCTCTGTGTATTTGCATACCAAGGATTATTTTTGCACCTCTTAAATCCTTCATAGAAAATTTGTGATCTAGCTTTCTTTTAAGCTCACCAATGTCATGCATACTAGATCCTGCAATAAGCATATCTTCCACATATAATAAGAAAATAATATAGCTCCCATTTCTAAGCTTCTTGAAATAAACACAATGGTCAGATTCACATCTCAAGTAATCATGCTCATGCATAAAACTATCAAATCTCATGCACCATTTCCTTGGAGCTTTCTTGACCCTATATAGGCTCTTTTTCAACTCGCACACTAATTTATCCTTACCCCGACTTCATACCCAAGCGGATACTACATATAAAACCATATTCACATCTAGTTGATCTAAATGCAAATCATGTATCGTAACTAAACTCAATATAGTATGAATAGAAGTCATCTTAACAATATGAGAAAATATTTCACCAAAGTCAATACCTACTTTCTGTGCAAATCCATTTACTACAAGCCTTGCCTTGTAATTTTTCTGTCCACCCTCTTCTTCCTTGATCCTATAAACCCACTTGTTCTGTAATGTCCTCTTACTTGCTGGTAACTTAACTAAATCCCAAGTCTGGTTTTGTTCTAAGGAGTCCATCTCCTCATCCATGCCATGCTCCCACTGGACGTGGGTCTTATCCTGCATTACTTCTTCAAAAATCTCTGGTTCACCATTATCAGTCAATAATAAATAAAATAGAGAAGGTGTAAATATTTCTAGAGGTTTAATTACCCTTTGTGACCTTCTCACAAGAAGTTTGGGGTATTAGAGGCTCATTCTGGACCTCCTGGACATTTTTATCCAAATGTTAGTGACCGATGCCGGTCATTTGTAACCAACATCAGTTTTACTAACTAATTCCAATTTGAATCTTCTATAACCGATATTGGTTTTGCTAACCGATGTCATCGAAGTGGGTCAACCAACACCGGTTACTATGTAACCCTATCAGTATTACTTTTAAATTTGAGAGTTCATTTTCATTCATAAACTTCTCAACTGGTTCATCCTTGGGTACCAAAATTTGATCCTGTAAATTCTCTTTTCATTCCATTCAATGTCATGACTCCTAATAATTTTAGAATTCTTTAAATCCCAAAAATGGAATCCGAAATCACCAGATCCATAACCAATGAAAGTGCATCTCTTGGATTTTGCATCCAATTTTTCCTATTTTTCTTATTAATATGCACAAAAGCTTATGAACCAAAAAATTTAAGAAAAGAAATATCTACCTCTTTTCTCGGTCCAAGATTCCTCTGGTATTCCTCCATCTAGTGAACTTGAAGGCCCAAAATTAATCAAATAAACTCGATGTATCAACTGCTTCTTCCAAAAATGCAAGGGAAATCTAGAATGTATCCTCATACTTCTAACACGTTCCATGATTGTTCTGTTCATTATTTCAGCAACACCATTTTCCTGTGGTGTTCTTGGAACCGTTCTTTCTCTATGTATCCTATTCACTGAACAATAATCATTGAAATCCTTGCTACATTATTCACCACCATTGTCAGATCTAAGGCACTTTAACTTTGAATTTTATTCATTCTCAACAAGGGCTTTCCATCTTCTAAAAGTTTCAAAAACATCAGATTTATGTTTAATAAAATAAACCCATACCTTTCTTGTAGCATCATCAATGAAAGTAACATAATACTGGGATCATCCATGAGAAGCTATCTGCGCTGGTCCCCACACATCTGAGTGTACAAGCTCTAATTTCTGCTCCTTAGTTTTCCCAACTTTGAGAAATCTCACTCTCTTTTGCTTTCCAAAAACACAATGCTCACAGAAATCAAGATCTAAATCTTTCAAATTTGATAACTTATCCTTGTCCTTTAAGATTTGCATTCCTTTTTGAATCATATGGCCCAACCGATTATGCAACATACATGCATTTGAATCTGAAGTAGATAATGCAGAAAATGAATTAGTAACACAGGTAGATAAATATAACGTTCCTACCTTCTTACCTCTTACCACAACAAAAACACCCTTGGTGACTTTCCAAGAGTCTCCTGTAAATGTAACCATGCAACCAACTTCACCTAGTTTCCATGTAGAAATAATATTCCTCTTGAGGCTTAGCACATGCCTCACATCTTTCAATACCCATGTATTTCCATTCTGCAATTTTAGATGAACTTCCTTTTACCAATAATATTGCAAGGTTCATCATCACCCAAATAAACATGCCCAAAATTACCCTAAACATAATTTTTGAAATAACCCTTATTAGGGGTTGCATGGAAAGAAGCTCCTGAATCTAAAACCCATGATTCAATTCTATTATCTAAAGAAAGAATAAGAGCATCTTGCATTACCTTTACTGTAGCAAGATTTTCTTCTTTACCTTTGTTCTGGATTTTCGTTCTCTTTATCCTTTGACCAACAATCTTTATTTGCATGTCCTTTCTTTCCACATTTCCAACAAGTAATTCCCTTACCTCTGGATTTAGATATGTTATCCCTTGAATTTGATTTCCCATTACTCTTACTCTTGGATATCTCCTTTTTATGCCCCTGCTTTCTACATTCAAAGCATTCCTAGATGACGATTCCTATGTACTCTTCCGTGAATTTATTCATTCAAGATTATATTAACCACATCATCAAACTGAAAAATATTATTAGCACATGCTGTATTACTAATAACCATTACCAAGTTATCCCAAATATTAGGAAAATAACATAAGAATAAAAGTGCTTTCACTTCAACATCAAACGGTATATCAATTGATTTTAATTGATTTACAATAGATCTAAAATCATTCAAATGACTAGATGTAGATCCACCTTCGTGCATCTTAGAACTAAATAGTTTCTTCATCAAATACATTTATTTAAAGCACTAGGTTTTCCATATAAATTAGTAAAAGATTTCATTAACCCTACCGTAGAATCCGTTTATGTAATATTGGAAGCCACAGATGCTGCCATGCTCAATCTTATAGATGCCAAATCCTTTCTGTCAAGAATCTTCCATTCTTCATCAATCATCTTCGTAGGTCTAGAATTCTCATCCAATGGTAAATACAAATCTCTTTGATACAAATAATCCTTAATTTGCATCTTCCTTAATTGATAATTTTGGTTGTCAAACTTCTCTACCTTGTATTTTTTTCTTTCCGCCATTACCGTAGCTCCCACTCAATCGAGAAAACCTCTCGTGAGTAAACTGCCAACACAAAAACCCTCAAACAAATCTTTGATACCAGTTGTTGGGGTTAGAATACTGGTTGTACAGATAATACATCGATCTAAGCATACATGTAAATAAAAGCGGATATTCTACCAAAATAAATATACATAACAAGAGAAATAAATCAACACAAGATTTAACGTGGTTCATCCAAATTGTGGGCTACGTCCACCAAGAAATAAGGTAATCTATTACACAACTATTTCACAATATATACAATGAAGATTAAAATCTTCCACACCTCTCGATGTTCAATATTGTCTTACTCTCAAGCTTTTGCTTCTTCACCAAGCATTCTCTCTCTCACAATTATTCTCACAATAATCATCAAATTTTGTAATTTCTTCTTAATTATTACTTCTAAATGCTAGATTTCATGCTTATATAGGCATATACAAACTTAGGGCACTTAGCAACATAATTATAATCAATAGATCCGCTTTAAGACTAAAAATAGATCTAATTTCGTGAGTTAATTAAAACACCCTCACATAGGTAATCGATGTTGGTTAGCCCTAACCAATGTCGGTTCCTCCTGCCTTACCGATCTTAGTCATAGGTGACCGATGCCGATCCACTGTGGTGATTGATACGGTCATAGGTGACCGATGCCGGTCCCTCCATAACCGATGCAAGTTATCTGTGTTTTCTAGAAAGTTTCATGTTGGATACTAATCCTAAGTAATTGAGCTCCAAAACTCAACAATTTACAAGACCCAAGGGTATAATGATTAATTTTCTAATAATTTGTAGTTTATTCTTACAGTTAATAAACTTAAACACCATCCAAGAAGGAAACCAATGTCGCCAACACGTACAATCCAAACAATAAGAATATCTTCAGGAAAGAATATAAGGTTTCCTGCAGACTCAGTAGGAATAGTTCATCCTGTAACCACAAAATTTCCTAGATTCTCTTTAAGTGGTGTCTTAAGTAAAACATTCAACCAGGTTTTGAATAACATTAAGCTTGACAATGAGTATTTTGGATTCTATAGGGGAGATGTAGACAATGGTAACTATTTTGACACCCATGATATGATTCAATCTACTCCACCTCCTCAACCACAACCACAAAAACATGTGTATCAAGTACATAACTCTCCTTGTCATCCAAGTAAAGCTCCACAAATAGATGATGAGAAGACACATTTTACATTCAAAAATCTGATATTAGATAGTACAAGGGCCAAAATTCAAGAATTTTTAATGTCTGATGTGGATTTAGTGCGCACTTGGGAGAGGAGGGATACATTTTGATTAAAGAAATAAATACCCGAAATCATAATCACGCTCAAAGGCATTCATTATTCACCGCCATAGAGAGCTAACCGAGTAAAGGCTTGAAATTTTTCTAAACAAAGCCTAGTCGTGCACAATTTCATATAATAATAATTATGATGATGGTATTATAGACATAATGTTAAAAAGTTGGATAATCTTAATGCTAAAGCACATACTTACTACAAAAATGGGATAAAGACAAGACACATATTTTAATAGAAAATGCGAAAAAGAAAATGATGTGGTAAGTCATCTTTAACAAGAAAAATCATAATATTATGAGCACCGCAATATATTATTTCAACTTATCTAATAAACTAATACATTTATGTTTTTGTTTTGCAGGAAAAAATGAAAATTTAAAGAAAAAGTAGATGTATTTGATGAACATTTGAAGAATGCCCGTAAAATCTTGAATTAATTAATACGGTTGAATGAAAACTTATATTATTAAATAAAAAAATAATACATTGAGAAGGATAATCAAGGAGCATAAGATGGATCCAAAATCTTACTGAAGGAAAAGATAGATGCTGATCCATCACTTTTGTCATCAAGAGATGTTGCGAGGGAGGAGTATAATATTCTTCAAAATATCAATATCCCATCATAAGATTTGTAGGAATAAGGAGTTTTAGTGGATATCTCCGTATAGACCGAGCACATTCCTCCACCTCTTGCGCAAGAAAAATATCAAGCTTCCCCTGCAACATAAAATTGAAAAAATTAGTTAGTTTCACCATGTGACAAGTGTGTTGTCACAATATTGACACTGGTATAGGAATTAAAAGATAATTTCTTATTAGATAGGGTAAAAACAGGGATAGGCTACTAGAGGCCGAGTACATAATATTACGTCGTGATAGAAGAAAAGCTAGACAAAAAAGGAAAATGACCCCCAAAGTTAAACAAACTTAACTCCAAAATAGAGAAGGGGTTCCAAGAAACGACGAGTAGGAGAGATTAAGCCATTAAACAAGAAAAATAGAGAAAATTCCCTGAAAGTCCATGCAGATAGTTCGAAAGAAGTTCCATTAGGTAGCTTTAATTTTTTTAGGGATTATCCTCCATGGTCTCCTTTTTTGTGCTATAATATAAATTCAGCTTCATTTGGGGGTTTCCTTAACTCCCTCCTCAGTGTCCTACTCCTCCTTAGACTCCTCCTCTTCCTCTTCATTAGAATTGATCCACCTCCTTTTCCCTTCTCTTTTTCCATGGCATCCAGATGAACTCCCAACTCATGAACTAGAGAATCCAACTGCTTGATATCCCCATGGATGTTCTTTTGGGCCAAGAAAATTTTCTTGGTGGCTTTGATACTATCAATCATGCCCTTTCTCACCACCGAGTTGGTCTCTTCTAGGACCTGGAAAACCAAATCCAAGTACTGAACTTTGTTCTTCCACATATCAATACCATGCTCTCCTTCCAAGGTAACTTTTTCCTTCCCCTTCGATGGCTGACTTCCTGGTTTTCCATCCCTTCCCCATTCTTCCCATCACCCATCTACTTAGGATCTAGATTTCCTTCCCTCATTTTGGATAGACACTCAGCTAGGGTTATGTCCTCCTCCTCTTCGATAGGGGCATTTTTTTATCCTAGGACAGATTCCCATTGCAAAATAGGAGAAGAATGAGGCCCTCATGGATGGGAGACTCCACCTTATTCCATTGAAAATCCCTCACCGAGGTGGTTAGAGACATAAAAATATAGAAGGGGATACTGAGAAACTTCTTATGTCTAAACATGTTCAGAAACAACAAGTGGTGGGTATATATCTTATGATACTTACCCTCAAGAGTCAGATACTTCATGATGTGCAAGAAGACCTCTCTCCACACCCCAGGAATGCATGTATGAGCAATACCATTGGTGAAGTAATGGACAGTTTTATTTTCGATAAAGAAAGTATTGATTTCATACTCTCTCTGATTCCTATCCTTGAATATTTTCAGACCTTCCATATCCATACCAGTAGCAGGGCAATGGATTCCTCCAAGTTTCTATTTCCATGCCACGAATCACCAATTTCCCTTCCTTCCACACTAGTCTAAACTCCATAGTAAGCAAGGGTCATGCCCTTGGAGTCTGGTGATAAAGTTCCTGAAACCCCAATTTGAAAAAGGTGCCACATGGACTTATCTTCCACAATACGCCCATGGCTAGATGACTCGACTCTGGTTCTATCACCACCCATGGTGGCCAGACAATGCACAACACTTTGAGCTCTGTAATTTTTGAAATTAGACTTGTCTTCCCAAAAGTAGCTTAAGTCGACACGCTTTTGCAATGTTGGAAAATGAACCCATTATTCTCCCTCATGCTACTTAAGGTGAAGTTCTTACAACTTTTCATGATTGATAATATCATTAATATGCGCAGGTATGACCTCACCTTTTTGCCACACCTTGTAATCATTATTTTGAACTCCCTCATTTTCCAATCTATCCACACAAGAATTGCCTATGCGAGGGATATGAGTAATGATATGGGAATCAAAGTACTTAAGGTGTTCTTTAGTATCATTAATAATATTTCCCAAGATCCAATTATTGTGACTAGTCTTACTGATTGCATTTAAAATGAGAAGAGAATCCCCCTCAATATGGATATGTTTAATCCCTTTCTCCTTTGCAAGACTAACACCCCAGAGAAGAGCCTGAGCTTCAGCAACATTGTTTCTCTAAGTCCCCAAAGGGCCAACATAGGCTAAGATCCAATCCCCATTATGATCCCTAATTATGCCACCTCCACCAGCCAATCCAAGATTACCTTTAGAAGCCCCGTCAAAATTAAGTTTGACTTTTCCCCTCTCAGGTTTGGACCATTGAATTTTAGTGGATAGGAAAACTGACTTGAGGTGGAATGAAGGTGAACTATTTGAGAACTTCCTCTTCTCTACTAGAAGCAACCCTTTTAGGCTTCACCTTAATGAGTTTGGAGTTCTCTTTAATTGAGGAAATCAGCCCAGCACTAACCTTTCTAAAGTTGGCCTTCTGATTTCTAAAGATGAGGGCATTTATTTCCTTCCATAAGCTCCAGAAGAAGTGTGGCAGGGCCATTTTCCATGTAGCCATAAGAAAGGGATACCTAAAAGGGAAATCCCATTATAACCAACATTCTTCAATGGAATTAGGACATGACCCTTGGACCTTGAAAAGATCCAACACCTTGGAAAACACCCCTCGAGTGAAGGGGCAAGAGATGAGGAGGTGGTTGAAACTTTCCTCCTCTTTTTTGTAAAGGACACACTGTTGGGGAGGAGCATGCCTCGTTTCCTCAAATTTTCCACAAGTGAGGATTTTATTTTGAGTAGCTAACCATAGGAAAATGTTAACTTTAGGAAGAAGATATTTTACCCAAAGTTTACTCCAATAATATTTTTGGCTATAATTCTATAATTAAAAGATAATGGTCAACCAATTTTTTACTTTTTTTTATTCCATGTGGTGTATATAAGGACAACTATGATTCAGAATCATAGGCAGAAAAGAGGATTCCCTTGTAATGTGTTCTTATATGACAAAATTTTCCGGAAGCTTTGAAAACCATTGACAACCCACAATTTTGTAAATGTATTGGCCGAAAATGTTTTATGAAAACATGTCTTCATAAAGTATTCTACCTCTTGATAGAATGAATACAAGCCTTTTTTGAATTGGAATTATATTAATTGTTGTATTGCATTTGTTAAATGTTTTCAACAATTTAATATGTAAACTTGTAATTGGATTTCTGCTCACTGTGAATGTTTTTATGTTACTATTTGGAGATGTAAACAATCATGGATGGTTTAAGATGCATAGTTTGTGTATGTTTGAAAATATTTATGTTTCGTGCATAGATAAAACATTAATCGACAATCACATAGATGGAGCCAAATAAAGCAATCTTTATTTCATTAATTAAGAAAAATATAAAAATATGAATTTGTTACAAGTAAAAAAAGTCTATTAAGACCAGTTGATTATCATTAATGAATATGAAATATATTAGTATCAAATCATTTTCCACTGTCAATAATGTCAAGAATGTATACAAGAAATTAGAACTCGGTAACTAAAATAAATTCCTGGTTTAACTCGTTCATTTGTGTCTTAGAAGACTAAAAATCGAAAGCGTGTTCCATAGATGTGTTGAGATCCCCGGATCGGTAGAAATGTTACCGAATCCTCTTCTATATATGAGAGAATTCCATAATGCAAGTTTCCACATAGTAACTAGATACATACAATCTTAAATAGCTTTCTAAATTTCTATCTAATCTATTTCAAACTTTTGACTTTACAAAGGACAATGCACTGAATACCCTCTTGTCTTCAATAGAACCCAAAATCATTGTTTGACAAATTTCATATAGCCATATATACTCATTCAAATCCTCTCAAAAAACACTAATAGAATAAATATTCTTCCAAAGTCTTCTAATGGAATCATTTTTATCTGGCTCTTCCAGAAAGTGAAATTGCTCTTGCATAGTAGTGGAAAAATCTAGGAATTGAGAACTCAACAAATTTTTCTGTAAAATACCTTCAACAACAACTCCGTTTATCTCTTCTCACTTGTAGAAATGTTCAATTAGACTAGTCATGTATTTGAGAAATAAAGCACTGATGGATGTATCAAGAATGCCACCACATGTATTCCAAAAATGTGGATTGACAATTCCCATTACTTCCAAGTAATTTATCCTTTTGAATATTTCATGGATATTTGTAGATAAAGATAAAGAAATATTTTTCAATTTATTTTGAGTTTTAGATAATATTGTTTCATATAAAATGTGTGTCACTCTTACTTCCTCCATCTCTGACCCAACCAAATCTACTCTTTTCTAAAAAGTATGAAGTGGTATCTCTTTTCCATGTGTTTCTGTTAGACAAATATGATAATGTATATTGAATTTTAAGAAGAAAATTACATTCTTAAGGTTTGTTAATGCATTCTAGCTATCACAAATAGCACCCTTAACACTATCATCTGACAAATATAAAAATCTAAACTCAAACACACACATTTTATGAGTCTTATGAAGTCTATTATGTAAATGCAATCTTGTTGCACATGCTTTGTCAAAACATTTAGCTCCTTCAGCATTGGCATAATTCCACAAAGTGTAAGTAAAGTTTCGATATCTGTAAGATGGTACAATAAGTCTTTAGCTTTATCCACATCCCTGTGATATTTGTACATAAAACCTATCAATGAAGGATATTCTTCAAATATTCTATAAGCAGGATCATACATTGAGATCCATCTAATATCTACATCTTTGAGAAGCCTTTTTCATTTGTCAATCCAATAGCAAAATTTTGAAATTCTAAAAATATCTTTGGACTGCTAGAGTAATATGCATGCAAATCTCTGATCAGCTCCTCCACTTTGGCAACAATTTCAAAATTTCTCACAATTTTATAGGCCAGATTCATTATGTGATCCATGCAATGGATTACAATCATATAGGGGAAATAATTGGCTGTAATCATACACAGAGACCATTTCTATACCTTGTATTACAGCTGCACCATCTATTCTAATACAAACCAAATTTGTTGCAATGGAAAAATCATCCATACTTGCAACATCCTTCAAACTTGACAACACTAACTTATAAATGTTTTCGAATTACAATTTTCACTCATTTTATGAATTGCTAAGAGATGGGGATTTATTACTTCATTTGAAAATGTGTATACATGAATACAAACCCATGAGGTATTTTCCACAGTTGTAACCTCATCAATTGAAAGGGAAATAAATTTTGCATTTTTATAGCCTCTTTCAGATCCTCCTTTTCCACCAGAGAAAGACATTTTGCTATTTCCCAGCCACTGGTATTTGACCAATGTGATTGTGGAACATTTTGTAAGCCAATTACCTGATACAAAATTTTATTTTCTAAAAAATATGAAATGGGTCTTCCCTTTTTCAATATATGGAATACAATAGAAAATTGAATACTTTTGGCATGCATTTCAGTCTCCATAGATTTGCTCAATTTTGTAACAATTGTGCCACCTTTTTCATTTAGATTTTTCAAACATTTTTGTTCTTTTTCATATTCTTCTGCATATTTTACATGCAAGTACTCTTTTGCATCTTTCCATTTATGAGTTCTTACTATGCTCCCATCCTTTTGCTTTTGGGAAATATATATTTTCCCACAGTGTTTTTCAATGGTGTCTAGTTTTAGCTACATTGTGTGGTATTTCCCTTGTTTCCAACTACATATTTTGCATCGACATTGAGTTGGAACATCATTACTATTTTTCAACTCTACTGGTTCAATAAAAGGATATTTTTTTACGCCCAGTCAAACCTAAAAGTCCTTCCTATTGTCTAGTTTGTCCTCTTTCTTCTGATAGATTTTTTTCTTCAACTTCAACTTGTGCATCTAGTTCCTCAACAGGAATATATCTATCCTCACGTGTCCTTTTTCTGGAAACAAACACTGGAATACAAGCTTCCTTTGTTGGTGTTGAATGAGAATTTGATGAATCTTCTTCTAGTTTGATGTGATCAAGGGAACAAATGTTTTCATCAACATATAAAGGATCACCGAAATCTAGAAACAGATTAGTTTGTGAAGGTGTTTGAGAAATGTCTGCATATTAAAGTGTTACATAAATAGTATTAATTATTTATATAAAACAAGAGTGCAAAGAGTATTTGAAACAATATGAAAAATATAATAATAAAATTTTGTCAATCAGATCATTAAAACCAAAAGGATCATCAAGATTGATATCTCAAAACACATCAATTTGTGAATGTGTTTGAAAAATTATAAATTTATGCATTTAAAAGTGTTATAAAAATAGTATTAATTATTTATATTATTAACAACACTAAATAAAAAATAAAACAAGAGTGTAAAGAGTATTTGAAACATACAGTGAAAAATATAATAATAAAAATATGTAAATTAGTAGATAGCACATGTTGGTCATTCAAACTTGCACCCGTGTCTCGGATTTGGAAGGATCGAGTCATTTGAGACAACAATGGAACCATCTCCAAGTTGTGGGACCTTGTGTGCTTGAGATGGATCTCCAGAGAAGGCCGGTTCCTCTATCTATTTCTATTACTACTGCTACTCCTAGTGCTGAAAGGGAAAGATAAGCTAACAATGCCAAGGGACTAGGGAAAGAAGGATAACAAAAGGAAAACTAATCTAAGAAAGGTGATAACACCATAAAAAGAGGGATGAAAACTATTTGTTCTAAGTGAAAATGAAGGGAAAGGCATGAAAGAAGGCTAGGTACCTATAACACAACTAAGATGCATTTACCAAATTAGTTTCATGAAATATAACTAAAAGAGAAGCTACAAGGGACATAAAATGACACAATGATCACTCAATGCAAAAGAAAAGGCAAGAAGAAGGAATAAAAACACGTTAGGACAGAGAATAGTCACAAAATGATGCTTCCATTACTTCAGAAATGCACAAAGCTATTACAATGGTGAAAGAGGCCAATATCCACATGCACGAGAGCAGATCTAGAGGTCTGCGACTCAAAATACAAAAATATGAAGTCCTTAGCAAAGTGCGTAAGGATCCAAAATGTCCAACATTAACAATGAGCCCAACTCTTACATTTATAGATGAATTCATGGAAGAAGAAGAGAAGGAGGAAAATCTAAATTTGAAATGCAACCACCAATAAGAAACATTCAATGCCTACAAATCCACCTAAAAATCATCAAATGCACTTCCCCAAGTCTGTTTGGCATGTTGGAGAAGGAAAGAGGGCAGATCAGATCAAATAGGGTGGTTGGAGCAATCAGATCTACTCATTAATGCCTATAAATATGTTTTCCCATTTCTCACCTACCAAATCTCGCCAAGAATTTGAATTTGAATATATAGACCGTAGCCTACGTCAACAACTATTGATTGAGACTAGGTACACACTGATCATATATCCGTAAAGCAAAAAGATATGGGTGTCATATTTTTGTCAGAGTCATTTGTGCACGTAAGACATGTGGTGCACATGGATTGGATGAAAGGACAACCAAATGTGTTGATTTGTTACAAGGATTTGGTACCTGTTGGCACACTTGGATTGGTTACCTATGGCACACTCAAGTGTGTCAGAGAATGATGTGGCACTAAATGATGCAAAGGAGGGCACAAAGATATACACGTGGAAGAAGTCGGAAGGAAGGCACACACAACATGCGTTGGGGAAATGAGGAAAGCTGATGAGTGAAGAATGTATGGTCAAGGTGCAACTATTACAAGGTAATGTGTGGGGTGCGTGAGAGGGTCAAGGACTTAGCTGATTGAAGTAAGTAAAAGTGTGCACACAAGATGAATAGGTGCTAGGAAGAAGGAAAATGCACTGTAAGATGCTCGCAAGGTAAGAGTGGAACAAAGAGAAAAAGAAAAATAGGAAAGGAAGAAGGGAAAGTGCACAAGGGCACACAAGGAAAAAATGACCAAGTGAATGTTCCAAGGGGACAATTGAGGTGCACACCACTTTTAATGAAGATATCTAAGCTAGAATATGTATGTAAGTTGTCCAAATAACTAGAAGAGTTATTTGGATAACAATATATACCTATATTTTCTGCAGATCGAACACATCAATGGTTTTTATGAGTTTCCAAAATAACCAAACAATGTCTTGTTAATATTTTTGAACTTGTAACAACCTTCTTACTTTGCTTTCTCAAATCCATGGAAATGGGGCAAAATAAGGGGAGTCACAAACAAGCCTAGAGTTGGAGGGATTTGAGTTGGATGACTTTGAGTTGGACGGATCAACGTTGAAAAACTCTTAGTTTGACGAATTTGAGTTAGAAGGATATGAGTTGGACAAATTTCAATCGAAGGCTTAGTTGGATGGCTCAGTTGGATGGATCGGTTGGATAGATCAGTTGGATAGATCAGTTGGATGACTTGGTTGGATGTATCTATTAGACGAATCTATTGGATGGTTGGGTTGGACGACGACTGCTAGACATATTTGTTGGCCGGATCTATTTAATGGCCTCGGTTGAGTGGAAATGGTTGGAGGATCTGTAAGAGGTTGGGGGTTTAGGGTTTAGCTTCATCCTTCCACAACAAAGATTTCAAAAAGGTTGGACGATTGTGTATGTATTGTATTATACCTTATACCTTATATACTTTGGCAAATATGGGCACATGTGTATTCAGATTGGTGGTGAATTACATACATAAGTTCATTTATATGTGTAAATAAGAGGTGAACCTGCCCATACAAATGCCATGTCGGTGGAATTTTCTAGTGAAGTAGGCGGAAATTGACTGCTGAATATTCACCATTTCTAATTTTTGAAAACCCGAATATTCACGAGTTTACGAAAATTTGCCACTAAAATTTTCCCTATTATAAACCAAGTTATTTATTTATACTCAATATCACCATCATAGACCCATGGTATGTATTGACCTTGAATGCTCTTTTTGGGTCTTTGGATTCCTTTTACCTAAAGAGTTATTACTCATAATTTATGATAGTATAAGAATGTGAACACTTGCATAATTTATAGGAAATTATATTCATTTTGTGTTTATGCAAATGTTGTATATTTTCTACATGTAATGGGCCAAAACGTCAAAATCATCCTTTTTATGTCATAATATGAGATATATCTCTTCTTTTGATTATACCCACAAAAGTTTAAAATATTCACACTTTAAGGAGCTTGTGTAAAATTTGACATACTAGATAGATCTAATGTAAAATCCAAAAATATCATTTGGTTTTGAAGGGGTTAATATTATCGATAAAAATTGTTATTTAAAAAAATAAAAATGAAAAGATTTAAACAAAAGGAAAAAATGAGCATTATGTAAGAAAATAGATAGTTTAATGTCAAAAGGTTGAACATCGATATGTCATAATTTCAAAATTAAAAATGTGTAGATGCTTTTTTGCATACCATTTTGGAAAATGGCCATGTAATAAGATTATGTGTAGAAATTATTGGTCATGGAAAATAAATTTGGCTATTGATCATTTTTCAAAAACATTTTATTTTTCATTCTCAATTCCATATGTTACATGTTTTTTTATTATTAGTTTTCTTATGATGATCTCATCTTTTCCTTCATATTTGAGAATATTTCTTCCCTCAAGTAGTCACATTTGAGAGTCAAATGTTTATTCAACATTCTCAATTAGTTGTGAATTTGAACCTTTTTAGCCACATATGTATTATTAGTTAAATGTGGTGAAAAATTTGTTAAAGGAGATCATTATTAAAGGAGAGTTATTAACTAAATATGGTGAAAAATTTCTTGCAAAAACTAAAATTTAGTGATACAAAGTATTTACACAACAATTGTGTTATAACATGTAATTATATCTCCAAATGATTTACTAAAACTTAACTAATAGTATTTAATATAACATTTTTGAGACAAGATCCATGGAGCTTATCTACTCTATTAGCACTCCATACCAATATACACATAAAAATACACAATAAATATGCAATAATAACTCTTATGGAGATAAAAATACAAGACAAGGATGACACATGGATTGCATTAATTATCACTTGATAATTTTATGAACATCTTCCTTAGGTTTATTTTTCTCACATTGACCTTATTCACACAATTTGGACCGGGTTATGAAGAGTGTACCTAAAGAGACCCCAAAAACATGATCTCCTATGATAACCCATAATTGGTGGTCCAAGAGTATGAAAAAGGAAAAATTAAAATAGGGTGAAGATTATGCCCCAACGTTCCCCATTAATCTAGAATTAACTCGGAGAAATAATATGGTTAATGCCACAAGAATCTCTTTAAAAAAAAAAATTGAAGTAGAAAATAATAAAATGTCCGCTATTTTCAAAGGATCACTTTGAAACAACATTAAAAAACTCTTCCCAACTAAAATTTTAGGAAAATAAAGCATAATACCCCCGATAACAAACTAATACCCAAAATCAATAAATCCACCACGGGTTGATAATAATGTAATGATTCTAAATTAAAAGATACTTTTGCCAACGAAAAAGAGACGTATGTTAGTAAGCATACTTTTACCAAATGAGATGTACATTAATAAGTCTAATTTCACCAAGAGACAAGTTACACTATACTATAAGATGAGGTACATATTATAAGTATGAATTTATAAGGAATTAGATTTATAAGCTGGTGATAAAAACATCAATAAGTCTAACTTCACCAAGAGATAAGATTAAGAAAGAAACAAAGGACTATTTTTCATTTTATAAGTATGCCTTTACATGGAGACAAGTGTACAACTAGTGGCATACAAATCATCAAGCCTATATTTTCTAGCTTGAATTGTGGATTACATACAACATCCACCATCAAGCCACACTTTAAAGTGGGGTAAAAATAATGCAAATGACCTCCACATGATCATATTGATCCAATGATGAGAGGTGAATTTAAAAATGTAGGAACAAAAACAATCACCTTATGTTGATAATCTCCAAGTACATCGACACTTATCATCATATATGTCATCCATTTGTAGTCTCAAATATGTTACAAGGATACAAAAATTTAACAAAAATGTTACCCACATAAGAGGATATGAATACTAAATCAATATTTGGTCCATCATAGGAACAAGGATGATGTCATTTGTAGGAATAATGTGGGGTATGTGCATGGAAATGGGGGATCAAAATGGGGTCAAAAGTGGCCACTTATTCTTGAAGTCAGACAAATATGAACTTCAACAAGGAATTTGACATGCATATTCGAATTTTTGATAATTTGAGCAAGAACAAGAATCGTAGTGTTTAGAATATGGTTTCTAAAATACTATTTTTTTAAATGATGGAGACTAAGAGGGTGATATGTAGTGCACACAAAAAGTGGCCATGGTTTTGTGTTAAAAATATAACATAGTGTCGTATGTGTGCCCCCCGCCCTCCCCACCCCTCCCCATTTTTTTAGTTCTATAAATTATTTTACAAATCCCTTTGGTAGAAAGTTAGCTAAGATCATGTATTAGGTCCCACTATTTTTTCCTAATTTTTTAATGAGTGTATTATTTTTTACTAATTTTCAAAGAGGACACATTTTGAAATGAAACAATCATGTGTACACCCCCTAATTTTGAGAAAAAAATAAAAAATCAATTATTCTTTTTTTGAATGTGTGTAGAATGGAGCATAGATTGTGTCAAAGTAATTTTTTGAAATTTGGATAAGAAAATAAAAATTATGTAAAAAAACAATACATGTGTTTTGGTGAAAAATGAAGACACTACTAAAAGAAATTAAGGATGAAAACCTTAAACTATTTATATTTTAGAAAGAAATACATTGAAACAAATCTAAGATAGAGATTGACATAACAATTTTTTTTTTTGCAATACTATCTTTAAAACATGAGAAAATGGGGCATACACTTGAGATTCTTATGTTTTTTTGTAAAACATAGATTCAATCGCGAAATATATAGTCCAATCCTTGGGTTAGATATCCAAGCCGATGGGTGGGTTGTTTCAGCCCAAAGAAAAAAACACTAGCATTGTAACATTCTCACATTATAATGTGCTCATGTTTTGTTTTCTTAGTTGAAAATTTAAATTTAGTCGGTTAAAATATTGCTCACGTTATATATGCCATAATGCAAGTGTATTATGGATTAGAAATTCAATCAATAATGTGAGTACATTATAACATTCTTGTTTACATAGCATAGTCACATTATAATGCAATCAGACCATAACGAGCTCAAATTATGTGTAAAATGGCCAAAAGTGGATTTTGACCACTTTTTTATCCTCCATCTCTATGCACATACCCAAGGATAGTGTGCGACAAAGCTAAAAACATTTAAAATTTCAAAAATTAATGGATGAATGATCAACCTCATGATACAAAACCATATATTTAAGCCTTAAGAAAATATAAAATCAATTATGGATGGCGCTCACATTAATGCAAGTGCATCCAAGTTCATAAAAAGTCATGGATCAACCAAAAATAATTAGGGGAAGATGTAGTAAAGTAGTTGTGTCCTTTGTTGTTTTTGATATCATATCATCTCTTGCAAATGTTTCCACAACATAAAAATATTCCAATTTCACTCAATCTACAACATCACATGAAACTATCAAGTATTCAATTTTTTTGTTAAGTTGCATAAATCTTCATTTATATGCAAACCCTTATGACACACCTAAAAACATGCAAATCCTACTATTGTGAAGCTCTACATATTTCGCATAGTTGTTGTCCATAGATTTATGTATCAATAAGATCCTATGAACTTCTATAAAGTTTGTTAGTATCCTATATAACTACACAATAATCAGTTTACATAGCTAAAAATCATCCATAATTTAAAATGTGTCACTTGAACAATGGATGATAACCCCTTTGATAGACTAAGAACAAATGAAAAATAGGTGAATATTTTTGAGGGGAGATGCCACATTTCAAACTAAGGAATTTATCTACGAGATTGCTTTCAGGGCTGATAAAGGTATAATTTCCATTCAAAAGGGGCGAGAGATAGAGTATATGAGATATTGGAATGTTGGTGTAGCATATCATGCACCTTTTATCAAGTTAACTTGCATAATTTATTTTTCTAATTTTAATACAAGTTCTCCATATTGTAAAATTTATTAGGATTAAAATAGGTAAAATACTAGCCTTAATCCTATCCAAAAATACACCACCTCTTCATGGGAAGATAAAATTTTCTTGTTATGTGGAAAATAAGGAAAATTAAGCTTACCCTTACTCAAGCTATATGCACCCTACCCTTCATTATATATCATGTCAATTCTACATATTATTTCACATCCTTTTACATCATGTAGACATATTTTGTGACTCTCTTTAAATACAATAAAACTTATTTTGATTACACATTCATTTTTTTGTTGTCATCATTGTTAGGAGTGAGTAGATATTGATGAGGACATCATGGGTTATTCCTACTAACTATATGTACTAGGATCTTCCTCATATTAGCCTTCATTGTGGTTTTATGGTCATCAATTAACATTTCCAAACATTTGTTCTCCTTTTTAATTCATTTTCAGTCACATAATATTTGGGTTTGGTAAAAACCCATCTAGGTTTGTTCTGTTTAGCTCAAAATGGAATTTTAAGGGATTTGTAGTCCTTTTTCCATTTTTTAAAAGATCACAAATTTTCTAGACAATGGAGATATTTTTTGATAAAGTTCTAAAAAATTATATATATATATATTTTCTTGGTAGATTTTTCAGGAAAATATTTGAAGTTAAGGAGTCTTAAGAATATTTGAGATGAATGATTTTATCTGAAGTGTATTTCCATTTTCCAAAAAAATTACAAGCTAGAAGACCCTACCTATTTTTTCTAGATTCTTCACTTCATTAGATTCCCAAAAAGTCCAGATTCAAATATTATTTTCTTACCATTTGCTCGACACAGTCTCCTAAAATTTCTTATGGAATATTTCCATAAATTTGAGTCTCCCTTTAGAATCCATTCATCACCCATGTGACCATGTTGTAAAGGTATGGAAACTTGACTTCCATCACATATCCCTCTCATTATCTCAATACTTATCCTTTAAGGGCAAATTTATTGATCCTTCTTCACTATGAGAGCCATAAAATTTGGTCTAAAATGCCCAGGAAGATCTCATTTTTATTTTGGAATCATATTTCCAAGAAAAATATTTTGGTGATGGTTCTTTTTGTGGTAGCTATTTTTCAATCTATATGAATATGTAATTTTATTTTTCGAGGAAGCTTATGGGATGCCTATTTGTTCACCCTTCCTAGCTTTATATCTTGCAAAACAAGTACATCAAATTTACATTCCTTTCTTAATTTGATTGTGTTTTCACGTATAATTCATATTTGTTTTCCTGAGAACATGTTATTATATGATTTTTTTTTTTTTAATAATGGCCTCCTCTAGGCCTTTTTAGAGATTTTTTTCAATGGGCTCTATCTTCAAAATCATGCATTAAAAATGCATGTTTGTTTAACCCATGTTATTTTTTGGAGAATAACTTAGATACATTATCATTCTTTATTCATAAATTAATTGAACATGTTTTTCCCACTTTATGTACTTTTTTTTTGGAAAAGGGTAAATATGAGGGTTTTGAAAGGACCCACATCCTTGTAATAAGAAGTGGAATAAAGAGGTGATCCTTAACCAAGAAATGAAGAAGGGAACCAACATAAGGAAACCAATAGGAGCATCCAAATAAACCTACAACAAAACAAAAGAGGAGAAGAGAAGATTACTACAAGAGAGAGAACAAGGATAAGTCTGTTGTAGTCACAACTACAAAGAACAAAGAAAACACAAAACAAAAGAAGAGGCAATTCCACATGCAAATGCAAGAAGATGCAAAAAGGAGGAAAACTAAAGTGGGGAGAGATGATATTCATCCAAAAATAAGCTACAATACAAAGAGGTGGAGGAAACCATAAGTGAAGATGAAGAAGGAAATGAAAGAAAAGGGTATAAGAAATCAATGCTTACCCTTCTTCCCCTTCTTTTGAACGCACTAATTGCCAATTTCAAGTGAATGTTCCTATGAACCAAGAGGATTAGATTTAGACAAATTCAAAGGGGAAAATATATGTAAATCCTTTTCCAAAGAATTGGGACCATCCTTATTTGAGTCGACTGATTAGATTCATGAAGTCACTTGATTCTAGGAGTATGTTTCTCTAAAGAGGGAGGATGAACCAAGGGCTGTCCCACCTCAAGTACATTTAGCAGTGGCGGATGAACATCGATTAATGGAGTGTTAATTTAATTTATTAAATTTCTAAGTCATATTAATAGCCATCCTAAAGATCTCAAGGGCTCCATCATTTGGGAATGAATCCTTTTTCTTTGGAGCTTGGACTTTCTTATGAGGAAGGCAACCTGAAGGTGACTCGGAGTCCTGCAATTCCTACATTTGAAATCCATGTTTTCATAGTCAAGAGTCTAGATGTGAGTCACATCTCCCATCTTGAGCATCATTTTATCTGGTAGACCTTTATTGAGATCCACTTCTACATAGATCCTGACAAATATAAGAAGACCACTTTATAATCTCTTGTCATCCTGTTTGATGAACCTCCCTAGACTATTGCCGATATCTTCCATGCAACAAGGAAAAAGTGAAGAGGAAGGTTTGGAAATCTCACCCAAACAGGAACACATAAGATGGAGTAGGAACTTAGATCAAATTGTGGAAACCATGGGGTAGTGAACAGCCCCGCCGAACCCCAGAACCAAGGACCCTCATCAATAGCCCTTTGATAATCCTCCAACTCATAGAAGTAGACTATAAAGAAGCCTCGGGCACAAAAGAAGTATTCACAATTTTTTTCCACGAGGAATGAATCCACTAGACAAGAACATTTGTCGATGGCTAAACACCATTAAATCTATAGATGAGGGCCTTAGTTTCTAGATTTCTCCTGAAGGCCAAAGCTTCATCACTGTTGATCTCCAAAGTAGGGGATTCGGATGCTTGTTCCACAATGTAGGCAAGGGGAGGAGGAGCTATTGCAACTGAAGTGGAAGTGACATTTTTAAACAATGCCTCTCTAAAAGGTGCATGATTTCATGCTTTGGCTCCACCTAATAAATGACTAGACATGAAAATCATTAAATCCCTTCCAATCCGTAAGAAACGAAAGGAGGATTCATCCTTGAGATATTTTCCAGCAAAAAGTAGGTCTCGTTAGATCAACCCTGCAACTCAATTTATGGGAAAGAACAATTTTAAGATCCCTTCCAAGAGCAAGGTGTGGGATCGGATGTAGAGGGTGAAAGCATACCAAGTAAAATCAAGGACGTATGAATATCTCATGGAAGAATCCATGCTAGGAGCCAACGAGGACACTTTGAACCCACCATTCTCATCATCTTGAACCCTATCCAATCATGGGACACTTTTTCCATAACTCGCTATCAATGGAAAGGGGTAATATTTGGAGACCGGAGACAGGGGAAAGAGCCTCGTGAGAACTAAAACCCCACCTCAATTTTCCATCACTGGGCCCAAAATCCCTTACCACAACTCGTATAATACTTTTGCCATCACCTGAAACTCATCACCACCACCAAGAGCCACACCAAAATGGATAGGGTTAGGGAACACAAGAAGACTGGAGCTCACCATTTCTTAATCCACTTTATGTACTTTATTCATTAGAGAAAAATGTTGCAAAATTGTTCCATTATAAGAAGTTGGATGTTTATTATATTTTTTTGGTGTTTTCATTTTAGTTTGAGGCTATTCTCAAGGAAATTTTTACCTATTTTTATTTGTAATGGACCTTCACACCCTCACATAGGACAACAATAATATGTAGTTAGAAAACTTTATGTTATTCTCTTAAGTATTTACACTTAAAGAGTTCTTTATCAATTTTGTTGAAGATAATAGTTCATTCAAGAAACTTATCTCCTTATTTTTCTCACTAATTTATGACAAATAACTCATTCAATATTTGTAGGACACTATTATCTAGTTTCAATAACAAATATTTATTATGGAATTATTGCACCTAATCAAATTCTGTCACTATTTTGGATTCTAGTACATGTCCTCTTGATTCTCTTATGAAGTGTGATCTAATAGACCATGAGTCATTTTTTGATCTCGCACCAATTATGATTTCCCATGTATTATCACACACTTTAAATCATCATGCATATGTATTGTTCATTTGAGAATCACACTATTAGTTTTGGCACTCTTTTATTCCATTCCATGTGTCATTTTGGTGGAGTCATCAGAAAATACATATAGGTAAATGTGCCACCCATCGATCTTGTTCATTGGATTCCTTCCCATGGAATTGTTTTTCAAGCATGTGCTTCATATTCATCGGGACATTTTTTTACAAGATCATCATCTATTTTTGCTCACTCTAATCTTCATGAGGGCATTGAGGAACACATGATGTTTATGCACATTTTCTAAAGCATGAGATTCCCAAGATACATTTTGATTATATCACACATCCATCATGTGACATCATATATTATCTAGATTATATGACCTCCACCTTTACTCATGCATGTGACACCTAAGAATGATTTTAAGTTAAAAATTTTCTTGTGTACATGTCACCCAGCACATGTAGAGTTTTTTTACCCATTTGCATTCATTCGAGATGGGATAATGACCAGTTATGGAGTATTCATAAGAACTATTTATAAGGATTTTACAAGCATGGTTCCTCCACTTTTTAGACAGTTTATACACACCATTCATTTTGCCTAATATTTCTACCTTTTTGGAGGAAATATATTTCTTTTGATAGATGTTTTTAACATATACACAGTCTCCCCCTTTTGGAGTAAATTTTAATTTCCTAATGTCTCTTTTTATATGTTTTTTTATTTATGTTCCAAGTGTAGCATTTCCCAATAGAAATAGTTATATCCTTAAAATGATTCTCTCATTTTTACCATCCTTGATATCTTTTGGTTTCCTTTTTGAAGATTAATTTTGTCTCTTTTTGATGCCTTCACAGTTTACTTCTAACATCCCCAACATTTTTAGTTATCTAATATCTGATTAGTACATATTTCTTAAACTACCCACGTATTGAAATTTCTTTAGATAAAGTGCATGCATCTTCCTTGGGTATTATTTTGGGGACATATAAACATCTACTTTTGAAATTTATTCAGTGATGGATCATCAACTCATTTTTAGCTTGTTGTACTACATTATTTTGTAATGTACTTCTTTATGTAGTATCCTAACATATCACAACATATTATTACACATGCTGATTGTTTTACACTTATTATACATGGGTACCTCATAAGGCCTATATTTCAAGACTTATTGTACTCATTTTTATGTACCCTTAGTATAAATTTCTAAGCCCATGTTCTACCTTCCACGTGCACCTTGGTTTCTCCAAAACCCTTCTTAAACCTCTCTCCTGCATGCTTCTCCCCACTCACCCTTCTCTTTATTGGTATGGCATGTGCACACACATTTTTATACTTAGCCAATATTCAAGGCCCAACATCACCCCACACTAAACTTATTCTCCATCCTCGGAAACATCCCGCTTCTTCAAAGAATAAAGAATGGTGGGACCCAGAAAAATTGAATGAAGAATGAAAGAATGGAAGAATGGAAGAATGGAAGAACTTGCTACATTGCTGCAAGAGGAGTGGGAAATCCTTCCTTATTGTCACCTCAATCTTCTCCTAGGAATCCACTTCACCTTGTGCCTACTGAAGTAGGTCACCCACTAAAGCACTCACCTCCTCAAAGCTCAATTTTTGCCATTAACATTCAAGTTATCTACAATTCCTTCCAACTACTTGCTAAAGTCATCCAATATGTCCATTTTGAGGGTGATGCGGGGATACAACTCATTAAGACGGTTCTTAACCAAACCCTGCAAGGCTTCGATTGCTTCCATCTTCTTCTCAACATTAGCTAGGATTTTATCCTACTTTGCCATGTTTCCCTTAGTCTTCTCTTGAAATTCTTTCAGATCCACCTCATATGTATAAACTAGTATGATTACTACCATGTCTCTATCGGTGTAGTATCATACACGACCTCGATCATTCACACAATGGTCTCGCACAACGACATGGAGCTCAGAATAATATGAAAATGTCTCCATGATATTCTTCTTATCTTCCTCCTTACGGTGTGCCAACGCCTCTTTGTTGATTCTAATGTGAGCAGCCACCTCTCTATGGTAAGGATATGGGTTAAGTATTCCAAGCATTGTAAGGTTAACTCGTATTTTTGCTCGGGAGGGGCCAGTGTCAGGTGTTTCATGATGATGGCATTTTTAATCATCTCTATCTTTTGTTACACCTCATGCACCTTCGAATTATCATCCCTTTGTTCATGCCTTAGTTATATGCTTTGATCAACTCTTCCTGCTTCAAATCCTTTCTCTTCTCAATGATTTCTTTGTTCTTCTTCTCTAGTTCCTCCTCCAAAACCCTTACTCTTTCATTCCTCCCAAAGAGTCTCGCCTCAACCTCCACTGACACCTTGTTGAGTGCATTGCAAAATTTCTCATATGATAGCTGCTGAGTATTCACCAGAGGGTTTAATCCCTTAGACTCTAGTATTTTCATCAACGCCCCTTGGTTGACCTCAAATTTCGGCTCATCAACATGGGACTCAAAATCCCAAGATAACATCTTTCTTGTACACTGAGGTATGCGCCTTCTTCTTCGAATGAAGACCATGCAAGGAGTTGGTTAGAGGGCACGATACTTTGGAAATGTGCACATAGTACCTTAGTAGGATCATTGATATAACTCATTCCTTACTCCACTGTTGTTACCACACCCATTCTTGCCATGCGCACTACCTTAGGAAATCTTACCGCCAGGCTGGGATCTCCACCCATGCTTCCATATTCCTTCTCGATGCTTTCACTCTCTATTTCCTTGAGCACTTCATTGGCATTGCACTCTACCTCCTACTCCACCAAGTCCTTTATTATGCCCGCTACCTCCCTTTCGTGGCATCCTCTATTTTTTCCTTGGTGAGGCTTGGGGTCCTTTGATCCTTGGTGTTTACCTCCTTATTCTCCCCCTTGCCTTGAGTGCCTTCTTATTCCCCATATTTATACTCATTCCCTCCCCCTCTGAGTCGTGTACATCGTACATGGGATGGTCTGAGCCTCTTTGTGATTTTCATTGTCCCTATCACCCTTGTAAGCCTCTAGGCTCTCCGTTTAATCTGAGTCTACCTTTTCTGTCACCTTCTGCTTCTTCCTAACTGGTGATTCCAATACAGGAGATTCTTATTTCTCTTATTCTTTAGGTTAATCCTTCTTTATTGGAGAATATTCTTTCATAGGGGGAACCTTTTACTCTAACGCCTCCTCTTCAGGTGTTTTCTCCTTTTCTTTTGCATGGGAATTCTTCCTCCATGCATATGTGCTTGGACTTGTGCCTGAATCTTGTGTGCTTATAGATTGCATTGTCTGTGCACTTGGTTCCTTTTTCTCAGGTGCCTCCTCTCTCTCCCTCTTCCTTGGCATGACATTATTCCTTGTTATAGGGTGCTCAAAGATAGAGACATCATTTTCCACATAGGTTCCCTTCTCAAATATCGACCTTATGTGTAGATATACTCTTGTTGTGGTTCTTCAAACAACAAGCAAGGTTATTGGTTTTATCATATACACATCATGGGAGACATACTTCTCCACATAAGCGTGCTTCTTTGGGTATATTAGAGTCCTTCGTAGCTCACAATAATCTTGGGTAACCGTCTGAGATCGAACCTCAACCTCTTTGCCTCCTTAAAGTGGTTGACCCCGGCTTGGAAGTATTGCATAGTGAAGGAGAATGGTAATTTGCACCATGGGCTCTTGGTGTTATTTTCCAAAGTGAACTCCTGCAATACAAATATGCCTCGTACACTACAAACTCAGCTTCTCCTTGCACTAGAGATGGTAATTTCTTGAGTATTCTCCACTCGGCCCCAAACACATCATGCATTCACTTGTACCACTTCTCCAGGTGCACCTTGTGGGAGGCCGTCATGGTGTCACAAGTATATTTATCAAATCTCTTGGCTGGGGAGGGGTTCTCATCCGAGTACTCCCATAAAATTTTTCTAGCCCATCAGGCACTCCAATTTTTGAAAACACGATGGTAAGGAGGACATTACCAAACATGATCTTCTCCCCATTACATGCGGCACTGATGATCTCCTCCGCTATAAACGTTGAGAGGTTGTAGATGGTTCCTTCTGATATTTTCTGGAAAACGTTTAACCAAGACTTGTTGATCTGTGTCCACCTCTCCTATCCATTCAACTTGGTCACTAAGTGCATGGCCATCCTCATCATAGGGTTGGAAATTGTAGAAATGTCAAAGTACCATGACCCCTTCTTATAGTCATAGGCCTCCACAATTTTCTTTATGGCCTCCTTGTCCTCTAAGTCATCATCAAATGAATCTCCTTCACAGGTAAGACTAGTAAATTTGGAGATCAGTTGGGGAGTTATCCTCATCCTTCACCCCACGAAGTAGAAATGGTCTTCATGTATGTATGACATCAGCCATTGGTATAACCGCTCGGGTTTACCAAAATAGGGCAACTCATATAGTTGCAATAATCCAGCCTTCTCCATTTTCACCTTGACTTCATCATCATAGATGGGCATTCTCTGTCAGTGTCCTCTTATCTGTAGGTCTAACCATTTCTAACACCATCTCTTTCTCCATGGTGCTTATTCGATGGTTTTAGTCACTTAAAACCATTTTTATCATGTGAGACACCAACTCTTTTCCGAGCAATACGCCATATAAGCATTTCATTTCTTCATACCATTCATCATTGAAGCTAGTGGAAACAACTTGTTTTCCTTTTCCTTGCCCTTCTTCGGTGAAATGGTGGTTACTTTCCTTAGTGCTATCTCACTGTTAGGTTATTAAAAATCATTTCTTCCTGCTGATCGTAACCCTTCTAAACTCTACATATTTACCCTTATGCGAAAATCCTTTCAATCTTGTGCCCTAGCTCTAGAACCCTAACCTAGAAAAACCTTTCCTTCCACAAGATGACGTATTCACTTACGGGTTTCTAAAATCCAACAACCCTCTCCTTTCACGCCCATGTACTATTTTTCCACACCGGTTCACTTCTCAAACTAGCTATGCACTCAGATCTTCACAACCTCCTTTCACGTAATTTTTCTCAAGGATGCCTAGTTCACAAGAGCTCTTCAATATAAAAAATGCAAGGTAATAATAATGTATCCCAAAATTCTACTTATATCTTTTGCTTCTTTTCCTGTAATAAATGCAATGCCACCTACCATCATACCTTTGCAATAAAGGTGGCTTTTAATGCTAAACAAAACCTTAAGTGCTTTTACCCCCACACCCAACCTTGTGCCAAAAACCATTACAACCTTCTGGTGTGAAAAATCCTTAACTGACTCAAGATCCTCATGCACATGCATGCACCGCCATAGGAACTTCTTCCATCCTTACCTTTATTTTTCCCTCGTCATGTTGTTCTTGCACTTCTCATCCTTGTTCGTGGTCTTTGTAAAGCTCTCTTGACACCAAACTCCTTATGTATACCTTTTCCACACATGTTATTCCAAACTTCATGCTTTTGATTCTTCAATACGGGCCATCAAAACATAGCTTCCACTACTAGCTTCTATTATTTGTCACACTACTCCACCCCACACTAAAATGGATGCATGGTCCTCTGCGCATAGAAAACTTTTGAAAATAATAAGTGGCTACCAACACATAGCACACAAAAAAAAGAAAGGGAACAAGCAACGAGAAGGGGAAAAACATAGAAAGGAAAATGCATTAAAGGAAACCCTAGGCTAAATGACAATACTACCTTATTTATAATTACACAAAAGCCTTATTTATAGTAGGGCTTCAACCTACTCCCATTGAAATGGCCTGGTAATCTTGTCCCATCCAATGCTTGTAACTAACATGCGCTTGAATCAAGGATGTATGAGATGATATATGGCCCTAACTAATGGAATTCAGTTTCCTAGGATGGCGTAGAAATTTGGAGTCATAAAGCAAGACCATCTACCCAACCTCAAATTGTTTTTTTAATATGGAAATCATATCTTACTTTTTTTTTTTGTGCCTTTTCAACCTTTTGAATCCACCTATCGGGTGATCAAATTTCATCCAACCGCATTCATTTCTCCATGTGTGCTCCTGTAGTGGTTTCTCATTAGCTAATCCTCTTGCATGTGCAATACACATGGATGGTAGCATGAATTCTACTGGTAACACAACTTTCATGCCAAACACCAATTGGAATGGTGTGGCCTTGTTCAATTTCTTGTAGGTAGTCCTATATACCCATAGTATAGCTGAAACTTTGTCATCCCAATCCTGTCTTCCCACATCACAAATTTTAGTTAACGTGTGACTCAGAATTTTGTTAAATGCATCAATAGTTCCATTAGCTTGTGGGTGGTAAGGGGTAGTCTTATGGTGGGCTACCATGAATTCTGCCAACAAGATCCTAACTATCTCATTTAAGAAATGAGTACCCCTATCACTTGTTAAGCTCATCAAACATCCATATCTGCTAATTATATTTTCCCACAAGAACCTAGCTACTATGTTGCTTTATGCAGTCCCTTGTAGGCATTGCCTCTACCCATCTTGTTAAGTAGTTAGTGCAAGTGATGATATAACGTGAACCAATCCTTCACGTGGTAGGTGAAATTGGTCCTATAAAATCAATGGCCCACTTTTCAAATGGTTATGTGCTAGCTATCAGCCTCAAGGGAATTTAATTATTTCTTCATATATTTCCAAGGCACTTGACAATGGTCACATGCCTTACAACAAACAATGCAATCCTAGTAGATGCTTTCCCACCAAAGCCCGCTAGTAGGATTTTTCACGCGGTGGCATTCCCTACATAGTGTCCTCCTACAATCCCATCATGTGCTTCCTCCATGATTGCAATGCGCTCATGCTCCAACACACACCAGCACAAAACCTCATCGCGACCTAGTTTGTATAAGTCTCCACTAATTAGTATGTAGTGCGTGAAACTTATGGATAATTGTTTTTTTCCAAAGTCTTCATTCCTTCTAGCGCCACACTCATTTTAAGAAACAAAAAAATATCATCTAAGTCAAAGGGCATGCACCACAACCTAAAAAGCTACGTGTCCGGCATAACATACTCAATGCTCTATGCATTCTCCCCGAGTCAATTCTTGATTAAAGGCTAGGCCCTAAGTCACTCTTTTCTTGTTTGACAACAATCGTAAACTCAAATTTCTAAAATAATAGGATCCACCGAAATATGTGCCCTTACAAAATGGGCTTGTTCACCAAGTACCTTAGTTCCATGTGATATGTGTAGAATATGAAGGTGTTGCCAAAAGATATTGCCTCCTTCCATTTTTTTGTGTGTGGTGAATGCAAGAGCATTTTATTTTGTTTTAGTGGTAACTAAAATAAATAATGAGCATAATATTGAAAAGCTTGTAACTTTTGATTGGTAACTTGGTTTTGAGTGTCGTTTTTGCAAAAGTGCTTTTTTTATCTCTTTCCATTGGAAATACTTATTTTGAGAACTATAATTATAAAGTGTAACACACTCATTATAAAATATGGAGGAGTGTTGTAATCAATTGTGGACGTAATTTTGGCTGAGCCCGACATCCTAAAATTTTGGGAGTTGCATTCTTGTATCTATCATGGATTCTGAGAATGATATGATTTTATCTGAAGTGTGTGGACTTTAAGAGGATATTGTAAAATTTTTGGAAGAAAATAGATCACTCAAGAAGTGAAATTCTCTTCTACAATCACTCATTCATGATAAGGATACACTAATACACTCCCTGCAACAAAAAATTGCTAGCCTACAACATCACCATCATATTATGGACAGCCATATCCATGCTCCTAGTCCACTTACAACTATTTCTCATGTACCCATTGACATTAATTTGTCATTCTTTGATCTTTTTCCTACTCTTGATGCTCCTAATCCTATGAGGCTTGTTATTGCATGCTCTTCCACATCTGTACATATTCCAGTAACACATGTTGTGTATCCTACTTCTCCTATGCATGGCTCTTTTGAGAAGCATACCACTGCATTCAGTTCTAGCATGCTCTGTTCTATGGGTTTTAATGGCAGAGGTATTAACAGACATTCACAGGGTATTCTTTCCCCTATCTCACATGTTAAGTGTAATTCTCGCCATGACATTGGTTTTTGAGCATATATTTCATTGGGATCACACATTAACAGAGCTCATATTTTTGTTCACTTACCTCTTTCTGAGGATCATGAGCAACACATGAGTTCCACACCTTCACTAAGGCTTGAGAAACTTGAGATTTCAGTTTTCATACATGATCAACATGAAACACATTCTGATGTTCCTTTACATGCACCCATTATGCATTTTACACCAAGTCATATGTAGGAATCTTCTTCATCCATCCATGTTGATTTGGAGTGGATATCTGATCACTCATGGCGGTGACATAGGAATTTGTTGAGAGGACTCTATAGGCATAGATCCTCCACCATTCAACCTCTTGCTCCACTTTCTATACCTTTCGCATTGCAATTATTGTTGTTTTGAGAATTTTTCTTTTGGTGTAGTGTATCTCTTTTGTTTATTGAGAGATTTTGTATCTCGTATTTTGAAACTTTTGACATGTTGACATTATCTCTTATTGAGGATCTATTCGGTGAATTCAGGTGTTATTTTGTCGGTTTTCAAGTAGTTGATTTTAGGTAGCTCATACAGATTTGTAGCGTCACTCCACCCATTCAACAGTATGGGAGGGTGTGGTGTTGATCCTACTTCTTCGGGTTTCATGTCCTTGCCTTGTTACCTTGGCTTTTCTTGGATCATGAAACTCTACTTTTGTGTCCTTGCCTTGTTGCTTTGGTTGTTTTTCTTGGATCGTGGCACACCTATTTGCAGTAGTTGATCAAATTATGTTTGGTGTTTTTTCTTGCACTTTTGAAATGACACTCATTGATGAGTCTCCTTGTATAGAGCTATTTTGGTGAAGCCTAGTGTTGATTGTTTTTGAGTTTTGTGATCGAGCGGTGGATTCACACCACCACACAAACCAAAATTCTTTAGCATTGTACGAGTTTTTGAGCCGAGCTTCTTAGGATGCATTGCGGTGGGTTTTTAATCTCTTTACTTTGTTGTTACTTAGTTTTGGGTACCTTGTGGTGTCCTTTTTTCCGTTATTGTACATGAGTACCTCATCGAGGCCTAGTTATCGGGACTCATACTATGGACATGCCACTTCTATTTTGGACCCTAGTTTCACTTAAGGGGGTGTTAGAGTAGGTATTTACCTTAAATCATGTTCATCTAGGTACTTTATTTACCTTTATTGTATTTATCCTCACCCACTTATGTGTGTGGATATTTATTTTATCATATTTAGATATTAGGAGATATTATCTAGATGTTAGGTATAGTTATTTCCTTGATCTATGGTATCGACTAGATCTTGATGTCTAGTTCTCTCCTAAATCTATGGACTTAACTAGTTCTTTGATGACTAGTTCTTTCCGTGATTTATGGCTTGATCTACGACCTTGATTTGGTTCTTATATTATTATTCCTTGCATATATAAGGAAGGCCCATTCTCATTGTATTTCATTGAGCTCCATAATAATATACGATATTGTTGCTCATTTTTTACAAAGGTTTTATGTAAAGTTATTCGGTGAATTGATTTCATCTTATAGATCATGGTGTTTGATTAACATCTATGTTCTTAGCTTGGTATGATCTGGTTATCATTCCTTTTCAATCCCACAATAACAAAAAATTTGGTGGGATCCACTAGTAAACATTCCTTACATATGATGTGCCCCAACAAGGTTCCAAATGGAGTAGCGAAGAGACAATTTTTGATATTGAGGGATATGCGCAACTACCAAAATCTTTCAAACATCAACTGTAAATTTTCACAATGGTATTTCACTAGTCCATACACCATCCAGTCATCAAGGTAGACCTAAAGGAATTTATGGATAAAATCCTGAAATGCCTGGACCACTATGCATGAAAACATAGTAGGCACATTCTTCAGTCCAAAAGGCATGACCGTATAGGAAAAAATTCCCCATTCAGTGGTGAAATTTGTCTTTTCTTGGTCTTATTTAGCAATTCTAACTTGATGGTATCCTAAGAATCCATCCATGAAGGAATATATTTCATGCCCAACCACTCCTTCTAGGATATCCTTGGTAAAAGGGATTTGAAAAGGATCTATTACACATACCAAATTTAAGTCCCTGTAGTTAACACAGATCCTTATACTTCCATCCTTTTTAATGATGATGATCATAGGGCTTACCCATTATGATTCCTCCATAGCTTCAATGATGCCTGAAGCGATCATTTTTTCTATCTCCTCCTTGAATTTGATGTGAAGATTCATATTCATTTGATAAGGTCTCTTCGAATTGGGCGTGCACCTTCCTTTAACTTGATTTTCATTTCTCCCAAGGAGTGGTGAATGCCTTTAAGCTCATGGTATCCTCGTGGAAAAAGTCCCGAAACTCATATAATAGATCAATGATCTTGAAAGTTCCTTCTTTGAACAATAGTATCCAATAGTGGCCTCCTTAGGTTTCATTATGAACTAATGTTAACCTTCTTTGTTTTGAGGGGCTCATGGTAGGCGCGTTCTTGTCATCAATACTATTAATAAATTCACGTATATGTTCAATATGGTTAGCATCCAAACTCTCCATCCCTTCGCCATCTATCGCATAGACCATCTTTCCTTCTTTTTCTCCATGCATGCATGCTCAAGCTACACCTCTTTTGAATCTTCCTCATCATAACGCGTTTCCAAAATAGGTTCACCTAATAAATCAATTATTGTCCTCCACCATTGCACTATCTCCCATCGTAAGGTGCTTAACCACCTGTAATGACCTATCCACCGATGGTTTAGTACTATGATATTCAAAATCTTGAAGGAGGCCAACCGTCAACTCTTACCAATTTCCTATTTGATGGCATGTCTTGGAGTGAATATACCATACGCACACAAAACCTTATAAAGTGGAGTATAACTTATGCACCCATAAAGAAGGTGATAAGGCTTCCACACCTTCCATCCAGGATTTCTCATATGCTTGGATGTGGAACGAGGCAGGTTCCTTCCCATGATAGTGGGTTCATTGTTTTAGGAAAACCAAACAAAGAACGTGATTCTCACTTTGCGCCACTCTAGAAGGATATCATGATGTGTTTTCCACCAACGCGTTGTGGTCCCAGGAAAGTTATAGCTGAGCATCCCTCTTCATTTGATCTCATTTTTCCACTGGGTATCCATCTCTTTTAAGAAAATATCAAGGTTGGATCCTCCACAAGATCTTGGAAACTTATTTTATCCTAGGCACTTGACTGAGTGTGCATTTTTCACTCTCGTAATAGAGCATCTTAACTATCACCCAATTAACTCATAAGTCCCGTGCACCCAATTGCCACATGCCACACTAGTTATATCACTCATGGAATGAACATCTTCAAACTAAATAAATCCTTCTATAGGGTGAATCACCTCAAGGTCGATGATGAAGTGCACATAAATCTTGTCAATAAATTCTTCTCCCAAGGGCTCAGCATAGGGTACTAAATTTCCATAGGTCAAGGGTATGATAACTCGTTCTTCCTTGTTCTCAAAGATTATGTATCCCTTGTTGAACTGTAGGTCAACAATGTTCTTATAGCACCAAGGGCACCCAAGTAATGCTGGAAATTTTTCCACCTCACCTAGTGCCAAGACTTTGAAATCCCAAGTGAACTTTACCCCTTGGTTAGAGATAACAACATCCTTTAAGACACCAATGGGCATTGCCTTTGTCATGTTAGCCATTTATGACACATTTGAGGATGGTTGTAATGGGGGCCTTCCCATTTGATTCCATGCATCTAGAGTGAGGACATTGACCTCCATGCCCATGTCAATTAGAATATTTCTCAGAAGCCACCCATCCACAACAACATTCAAGGTAATCTCCTTATCATAGTCAAGGCTATGGGGAGGAAGGTTAGTATGCAAAACCTACATTTCACACTCTACTTGATGCATGGTACTTTTTCCTATATCCATTCTCCTAGTAAAGGAATGATATTATCTTTCCTTAACATCTTGCATACTTCCCTGACCTCATCCAGATCCTTATGCGAAGCCTCAAAACTCTTCCTTTTCTCTAACTACCTTGATTTATCCTTTATGCACTAGATCTCTTCGCAGGATTTGAAATACATCCATGGTCTCTTGATACACATATTTCTAATGAGTAGGGCCCAAACAATTGCCTTTCATAACCTATTCTCTTGTAACCAATGGTTTCTTCCTTGATGTTTCCCTTACGCACACAACTTTAGCTCACATTGTCACCAAGATAAAGCTCTAGCTCTAACTCACATGCCACCCTTGGCATCTATTGTGAGTCGGCCTTCTTCATGCTTACCATTTTGGTGCCTTTGTCCTTCCGGTGTTGCTGAATTATATGTTCAAATAGCTCTGGGAAATCCTCATACTTGTGTTTTTTTCCACACCAAGAGGATTGTAACAAATCTCGAGCATTCACACTTATAGTGCTCTATAGACCCACAATTGTAATAGGTTCCACGCAAGAACTCACTTCTTCCTCCTCTCTGCAATTACCACGACCATAAAATCCTCCTTTGAAACATCTTCCATGAGCTCTTCCATTTGTGTGCCTTTCATAGTGATGACTATCGTCACTGGAATTGTTTGCGAGGTTGGTTTGGCACACACCAATATCAATGGCATCATGTATCTGGTCAATCAATCTGTAATCCTTGGTGTAGTGAGTAGTGGAAGTGTAAATCTTACAATAGAAAGACACATTTTTATGGATCACGCGATGTAGTAGTGGGAACCTAATTACATCATGATCTCCATGGAAAATCTCATAGTCCACCGTCATGGTGCATACCAATCTCCCTGGTAACTATCTTTGTATGCCCCCTCCTCACAATCATGCGCCATAGGCCAAATGAGTGTCATGCGCCGAGTTCGCATAAAGGTTCTCCATATGCTTCACCATTGCAACAGTATGAGCTTCAAGAAAAGGGCTAACATTGGTATCCATGCTTACAATAGCCTTAATGTGTAGGGTAGCTTCCAAGGCCTCACCAGGTTTGTGAAAGTCTTGTGTGAAAGTGCTCTTCTAAAAGGTGTTATCAACCCTGCAACTAACCACTAAGCATGTTGAGAAGGATGAATATCATAAGAAAGTTTTGATAAGAGAGTATTGAAATGCACATCATACTCCTGCACACTTTTTCCATACCTTCTTGAGTCTCCTTCAATGTGCTAATGATCTTCCGTTCAAACTTAGGGATATGAAATTCAGCCAGGAAGGCATTCTACGTGTGGTGTAATCCACCATTGTTTGATGGGGGTCATACTTTCGGTACCAACTATGTGCGCATCTTTGTAATGTTGTTATAAAATGACTTTCCTTCCACTCCGGGTAGTGATCCCCTTTGTATGCCATAAAATCTCACACTTATGTACATGCTCTGCAACATCCTCAACACCTTTTTAGTTTGGTAGATGCAAAGAAATTTTGAAAAACACTTTCGAGGCGTTGAGGCCCTTACCACCGAGATCCACAACCTTGATTTCCTTTGGTGTTACCTCCACCACCAGATCCACTAGATCCACTAGGTCCTGTCCCTCTTGACCCACCAGATCCTCCCAGATCCACAAGGTCCACCAAGTCCTCCAGCTCGACTCACCGGTTCCACCCACTGTAGCTAGTAATGGGCTTGAATTGGTTGCTCCTAAAGTGACCCTAATGTCTGATTAAACTATGTGCCAACAATTTTTGATATTGTAACACTACTAAATGTGTGTCCCTCGCTACTCCCAGACATGATACCCAAGCTTTGTGTACTTGCTTTGCCCAAATGTCATTCCGCACAATATTCCTCTAAACACAAGAAATGATTATGTAGCCAAGGATGTGTTAGGAAATAAGGGATAAAATATGTGAAAGAATCCCTCACAGAATCGTAAAAGTGGAAACTAATATGCGAAAATATTACATATCTCAAATAAAGGTGCATAATAAAATAACACAACACAAAGAGATAGTATTTAATGTGGTTCACCAAATTTGGGCTACGTCCACCAAGAATAACTTTCTCGATTTTATTACAAGCCACCAATCTCTCAATACAATACTCAGATCTATTTGGAGCTATCTTTAAAAAAAATCTATAGAATTCACACTTGAATTGAGACACATCTGTAATAATACATAATCCCTACCATATGCACAAAACCACATAATTAGATAATTGCTTAACTAGTTTTAAAAAACCATGGGCCAAAACTGTCCCATAAACCTATGGGTCAAAATCCCACCCATATGAGAAAAGCATGTTTCCCAGTATATTGGGCACATTTTTTCAAGGCCAATTTTTTCTCGGGGCTGCACCTTCGAGACACCCACTTGGGACCCGTCCCCACCCGAACCTTGGCAAGATAACTAGGGAAAGTGTAAATTACTCTTAGTGTATAGTCTTCAAAACTTTCACACATGAAAACATGCTCCACAACCTAACAATCTCCCACTTGGATACTAGTTTTCCTTTGAGCAAGCTTCTCAACCCTTCACTAGTTTCCATGAAGACCAACCAAAGCTAAAGAAAACTTCAAATTTTCCCTTGTGACCACCTTGGTCATCATGTCCGTATGATTCGAATGGTATGAATTTTCTCTAGCTTCAACTTCTCTTCCTCTAAATCTATCCTAATGAAATGGTACCTTAACTATATATGCTTCGTCCTAGAGTGGAAAGTAGAGTTCTTAGCTAGGTGTATAACACTTTGAATATCACTATGTAAATTTCCTTCCTCATGTTTATGCCCTAACTCCTCAAGTAATTTCGTAACCAATTCATTTATTTTCTTACCTCTGGTAGCAACATACTCAATCTCTGTGGTTGAAAAATCCATCAACTTATATAGTCGTGAAATATAGTTCACTGTTGTATCACCTACAATGTAAACATAACTTGTCATGCTCCTCATGTTGTCTACATCTCTAGCCATATCTGAATCTACATAACCACACAAAATGGTGACTACTCCACCGTAACACAAAAATGTCCCCATGGTCCCTCTCAAATACCAAAGGATCCACTTTACTGCCTACTAGTGATCTCTACTTGGATCACTCATAAATCTACTCACCGCTCCCAAATCATGGGAAATATCATGCGTGGTGCACACCATGGCATATATCAAAATGTAAACCACCGATGAGTAAGGTACCTTAGACATCTGGTTTCTCTCTTGGTCTGTCTTAGGACACTACTCCTTTGATAACTGGAAATGGCTCGCCAAAGGAGTCCCAACCAGGTTTAACATCTTGCATGTTAAACCTCTCTAAGACCTTCTTAATGTACTCTTCCTAAGATAAATTCAACTTCGATTCCTTCCTATCCTGAGATATCCTCATACCAAGGATTTGTTTGGATTCCCCAAATCCTTCATAGCAAAGGATTCACTTAGTTGCTTGTTGAGTACTTTTATTTCCTACATGTTTTTACTGCGCAACCAACATGTCATCCACATATAGACACAGGATAATATAACTTCCATCCTAAAATTTCTTTGTATACATGTAATAGTTAGAATGGCATCTAATATAACCTTGCTACATCATGAAGCTATCGAATTTATTATACCATTGACGTGGAGCTTATTTCAAGCCATACAAGCTCTTCTTCAATTTGCACACCATCTCCTATTTACCTTTGACCTCATAGCCCTCTGGCTGCTGCATATATAGATCATCCTCTAAATCACCATAGAGAAATGCAATATTTACATCAAGCTGCTCTAAGTGCAAGTCTTCTACTGTAACTATTCCAAGAACAATTATAATAAAAGTCATTTTTACTATAGGAGAAAAAATCTCATCAAAATTTATACCTTTTTTCTGTGCAAACCCCTTGACCACCAACCGAGTAGCATTGTATCTTTTCTTTCCTCCTTATTCCTATTTGACTCTGTAAAACCACTTGTTTTGTATTTCTCTTTTCCTTTAGGTAGCTTCACCAAATCCCATGTCCGGCTCTCCATGAGAGTGTGATACTCTTCATCCATGGCTTGCTTCCAATTCTTCTTGACATCTACATGCATTACTTCATCAAATCTCTCTGGCTCTCTACTATGAGTGAGTAATAAATAATAAAGAGAAGGAGAAAAATGTTGGAGTTCTCTTCTTACCCTAGAAGACATTCTCAATATAGGAGTTTGGGGTTCTGTTGAGGAGGTTCCCGAACCGATTCATTTGTCACTTTACCATTCGGAAGATTCTCTACCGATGCATATTCTTTCTTGGATTCTTCCTTGTTTTCCTAAAGCTGCTACTTCTACATGAATTTCTCATTAAATACCACATCCCTAGATCGAATGATTTTCTTTTCCTTAATACTCTAACATTTATATCCAAAGTCATCACCACCATAACCAATGAAATTACATTTTTCTAATTTAGCCTCTAGCTTGGTCCTATCATCCTTGTCTATGTGGACAAAAATCTCACATCCAAAGAATATAACAAATGAATAATCAAATTTCTTACCATACCAAGCCTCCTCGGGTATGCCTCCATCCAAGGCACTTGAGGGTCCTCTGTTTATCAAGTACACATTTTTTCTCACCGCTTCTATCAAAAAGAAAGAGGCAAAGTCGGCATGTAACCTCATGCTCCCAAAGACGTTCCATTATTGTTCTATTTATCCTTTCGGCACCTCATTCTACGTTGTGGATTTCTTGGAACCATATTTTTCCCATGGATTCCATTCTTAGAACAATAATCATCAAATTCATTGCTACAATGCTCCCCTCCATCATCGACCGAGACATTTTAGCTTAAGACTGTTTCATTCTTTACCAAGGATTTCCATTTAACAAAAGAGTCAAATACATCAGATTTGTTTCTAATATAGTAAACCCAAAATTTCCTCATTGCATTGCATCATCAATAAAAGTAACATAATAACTTGAACCCCAAGAGATGATACAGAGCCACCCCCACACCTCAAAATGCACCAGCTCTAACTTAATCTCTTTATTTATAGGTCCAACCTTGAGAAACCTTACTCACTTATTTTTCCCATATATGTAGTCCTCACATGAACTCTAAACCTATTTTTGTATAACTCGGAAAATCCTTTTCATGATCTCCATGCCCTTATGGCTCATATGACCAATCCTATAATGCCACAATGTTGTATCTACTTCTAAAGGCACAAGATTACAAAAATTAGTGCTATAAGTGGTTAAATACAAGGTTCTAACCTTTCGACCTCTTCACCACCACAAGAGAACCCTTGGTAACCTTCCAAGAGTCTACTTTAAATATCACAATACAACCATCAATTCCCAACCGCCACGCCCGATATCAAATTTCATTTTAAAGTAGGCACATGTACGACATCATTCAATAGCCATGTATTCCCATTATTCATATTAACATGAATAGAACCTTTTCCAACTACATCACAAGGCTCATCATCACTAAGAAAAACATTCTGAAATCCCCTTGAACATAATAAGCAAAATAATGCCTATGTGGAGTAGCATGGAAAGAAGCCCCGAATCTAAAACCTAATATTCAATAATATTGTGCAAAGAAAGAATCAAAACATCCCGACATACATTACCTGTTACCACATTTTCCTCATTTTCTTCCTGTTATTTCTTCTTGTCCCAAAGCTCCGAACAATCCCTCTTTGCATGCCCTGAATTTCCAAAGTGCAACATACTATCTTGCTTTTGGATTTTGACCTTACCCAATCTTTCGATTTTCCACAACTTCCTCTATTCTCATGTCTCCCTCTAGTTTCCTTTGTCAAAGAATTCCTTGAAGTATAAGATTCTCCAGAGATTTTTCTTCACATTTCCTTGCTTAAAATCACCCCTTCATCATCGTCAAACTTCAAATTTGAGTTATTTGGAACCGAGTTTCTTACCACCATTACTAGGCTATTCTAACTCTCGGGTAAAGAGAAAAGAATTAATAAAGCCCTAAATTTTTCATTAAATTCTATTATAACTGAAGCTAGCATGTTTACAATATTATTAAAATCATTTAAATGATCTCACATTCTTGAACCATTCTCGGACATCTTCATATTAACAACTTTTTTATTAAAAATAACTTGTTAGAGGCAGAGGGTTTTTCATATAACTTCCATAATGCATCCATCAATTCTTTTGTAGTCTTTTCCTTTGAAACATTAAATAATACCGAAGATGAAAGACACATTTGGATTGTCCCAAGTGCCTTCCTATCAAGAAAATCCCATTCTGCATCGTTATGCTCGAGGGTTTTTTCACCTTCTCAAACAATGAAATATAAAGATCCTTTTGATAAAGGTAGTCTTCCATCTGCATCTTCCAAAGATTGAAATTTTCCCATTGAATTTATCAACCCTTAATCTTCCATCTTATGCCATAGCTCCCACTCAAGCTAAAAATTTCCCTGGGATTCAACACTTCAACAAACCAAACCAGGATCTGATACCAATTGTTAGGAAATAAGGGATAAAATATGTGGAACAATCCCTCATAGAATTTCAACAATAGAAAATAATATGCATAATATATTACATATTTCAAATAAAAGTGCGAGAATAAAATAACACAACACAAAGAGATAGTATTTAACATGGTTTACCTAATTTGGGCTATGTCCACCAAGAATCACTTGATCGATTTTATTACAATCCACCACTCTTTCAATACAATACCTAGATCGTATGGAGCTATGCTCTACAAACTCTACAATATTCACACCCAAATTTAGACACATCTACAATGTTACATAATCCCTACCATATGTATGAAACCACATAAGTAGACAAATACTTCAACAATTTTACAAAACCATGGGCCAAAACTGCCCCATAAATCTATGGGTCAAAATCCCACCCATATGAGAAAATCACGTTTCTTGGTATATTGCGCACATTTTTTCGAGGCCAATTTTTTTTTTTCTCGGGGCTGTACCTGGACCCTACTTGGGGCCTGTCCTAGCCCCGAACCCTAAAGAGACAACTGTGGACAGTGTATAATACTCTTAGTGTATAGTCTTCAACACTTTCACACATGAAAACAGGCTCCACAACCTAATAGGATGTGCTAAATGAAAATTTATACCTCTTTGGTGTTGATCGATCACTTTCGCTAATTCTAACTTGATTAGAAATGCTTATCTCTAGATTTGGAAAAATAAGCACCAGGGGTTGGTCACTAGGTGGATTCAGATGCATACCAATGGTTCTCCTTTCTCTAAGCGATGAAATCTCATCATAAGTGAAGAGGTCTCTCTCCCACATTTTCCAAGATGGGGTAGCACATTGATCGCTCAGCTCCATGTCCTTTACGTGAACTTCAATTCCTTCCTGTAATGTCTACGCCTCCATAGATCCATCACTCCTGTAATCTTGCATTGTCTAGAAAAATCCCTTTTCGTGCTTCACTATATTTGAGTCATCTCTCTTCCCTCTCCTTTTATGCCACAAGTTCCGCCATCTTCCTCCACCCTAGCTTCCTCACCCAAAACTTTGAAGAATCTTAGCCGACCATAGGAAATGATTCCGGACTTAGTGTAATGATTAGGATCTTTATGGCTAAATGGATAGCATGAGAAAATGATCCTCTAGGCTCCCATGAAAACTCAAACTTAGCAACCTCTGAACAAGAATACATAGAAATAGTGTATTCCAGGTATGATTGGTCATCAGTCTTCTCCACTAATGATAAAAAACACATGTATAAGTTAGATCAGCATCCTACTGACCTCTAATATTCATCTTGAGTCCACACGCGAGATATATAATACCAACATGATCTAGATGCGTACGCGGAAATCCATTCATACAACTCCACTAGAAAGAAATAAAAGAAGGTCTCATATAACTCATGATACATGTGTTCTTCTACCCATATGTGTGCATCAAACTCAGGTCTAGTACTAAATCTTTGAGAAAACTCATCCTCCATGATTTTAAACCATGCTTCGACATTGTCCAAGGTCAAACACTATGTCATCACACATCATTCTCACAACAACTTCAAAAAGAGGTCCTAGAAACATAACCAAGATGTAGTCATTTTTATGTACCCTTAGTATAAATTTCTAACCCAATTTTCTACCTTCCTGCACATGCCATGGTTTCTCCAAAACCCTTCATAAACTTCTGTCCTATGTGCTTCTCCCCGTGTGCCCTTATATTTATTGGTCTTGTGCGCGTATACACCTTTTGGTACTTAGCCAATATTCAAGGCCCAACACTTATTTTAAAGGATTATGAGTCTTATTTTATGGATATCCTCCTAATTTATACTTAAGAGGGGAGATGGGGGTGGGGAGTGGGGAGAGATAGGGGAAGTGGGGATGATGGGTGTCACATTATATCGTACATATTTTATTAAGTTAACTTATGATAGTTTACAATTTTAAAGTTAGATAAATGAGCCGAGTGTACAATTTTATAGGGTTAGAATATAATAAACACTAGACATTATGATAGCCATTAATTTACAACCTCTTAAAAGACTAATCACATTTACCTCTTATATTTCTAATACATAAACAAAAGCTATCTCTTACTCAAGCTATATAACCCATCCATAATTGTACATCACTTCAATTTTACACATGCTTTCACATCCTTTTTCAAGATGTAGACATATTTTTGATGATCTTTGACTACAATACAAATTATTATGGTGTTTACGCATTTGTCTCTAATGACATCAAAATGAAAATTAAATAGGTATTGACGTGGACATCATGGATTAATTCCTACAAACTATGTGGGAAACTAAAAAAAATAGAATTTCAGCATGAGAGACAAAATAGAGTAGTTAACTAATTTGGTTAGTTTGTAGAAAACATGTTCATGTTATTCTTAAAAAAGACATGATACTTATATATAGCTTTAAAAAGTAACTTGTTAGAAATAAGTGCACAAATTTGTAGTTGTGAGTCACATCTAAAGAGGGATTGATAAATTGAATATCTACATAGTCAAGTTTGTAATAGAATTTAGAGATCATAGTGTTTGATAATTGTGTAAGTTTATTTTTAGATTTAAAATACATAATTATGTGGTGTTTTATTATTACGTAAAGATATATCATGCATATGTGAGTTTAGATTCGAAAGTTTAAGATAATTGTGAATATATTATTTGGTATCATAATAAGTTGTATCTTGCGAGTGAGTTAAAGAATCTTATTTTCCACATTTAAGAGTCTAGGTAGAAAACAATGAGGCATCTTGTAACACAAATAATTTTGGGTAGAAGGTGGTGTTATTATTGTTGTTATCAGGGATATAAAATGGTACACACTATCATACCTATTGGAATGGTAGGAAGAACACCAAGAGTTATGAAATGGTACACACTTTGTCTTACCCATTTTATCTCTAGGCATCTTCCTTCAACTATGTTTTCATCTCACATGCATTTATTCCTTTTCCTCATTATTTATATTTTGTTTACCCTTCTACTATGACTCCTTTCTTTGGTTCTCCTCCACATCGCGCACCATTCTTCCTTTTCATCCTCATTTTTTAGCTTCTTAATTTAACATAATTCCACTTTGTCCACTTGCTAATTTCATACTTTTTTCTTTCATCTACTCTATTTGTCACCTTTCGCTATAAAGTCCTCCTCGTACATTTTTCCTCTATGCACTTCCTAGATACACCATTTTTCACATTCTCATTCATTTTTTTGTCATCGGTTGCATCGATTGTATCTTACTTTATTTTTCTCCACACATTTATTTACTTGTTATCTCATGGGATTCAAACCATCATGGAATATTTCCGTTGTCTCCTTCTCTCCCTTCACCCTTCTATGCCAAAATCCATTCTCTTTTACACATTTCCTCCATGCAATATTTATCTCCTTTCTTGATGCCTTCTCATAAGATCCTCTTCTTTCTTATCACTTGGTCTCGTTAGAATACACTTGTGTATCATCAGAAATTATCTTCTCACTCATAGAAGTATCTCGGTACTTTCCTTTCGACATCATTCTTGCTTATTCTACACACGTTGGGCCATAATAGTCATGTTCCACATATTATTATCTTCTTTGTAATTTCACCTTCTTTCATTTGTTTCCTTTGATCCAACCTTTGTATCTCCACATAATTTCAATAAACTAATTTTATGCTCTCCTATGTTTGCACGTTCTTTATTTTATGTTCCTTTCATAAAAACACTTTCCCAACCTCTTCATCAGACAACTCTTCCTTGGTTTTCTTAAAGGAAACTTATTCTTCTTCATGAATTTATTAATTTTCTTGTGCACTTCTCCTTTTGTGCAATCCGTCATATGATCTCCCTTGATATATTCACGTATCTCTTTTATCTTTCATGCACTCTTTTTCATGCACACTCTTGTATCCTCTCCTTCAGGATTATCTTATTTAATTTCCTTTGGCATAAATGTATTTATTTACACACTAATTAGCTCCTCTTAGATTTTTTTTTTCTTTCATGAATTTCTTTGTACCCTCCGGCCTTTTCATATAGTTCTCTACTCTTATGCACTTATCAGTTCACAACATATGTCCTCCCTCGAGACATTTTATTCTACACCCACTAGTCATTTTGTTACGAATCATTTTACAAAATATTCAATTTTTGGTTGTATAACCTCCTTACTATCTATTTATTCCTTTCCTTACACTTGTACTTATGGGTTTGTGAAATCCTCCATGCACCTATGGACATCAAAAACCATCTTATCCTATCTCGGAAGCTTATTTCTTTAAAACAATACTCTTGCACACTATCGTGTACCTCTAGAAAAATTATTTTCTCACCTTTTTCCCATGTCATGAGCCTTCTTAATACACTATATTCAAAAAAATTTCGGTGGTACTCTCGTGAATGATTTTTGTCACACAAAAATCTCGAATTGGTGGTGGAGAGGGATCTCATTGTGTTAACCAAATTGCATTACGCCAACACACCCCACACGATGGAGCCGGATGTAACCACATGAGTCGGGCCCACCGTGTATACAACTAATTAGGTCCAACAACATTACGAGGCAACTAAGCCAGGACTTCTCGGAGGTCACCCATCCCAAGATTACTACCTGTGTCGTCCATGCTTAAGCGCTCGACTCGATACCATGTATGATTTTTGTCACACTAAAATCTCCAAACTGGTGGTGGAGAGGGATATCATCATGTTAACCAACTGCTATGCTAACATCCCATACATAATTTCTCTTCTCTTTTGATCCTCTTACACAACCTATGGCTATGCTTCTACGCACTCCTTTTCTTATCTCTAGTGTTCCACCGAGAATCTCTTTTCACAGTATTCTCTCGTACTATTGACTCTCCATTGAATCCTCCTTCTTATGGACATTTTTCACTACAAGACCCCTTATTTTTTATTGATCTCTTTCTATATCCTCCAGTCTATTCCTAAGAACCTTGATCTCCTCTAACATTTCTGTATGTATTTTATCTACTGCTACATCCGAGTAGTCCCTTCTTCTTGATGACATCTTGTCTTTTATATACAATATCATTACCATTTGGTCGTTGCACTTTAGGATCTCTCTCTCTCTCTCTCTCTCTTGTGTTATCTCCCCACCTTTTCACATAGTGAAAAACACAATGTTTCATGTCATCTACCTCATGTTTGAAATTATGCTAGCATCTCATGCTCTTTCCCATAAAAACCAAATATGACACCATTTAGTGCAAGGAATCCCCTACTTCAAAGTCACACAGTGGACTACATAATAAGTTGTATATTTATTATTGATATTGAAATAATTTATGAAATCTAAAAGCATCTACTCACTACGATCTTAAAAATATTTCATGGAGGTTTTATAGACTATGGGGTGTTTCCTAACAACCTACTTGACTAGTTTTCCCTCTCAAACTCCGAGTTGTCTCGAGCTCATTAATTATCTAAGTTATTTATGTGTCATCTAGAGGTCCTTGTCATTCCAAGTTGATATTTTCAATGATATCCTCTGATTGTTAAGTCACTTTCACCCACTTTGATAATACGATTCGAATATTTTTCCACTTTTCACCAGCCACCTACTTTTTCCTACACTTCTAGCTTTCCTTTTATTATCCAAACTAATTCACTAATCATCATGTGCATGCATGATCTTGGGATATACTGGCACCTCTTTTCTCATGTACTATCCTTCTAGGATTTATTATAAAATTTGTGTACCCCTTGCAAAACATTCTCATTTTTAAGCCATCCCCTTACTTATCCTCTCACACATTCTTTGCAATATCCGTCTTACGCCCAAAACTGATTTATTGTCTTATGTGCCTCGATTATCCTCCTATTTTCCAAATACTCCTACACACAATTTACCCATAGTTATATTATTTAAACTCATGAACACCTCAATATACTCTACATCCTTCCAAAATTCTAAATTCTATTATGCCTTGACACTTTCACTGTGCACTTTGTTCTCCTATCAAGTGTACAAAGATTCTACTTATTTCACACAATCAATCCTTCACTCTTTTTCACCTTATCTCTTTACTCATTACAAATTTCATCCTTATGCACACCAACACTTGGCAAAACTGGTGCATGATTTCTTGAACCTAAGATGCTCCTACATTAATAAGTGAAAACATTCAAGAAAGTACTATGAAGTACAAGCCATATGTGGATCAAAAGAAAATAAGGAAATAATTTCAAGCACATGACACAATTTTAGGTCACCCGAGGATAGGGTTCCTTATATGAACCTATGATAGGTTAAAATGGAAGAATACAAGACAATGCAATGTTATGAGAAAATTTGCATCAAATTCCTATAAGATAGAGATATAGGGAAGAATTTACATTTTTCCTATCATCATTGTAAAAAATTATATGTCCTTATCGTGAGAGAGAAACTAGTGGCGAGAATGTAGGTTCATATTATATGAAGTGTATATTAATAAATATATAAGAGAGTAGGCTGAGATGGTAATGGATAATGCGATCATTAAAAAGACATAATGAAGATGTATGGGTCGAAGAACTTAATCAAGCGAAAGGATAGAGAAATTTAAGATGTAACAAACATGAACATATCCTATGATTATGAACATGGAAATTTTACTAAAGATCTCATAAAGTGTCCATGAGTAAGATCTCATAGTTCATTTCATTTAACCAAGGTGTATGTTGTAGGGGAAACAAGGGTCACAAGCAATCCTACATCAAACAAACATAATTAAAAGTAGATGTAATAAGTGGCGGTAGTTTTTCTTTCTTATAATATCCTACGATATATTGCAAAGTTGTGTAAGGTGATATAAATCCTTCAATATTTCTCCTTCGCAACATCACACAAAGTTATAGGTTTCGAAAGGGTTCTTTTGAGTTGCATAATTATTTATTTGTTTGACAACCTCTTTGACACACTTGCAAACACTTTCTATATTTTTCTATGAATCCCTTTGTAACTATTTATAAATGTGGATTTTTTCATCAGTATGATCCTATAATATTCTATGAAATTTAGTAAAATCCTACCTAATTATACAATAGCCATTTTTATAGTAGAAAAATTTCCACATGAAATATAATGTTTCACTTGGAGGCTAGATGATGGCACCCTTGATTGATTGAGTTTGGTGATAAGTAGGTGAATATTCATGAATCAAAGCCTACATGCCTCAAGATAAGGAATTTATTTTTGGTAATTATTCTAGGGATCATAAAGAAATGATCTCCTTTTAGAGGGAAATTAAGGAACTAGAGATAAAGAGAAAGAGAAAATGAGAAATTGAGAAGTTGGAAAAAGTAGCCTTTTAGCTCATGAAACAAAACAAAGTGGTTATCCAAGTTGGTTAATTTACAACATGAAGATCATGTTGTTCATCATGAAGAATACTAGAGTATATCTATAGAACTAACATGAGAGGAGTGTGTACAAATATTTGTACAAATAGGTAGTTGTGAGTCACATTTAGAGACAGATCGATAAGTGTAACTTATGTGTAAAATTACACTTAAAAAAGGGTAAAATTAGGGTAAAATTAACTTTTTTTTAATTAGAGGTAAAAAGGGTTGAGGGGACCCTACCCCATACAAAATGTTACCAGTTCCTTACAAAAAGGCCAAGGGATATACCATTGAAGCCCTACCACAAAACCAAAGCAACACAAGACCAACAACAAGGAAATACAAACATAAAGGAAAATATCCTAACAACAAGTAAACAAACTAACAACAGTTGAACCAAGAAACTAACAACATAACAACTTAGAACTAACAATAGTATCCCATATTCGCTATCACTCTTTTATCAGGTCTCCCACTGATTTCATGCATCCATTCCATTCTTTTACCAGGGAATCAATGGTAGCTTTCAAAAGCTTGTAGTTTGGCTTAGGGATTTCCACTTTGGGGTCTTTACCCTCTTTTTCCCTTTCCTTAGCAAGTTCCATGGAATGAATCATCTCAGATAAAATCTTGAGATGGTGGATGGTGCTCTTAACGTTGAGGAGATGGACATCATGAATATGGAACACAACTTCTTTCATCTTCAACATATCCTTGGCCATCTCCAGGCTTCTCTCATTGGCATTCTTGAGCTGTTCACTAAGGACCAATGAAGATAACTTTTCCACTTTATCAGTCAGATCCTTCAAGTCCATGGAGACCATACTAATCTTGTGTCTATTAATATTGGTATCAAGCCTACAATGCTCAAATTCCTGCATGAAAGAATGAGACTTGATAGCAAAGTCCTGAGCAATAAATAGTTTAGATTGGGAAATTTTCAGAGCATGCAAGATCTCAATGGCATCCTCGAATTCTTGGAATGCTTATCATCTATAGATTCTAGAGCTTTCTTGCTCTCCCCCTCATCATTGTTATCCCCATTAGCAATAGCCTTGTCCATACTGGAAACCGACAAGTCTGGGTTCCCATCTTGGTTTTCACCGAATCTAAAATCTCCACTTCCTCAACCTGTTTAGGATCCTCCTCAACCCTACTACATTTGTTAGTGGCACCAAGACTTAGATTGGATCTAGTACGCTTAGCCATAGGTTTTCTAAATGGGTCTTCACTAAGATTGTCCTCCTTGGGCACTGAGCCATCAGTGACAGAGGCCCCAAATTTTCATTTTTCCCTAAAAGGGGAGTACCCAGCCTGAGTAGGGATTTAATGAGGCCCTGATGTAGAGGAAGGGAGAAGGTCCCTTTCTCAACCATTCCAATAGATTTCACCAGGGAGGTATATAGAAAGAAAGGGAAATTATAGGGCTTTGCATTATGCACATGGTTCAACATGGGAAAATGGTAACCATAAATCACTTTATACTAGCCTTCTAAGGTGATGTATGACATAAAAAACTGAGTGATTTCATCAAAAGGATGGGGCATATTTCCCCAAGCATACCCATTGTAAATGCAATGCATAATTAACTTTTACTAGGATAATTATGCATTGTATTTACATTTTTACCTTTGGTAATTATTAATTCACTGGGGTAATTAGTTTTTTTATAATTATTATATGGTTATGTTATTATAACCATTATATTTTTTATTTTGTGCAGTCACATATGTTTATTGTTGCATAGTTACAACATCTTATTTGTTTGTATTATTTCCATATGGTTTTGGTTACACCTATGAAACTTAACAATTGTTTATACTTGGCTACACAATATCTATAAATATTATAACCATCTCTATTGTACCCAATTTGATTGAATATTAATAAAATTATGAGGCTTCTGTCCCTCTTCTAGATTTGGTATCAGAGCAGGATAGGAGAGCCTGTGAGTAGAGAAGGTGTGCAGAGAGAGTGCAAAAGAGATAGAGGAGCTTGGAGAAGCATTTTTAGCATTTGGATAGCCTATGCAACCTCATGTAACTTCCCAGCCCCATACCTACATCCCCAAAACTCATGTTCTATTCCAGGTGTTTGGAAAGAATTTTATTTTACATTGGTGCCCCTACACTAGGAAAATTTTTCTGCATTTGAAGCAATTTTGGTTTTAAAAAAATAGAATCAAGAAAAAAATTTCCCCATTAGGGATTTTCCCTCTAAATTTAGAGGATCAATTTAGTTTATGCTAAAATAACATATTGAAAATTTTGGCTCTCTACTATATTGGAGGACCCAACTCATCTAGCTCGCATCAAGTTGTTGAAGGCCGCATCCATAGAGCTCCTAATCGAGTCACCAACCGAGATGTTCATTTTTTTAAGACCACTGAAGGACAAGTTATTTTATGTATTGGCGGTTGGGTTATGTTACAGTGAGTTGTCCATCCAAAATGCCGAGTCACTTGAACACTCAAGACCGAGTTGTGTTTAGAAAATGGTGTGTTGATCCCTCAAAGTGTTGAGCCTCCTAACTCTTAACTGTTTTTTCGAGTGAGCCACAAGCAAGGTATATTGCATTGATTAGTATTCTTGGACTTGCACCCCCAACACCACATCCTCCCAAGCTCGAGCCGATCCCTGCAAATGAAGTCACAATGGTCAAGAAAATAAAGAAAAAGTAGACATAATCCAAACAACAAGCTAAATATATTGAAAAAGAGTCTTTGGAGGAGATACTTTGCAAAAGAAAAGTGAGATCCTCTTTCTCAGAAATCCCTAAACCACCCAACATTCAGTGACTACCATGTGGAATCACCGAGATAGTGACACATTGAATTTTAAAAGGTTAGTGCATTTATTTACAATTCAAATAGAAGTTTCTTTACTTTATATCCCAATCACATTGACCATTGTGGTGATTAGGAGGAAGCCTTTGGGAGTGGGAGGTGTTGGCTTTGACCCCTCCCACAACCATTAATTTTTAAACTATATAATTTTAGCAAGAACCACCATACTTAGCGGCCAAAACCCCTGCTAAACTCTCTTATCCATAACTAAACCTCCATTATTTTTAGAGGAGAAAACCCTATTTTTGGGTAAATTTTTTTTTCTCCCATTTTTCTTGAAAAGTCATTCGAGAAATTTTTATAAAGGGGGATATCAAACTTGCATTTTAGTTGTTTTTTGCATTTTTTTGCAATTTTTCACTCGAGAGCCATTTTGAGCTCCAAGGGCCACCAGGGCCTCACAATTGTTTTCTTTTTAAATGCCATTTATTTTTTCTACATATTGGATGTAATTATATATTTTCAAAGTGGATTGTACTAATTTGTAGGTTTCCATATTCAACCGCAAACATTGTAACTGATAAAAAAGTTGGTAGAGATTTGAAATAAAATTAGTAAAATTTGGTTTTGTAACACTTACAAGATCTTTGGATCTCTTTCACAACATTCGGTATATATAGTTCCTTTGGGAAGCACTTATAGGTAAATCCATTGCTACTAATGTTGCACTTAACACCTAATATAGTTGCAACGACGTCATCTAGGCATCATCCCTATAAATTGGTAGGGAGAAATAAGGACATAATGCACACAATTTGAACCCTCCCATCAGTCTATGAATGATTACTTGACATAATTTTGAACACTAAAATTATTCGAGTATATAAAAATGTTACGCGCGCGCATGAGGATATTTATTTGATCCGGTGTCAATAATCACACAGAACCCTTTAATTACTATCTTGGTACCACATATCGAATTATTTCACATATGTTAATGCCTCTTTCAAGCACCACCGAGTATATCAAAAGGGAGATATTATTTCATATCTCGAAGGGTATATCGAAGGGCACACATATAGAAAGGTTTGATATATCGATTGGGAGACCTTATACCTAAAGTGATAAGAGCCTTACCCTTTGTCAATAAATTCAGAAATTGGGCACCAATTCCCTAAGTTATTTATTCCAAAATTATAAATCCTAAGAGGAGATAATTATTGTGCATAGAAGAATAAGATCAGAACATAACTTGAGTTTGAAGAATTTGGCTGTTGTTGTGAATGATTCCACAACCAGATCACCAAATGATGCAGCCCAACAAAGATAGTCTGCCAAGGAAAATAAGAAGGATAAAGTCATAATCTTGTTTTCATTAGATGATTAAGTGCAACCCCACATTTTAGATACAAAAACAACCAAAGAAGCATGGGATAAGTTGAGCACAATTTACGAGGAAAGAAACAAGAACATGATATTGAATTTATAGAGCCGATTATATACACTAAAATTCAAATAGAATGAGAAGGTGAAAGATTTATTGAGAGAGAGTTACGAGAATTAAGGGCTTCACTTCTAGCTGGGAGAGGAGGTCAGCGATAAAACTCTCATTCCCATTATTCTAGGAGCACTTCCTCCTTACCACATTTTTTACCACACTAAACTTTTCGAGATCATACAATTAGTTTTAAAAATCTAGTGAATCTACTGCACCAATAATAATCAATGTAAAAAAGATAATGAAGAGGAACAGGCACTATCTTCTCATCAGAAAGGAAAAGGCAAAGCAAAATATTCTCAAAAGTCCCAAAAATAACATCAATAAGGGGACAAACAAAGAAGAAATGTCCTATATGTAAAAGAGGACATGAGTTGAAAGATTGTTGGTTCAATACATACAAGAAAGGTTCATCTAGAAATTTTGGACCTCAAAATCAACAATCTCATCAGGGAAAATCATACTACAAGGGTAGAATAATGGGAATTGGAAAAGAAAACCCCATTAGTAAGGTAATGTAGCTGAGAAAGAAGATCATTCATAAAATGAAGACTTCTTGTACATTGCTCATTCCAGTGAACCATCCATGTCATCTAGTGTTGTTTGGTATGTTGATTTGGGAGCCACTCAACACATGACTGACAAAAAGACTGTTTCACTACCATGAGGAAAAACCTTCAAAAATCATGTTTCATTAGGTGATTATTCTTTGTACACAATACGGGGTATTGGGAACATTAATCTACCTTTGGTTTATAGAAATTTAGATTATTAGATGTATTATATGTCCCTGGGTTAATAAAGAATCTTCTAGCACTAAGTCAGCTTATAGACCATAATCTGAAGATTGAATATGATAGTTATTTTGATAATAAAGTGTGTTTTATTTGAGATGAATCAAGAGGCTCAAAAATTGTTGCAAAAGCCTCCAATGTGGGAAGTATGTTCCATCTTGACTTCGTCCACAAGGACGATTGGGTACTTATGGCCAAGAACTCTTCCTCAGCAAAATTGTGGCATCATATACTTGGTCACATCAGTTTCAAATATCTCGAAACACTTCACTAGTACTACATGACGAGAGGATTTCCCCTCTCTCTAGAAGGATAAAAATAAGTGTCCTAATTGCCTAGTAGGTAAACAACATAGAGCTTCATTCCAGAAGAGTACTTATCGAGCTCTAGGTAAGCTTGATTTGGTTCATATCAATATTTTTGGTCCGATGCAACCTAGTCATTCTAGATTTCAGTATTTCATGCTATGTGTTGATGATTACTTAGAAAAATGTGGATATTTTGTCTTCATAAGAAAAGTGATGCTTTTGAGAACTTCAAAATTTTTAAAGTGGCTATAGAGAATGAGACTGGTTGTCATATCAGATCTCTTCACTCATATCAAGGGGGAATTCACCAGTAATGATTTCAAATCCTTCCTTCAATCTCACAAGATTCATCGACAGATGCCTCCTCCAAACACAATGTTGTAGAATGGTGTTTTTGAGAGAAGAAATTGTACTATCATGGAGATGGTGCATTTCATGATCAATGATTCTCGATTAGTGAAGACATTAAGGCGAGAAGCAACAATGATAAAAATATATTTTTTGAATAAAGTGCCCATAGTTTCTCTTGATGAAGTAACACGACATGAATCATGGTCGAAGCGAAAGAAATTTGTTTCACACCTAAGAGTATTTGGGTGCAAAGCTATCCTGCACATACCCAAGCATAATATAAAGAAGTTGGATATTAAATCTCAAAAACTCATCTTCATTGGATACAATGAAGATGATCTTGGGTATAGATTTATGGATCCAAAGAATATAAAATTATACACTAGCAGAGATGTTGAGTTCTTTGAGAAGAAGGAATCTAATTCTCCTCCTTTAGACTCACCTGATGTAGATATTTCACTAGTTGTTAAAACAAAAGCTGATGTTCCCACTCATGATGAAAATGATGATGGGGATTATAGTGATGATTATAAAGGACCATGACCCATGTGAACAATACAATGTATGACTAAATGGTATACTAATATGATTCGAGATGCAAAATTGGATATTCCATTGGATACATCCACCAATGGACCACAAAATTGTAGTAAAGCACAAGAAGAGGTAAAATTTTCTTTGATGAGTAGAGATTTGTTGAATTTGTTGAGCCCTCTATTATACAAAAATCCATATAGTCAAAATCTTGGAAATATGTTGTGAATGATGAGTATCTCATTAGTGATGAAAAATAAAACTTGGAAACTTGTTGATCTTCCACTAGGGAAGAAACCCATTGGTTAAAAATGGATATTCAAAACAAAATACAAAGTAGATGGGACCATATACAAGTACAAAGAAAGATTAGTAGCAAATGGGTATGCACAAAAGGAAGGAATAGACTATGAGGAGACATTTTCTCCCACAACTAAGATCAAAATGATCAGGATGATATTTTCTCTAGCTACTCAGTTTGGTTGGAAATTCCATCAGATGGATGTGAAAAGTGCCTTTTTAAATAGATATCTACAAGAGGAAGTCTATATGACTCAACCTGAGGGAGTTTTCGTACCTGGTGAAGAAACAAAGGTATGCGAGACTCAGGAAATATTTGTATGGCCTTAAAAAAGCACCCTAGGCTTGGTACATCAAAATTGATGAGCATCTTATTCAACATGGATTCGTGAGAAATCGATATGATCCCAATATCTACCTCAAGAGGCAAGGATGATATATTGTGATATTTTTTGTTTATGTCGACAATCTAGTCATCATTGTTAGTTCAATGAAGATGATCGATGCAACAAAGAAATATCTTAATCGATCATTTGATATGACATATCTCAAGCTCATGCACTATTTTCTTGTACTAGAAGTATGGAAGAAAGAGAATCACATATTTATTTCTTAGTTGAATTATTCCAAGACAAATTTTGATACATTCAGGATGATGGATTACACACCAATTGCTACACCCATGGAGACGAGACTATAATTATCTTGTTCAGATCCATCTCCTTTGGTAAATGTAACTCTTTATCGACAGTTGATTGGGAGTCTCATTTACCTAACATATACAAGCCTAGATATCATATTTGTAGTCATCTATATTTCATAGTTCATGTAGGAGCACAAATTTTTTCATTGGAAAGCAACAATGCGGATCTTGTGATATCTCAAGGGTACAGTGGATCTTGGTCTAAAGTACAATAAGAACAATAAATTCTTCTTGATTGGATATTTTGATTCAGATCATGTAGGTAACATTGATGAATGGAAATCCACTTACGTATTTGTATTTTTTTGGGATATGGACTGATATCATGGGGAAGCAAGAAACAAAACTTTGTTTTTTTTCTCTTCTACGAGAGACCGAATATTGTGCTACGGTGGAGTTGTTTGCGAATTGATATGGATACATCGCATCTTTGGAAGGACTTGGAATGCCATAAGAAAAACCTACCACCATGTATGTAGATAATGAAGGTATTCTTAAACTTGTTTGCAATCCAGGTGTTTCATGAAATAAAAAAGCACATCAAGGTATAAGTTCATTTCATATGCAAGCATGAAATGAAACACAACATACAAATTCAATTTTTCCCAACAAATGAACAACGAGCATATATCTTCACAAAGTCACTTGCACATGAAAAGTTTGATTTTTTTAGAGAGTTCCTCTCCTCATCCCTTGAGGCAATGCAAAATTAAGGGGGAATGTTAGGGTAAAATTAGTTTACTAGGTTAATTATGCATTGTATTTACATTTTTACCTTAGGTAATTAGTAATTCACTGGGGTAATTAGTTGTTTTATAATTGTTATATGGTTATGTTGTTATAACCATTATATTTGTTATTTTGTGTAGTCACGTATGTTTATTGTTGCATAGTTGCAACATATTATTTGTCTGTATTATTTTTGTATGGTTTTTGGTTACACTGTGTAACTTCTCATTTGTTTGTACTTGGCTGTACAATATCTATAAATATTGCAGCCATCTCTATTGTACCTAATTTGATTGAATATTAATAAAATTATGATGCTTCCATCCCTCTTCTAAATATTCAAACCTATAATAAAATTTAGATATTGTAGTATATTGAATTGTGTAATTTTCTCTTTGGATTAATAAAGGCAAAATTATGTGGTGCTCCACTACTAACTCAAGATCTATTGTCTACATATAAGTCTACCTTATACTATTTAAGACAATCGTTAGGTTGAATCTCTAATTATTACTAAATCATGCATGCTAAAGACCAACTATACAAACCTACATTATCATAATCATTAGTGATAGATTAAAGGACTTACTATTGTTGACATGCACCTCTATGACCTCAAACATGATTAAAAATGCTCACTTCCCAATCCTAAACTCACATACTCTAATCATGCCATCTTTGTTTCATGAAAGGTTCAAATCTAGGTTGAGGATATAAATCCTCTTTTATGATAATATAACACAAGGTCCCTCATATCCCAGAATGAGGTCTTGATGAAGAACTCAAATGACTATTCTCTCCAAAATGAGGGTGTTTTTATGGCATAAGTTTAGGTGAAATAGGCTAAATTATTTTATCTTTTGCACTAATTGATCCATAAAAGGAGTCATAACAGGGGAAGAGTATTGTGGAGGAAGAAAATATAGTATGCTTATATGAAATAGGTGCATCATGAATCTTCACATGTTGTGAAAATATAAAAAAATGAATGACCTAACAAGGCCTTGGTCATGATTGGCGAGACCATCTCTTTTGTAGTCTTGAATATGATTCTCAAACTCAAGAGAAAATATAATATTGAAGGTATGAAAAACATAAATAATATATGTATAAACCATATTTTTGACACTTTCTCACCATTTCTTTTGTGCAAGGGTTGATGATGCATTATCTTCCCAAGAGAGTGCCTTAAGGAGCCCTTTTGTGATTTTGGTATGATTGGACTTTGTCATATGGAATAGACCAATTTTTTTGAGAGATGTCACTATTAGCTTTAGTAACACCATATTTTCCTCACTTCTTCCATTTGTTCACACATTGCACTCATTATGTCTATTTGTCCCATTATGTTCACCTGTATCCTCTTGTTACATGTTATTATCATTAGTTTGATTTTAGTCACTCCAAACCTTCATCTTTTACCCCCATTCACATTATGGCCTCCATACCTCATGTTCACCATCGACCTTAGGGCTCCCCAAGGTCGACGATACTTCCCAAAGGTGATGACACCTATTTTATTTTTCCATGACATCAAGTATATACAATCCTTTGTTTTCCTAGTAGTACCACCACTTAAAAAAATAATTACTTCACTATCACTTTATTATTTTATCTTATTCACACTATTTCACACTTATTGATTGACTTTGGAGTCTTATAGATTACCTCTTTTACATTTAGGTCACCATAGTGAGTTAGGAATAGAAATCTTCTAGTTAAGATTTCCCCTTATTCATACATAGCAATTCTCTCTTAGTGTTATTATCTCGGGGAGGATTATGCATAAAAGGTAAAACACACACTATAGGTAAGAATATATAAATATTTTTAGTCTCTTATTTTACTTTTTTTTGTATATTGGTCATTCATTTCTATAGATTAGAGTAGATGTAGGTTTTATTTGATATATTTCTCTATCTTATTGTTATTATGCCACTTGAATTCATTGAACCTTGGTTGTTTCCCTATATATTTTCAAATCTTAGAAGGATAGCTATATTTAATGTAGTTTTAGGCATTGAAACCTATTCTATCCTAGGGATAGGGATACTATCATCTATATTTATGACTTTAACACTCCTTGAAAACCTTTATATCTACATGGTGTGGTTGATCTTAGATTGGATCCCTATATTTGAGAACCCAATTGGGAACCTCTCTCTTAATTTTCATACACTCGATGAACCTGATGTGAAGCTTAATTTTCCCTAAAATAGATTAGATTTTCTCCACTCTCCATTTTCTTACTTTATCTACACCATCAAATCCTTTGCAGGACCCTATTACATGATTGATACTATTTTCATTAAGTTAATTGTTGGACGAAATTTTGTCTTTCATGTTCAAATTAGTGAACTGGATACTAAAGAAAACCAAGCAACTCAAAACATGCAAGGGTTTAAGGTACCTCGAGAATAAGATGATGATGATGGATGGGTGCAAAATATACTCCTTACCACTAACTGGTGTATCTCGCACAACAAAGATAACTAGAATAAAAATGGATTAGATGGTAGATGAGTGGGTTTCTGAAGAAGTTGGTTATGAGAAGTTTAAACTTCCTTATGTGGATGTCAACCCACGTATTGATAAAATAAGATAATATAAATGATAAAGGATTGAAAAGCATGAAGATTGATTTAAACATAAAATGAAATTGCAAGAATGGAAGAGACATGCAAATATGATCTAGATTGACACAAAATGAAATATACATTTGGGTCGATAGCGACCAAGCACAGAGATCTAGTTGACGATGACTAGGAAGATGGATAAAAAAACTAAAAATGCAGATATGAAAGAATCGTATGCAAATATGAAGATGATGTAACATTGTGATGGTGATAAGAACCTCTAGAGAGGATAAGAAATAGGAGAAACATAAAGGATGCAAGAAAATGGAGATCTAAGGTGATAAAATGAAAATATGGATCAGGTCAATAGTAGTGGGGATTGGCGAGTGGATTTAGATGGACAAAGTGGAAGAATGATAGATATGGGCATTATAGGGAAACAAAAAAATAATGACAAATTGATATGGATCTGGATGATAGAATAGGTGATACAACAACTGAAGGGTTGACGATGACCTGATAGGGTTGACAGGAACCTGACAAGGGTGAAGGAAACTTGACGAGGTCAACGATGACCTGGGATGACCTAGGTGTGATCGAAAATGGATGGGCTGGATTGTGAACCTGCACACAAAATGGATAAAAGAAGAGAGTGGATTTGGATCTATGATGGCGATTGGACCTATAAAGACATTAGTAGTTGATAAAAATGATAATAATAGTGTAATAATAGAGTAAACTAACACAAGGAAAATATGATCTTCCCAAAGTCTCCAAAAATGATGGAAGAAAGCTAAAATAGACTCAAAGAAGATGGAAACATCGTAGAGAAGCTCAAGCATGAAGATGAGATCGCAAGTTTTCTAGGAAATTTATTTTGTATCCTTTTGGAAGGAGGGGGTGGGTGACTTTATAGGGTTTATGGAGACATGGGTGGGTCACTTCCAACCATAGGGAATCATTCATTTTGATAGTGGGAGAATTCCTAACTTGAGGCATCAAGCACATTAGGAGAGAGATTAGGGTTTGAAGACTTAGGTGGGTTAGTGTTACATAGAAGGATGAAATTGGTAGGTTATGCATGAAATGGAGTAAATAAAGGCTAAGGGGAGCCTAGGGATGGGCAACTAGGTATTTTAGGGATGATTAACAACCTAGAGAGGAGATTTAGAGGTTGCTTGAGGGTGATTAGTGATAATTAGATAAGGAGATGAGGATTAGGGAATAATTAATGATGAATGGAATAGTTTAGGATGAATAGAGTAATAGATGGGGGTATGGGAATATTACTAAATCATGATTTAAAATGAAGGGTCTAGATATACGACCATGGTGAAAAGAAGCGAACATAGGGCAACAAGGGTAGCGATACCAAATTTTGGTGTTTACACTAACACTTATAGATGCCATCATCCCTTATCTACACTTTTTGTAAAGTTAATCCCATTTATTAAGTATAATTTCCTAAAATATCATTAATCTAGACATCATCAAACCCTATGAAAACATACCACATTTCCTAACTTGTGTGAAAATTGTCTCTAGTAATATTTCTTGAAGCAATCTCACTTCACCATGCAATACTTATTGGGAGATTCTTATTCATCTCCAATTGAACAATCCATACCTAATCAAAATAAATCTTAGAATCAAGGCCTTCCTAATATAATTTGGAGACCTCGCATCTATAGTAGCCTCGAGTCAGTAACTTGTGCTCCCACAACATCACGGGGGCATGACAGATGGAACTTCTTGGTATGATATCGATGGATCAATATAGAGGACTAGATGTAGAGGCTAGGTACTATAAGAAGATAGTGGTACATATGTTTCCATGGACATTGAGATATTGGGAGCACCTACAACAGTGATGAGTAGCTAAATAAAATCCATCTTGGAGCGTAGTGAGTGTAGTGCAACCACATTAGGATGTGGGCGAGGCGGGCCCCGAGAGATAAATAGAGGGACCTGCCCTAGTGGGGAAAGAATTGAGGATATCCAAGAAGGGAGAACCTATCCATAAGGAAAATTCTATGGATAGAGCCATGGTGCCCATATTTAAGGTCAAGACTAGGAAAGTGATGAAAGACCACATAATTCAAAATCATTACAATGATAGATGGAAAAGGCTAATGATGGAGGAATGATCTAAAGATATGAATAAATGCTCATTGGTAGGTATGCTAACAATAGAATGGCCATAAGTACAAGGAGCTAAGAGGTTCCAGTTTTTATTTACCATCAAGGGAGGCCAAACGATAGGCTCCCAACCCATACTTATATGTAATAATGTAGGGTATAATCTAGTTGGGGGAAGACTTTCCACGTTGGATTCTTTCTAGAGTAGTGACATCAAGATTTTATTTAAAGATAAAGTCACTGACATTAAAGTTGTGTTCTTTGACATTCTTGGTTTAAGCACATTTTATGTGCTCTTGATAAACATAATGATTCTCATGAGCAAGAAGGCAAAATTTATCTAGAAATTTGAGTTATCTTTAGATGCTCCTGGTCATAATCTTCATCAGAAATGAAGTCATGAAGAGACACGCATAAGAAAGGAATTTTAAATTTGAGAGGAAGAAAGGATTCAGAGCCATATATAAGAGAGAAGGGCATAACACCTGTGGAGGTGTGAATGCTAGTCCAATAAGCCCACAGAGCAAAAGGGATATGAAGATGTCAATTATGACCTGATCGATCAATAGTCTTGGTAAGAATGTTATAAAGAGTTTTGTTAGTTGCTTTGGTTTGGCTGTTAGCTTGAGGATAATAAGGAGAGGAGAAGCTAAGTTTAATATTGAATGAGTTGTAAGGCTTCATAACATCTTTGTCTTTGAAGGACTTTTCATTGTCCGTAATCATTTTATGAGGGACAACGAAGGGGAAAATTATATGGTGATAAATGAAGTTAACTATTTAATTAAATTTGGTTGAGGTGAGTGGAATTTCTTCCACCCACTTAGTGAAATACTCAGTCGTAGTGATGATAGAATGATGATGCTATGAAGAATGAGGATTGATGGTACCAATGAGATCAAGGCCCCATTATGAGAAGGGCCAAAGCTAATGAGCTGGTTGTAAGGCCTAGCTAGAAATACGAGACAAGATTGGAATGCCGTTGACACTTGAAAAACTTATTAACGTATTTACGGTAGTCATGATTGAGAGAAGGACAATAATAACAAAGGTGAAGAATGTAATTAACAAAAAATAAGCTACTAAAGTGTCCACCACAAATTCCATTGTGGACTTCTTGGATAAGCGAGAATATTCATGAGATTTAAGGCATCGAAGAAGAATACCATGGAAGCCACATTTATAGAGGATACCACAAAGGATACCATAACAGTTAGGACATTATAGAAATGACCTCTTACCATTCTTAGATAGGTAGGAGGAATGATGGATTTGGATAGATAATCAAATATTTGAGAGTACCAAAGATATGATGCATTGGATTAAACAAGATTGACATGAGGTAACTCGTGAGATGGTTGATCATGATGATGAAAAACAACATAAAGTTTGGATTTTTTTTGTTTTCCATGGGATGAGAGATGCAAGATAATCCATCATGTCAGCAAAATGATTGGATGATCAAGGGACGACTTGGATAGTGTAAGAATCTAAAGATTCAGGAGAAGGATGATAATGTTCATATATTTATGAAGAACATGGTTTTTACATTGATAATTTCTTGTAACTTGTTTGATGATGAGCTTGGAATCCCCATAGATGTCAAGGATTTGAACCCCCAAAAATACAATGGTTTCAAGACCTAAGATAAGGGCTTCATACTCCACCATATTATTCGTGCACTCAAAGTCAAGATTTTGAGTAATGGGGATAGGAGTATCCCAAGGAGGAATGATAATGACAACAATTCCTCCCCTTATTGACACTTAGAGCTATCAAAGAAGAGAGTCATCCTAAGAGGAGAATACTCATGGTGAAAATTATTAATGGATTCATCTGGAAGATTCTCATGATGAAGATGAGTATTAGGAAGATAGGCTTTAGCCAATTGGTCTGCGATAACTTGGCCCTTGATAGAATTTTGAGAGATGAAATATAGGTAAAAATTATTCATGAGCATGATCCATCAAGTGATGCGATCATTGTGATAAGGCTTGGAATGCATTAATTTGAGAAGATGAAAGATAGTGATGACATAATTCTTATGATTGAGAAGATAATGTCGAAGTTTAGAAGTGGTGAAGAAGAGAGTGCAACAAAATATTTCAGCTTCAATTTAGTGAGTCTCATAATTGTGAAGGGTGTGACTGATGTAATAAATGACCTTCTCATAGCCCTTTTCATCATGATGTTCCAACATATCACCTAGGGCATGACTACTAGTAGATAAATATAGATAGAAAGGTTCCCCCTTGCATGTAGGTGTAATAATTGGAGAGGATAGGCAATCCCTTGGATGGAAGTGTAATAACTAGAGAGGATAGGAGATATTTCTTAAGATCATCAAAATATTTTTGGTAGCTATCATCCCATTTGAAATATTTGTCTCTGTAAATAAGATGATGAAAGGGTTGGAAATGATCTGAAAGTTGTGAGATGAAATGTCGACATGAATGAAGTCAACCTTGGAGACTACAAAGTTTCTTAATATTAGGAGGAGATATCTTAAGAATAGCCTTAATTTTTTGGGGTCAACTTTAATACCCCTGATGGAAACAATGAAGCCAAGGATTTTTCCAGTTAGCACTCCAAATACACACTTGGCTAGATTGAGATGAAGAAAGAAGCGAATAAGACAATCAAAGATAATTTTAAGGACATAAATATGATTGCGTTGATGTTTGGATTTACCCAAAATATCATTAACATAGTCCTCTATTGTCTTATGGATGAGGTCATGAAATATGTAAGTCATGGCTCATTGATAAGTGGCTCTGGCATTTTTCAAACAAAGGGCATGACGTGATAGAAAAATTTCCCCAAGGAGTGATGAAATAAGTCTTATCTTTGGTCATATGGTGCAATGAGGATTTTATTGTAACTAGAAAAGCTGTCCTTAAGAGAAATCATCTCGTGGCTAGTGGTAAGGTTTAAGAGTTGGTCGATGTTGGGAGGATGAAAGTCATCTTTAGGAAAAAAAGATTGAGATCTTGAAAATAAGTGTAAATGAAAGATTTCTAGATAATTTAGCGACAGGTACAATATTAGAGACCCATTTAGGATATTTGATAGGAATGATGAAGTTGGCTGAAAGAAGGTGTTGTAACTCCTCTTTGAAAAGGAGGGAAACTCATGGGTGCATGCGGTGAAGATTTTTCTTTACCGGATTGGCATTGGGAAATGTGATGATATTGTGGAAAAAAATGGAAGGATCAAGGCACAACATGTCATAATATGACCATGCAAATGCCTGGATATGTTTGGAAAGAAAGGTGGTGAAAGACTCAAGATCTCGTGGACAAGAGATTAACCTACTTTGAGGATGTGAGGTTCTTGTGGAGTCTCGATGTTGATATTGATGGTAGACTCGTTAAGAAGAGTGGATGTGTCAGGAGGTAAGGAATTATGAAGATAAGAATCTTCTACCCCCATGTAGGAAATAATGGAATCATCATCAGTACATTGAATAATGTTAATGGTAGAAGAGTCTTCTTCCACCATATCAGGAAAGCGAAGAAGAAAAGACCTAGTTTCACCCTCATGTGGATAATTGAGCGGTCCTATGTGATTATGGAGAATAAAAACAAAAGATAGAGGAGATGGACACAATGTCATCTGCATCCATAACCTCGTGGGATGGAGAAGATGGATAAGGCATTTTTGTAAGCATCATATATGGTGGAAGGGGATCGGTAGATTGCTCTTTATGACCAAGTCTAATTTGTTTGTGAGGTTTGCTACATTGATTAATGACAAGGTCATGCATGTCATGTTCATAACATCCCATACCAAATATTTTCCATGCATAATGATGAAGATATATGTGAGTGAAGGATGGTTTGTAGAGGAATCCAAAACTGCCAATATATGGTTTGGTGTGAGGATGATCATCAATGTGAGAAGAAGGAGAATCGACACCACCATAGATGAGATTGGTACAAAGATGAGGTGGGATGAAAGGAATGATATCCCTGATGTTAGGTTGGTACATTGGAGCTTTTTTAGGTCTACCAAGGTGATGAGGCATGGGGAAGGTGTTGAGCATGAGAAGACAATACTCCCCCAACGTAATTTTGTCCATGACCTTGTCTAAGGAATCATCGTTGGGAAGCTTAGATGAAGGGATGGATGAACTAGTGGATGGTTGAGATGGATCATGTTTGGGAATGAGGACATCGTTGGGTTGATAAGTCATGTTGCATGCTTTGAAGGGAGGAGCATCAATGGGGAGAGTCAATATCTTTCCCTCATGCTCATATTTGATGTACGATGAAGTGTGGAAGGGACACAATGTATGACATGAATCCAAGGTTATCCAAGAAGGACATTGTATTAAAACTCCCCTTCTATGATATAGAATACTTCATGAAGGATATTATCACCAACATGGATAGGAAGGAAAACTATCCCCAAGGAAGGAGTGATAACATCATTGAATGCATGAAGGACCATGGGTGATTGGGTGATAATAGAGTTAGGGATCTTGAGCTAATCGAAGGTATGTGATGAAATAATGTTGATACTTGCTCCATTTTCAATCATGGATCATTGAATGAAAGTGTCATTGATTCTAACCGTGATGAAAAGGGGAAGGTCATGGTCCTTAGGTGAAATGTCTGGGATCTCAAGTATTGCCAAAAGAGATGGAAGTAGAAGCCATAAGTGTTCCCACAAGAGATAAAAAATGTTGAGTCTCATCACTATATGTTGGGATACGTTTCAAGGCTTCAGTGAAATCATGACTATGGTCTGGAAAGATTTGGATAAGATCATAAAAATACATCTTAACTAGGGCCTGCTTAAGTTGTTTAAAAATGCTTTGTTCAATAGGCTAAGGGGTGGATAAGATAGAAACCTTAGGTTTTGATGATAATGGGGATGGAGATGAAATGGGTTCACTAGAAGGAGCAACGCCAACAACCTTAGGTTTTGAAGATGATTGGATGAGGTTAAATCCTTAGGAAGAGGGATGTCAATAAAGGTATTTGATTTTAATTGGGATGTTGGTTTGGAGTCATGTGGGCCAAAATGAGTAGCTATCCAAACAAAATTGATGAATAAGGGGGACCATCCTTAGAAGAATATTTGTTTTGTGGTGGGATGGTGAATTTTTTTGTGATGAATGGGGGAATTGTGTATTTTGGTAGATGGGGTTGATGATGTAGATGTTGAAATGGTCATGGATGAGGAGGTGGAAGGAGGAGATTGATCTGTTTCAAGAAGAAGGTCATCCTCCTCAATAATGTTGTGGACAATGGTTTGAAGTGCTTTACAATGTTTTGTGTCATGTCTAGGGTGTGATGATAAGCGCAAATGAGGTTGGATTCAAACCATGATGGCTTCTTACTATGTGGATCAAAGGTCTTATTAGGAGGAAGTGTGATGGCAGAAATTTGAAGCAAGTGTTGAAGGACCTCCACATATTATTTGAACAAAGTGTTGAGAGGTGTTTTTTCTTTGTGATATGTGATAGGAGTCTTAGATTTGAGTTTGGATTTAGAAGAAGAGGTGGATGTTTGAGATGTGGATGTGAGAGATGACTTTGATGTTGAAGGTTGAGTCTTAGTGTTTCGAGGTTTGGATGTCTTAGATTCATATTTAGTGATGGTTGATGTCTTAGAAGAAAGATCATATTTTGGAGAAGGGTTTGTTGTATTTGATTTGGATTTTTGGTTGGTTGTGATGTTTTGGATGAAGGGTTAGCCCTGAGAGAGATGGGGGTGGTCCTAAGATAGATGATGTGGAATTGGATTTCTTGATCTTAGGTGGGGGATGTCTATCTTTTTATGAGGATGTGAAAGAGACCTTTGAGGAAGCATGCCAAGGGTCTTAGATTTTGATTGTGAAGAGGTACCCTTGACAGGGAAAAAACCGATCTCAACTGGAGGGTCTAAATATTGTGGTGTAGGTGTTGATATTGGTGGAGGAAGTAACTTGTGTTTGATGAGGTCTAAAGAAGATGTAGATTGGGTTGATGTGGGGGTGTCTAATTTTGTGGATGAGATAGGGACATCACTTGAAGTCATTGCAAGTTGGAGTGCTTTAAAAAAATCTTCAAAGGATGTGATGGATGTAGAAAGAGGAGATGATGTAGATGTTGTCTCAAAAGTTTATATGATTGGTTTAGGTATAAGTGTGAAAAGGGGATTTGAATAGATGCTAAGGGTAAATTTTATGTGATAGGTGGGGGTATAATAGATGTAGGTGAGGTAGTGGGTATAATAAAATCAAATGTAGATGTGATAAGTGATGGAGTAGATGTAAGTGTAGAATTAATGGTAGAAGTTGGTATAGGTGTGGATATGATTGGTGTTGATATGGGTAGAGATGTTTGTAAAAATGTAGATATAGGGACAATTTATAAGGAAGTGGTAGATGTAGTGGTTGGTGAAGTAGGTGGAGTCATTGATGGGGTGAGATCTGATCAATGGTGTTGATAGTGTTGATGGTGTTAATGGTGTGAGCATTGGGTGGTTGAGATGTAGGAGGAGTGGTTTGATTTTTTGGTGCATGATTAGGAAATGGTTGTTTGAAAACATCAAGTGGTTGATTAGGAGGTGCATTAGGGTTATCCACTTGAAGGTCACCTTGGTCGATGAGTTTTTGGACAAGATCTTTAAAGGTTCAACATTTTTCTATATCATGTCCATGAACTTGGTGGTATTTGCAATAATTATCTTCCAATTGCACGATGGTTTAGGTCTTGATTCATCAAATGGTTGAATGGGGGAAGTGTGATGAGATGGACCACCATCAATTTGTCAAATATAGAGCTATAGGTTTCTCCAAGAGGAGTGTAGTTAGGTGGCGATCTAGGAGATCTTTGTTGAGGCCCCATGTTAGAAGTAGGCGTAGAAGAAGACTTAACCACTATGCCATTAGCTAAATTTTTGGATTTGTCATTATGTGTAGGCGGTTTAGTAAACTTGGATTTTGTCTTTTTGATCTAAGTTTAAGTTGGCCTTGCTCAAGGGTGTGTGTCTCAATTTTACGAGCCATAGTGAAGGCTTCTTCAAATGTCTGAAATGATTGGATTTGTAGGGTAGATAATAAATACTTCAAACAAGAGCGTGAAAATAATTCGATGAGCTCTTTCTGTGGAAGGAAAATGATAATTGATTTATGATTCCACCCCATCATGAAAGAAAGTCTGCGATATACTTGTCATGGAATTATTGAATGGCATATAAGTATGTAATGGTGATCTTGTGCGTAATGTTAATTGAAAAGTGTTCTAAGAAGAGTTACGTAAGTTAGGTAAATGAGAACAATGAGTGTTGAGGGATGCCATTATACCAATCCAATGTGGAACCGAGAAATGAAATAGGGATAGTGCGAAGCATGAGGTATTGATCATGAGCAATGAGATAATAGGTATACCTAAATGCACGAAGGTGTTGTTGGGGATCCTCCTTACTATTAAATTTGGTGAATTTCAGAAGTTCCAAATGAGAAAGATAGGATTTTATGGTACTAATGGATGAATAGGATCATTAAATTTCTGTTCGTAAGATAATGTAACCTTGTATCCTAAGGTAGTGGATTCGAGGCTAGAAAACCTATTCATCAAGGCATGCATGGGATCATTTGAAGCAGTTGGAAGAGAGGTAGATGGTTGTGGTTAAAAGAATGGGAAGTTACTTGATGGTGTTGTTGGAAGGCTTGTGAATGATTGGGTGTTTGAGGGATCATTTGATGAAGAGTAATTTAAGTCATTGGTTGAGATTGGATGGGTTGTTGTAATGGTTGATGTTGAGAAATAGGAATGTGATATGATTGTTGAGATTGGGTGGGTTGTTGTGAGATGGGGATATGAATTTGTTGAGGTATATGATGAGTGGGGATATGAGTGTTGATGGGTTGATATTGTTGAGGAGGTGGATTAGACATCATGTAATGGTAAACACCCCTAGGAGGAGGTTGGTGAGTGTGAGTAGACTCCGTTGGGTAAGTTTGGGAAGTGATGACATTTGCATGAATGTGGGATGTGAGAGGTAAAGATTGACTATGTTGTTTGGATATGAGGGAAATGGTTGGGATTTTTGAAAGGATTGGATGGGGATACTAGTGATGATGGTAGATGAAGAAGTGATAGGAATGGAGGTAGTGATAGTTGTGTTGATGGGAGGTAGATTAGGAGGAATGGGTGTGACTATTTGGGTGGTTTGATGAGGTTGAGGATTAGTGGAAGAAGATGGATCAAGATCACATTGGGCCATAACGAGCTCATTCATGGCTCTAGGGGAAAACACCGCAAGCTATGAAGAAAGAACTTGGGTTGTTTTGGGATTGGAGTGATAAGCATAGAGTTGTTGGATAGGTGGCCCATCGATAGGAAGTTGGGTTGATTTCCTAAGAAGGTAATCATGGAGATCCATTGTATTAGATTCAAGGAGCTATTAAAACTCCAAATTTCCATGAGGGATAATGGGAGGTCTAAAACCATCCACTAACATAGCATATTCAGGAATGGCCAACCTATATGGGATGGAATGATGATATAGGAAGGGATTGGTCTCATCATGGGTAGTGGTTTGGACAAGAGATTCTTGATGAGGCAAATTGATGATCAAATGTTGGGTGACTATGGAAGAAAGCGACCAAAGGCATGGATGAAACAATGGTAGAAGCATAAGTTTTTTTGGGATGAAGTGATGGGATTTTTGATGCAAGACTTTGTTCCATTTTCCTAGCTAAAGAGCATGTGATAACGGGCATGAAACAAAACAAGAAAACAATGACTATACTAATTAAAGCAAACAAGTCAAGCATGTAATGTTTTCTTTATCTTGATTAATTAAAAGATGTGAAAAATAAAAAGGGGAAGTGGATAATGAGGGTACCTAAGAAATGAAAATCTAAGGCTGGTTTTAGGTAGTTTTGGATGTGGAGTCCTTGATATACCCAAAGGTACATGAGGCCCAAGTTTGTATAGGATTTATAACGCAGATAGAACACCGCGGCAATTTTCCTATTGGGTGATGAAATCCCAATTAGGTCCACCTGGTAAGGGATTGTTTTGATGTGTGAATTTGATTAGTGTGTTTGGATGTGTGTGAAGAAATGTGAAATGTAACCAATTAAACCCCTACTTACACTATATTTACAAGAAAGAATGAAAGAGGTTTGTTTTAAACCCAAAACCAAATATGGAGATTCGATGAGAAAAACCACACAAGGAATGGAAAATGTGATGCAAAAAGGAGAAACTAAGAAAAATGGGAATACCTGGTTTTCACTTTTCCTTTTTATTTGATCTTAAAAATAAAGAAAGAAAAAGAAATATCCAAGCAATCCAAAATCCCAACATGAACAAGCAAAAAAGAAAATCCTCTACTTGCAATGTTAGTGGAAGATAGAAAAAATATGGAAAATGAAATGCAAGAGACTCACCTAAGAGGGTGGTTCCTTTGGGCATGCAGAATGTTAGGCGAAATTTTCTCTTTCTGTTCGGGGATTAGTGAACTAGATACTACAGAAAACACAGTAAATCAAAACATGTAAGGGTTTAAGGTACCTCTAGAATAAGATGATGATGATGGACGATCACAAAATAGACTCCTTGTTGCAAGCCTGATGTATCTGTACAACAAAGACAACTAGAAGAAAAATGGATTAGATGGTAGATGAGGGGTTTCTCAAAGAAGTTGGTTCTAAGAAGTGTGAACTTCCTTATGTGGATGTCAACCCCGTATTGATAAAAGAAAGTAATATAAATGATAAATGACTGAAAAACATGTAGATTATGATTTACACAAATTAAAATTGTAGAAATGGAAGAAAAGTGCAAATTTGATCTAGATTGAGACAAAATGAAATATACTTAGCCGGGTCGATCTTGACCCAGTGCAGAGGTCTAGTTGAGGGAAATTGGGGTAGATGGATCAAAACAACAACTAAATATGCATATCTAAAAGGCCTTGTATGCATATTTGAAGTTGAAGCAACCTGTGATGATTGATAAGAATTTGTCAAGAGGTTCGAAACAAGAGAAGTAGATATGATGCGAGAAAATGGGGATCTAAGGAGATAAGATGAAAATATGGATCGGGTTGATGGAAATTAGGTGACTTGGTAGCGACACAGGACCTGTAAAGTGGATATGGAATGACAAAGTGGAAAAATGACAAAACTGGGCACCATGGGGAAACAAAAATAGGATGAAAAAATAATATGGATATGGATGAAATAATATGTGATGCAAAAGGAGCAAGGTCGACGAGGACCTAAGATGACCTATGTGTGACCAAAAATGGATAAATTTGGATTATGAACTTACACACAAAATGGATACAAGAAGAGGTTGGATCTTGATCTTTGATGGTAGATGAACCTGCAACAATGATAATAGCTGATAATAATGATAATAACAATGTAATAATGGAGTAAACTAACACAAGGAGAATATTATCTTCCCAAAGTCTCCACAAATTATGTAGGAAAGCTAAAGGGACTCTAAGAAAATGAAACAAGCTGTAAAGAACCTCAAACACGAAGATGAGATCGCAAGGTTGTTAGGAAATTCTGATTTTGCATCCTTTTGGAAGGAGGGGGTGGGTAAATTTATAGGGTCAATGGTGACTTGGGTGGGTTACCACCAACCATAGAAAACCATCCATTTGGGTGGTGGGAGGATGCCTAACTCAAGGCATCAAGCCCATAATGAGTGGGATTATGGTTTTATAAGATTTAGGCTAGTTAGAGTTGCATATGGGGATGAAATAGGTAGGTAAGAGATGAAATTGAGTAAATAAAGTCTAAGGAGAGCCTAGGGATGAACAACTAGGGAGTTTAGGGATGATAAACAACCTAGAGAGGAGAATTAAAGGTTGATTAAGGGTGATTAGGGACAATTAGATACTGAGATTAGGATTAAGGAATAATTAATGATGAATGGAATAATTTAGGATGAATGGAATAATAGATGGGGAGGATGTGAATATTAATAAAACATGATTTAAAATGAAGGGTCTAGATAAGCGACCATGGTGAAAATAAGTGAACGTGGGGCACCAAGGGTAACGATACCAAATTTTGGTGTCTATATTAACAATTATAGATGCCATCATCCCTTATCCATACTTTTACAAATGTAATCCCATTTGTTAAGTCTAATTTCCTATATTATCATCAATCCAAACACCATCAAAACCTATGCAAACTTACTTTGAATTGCCCATATCGTCTGAAAATTTTCTCTAGTAAGATTTCCTGAATCAATCTCACTTCACCATGGAATAATTTTTGGGAGATTCTTATTCATCTCCAATTGAAAAATCCCTACATAATATAAATAACTCTTATAATTAAGGCCTTCCTAATCCAAATCTAAATAATTATGATTTCCTTGGCATGGGTGCTAATGCTAGAAGGACCAAGGCTTTGCCTCAAAACATATAAAATAGGTCCAAAATTTGAAACTTTGTCTTTAAACCTAAAGAAGAGGATGAACACGAGGATGTTCGAACCTAGATATACTCCATCTATGAAAATATTTATACAAAAATTTCTTAAGTATGTAGGATATTCTCCTAAAATTCTATTCAAATTCATTAAAGACTAGCTTTCTTAGAAATTGGATGTTGATATTAACTAGGGTTCATTTTAAGAAGCCCCCTCTGAAAAATTAGTTTAGAATTTGTGGAGAATCTCAAAAATCAATTTTCGAATCGTTGGTGAATTTCTGGAAAAAGTTTCACGAAAAAGGTGATTTCGAAGGGAGAACTTTTCTTGTGTTTCACATATTTGGTCAAGATTTTGAGGACGATGGATCTCTTCATGCCAAAAATTCTCTGCAATAATTTTTGAGGTGAGATCTTAAATCCTGTAATGATTTAAACCACGTATCAATGCACCTTTGATTCATTTAAAACAATTTTTATTTTTGTTTAATATGACATGAGTTGGTTTTAATTTTCATGAGGAATATTTGTTCATGATTTGGATTGATCTAAATTTTTTATTTGCATATGTAGCTTTGATTTTATCACTTCTGAAAGCTTATGTTGGTCTTTGTTGCTGCATTTGATTCTCATTTTAATTAATCGGTTTCATGTTGTGGCAGGAGTAGGTTTGTCGGGTGGGTTAGTCGAGTGGGTTGGACGGGTGGGTTGGTTAGGTGGGCTAGTCGAGTGGGTTGGTTGGGTGGGTTAGTTGGGTGGGTTTTTGGGTAGGTTATTTGGGTGGGCTAGTTGGATGGGGCAACTTGACCTTGAGGTTGGATGTACAAGTTGGATGGGAGGGTGTGGTGGGAAGGTTGATCGGGTGAATTGATGGGAATGATGACCACTCATCTCTATCATACAACCCTTATCCATCCAACCCTTTACCCATCCAACCCCCTCGGCCATCCAACCCCTTAGTCATCCAACCCCTTAGCTGCTCAAACCCTCAAGCTTGACCTCCCAAGTCCTAACCCCTTATCATGTCCACTCTTTAGTAATCTAACCCTGTAACCATCCATACATCCATTGTGGGTTGGGTGGCCTACATATCTAACCAATAGTTTTCTACCATGTGTCCCTTAAACCACTGAAACCCCTATATATACCCCTATAACATTCATTTCCTCACTTTTCCACGAACATTTCCAACGCTCTGAGCTCTCCATTCTTCAAAGTTATCCCAAATTTCAACAATGACAAGAACCACATCTTCTCCTACATCCAAATTCCAATACAAAAACCTCATGTTCCCACAAATTTTAGCTCTATTAAAACTAAAAGACGCACAAAAGGAATGGTTGGAAAAAACCAAATTTACCAAGCTTTTCAACATGCCCCAATTCGATATTGATACTTCCGTCCTTGATTACCTTCTCACCTCTTATAACCAGAATGAGGGACAATTTTCTATTCTTGTTGTGCATCTGCGTCGTTACCAAATTTATTTCACAATTGAGCCCCTGAGATGTACATCGATTAAGCTGAGTTACCATTTGAAAATAAGCTTCCCGTTACTACAAAGGCTATCTTTATAGATGAAGACAATTTTTTTGGAGTCTCATTACAATGTGTAGGTTGATGGTAAGTTTATTATTTTCAAATTCTTTTTTTCTTAACATTACTCGACCACCCAAGCCTCTAACATTTCTAATTTTCTTTATCATTATTGTAGCTTCTCTTAATCATTCAAAAAGAGGCCTTCTTCTACGGGGTATTAGAAACCAATTCTTTCTTGTAGTTACATCACTTTTTCGAGGCCATGATTATACTACGGGGAAAGATCTCTGTAGACATTCCGTATTGGGTAGTTCAATATTTATTGTGGACACTAGCAGGTCAACAATTCGATTGGTGCACATATTTTTCCAATTGAATAAAAATAGATGTCTCCCACACCTGTAATGCATCTAATAAATCCATGATTGTATTCTCTTGTTGTAATTATATTCTTGCTTTCTATCAAGAATATTTCTACAATTTCAGCAAGGAAAAGTTCCAACTACAATTAATGATAAAATGATTGGTCTCAAACTTGAAGAACAACATGTAACAACTAATTTTATAGTTTTCTTGTTATAATGATTTCTCATTCAATAAAATAATAATTGTTAGATTTTATTTTGCGAGAGAATAATTATAGCTACATCTCATAAGGAGGCAATTGCTCGAGGTAAAGCCCCTCAGAGGTCTCTGCAGATTCTAACATGGATTCAACATAATCAACACCAATTCAAGTTCCTCATCAAAATCAACCTAGGGGTCACTATGTGTATCAAATTCTACCATCACATTTAACTACAGGTATGAAGTTTTCTTTTTATATAATTATTAACTAATTCAAACAAGTATAGATTATGTAAGTAGTACTATTTTTTTAATATTTATACTCTTCTTTCCTACATTTATTGTATTCGAAACTAATGGCGGCGAGGAAGATCAAAATCATTCTAACGGTCAAGATCTAAATGTCACGTTTGCGTCTCCAAACATGCAAGGTAAATTTTAATATTTAATATTTAGCATGTTTTGTTTTGTTACAATTTTTTAGCATTTACAAGGCCCAACCCTATAATGATAATTTTCTAACAATTTGTTGTTTGCATCTTATAGGTAATATGGCTTTTGAGCACATTCCACTTGCAAGGAGGCCACCAATACCACCAAAATGTACAGTCAAACAAAAAGAAAAACTTCAGGCAAGAATATACGGTTTCTTGCAGAGTCAGCTGGAATAGTTCATCCTGCAACCACATAATTTATTATAATCTCACTATGTGATGTTTTAAGTGTAACAACCACACAACTTTTCAACAACATTGCCCTTGACGAGGAGTATTTGGGCTTCGATAGTGGTAATGCAGACAAGGGTAAATATTTTTACACCCATGATATGATTCAATCTACTCTACCTTCATCACAACCACAAAAAATTGTGCATGAAGTACTGACTCTCCTCCTCCTCCAAGAAAATCTCCACAAATAGATGATGAAAAGACACATTTTATATTAGAAAATATGATATCAAATAGTATGGGGGAAACAATTCAAAAATTTTAATGTCTGATGTGGATTTGAGTGCGGTCTTAGGAGATGAGAGCTAAAATTTTAATATAATAAATAAATACATGAAACCATAATCAAGCTCAAAAGAATTCATTTTTCACTTCCGTAGAGAGCCAAGCTGGAAAGGCATGACATTTTGATAAACAAATCCCGATCAAGGAAAATTTCATACATTAATGATTACAATGATGATGTTATAGACATAATGTTAAATAGGTTGGAGAATCGAATCTTTGAAGCACATGCTTACTAAAAAAATGGGCTAAAAACAAGACAAATGTTTTAATATAAAATGTAGAAAAATAAAAAATTTGTGTTGAGTGGGATTTTACATGCAAGATCCTAAAATTATAAGTGCTGCAATATATTTTTCAAATTATCTAATAGACTAAATATTTAATATTTCTATTTTATAGGAAAAATATGAAAATTTAAAGACAAAAGTAGCTATATTTGAAGAATTCCCACAAAAGCTTGAATTAATTTGTACAGTTGAAGGAAAAACTCATATTATTAAATAAACAAAATAATACATTGAGAAGGATAATCAAGGAGCATAAGATGGATCTAGAAGTCTTACTGAAGGAAAAGACAGATGCATATGCAACACTTTTGTCAGTATGAGATGTAGTGAGGGAGGAGCAGAATATTATTGAAAATATCAATACCATAGCATGAGATTTGTAAGCATAAGGAGTTATAGCAGATAGCTCTGTACAGACAGATCATATTCCTCTGCCTCTTATGCAAGAAAAAGATCAAGCTTCTCTGTAACATAAAAATTCAATATGTTAGTTAAGTTCACCATGTGACAGGTGTGTTGTCACAATTATGACACTGGTGTAGGAATTAAAAGATAATGGCCAGCCCTTTTTGATTTTTATTCCGTGTGGTAGATGTAAGGAAAACTATGATTTAGAATCATAGGTAGAAAAGAGGATTCCCTCGTAATGTGTCCTTATATGAAAGAACTTGTCCAGAAGCTTTGAAATGTTATGTACAACTCCCTTTTTTGAATTGTATTAGCTGACAATGCTTTATGAATTGATACTTTTCTTCATAAAGTAATCTTCCAAATGCTTTATGAATTGATCATCTATGTATAACAGCACATGGAAAAGAGATTATACTTCATACATTCTAAAAAGAGTTTATATGGTTGTCTCGAGAAATGGAAGAAGTAAGAGTGACATGAATATCTATGGAGGCAAAAATATGAAGTAAGAGTTTATGAGAAAATATATGGAGGAAAAAATATGACATGGGTCTTCCTCTTTTCAATATATGGAATACGGTAATAAAATGAATACTTTTTGCATGCATTTTTGCCTCCATAGATTTTCTCAATCTTGCTACTATGGTGCCTGATGTAGCCTAGAATTTACTAGTAAAAACCCAGGACGTGTTGGCACATCACTCGGCTAGGCGAGCGCTCACCTAAATTGCGTAAAGGTACTAGGCCCCTCTTTAGGGTTGCTATTGTAGGATCTTAATGATGAATACTTAATGCATTCATATCCATAATTAACATAACATTCAACAAAGCATGTATAGATCTAGACCTATAGAGTAAAAATTTAAATAATATCCATAATGAAGTCAATCATGCAAGGAACAATTATACCCATGATTAACAATATGATTTAACCAATACATTCCATTATATTAAACACAATAAATACACGAAGCTTAATATAATAAATAATACAATAAGCTCATCCATGCAAAAGATCGACAACATAACATCATAGGAATTCAGTTCTCACATAGTCTCTCTATAATACACAGATCACTACCTATTTATAAGGGTGGGAGTTTCCCTTCACCGCTTGTATAACTCCCAAAATAGGTCGCATGCTGAAAATAGCCATGCACATTTACAATAATAGCCACACATGCAAGTATGCTAGTAATAGAACTCTTCTAGTTAACTAGTAGTATAAATTCTATTCTTAGCCCGCACCCATGCAAAGTGCTTAGTAGTAACTCTTCTATTAATATCCCATGCGTGTCGTGCAAGTCTTTTATCGGTTTGTGTGCTTTGCATGCTATCTCAAAAAGTAACCCGTCCATGTGAAAATGGCTAAGTCCTTAATCTACCCTTGTATTTTATCACGTGTCCTTTCATATCCTTCTGTGCCTTTGAATGTTCCCTATTCTCTCATGTGAACCTTCTGTGTGCCTTCTGCTAAGTATCACACTCTGTCTGCTCAACATTACCCCACACTAAACTATATTACCACCCCAAAAATGGTTTCCTTTTAATCTGAAATGAATAAAGAATCAGTAATGGATGAATGGAAATAATTACTATACAAAGAATAATTATTTACTCTACATCATCCTCTACTTCAATTGGAAGATTTAGTTCGGATATTCTTCTTTTATTTCTGCCTCTAATGTTTACCACTCATTCAGCACATGACCTCTACCTTTTCTGGAATATTCACTACAATAGAATCCAACTCATCTTGGGAAATTTCTTCCTTTTCATTATGTAATACTAACATAATGTTAGACATTGTATACATTCTCCCTTCCAGAAGATCCATCTTCTATGCTATAAGTTTTCCAAGTTCATCCAACCTGTTCTTATGGGGCTCTTGGGCGCTACAAAGGCCTCACGATTTTTCTTTACTAGTGCCAGTCTCTTTGTGCACCTCAAGGGTTTATCCTTCATTGCCTTTAGGACCTCATTTTCCTCTACCATGACCCTTATTCTTATGACTACCTCTAGAGCTGTACAAATATTCAATGCTTGATCTACTTTCTTCATATCCTCTCGCAAGGTTTTGAGCAGTTCCTTGTATGATGAAATATTTTACACTACTATAGTATTTGCTCACTCTGCTTCCTACTTAGGGTACTTTAGTGGTGACATCCAAAATGGTCCCTCCTCAAGCACCACATCAATTAATGTATGCCCATAGTGCATAACCGAAGGGAACTTTTTGGGTACCTTGGGATCTAAGTGCGGTCTTACTTGGAGGACACGGTCTCGATCTCTCTCTGCCATTCCAATAAGGACTCTAGTTTTCTTCTACTCTAGGTCCTTCTCTCCTTTCAAGTGCATGATCTATGCATCTTTGGCCTTGATATCTTCTCTTAGCACTCTTCCTCCACTTCATCAACCTCTATAGGTTCAGTGGGCTTTGGAGATGGTACATTCTCTACTATATGCTTTCCCTTAGGTGGCCCTGGGAGCATGAACTCATTCTCCACATATTTGTTACCCTCCAACTTAGGCTTAAGATGAAGGTAGATAAGTACAGCCCCACTATCTCCAATCACCAAACTCACAAGCTTCATGCTTATCATGTCTGAAATTAGCCTCTCAATGTAGGCAGTCTGACCTGGATATACATAAGTCTAATGCAAAGCATGTGCTAGTGGCATGAGTCTAGCTTGTTTGCAACAAAATTTAGGCATCACACATTATTAAATTGATGGTGATGCACGAAAGTAGTGCACTAGGAAGGCATATGATAGCTTACACCAGGGGATCCAAGTCCCATCCTTCATCGTAAATCACATAATGTAGAAGTGTTGATATACTACAAACTAGACTTCCTTGCCCACCACCGAAGGTAACTCCTCGGGGATGTGCCACTCTTCTTTGAATTCCATGGAGAACCTATCATACCACATCTCTTCCCTCTACTTGAATGAACCACTCATTGACCCTTCACACAATTACTTCTCAAATATTTCCACCAGGGACTTATTCTACATGGGGTACTCCCAGATCTTTTATTTGGCCCATCGGGAAATCCTATTTCTATAAATACCAAGGACAACAAGACAACACCGAAACTGATTTTCTCACTGTGCGTGATTCCTCAATGATAGTCTCCATGATGTAGCCTGCCATGTTGTAAATTTTTCCCTGTGACATTCTCCTTGTAATGTGTAGCAACATTGTATTCACCTAGGACCATCTCTCTTGATCATTCAATTTGGTGACTAGATGTGCAACTACCTATACCACTGGGTACTTCTTCAGTTTGTCGATATCCATTCTATGTAGACCTTTGGTGTACCCTAACTCCTTCTGCATCTCTAAGATTTTTCTTTATCTATCAAGTCACTATTTAGGTCCACGCCTATGCCCCTTAATCTGTTATAATCGAAATCAAAGCGTCTTTTATCCTTACCCCGTAATCCGGTGAAATAGAAGAAGTCTTCATGTACCCTGCTCATTAGCCATTGGTACAAAGGTTCATACTTGCTGAAATATGGAAGCTTGTACAATTGGTAAACTACAATCTATTTTAGTAGCTTCTCTCCATCATTATCATACACTGGAATGTCCTCTGTTATGCGCTTATTCGTCTTCATACTCAACAACGCGTCCAATTTATTTTTGTTATCCAATGTGCAGTGGTTGTAGTCACTTATCTTGAACTTCTAGATGTGAGAATCCCTTTCTTGTCCCACTATCACACATTCTAGGGTATTACATCTCTAAAAATTACTCTCGGGAGCAATTTCAACCTCTACTTCCACTTTCTTCTTCCCTTTGGCTCCTACGGTAGGTGCTTTCTTTGGTTCCATCTGTAAATCACAAATTTTTGTCCTCTGTAGTGTGTAAAAGCTTGCTTTCTACCTTTTGTAATGAGGAAGTTCAAAAACCTAGCTTGAATCCACGTACCCTAGTTGAAATCACGTGTCCTAGCTCTTTCTCCAAGCATCGCTTCGCTCAAACCCTTCACCAATGGGGACGTAAGCTTCTCCTACACACAAATTTGCTCTCCACATCTGGTTTCACACTCTCCACACCTCAACATGATTTACTCAACTCACTTTGCACTTGGATCGTTCAATTTTTTATGATTTACAATGGTAAAAATAAACTTGTATCCCTTCCTTATATAGATTTTGAAAAATTTAGTGCATTTATTGCTCCTTCACCTACCAACAATCCTCATTAATTTCCCCTTTTCTCATTTTTCCACGTGGTACATCTTCACACATCAGCAATAACCATTTAGTGTGCTTTCCTACCTTCACGGTTACATACTTGTCTTCAGCGTGCTTCCATGCGCTTTGAGTACCTCGTGAATCGCGCCTTCTCCTGGTAGTTTCTAAGGTTGTTGCTTACCTTACATTATATTATTCCTTCATTTATCTCCATCTATGGTCCTTATTTGGAAGTAATCTTTTGTTCAACAACTCTTTAAACTTTGAATAACACATGTAGCATTTTTTTCTTTGTTCAATAACCACCCCACACAAATAGTATGTGTAGTCCTCTACATATAAAAATACTACAAATGGTAATTAGCTTGAGCACACAAACATGCTTATTTCAAAAACACCAACTAAATTGACAAAGAATAGTGATGAAGAAGGAAATACATTAAAGGAATGCATAATTGAAATCCTAATCTAAATGGAAATATTGCCTTATTACAAACACCAAAAAGGCTTATTTATAGTAGGGCTTCAGCCTACTCCCGTTGAAGTAACCGGGTAACCATATTCCATTAAACATTTATAATTGACAAGATCTTGTTTAAAGTATGTGAGTGATAACATATGGTCCTAACCAATGTACTTTGAGTTTTCTTGGATGGCACAAAAACTTAGAATCATAAAGAAGCACCATCTGTCCTAACTCAATATTTTTGTCCCTAATGTGCCTATCATGTCATGCTTTCTACCTAGATTTTTCTTGCTTACGAATCCAATGTGTTGTTGTTTGTCACTCATCCGATTTAATCAACTTGTCAATTAATTCTTCTAATGTTTTATCATCAGCTATACCTCCAGCGCATGTAATATGTAAAGAAGGTAACATGAATTCCATAGGAAGAATTGCTTCTACGTGCAAACACCAATTGAAATGGCGTGGCCTTGTTTAACTACTTGTATGTTGTTCTATATGCCCAAAGTAATGTAGAAAATTTATCATCCCAATCCTTTCTTCCAACATCACAAATTTTTGTCAATGTCTAGCTCAAAATCTTGTTGAAAGCCTCAACAGTCCCATTTTCTTGAGGATGATATGGTGTAGTCTTATGGTGTGCAATCATGAATTCATCCAATAAAATTCTAATTGTCTCATTTAGAAAATGTGTGCCCCTATCACTGGTCAAACTCAATGGGCATCCATACCTTGTAATAATATTTTCCCATAGAAACCTGGCTGTTGTAGCTGCTATACAATCCTTTGTAGGTGCTGCTTCTGCCCACCTTGTCAGATAATCTATGCAAGTGATGATATAGCGTGATCCAATCCTGCGTGTGGTGGTGAAATAGGACCCACAAAATCTATAGCCCATTTCTCAAACGGTTTTGCACTAGTAATAGGTCTTAGAGGAATTTCATCTCTTTGACTTGGTTTTCCAAGAGGCATTGATCAATGATCACAAGCCTTGCAATATGCCTTACAATATTTATACAAGGTCTCCCACCATAATCCAATGAGTAGAATCTTTCTGCAATGGCCTCACCCACATAGTGCCCACTCCAATACCACCATGAGCCTCCTCCCATGATATCTTGTGTGCTCATGTTCTAGTACATAGTGGCACAATACTTCATCCTAACCTAACTTGTACAGGTCACCACTAATCAACATAAATGGTGCCGCATGAATATCAAGTTGTTTCTTTTCTAATGATTTTATCCCTTTTGGTACCATACCTATTAGTAGAAAGACAACAATGTCCTCTAATTTTGAAGGTACCGTTGTAACTTGTATAGATGTGCATCGTCCATGGTATCTTTAATTTCCTATGCCTCTTCTCCGACCGTTGATACGGATAAATTATCCGTCCAAAATTGATTTTCCCTTGTTTTACCACAACTGTGAAATCAAATTCTTGGAATAAGAGTACCCATCTACATATGCACCCCTGTAAAATGACTTGTTTACCAAATACTTCAATGCCATGTGATTGGTATAAAATAAAAATGGTGTTGCTAATAGGTACTGTCTAAATTTATGTAACACATAGATCATCGACAAAGCTTCGTGCTCTATAGTTGTATAATTCTACTCTGTAGGAGTCAACTTTCTACTAGCAAAACAAATAAGATGATCTATAATACCTTCTCCAAGATGAGCCAACTTGCACCAATGGTCATACCAGGAAGCGTCCACATGTACATGAAACAGTTGGTCCCATGAAAGAAAGCACAGAATACACACCTGTAGTAAGTTTCTCCTTTAATGTCTTAAATGCACGCTGCTATGGTTCTCCCCAGTAGAACGTCCCTTTTCCTTTTAGTAACTCCTCCAAGGGTGTGACAACCTTAACATACCCCTTTATAAATTTTCTATAATACCCAGTGTGACCCAAGAATCCACACACCTCACTTTGACTGGTAGGCTCTTTCAAGCCTATAATGACTGCAACCTTAGCTAGATCAACCAACAAATCTTCTTACAGATGATATGCCCTAACAATATTCTAATTGGTGTAGAAAATACACATTTATTGATGTTCAAGGAGATACTTAACTAGTGACATCTTTCAAACATTAGGCGTAAATTGTCACAATGATCCTTAACAAGTCCATACATCATCCAATCATCTAAATAAACCTGCAAGAAGTTGTGAATAAAATATTTAAACGATTGAACAAATATGCGTGAAAATATAACAGGCACATTTTTCAGACCAAAAGGCATCAGAGTATAGGCAAAGATGCCCCATTCAGTAGTAAAAGTAGTCTTTTCTTGATCCTCTGTGTAATCCTACCCTGATGATTCCTGGAGAACCATATATAGACGAATAGATTTCATGCCCTCCAATACCTTCTATTATTTCCTCGGTGAATGGCGTAGGAAAGAGATCAGTCACACATGTACCATTCATCTCCCTATAGTCCACATAGATCCTAATCTAACTATCCTTCTTGATAATAATCACCATTGGGATAACCCATTCTGACTCGTCCAGGTGCTTGATGATTCTAGACTTCAACCTTTTGTCGATTTCTTCTTTGACCTTTTTATGCAAGTTGGGGTTCATCCTGTAGGGTCTCTTTCCGACATTTGGGTACACACCCTCCTTAAGATTTATCTTCATTTCTCCTAATGAATCATACACACCTTTGAGTTCATGATATCCCGAGGGAATAAGTCCACGATAATCTCGTAGTAACTCAATGATTTTTTCCACTTTAGAGTCGGACCAATAGTCCCCAATTATGGAATCTTTAGGCTCAACATCTGATCTAATATTCACTTTCTTTTTCCTCATAGGTTCATGATATGCACATGTGGTCCTATCTGTACTATCCAAAACCTCATGCCTACATGTTGAATGGTCTACATCCATATTTTCTACTTCTTCACCTTCCACTAAGTTGACCATATTTCCTTCTTCCTTCTCAAGGGAAGTGCTCCTAAGTAGTGTGGCATCTGTCTCTATTTCTTTAGAAAAATGTGCTCTTGATTTTTCTTCATCAAATAACTCTTGAATGAGTTCTTCTGCCTTGGCATCATATCCCATGGTTAATTGCTTTATAGCATTTAATTCCTCTCTTCTACCGGAGGTTTAGTAGAGAAAAATTTAAACATACGGATCATTCCGTGATTAAATCCTACCAATTTCTAGTCTCTCTATGGAGTTCGCATATACATACCAAGCACGTGCGCAACCTTATAAAGTGGAATAAAATTTGTGCACCCAGAGTGAAGGTGGTAAATCTTCCTACCCCTCTGTCCAAAGTCTCTCACACTTTGCTAAACATGTTGATTACCATGATAAGTGCAGATTTGAGTAGGTGCATTACTCTGAAGAACCTAGTAGTAAGATCAATCCTAATTTCATTCCATCCTACAAGATTATCCTTGTGAACCACCCACCAATGCGTTGTTGTCTCGCATAGGGTATATGCTAGCATATTCCATCTCTCCAACTGGTCTATCCACTATTCCTCCATGGCGTGTAAAAATACCGTAGGATCTCCTTCTCCTGTAATGAGGTACCAAGTTGTTACTTATTCTCTTGATACAATGAGGTCGATGTCCCACACAAATGTGCTCTTTACTTCATGCCCTACCAACTCATAAGTACTATGAGCCCAATTATCACAAGCAACACTTGTAGTATTGCTAATAGACTATGCATCTTCCCACTGAAGGATTCCTTCTTTAGATGGCTCAAGTACCTTTGGGTCCTAGATGGCGCGTACATAAATCCTATTCAGGTCTTCCTCACTCAAAGGCTCAACATAGGGCACAAATTTTCCATCTATTAAAGGGATAATAACTCTTTCCTCCTTGTTTTCAAAACTAATATAACCCTTGTTGAACCAAAGATCAACATTATTTGCATAGCACCAAGGACGCCCAAGTAGAGCTAGGAAGCTATCTACCTCTACCAGTGCCAAAACCTCAAAATCCCTAGTGAACTTGGATCCTTGTATGGTAATGGATGCATCTTTTAAAACTCCGATGGGAGTGGCTTTAGTTCGGTTAGCCATGAACAATACATTCAAAGATGGCTGCAATGGAGGTCTCCCCATTTGTACCCATGCATCTAAAGTAAGAACATTGACTTCCGCACCTGTATCAATCAATATATTACTCAAAATCCACCCATCCACAACAACATTTAGAGTGATTTCCTTATCATAGTCTAAGCTATGAGGGGGAATGTTTACATGCAGGATTTGCCATCCAGTCTCAATACTTGCATGTGGAGTGTTTCCCTTTAACCAATTCCCTAACATTGGAATTATATTCTCTTGGCACAACATCTTGCACAATTCTTTCAAGTCATCTATATCAGATTAAACCATTTATGCTATTTTTGTTTGCTCCAGCCTCCGTGATTGATCCTTTAAACATTGTATTTCACCTTGAAGATTTCAGAGTACCTCCATATTTTCCTGATAAACCTCCTTTTGATGGACATGATCTAGGTACCGTGAATGTATAACTTCCTCCTTAGTTATGGTAGGTTTTTGTTGCAATGCTTCTCTCGGCATGTGTCTTTGCTTGGCCGCTTTAGCACGAGTAGTAATCTTTATAGGTAATGCCTCGATTATGGTTCTAACTTGGGCATCCACTAATTTTCCACAATGCGTTATATCCTAACCATCCCTACACCCTTATTTTCTTATTTATGTTGCTTACGATGATGCTCATAGAAGTCTAGGCATTCCTCATAAATATGATTCTTTCCACAGAAAGAACATGTAATATTTTGAGGACATTCACACTTGTAGTGGTCAGGAGATCTGCATGTATAACATGTTTCACGAGGAAAATCACCTTCTCTCGCCACCACAGCCTCATCCTCCAAATCCACCACATTATCCTCGACCTCTTCCACAACCTCCTTCAAAACGCCCTTCATTTCGATCATAGCACACTTGATTTTGATTCCAATCTTGATGCTCGTTCTTTCCTTTAGAGATATATGATACTCCTTTCTATCGTACACCAATATCTATAACATCATGGATCTGACCAATCAGTGGAAGTCTTTCGTGTCGTGAGTTGTGGACCTACAAATTTTATAGTAGCAAGAGACGTTCTTCCTTATTACGTGTTGTAATAATGGGTAGTGGCTAGCATCATGGTTTAAATGACATATCTCATAGTCTAGCAACAATGAGTATAATGATCTTGGGACAACTATCCTTGGTGTGACCTTCCACCTCAAAATCTATACACCAAATCCCCATGTGTATCTCATGTGCTGAATTTTTGATAGCTTCTCCAACTGCTTCACCATGGCTGTGATTTGTGCTTCCAAAAATGGGCTCACCCCAGTGTCTATACTTTTGACTACCTCAGCATGTAAAGCTACTTCAAGTGCTTCACGTGGATCAATGTATGTCTTATGTGATAGCACCCTTCTAAAATGTGTAATTAGACCTCCAACAAACCATTACGCATGCTAGCTTGCATGAATATCATAAGAAAGCTTAGATAAAAGCATTTTGAAATGGGCATCATACTCTCTGACACTCTCAGTAGTGCCTTGCTTAATATCCTTGAGCACGCTTATACTCTTCTACTCGAACTCAGGGATGTGAAACTCTTTAAGGAAAGCATATTTTAAAGTTGCATAGTCTACACAAGTTTGATCAAGGTCAAAATTTCTATACCAGCTATGTGTGTGCCCTTGTAACATAGTGGAAAATTGACTTGCCTGTGCTCAGAAGCCATGATTCATTTTGTGTGCCACAATATTTCACACATGTACACATGTTCAACAACATCTTCTATGCCCCTATACTCTAGGAGACGAAGAGACATCTCCATGTTAATGTTCTGGGGTTGGTACAGACCTTGCCCACCTGATCCATAACGTCTTGTGTTTCCTCTATCTCCAAAACCACCAAATCCATCAGAAGTAGAACCACCTATACCTCCTGATCCTCCGATTTGTAGCCGGAGATGTACTAGAAGATGTACTTCCCTATATCCCAATAGTAGTCTTGAACTATGCCCCTACGAGTCATGAAGTGTTACCACTCCCAGAAGTGAGTCTAAAATTCTATGTGCTTGAATTCTATGTGGATGATACACCTGAAAAGGTACCTCCAAACAACAATGAAGACATTTGTGTTATCATTGATGTACTTGATATATGACTTAATCCCGCTTTCCCCTTTGCCTAAACTAGCTTTTCTGACTGTTTGTCGTACTAGATACTAGAAGACCAAATGCAAGGGAAAGGTTTCTAAGTAGATTCAGATGCATGCCCGTAGCCTAGGTCATATCTACTAGTGCACTTCTAAATGAATATGAGGGGGATTCCTTGTCATGATTTCTGAAATGGGGAGTTTGTGATGCTCGGTTCCACGTCTTCTACATGAACTTCAAATCCTTCACGAGCCATCTCTCTCCACAACACCATTCACTCTACAACATCTCGCTACTTCTCTATCTCCCTCTCATGTGCCTCATTATACTTAAGCCACCTTTCCTCTCTCTTCCTTTTTGTCGCTAGGTCTTCCATCTTTCACCAAACCTACTTCCCCCCGCGCGTGGTGGGGTTTAGTTAGCCATCGGTTTGCTTTCCAATTTCAGGGTTACCATCAAGATTTTTATTTCCAGTGGAATTCCTTACATGTAAGTTCCCCTGGGATATCATAAAAATTGGAATTCTGCTACCTCTGGGCAAGAATAAGTGGAAATTGAGTACTCCAGAATATAGTTGTTTAGAACACCACAAAACCAAGTATCCATAACACATGTCCAAATCAGATCAGCATCATAGAGGGCCTAAAATTATTCCTGCATCCAAACAAGTGCACGATACCTCCAATCCCTTTTAGATGCATAAACAACCAACCACTCATATAGTTCTATTGGAAAAATAGTGAAGAATCTCTCATATAAACTGTCATACAGATTTTGTTCCACCCATGCATGTGTGTTAAACTTAGATCCGGTGCTAAACCTCCATGTGTATTCATCTTCTAGATCATGTATCCACTCAAAACTTTATAGGGTCAACCGATATGTCTTCATTGCGAACCATCCTAAAAACAACTGAAAAATAGGTCCTGGCAATAGAACTAATGATGCAACCTAGAATTTACAAGTAAAAACCTAGACGAGATGTAAAATCACTCAATCTAGAGGCGAGCGCTCACCCAAAGCACGTAAAGGTACTAGGCCCCTCTTTAGGGTTTCATTGCAGGATCTTAGCATGATGAAGAGTTAATGCATTAAGATCTATAATTAACATAACATTCAACATGAGCATGTACATATCTATGTCTATAGAGTAACAAATTTAAATAATATCCATAATGAAGTCAATCATGTAAGGACCAATTATACCCATGATTAACACTCTGATTCAGCCAATACATTCCATTATATTAAACGTAATAAATACACAAAGGCTTAATATAATAAATAATACCATAAGCTCATGTGCGTAATAGATCTCGGCAAAGCATAACCTCACAAAAGTAATTCAATTCTCACACAGGTCTCTCTATACTATGCAGGTCACTACATATTTATAAGGGTGGGGACTTTCCCTTCACCACTTGCATAACTCCCAAAATAGGTCGCATTTGAAAAATAGCCATGCGCCTTTACAATAATAGCCACACATGTAAGTGCGCTAACAATAGACCTCTTCTAGTTAACTAGCAGTAGCAATTCTATTCTTAGCCTACACCCATGCAAATCACTTAGTATCCACTCTTCTATTAATAACACATGTGTGTCGTGTGAAGTATTTTATCGGGTTTATGTGCTCTGCATGCTATCTCCAAAAATAGCCCACACATGTGAAAATGGTTAAGTCTTGAATCTACCCTTGTCTTTTGCATACGTGTCCTTCCCTATCCTTCCGCGCCTTTGTGTTGTCCTATTCTCTCGTGCAAACCTTCTATGTGCCTTCGCTAAGTATCACACTTTGTCTTCTCAACAAGTGCCACCCTTTTCATTTAAAATTTTCATATGTTTTTGTTCCTTTTCATATTATTTTGCATATTTTACATGTAGACACTCTTTTGCATCTTTTCATTTATGTGTTCTCGCCTATGTTGCCATCCTTTTGCTTTTTGGAAATGTATATTTTCCCACAGTTCTTTTCAATTGTTTCTATTTTGAGCTACATCGTGTGATCCCTCCCTTATTTCAAACCACATATTTTGCATCGATATTGTGTTGGAACATCATTACCATTTTCAGTGTACATAGGTTCAATAAACGGATATTTTGCAGCCCATTCCAACTAGAAAGTCCTTCCAATTATCTATTTTGTCCTCTTTCTTCTGACATATTTTCTTCTTTTTTCTTGGGGTTCAACTTCTGCATCTGGGCTCTCAGTAGGAATATCTTGATTCTCGTGTCTCCTTTTTTTGGAAATAGACCTTGGAGTAGAAGCTTCCTCTGCTGGTGTATCATGGGAATTCGATGATTTTTCTTATACTTCTATGTCATCAAGGGAGGAAATGTTTTCCTAAACATATAGTGGATCATCGATATCTTTAAATTGATTATTTTGTGAAGGAATTTCCAAACGTATGCATACATTTATATAAATTGTTACATATATAGAATTAATTTTATATATATATAAATTTTTACACAGAGTACAAAGAGTTTGAAGAACAATATAAAAAATAATTATCAAATCTTTGTAAGACTAAATAATATGTAAATAACACATACCGATATTTTCAATTGATGTAGAAACCCCCTTCATTTTTTGTGATTTTCCAAAATATCCAAGCAAATTCTTTGCACCCTTTTTAAAAATGGATGAATTTGTAATCTTCTTACCTTGATTTCTAGAATCCATGACTACTAAAGGATGAATGTTATGTTTAAAGGCTTTGAGATTGGATGGATTAGGTTTATCCGAATCTAAGTTAAATAGCTCGGGTTTAGATGACTCTTGGGTTAGACAAATATGTGGTTAAACAACCTAAGGTTAGATGGCTTAGGGTTAGATGGTTATGGGGTTGGACAAAAGAGTTAGATGGGCAAGGGTTGGATGGCTAAAGGGTTGGAAGACAGAGTTAAACGGTTAAAGGGTTAGATGGACAAGGGGTTGGATGACCAAGTGGTCCGACATTTGAGGGTTAGATGGGTAAGGGTTGGAAATCTAAGAGGTTATACAATATAGTTGGGAAGTTAAAGGGTTGGATGACTAATTGCTAATGGGTTAGATGGCTAAGGGGTTTGACGATAGAGTTGGACGGCCAAGGGTTGGATGCTAGGGGTTTGGACGATAGAGTTAGATATTTAAAGGGTTAGATGGCTAAGTGTTTAGGACGACTAAGGTGTTGGATGAGTATGACTAAGGGGTTGGATGGTTCTTATATTCTAAGATTGGACAAACTTGGGGTTGGAGTCTAGATGACTTACAGTTGTGGTTTGATAACATATGTTGTACGGTGTTGGTTGTTTATGTTTACTTCGGCGAATATGCACACGAAATGATTTGAAATGGTGGTGAATTACATTCATAAGATCTTATATATGTGTAAAATCTAGGTGAAATGAATAGTATAAGGGACATGTTGGTAAAAAAATTTGGCGAATAAGTAAATTTCTGCAAATCATAGAAAATTTTCTAATTTAAATTTCCACAAACCTCAATTTTCATGAGTTTACGAAAATTCGCCACTAAATGTTTTCTTGATATTAACCTTTATAAGCCTCTCCAGATGAAGTGAATCCCAAGTCAACAAATAATATTGATACCTCTCCTAATATAGATTCTACCCAACTCATCATACAACTCACTAACCATCTAAGTCAAAAATAAACCATGACTAGAAAATAGTTTCTATAGCTTCATAATATGCTAACTCAAATTGCTAAACAACCTCGAGATAGACTCTTGGGAATGATAAGTCAAAGTTAGCCTACTCCACTTTTGGTTTAGTCTAATGGAATTCCCATTACACAACCCCCTATTCACAAAAATTCCATTCAATCCATCAAACTAGAACCATTAGGTCCTTATAACTGTGTTATGGACATAAGAGGTGTTTCCCCTTCCATCACTTACAATGGTTCTACCAATCCCACTCTCCACATCAAAGCCTTTGGTAATCTTTATAAGGATTGGGTCAATAAAAAATATCATGTTGCTATCAAACTTTTATCTAAGACCCTCACAAGATATGCCTTGGAATGGTAGCATAGCCTCCCATCCAACTCCATTATTGAACTATAAATCTTGGTAATCACCCTGGTCAACAAATTCCAATATCAAAATCATCCTGAAATTAAACATTAATGCCTTCATCAATTGCAAGTAGATGGGTGAAAAATATTCCCAAAAATTCATCAAACATTGGACTACTTTATTTGCTAGGGAGGAACACAATATGATCAATGAGAGCCTATTAAAATTGTTCCTTAGAGCACTTCAACCCCACCTTTAATACAAGGTCGGAGAATTTTCCCATACCTCTTTTGAAGAAGTATTCAAAGAGGAAAAAAACCATGATTATCTCGTGAAAGAGTTTGAGAAGCCTTCTCTAATGAATTAATTTCCTAAGAATATCCAAGTCCTCATGCATCCTAGAAACAAGAATGTTACTAATGATGGAGTCATAAATACTCTTCCTTAGGGTACTTCTTCCAATACGGTTATCCATAACATCGATTGATCTGCTGACCAATCATAGTCTACCTCCTCCCATGTTGATTATCACCAACCTCTATCCAAGGAAGACCTGCGATGATGCCTACCTCACCCATTTACCATGGTGGTAGACCCCTCTTACCCTCTCCCTTAATGACATGATGAGTTAAAATTCTATTGGTGGCACATTTATTGGGGTAATTCATATGAAAATTTTTGGGCCCTTCAATCCTTTGCGTATGCCTTTCTCCTTGGTAATAAATTTGATCATGAAAATATCACCTAGTAAAGGCTATACAAAGCCATCAATGCACACAAAAAATCCAAACAACTTGATCGAATAATGACGTGGTTCATCAAATTAATGAGTTTGTAAAAATATACAATCACCCTCTTCTTGATCACTCCAAACTTGAAAAATCCAACATTGATCAAGCTAGTAAGTCATCCACCAACGTTGTTAACACCTCTTATCCCTATGCTAATTCCTCTATTGAAAATGTGGTTCACATGGATGGTTCTAAATGTATTATCATATGTATTAATACCTCATATCCTCCCTCGAGTTCAAGATAACCCTTATAGGATACCATATCCATCTTCCTCATGATAAAAACATCATGAATTAGCCACTATCCACAAATAATCAATCTAGGTGAACACTATCGATCCTATGCGAGAAAATCATACAGGGTCAATCCCATCCATCTCAATATTTGATCATTCCTACACCATCAACCCTTGTGGTAATACTTCTACCATGACCGATCCTATAGAAATGGAAGATCACACCACACTTATTAAACTTTTTGTAATACCTCCTTCTTCAAAACCTGCTTAGATTGATCCCTCTTAGGTTCAAACTACTACATAACCCATCCTAGAAGAATCGAATCCTCTCATAGAACTTTTCCGTCTTCCTAGCCAAATTCCATTCTTAGAGATATTGTGTAACTCACCCGACATCGATATAATATCATGAGCACACTCTTTATTTTGAATATTCCTTTTCCACCCATTTTGGGAAGCAACCTTCCATATCTAGTCCAAAAGAAAAATTGTGTGACAATGTGAAGAGTTATCCATTTCTACCAATATTTTACTGATTGTTCTTCATGCATCTTCTTTCCTCTTGAGTCCATGATACCCAATGAGCTCCTATTTCATGTTCATGATCCTACCCTCTTTATTTTAGTTAAGATTGGCCAAACTATAGTTAAGATATTTCTCATAGACAAAGGTTCTATTACTTGTGTCACTTATTTTGACTTCATCAAGACCATGAGTTGTTCTATAGACAATTTGAATTCCATCTAGACCATGTTTTAGGGTCACAATTGAAGACAATATTCTTCTATGGGATTTATTTTGACACCCTATCACTATGCCTCCTTATACCGTTTGCATAAATTCATGGTCTTAAACTTCCCCTCTCTTATAATATCCTCCTAGGTCAACCATGGACTCAATGCATATGTGTAGTTGTGTCATCCAACAATCAATTTGTAAAGTTTATGCACCTAGGAGCTATCCATAAAGTATAAGGAGATACCAAACCTTGGAACTTTGACCTATTCTAGCAACATGAAACATTTAAAATTCCTACCCTACAAGAACTTGAACCATCCCGTTATGGGAATCTCAACACTTCAAATATCCAATCGAATCTCTTTGTGGCTATAGTGGCCATCCCATTATTGTGGGATGTAATTTATTCAACCTTCTTAATTTCGATGATAATGAAACTAATGAAATAAACCTTTGTATTTAGACCTATGATCTTCATGACACCATTTTCACTAAATTACCTTCCTCCTTATGACCATGATTTCCCAATAAGGATGTTGATTATATCCCTATCACTATCATTCTACTCAACATCCTCATGTCAATCATCTTACCCAACCCGATAATATCATTGAATCATGTGGCATCAATATTGCTACACTTGACTACGATGATGATTATTATCTCAATAACCCCTTTTTAGCAAGCTATGCCCAAAGTAAAAATGCAAAAATATTCAACACCATGCACTCTATCTTTAGTCATAACATCAACATTATCACCATCTCCATGAAAGATCCTACCTTCAATTTGGAGGTCAATGATCTTATGAACAATGAAAATATCTATTCTCACTTTGAATCTAAGGATGAGCTTATGAACTACACTCCCCTCATCATTGATTCGATTCTGAGCCATATTCTACTCTATAAGTTAGCCCTTCCACACAACCTACCCCCTCACCTTCCCCTCTCCTTCCTCCACATTTTACTACACCTCTACTTTCCATGAAATCACCACCAACTATTCTTTCCATTATGGCTCCTTGACCACCCGCATCCGAACTATATTGCACATGGCATGAATCCCATGGACATAATGTTTTTGATTGTAGAGCCTATATATGACATATGTAGTGTAACATTCCCATTTTAAGACTTTAGAACAATGATTTTTTTTTAATTTCCTCTATTCTAAATAATCATAATTTAGAACACACATTCCAAGCCAATCAATATCATAACAGATAACCATATGCAGCTTTAATGACTTGGTGAAACAATAATATCTCATTTCATGGCTCGGTATCATATTGATCTCTCATGTTAACTTAATGATTTGTATACTAAGTATACTTGGTTCTCTTACCCTTTTGGGGTAATAAGTGTTCTATTTAAGAGGCCTATCTGAATATATGTTACTAATATTCATTTGAAATCTTGCTTCTTAAACTAGGTGACATAGGACAACACAACTAGTAGCTTGTGATACTTTGGCCAAATATTTTCAACATATTGTTCATGTTTATATTCCTAGATGACATACTCATAAAAAAAATACGTCCTTCACCCCACTTCATCTATTATCTAGAATGGTCTTCACTAACTCTTGTCAGTCCACTTGTTCAAGGTTTAACCCTAACCAAGGTTAGCAACATAGTTTAGTGTAGAGAACTACTCGCGGTGACTAAGGGTACATAGACATACTCAATCGACCTAAGTTGATTGTGTGTGTCTAGTTATCCTAATTCGTTGTGAGTTGTTCTCGACACTAGATCATGCTTCTAACTTAACCTAGGGTATAACTATGATCAAGTCTCGAGTTTATGTAGATCTAGATGATTAAAATCTAAAGGGTGTTGTAACATGTCAACTACAACACAACATCCTCATGAAGACCCAGGTCTTCACAAAGGTACTGTACTATAGTTGGCGTGTGCCAACATCTAACTGATTCCATCCCATCTAGATGTACATACTCAAGAAAGAAGTTAATGAATTTATTATTTTTATTATTTAAAGGTTAATTACAGCAGCCCTATTGAACAACTAGGTTCATTAACCATTAGGGTTACAAGAAATAACTGAATTGTAATTTCTACGTAGATACATCTACCTCCAAACCCCTTTCCGAAGATTTGTTTATCATTCATTAAATTTCTAATTTATGATTCAATTTCACAACTAGGTTCAACTTACTAACAATGATGTTAACTTAATTAACTTATCCAAGTCTTAGCTTGTTTAAGTTTTGAATCAGATCCTTTTATAATAGAATTCATTGGGATGAAGTCTAATATATATATATATATATATATATATATATTATTTTCATTTGTTTTATTCAGATTAAGGAATTAATCAAGAGGAAGCACACCTTCCTCTTTCCAAGATAACATTAGGATTTAATTCCAAAAGGTCTTAAAAAACTTCCTAACATTGCAAAATATTTTCCTTTCCTTTTCTAAATAAGAATTAAGGTTCATTTGGAACCTCCTAACATTTTACAAGTTATCATCATGATTTTATTTACCCACTAACATCATTTTAGTAAAACCATAGTGATTTAATTGAATGACCAATCCTAAATGCCAACTTAATAAGTTGCATTAATAAGAGGAGAGTATATATCTATTACAAATATATAAATAAAAGAATAGAGATACACTTATCATTGCCATTCCTAGAATATACAAAAATATGACACATCAAGTACAGATAAACCCACAATCTTTTCCATTCATCAAAGTGGAATTCATACATTGCAAGTTCAAACACTTCAGACATATTTAGTGTCATACAACATCAATAAGATCAATTAAAAATACAACTTTCCTTTCCAACAAATACATTTCAATAATGATTCATATTTCATCATAAAAGATCCATTCTCTTTGGTAAACAAAAGTAACATCATAAAATATCTTGTCTCCTTTACCACTTACAAAGTCCATCTGCAAAAATTGCTAGCACGGGTCAGTTCATTGAACTGAGCATGATAAGCACTAAGCATTAAAACAATGTGCTTTTAACTAACTATTTCATAAAGAGAACTCTGCTTTTATGAAATAGTTAAAGCATTCTGAAAGACATATCATAAAGAAATACCAGTCATAAAAGAGAGAGAAATAAAGTGATAATCCATATCATCATTAAGAAAAGATCATGATATAATCAGATTCAAATTTCAACTAATGATTTCATAAAAATAATTAAAACATTAATCCAGATAAATAATAATTCACTAAAATCACAAAACACTTTTCATTTACTGATTTTTTTATGATTCATATCTTAATTATTTCCATCTAATCGAGAATATACTAACACTAACATCTCTTAGGAATAGGTCTACATTAGATGGAACAATAATACATTCATCTCAGCATTATCTCACTTAACTTCATCCTAAAATATAAAATGCCAAGCTCAATCAAACATTAGGATAAATTTAGGATGAACCAACAACACCTTTAGGAAAGAGTTTCTTAAAAAGAATCTATATCCTAAATTTAGAGTCAAAACCAACCTAAGATTAGGATCAGCATCAAACAAATTTGACAAAGAATGAATTCAATTTGACATGCACTTGGAACTACATCACAAATGAGTACATCATTACCACAGTAAAATTCAAAGAGAAGAATGAAGGGATTTATCAATCAGTCATTGATCCTGTAATCCTTCAATATATATTACAAACCAAACAGGTCAGCTCCCTCCTTAGGAGTGATATAGGTGCAAGATGAAAAGAAAAGAGAGAGATTGTTCACTCTAGATCCTAGCAAGAATGTAATATAGACAAGTCCGGTCTTTCTTGTTTTCCATTTTAAATCCTGACAGAGTTTAGATCAGGCTTGGGTTAGATAGTTGTCCCAAAAACAAAGAGAACAAAGATCAACATACATCTACCTTTCAGAATTCAAGGAGGATGGTTTTACAAATACCTTAACTTCCTAGACTGTAAGTAACCATCTCCTAACAGATACAGAAGAAAATGGAAAGAAAATAGCCAAGGAGTAAGTCTACCTAGTTTTCATAACTCAGAATAGAAAGAAAGGATAACATCGAACAATGGTAAGATGAGATCTCAATACTCATTCCTTAAACAGAGGTGCTCTTTCCTAAGATTGAAAAATAACTGAAGACAAATTTGATTTCCCAAGGTTGAGAAAATAATTAACTCCAACAACCATTGAAGCCCAGTGAACAATTCAATATTTCAATTGATAACAACAACTGTAGCACAAAAAATACCAACTGAAAATGATATTCCTTCTAAACAATAATAGCATCAGTTCAAGAAGTTATCCCAGTTTCCAAATAAAGAAGACAAAGTAACATTTGAACAATATATCCTTTTTTGAGCAACGATTTCCTTTTCAAGGAGATAACACAATAAGCTTACCCATCTATTGATGGTGAATGAAAAAGGTGAGAGAAAGACTTAACATAGTCTAAAAATTCCTTTCAAGCCAACTTAGAACAATGTAACATCTATAATAATCTCTACAACAGATAATCGAAATAGGAAAGATAAAATCCCAACCAGCATTCAATCACAGAGAGAGGAAAAATGAAACAATGACACAACCACAAGTCTTGTGCTTGAAGTTGAGCTCAAAAGAAATGATAACCCTGAAAAATTACAATCTATTTCCTTCAAGTATTACTTTAAGTTAAAAAGAGTCGAGTTACTCTATAGTTCAACCTTAATTACCCAAGCTCCTACAAGAATAACAACTACTTTTCGACTAAAGTAAAAAAAAGCGGTCATTCATAGCAAGTCAAATCGAGAAGATGAATCTTAAAACACTCTTCCTCACACCAGAGAAGATGCAACTGAATAAACCAATCCATAGATCACACAAACAGGTTAAATTATCAACCATGCCAATAGACAGATTGCATTTGAGTGGATTCATTCAAGTTCAACCTCAGATGAGTTTCTATCCAGTTTAACACAACTCAGACTGGCATACAAAAAGATTCAACATCATCTCAAGTCCAAACAAAATTTAAGCATGTTTCAAACATTTTTCCAACAAAGGAAACCAAACCTAGATCGTATTTACATCATAACAGTGAATCCAAATAGAAGCATACAGTGAAAATACAAGCATCAAATAACAAGATCAAACATCATATAAAAACTCATTTGTTCCCAAGAGAAGAGTTATTTTAATGAAGACATTTAGGAAAAAGTAGAACAACTTAATGGGTAGAGCCTATCATGCCTGATAGAGCTTCTTCTGATTTGTAGAAGATTTCCCAGCCGAGCCTCAACAACCTCTTCTTCTCCATGCAATGTCAACCACCTCAACTCTTCCACTTCTTCTTATACTTCCACAGAGTCCAAAATAGCTCAAGAATGTAAAATAAAAACAATATCCAAAATAGAACTGTTGGTTTGAAGACCGAAAAACCCCATGCAGAGAAAAAACTTGAAATGAACTGAAGATCAAAACAACAATACCAAAACCCACCATGCATTTTTCCTAGGTAGTTTCTTTGCCAAAAATGAAATCAATTAATGCAAAGGACAACAATTCCCTCCTATTTCTCCACGCCACCGCCATCTATGTTTTGGCGATACCTTCTTTTCAAATTTTGCATGCAATTTCCATTTAGTGGTGATGCCAACTAGGCATCCACTAAAATCCCAATGCCTTCACCAAAATTGGCATTCCGTAGCAATTAAAACCTAAATCAATTCCATTTAATGCCTTGAAAACTGATGCCACCAACCATGCCACTTGCCAAGTAGTCCATAGGTACCCCTTAGGTTAGAAATAGTTTAGGTTAGAAAATCAACCTTAGTTCCTAGGTAAGTCTATAGTTACCTTAGGTTGTTTTTCAAACTTAATAAATATAGAACATACCAACTTAGGTTAGATCTAACCCTTAGGATAGGGTATCAACCTTAGTAGTTTATTATTAGGTCCAAGGTCCTTATACACTATTCAACATTTTAACATTAACAAGAAGACCTAGGCCTATCACTTAAAGCCTGTTGATAAACAAGGATCCCTGAAGAAGATTTCTTCACAATTATAAACAAAACAAGGCTCAGTCAGCTTCACCTTCCATTTCGAATGCCAAGACAACAAGATGAATAGGTAAGAAGAACTGAAGCATACCTTGGATCAATGGAATTGATCCAAGGTTTTGCTATCAACACAAGATAAGTTATGAAAACAACAATACAAGTTCATAATTTTTTAAAAGTGAATTCAAGTTGAACAAAGAGATGAATGGCCTCATTTTTAAGTAAGAAGAAATCAAAACAAAGTGAGCCTTTTCATCAAATAAAGAATTATCCATTGCAAACATGATTTCCAAAATTTATAAGAGTACACCTTCATAAGAAAAATCACATGTCAAGGTTTCAATTTCAAGAGTGGAAGTCATCACAGTAACAACCATATCAAAGATGTTACATGTAGAAGCTTGGGGTGGAAGTTATGTGAGACCAATAAAATATAACAATACAACCCTCTTTTTCAACACTAATTTTTTGTTCTTATCATGGTTTTCACTTATATTTTGATGATACTTGTCAGGCCCTCTCCTACAAGCACCGAGACCAAAAAAATTATCCTCATGCACCTAATCATTGAGCATGATCCTCTCCTTTACATCATTCTAGATCTCATCATTCTCCACCTAGTCCCTCCATTGATAATATCTGTTGTGATGTGCTCGCACAAATATCTAATAGGATTGATGATTCAATATTTTCTATGCAATGAGAAGTTCATCGAGGTATCAATATCATTAAAGATAACCTTGAGGACCTCATGATTCATACTCACCAACAAATCTTACATGATGTTATTAAATATTAGTAATTTTTTTTGAAAATTTTGAATTCATGGCTTAAATTATGGTTTGTATAAGAGTTTATTCCTTTGAAAGGTCATTTATCCTTGGTATTGAGTATGTTTCAAGGTCCAAAATCCCTTAGTCGGGTAAATTGGGTTTTGTGGGAATTAGAGGAACTATTCTCAAGTTCCTTCTGCTCCCGATTCACCACTTTGTTTGGATTCTATATCAATTCGGGTGAATCAGGTTTTGTGGGAACTATTACCAAGTTCTGTATGTTCTCCAATTTTTATACTTCATCCGAATAATATACGTAGTTTGGTAAATCATGTCATGTGGGAACTAGTTGAACTATTCCTTTGTTCCTCCAGTTCACCGATATTCCAACTTAACTAATTTACAAGGTTCATTCATACATGTCGGGAATTGTAAGCACTATGGGAGAATTTCCATCCTTCCTCCCCTTCCCTGCATAGATGATTTAAAAGGAGACTAGGTTTTTAATGTAATTCGGTCCCAACACGTTTAAATAACAACTTGGATTCTTTTTCAATTCATTTGGTTTTTGTGTAAATTCAAAATGATCTCTTCCATGTCGTTGTCACACATTCTATAACCATTTTTCTCTTAATATTTTCCATATAGACACCATTTTTAGGAGTTTTCGATCATAAAAACATGGAAGACATTCTTCATTTCAAATTGAGTGGTAAGAATTTTCATCTCCATTTCTCGCTAGTTTACCTTTTTCTAGTTTCAATGCCCTCCTTCCTTGGTGAAATTTAAACTTACTTAAGAGCTAACCATTTCCCTAACCAATACATCCATATTGATCAAAACGAAGTTTCAATACTCTTTCTATGAACCCATTTCATCGTTATAAACCTATGTTCACAAAAAATGGTGATAATGACGTCAACCACATGGATTTGACAAAAAATTGGGATAGAATGAAAAGTAAAAATCCAAAGCCACTTTCCCAAAGGATCCTAGATGGTGGCTTATCCCATTATGGAGGTCTCCCCACATCTATACAATACACTAAAACTATTATAGCTTGTGCCTTATCCTTTCACCCCTAAAATAAAGAGTGGAGAGATCCCCAAGGCTAGTTAATTTCCCAATAGGATGGACACCATATCAATTTAGCCCAGTGTACTCCCACCTTTGACAATGCTAAAGCCTTGAATCTTCATGAAGCATAGAAGGAATTAAAATTAACTCATAATAAATACCAAACTATGTGTAGACACCATAAATCTACACCCCTCATCATTCTTCAAATCATCAAGACACACTGATATCTCATTCTATTAATTAAATAAATCCCATACCAATTCCCTTCATCACATCCCATTCTTACTTAATTAATTAAATAATTTATTATACACACCATTTAATTACATTACATTTACCCTAAGCTTAATATTCCATGATATTACACATTCCTAAATTATATAAATCCCCAAAATCCATCTAAGACCACTTTTAATCTACCCTAACTTCCTTATCTCTACATGCCTATCAAAACCATTTATACACCTATCATTATCTCTATGCACCTATTAAATCATGTATACACCTATTAAGATCATACTTACATTAGTATGATCTAATCCACTTTATCATCCTCGAAAACAAAAAAACATGTCTCCTAACAACTGACACATCAGCCCCCTCAAAATTAAGAAAAAAATATCAATTTAGAAAACTATTACAAAAGTTTACCTCAAAAGTTTCAACAGACCCGGAATCGCGGTGATTTGGGTAATCACCGACGATTGCTTAAGTGAATTTTATAGAATCTCTTTGGGATCCTCCATGAAATTCATGAATTATAACCCTCTGTCGAGTTCATAACATCAAATAAGTAGTCGAGTGTTTGAGTTATTGTTAGAAATATTTCTAGCACACGTCAAGCACTTCAAAGTCATCCCAGTCTTTTCATCTCAAAGCATCTCATCCGTCTAGTTGTAGGCTTCATTAGCTTCTTGCATCACCTTTCATGAAGGTCCGAGGTTTCTCTTCATTGTTTTATCACAATACATGTACTTTATTAGTTCATTAATTTATCATGTATTATCTCTAGGAATTTTACATGCCTAAAATATTAACTTAATCAACCAAAACTTAATTTTAGTATTTTGTCACCATTTTTGAGAATCACCAATGATTCATGCAATCGCCAGCGATTCCTATTATTTCAGGATTTCTATCAGCCTTCATTTAATATATTTTATTAGTAATTCACAATTTTTTATCTCGGCTAGCATGGATTGTTTTAGATGGAAATAGGTGGCCCGAATCATGAAATTACCAGTATTCACTCTCTACCAATAATTTTTCACCCATTTTATTAAAGAGCGATAAAACATGTTACACGATATAACTCTGTGTGCTATTCATTGTGCCATGTTGGAGGAGTTAGACAACATTTTCGAGTTTACCCATGAGATCCATCAGGATGTGGAAGGATATTGGCATGCGTATTTTGAGTATCAACGCATCCGCATTGAACTTTCTTGGCTTGAGTACGAGGCCCGATAGTAGGATCCAAATTTTGAGCTCGAATTCAAGCCATAGTTTTCTCTCCCCACTCTCATTTATTTTCTATCTAATTTGTAATAAAATTATCATTTATCATCATATTATCTTGTATCGGTTATCACATATCGTATATATTTTCCAAATCCACTTGATTGTTTAAAAGCGGATTGACATCCTTGTAAGGAAGCCCATTAACTTTTAGGGACTGGAATTTTCTAGAAAAATCCACCATTTATCTTACTGATCATATTCTATTTAATGTTTGTGATTTGTAGGTTTCTTAAATGAGAAAGGAGCTTGTACCATTTTTCCACATAGAAAAACATCAAACATCATCATCCATCATCTACGGGTATCACTAAACCTGTGTCCTATGAGGTTAGTTTATTCTTATTTTCTTTCTTTCAGACGTCCAAGTTGAAGAGGCAAGAATAATTATAAACATCTTGGCACACCCGGTGGGACTGTTGTCCCTCATTTCATTGCTTTATTCATAAAAAATATTATCTATTTTTATTTTTCGGTTCTCTACTCGGTAATCGCATGCGATCAAGCAAAATCATCGGCGAATTATCTCGAATCATTTTACTTACTTTGCATTTTTCCTTCTTGTTATTCTTTTCGGTCATTATCCTATTTTCTGTTAGGTAAAGATTGTAGATTTCTATTTCTATTTATTTATCATCAAAATATAAAAAAATCTTTTATTCATACGGAATACCATATTTTTCATTATCGGTTTTTGTTTAGTAATCGCCATCAATTTAGGTGATCACCAATGATTCTATGCAATCGTCGGTGATTTTTTTAGTTCTTTTGATTAATTTATAGTTAATATGCTGATATTTATTTTTTTGTTTTCTAATTTTTATGCTAACTGTTTATAGGTTGTTGTTGCATCTACTTTTACATGCTAGATTGCTTTAAAAATTGCTAAAAAAGGAAGTGTTTTATCATGGTGAGCCCAAAATCTATCTCTTTGCTTTCAATATTGCATTATTGGTTGATTTTCCTCATCAAAATTGACATTTCATTTTGGGTCTTAAAACAAACAACTGCATCCTTTTTCTCACATAGTATTAATTAGGGAAAATTAATCGGTTGCATTCACTTTATTTTCCCCCACACACAACCAAACCACTTAAAACATCAAAATGCATTCAAACAATTCCCACCTAGGTGATAACTATTGGGATTTCATCACCCAATAGGAAACCAACTCGATGTTCTAGCCGAGTATAAACACATCTGTCACAAGTATATTGGCACAACACTGGCTCCCTTATCGTAGCGGAATTTGTGAAGTGAGGGGGTAGGCCCTAAAACCAAGCACGTATTGGAAGTAGTACAAATTTGGGCCTCACGAAACTTTGGGTATATCGGGGAATCCACCCTTAAACATACCTGAAACCATCCATAGCTTTCCATTTCCTAGGACCCTATCAACCGTTTTACACATTTCACTCTTTTTAATTAAATCAAGAAAATAAAAAATCATCATCTTGCTTGCTTTTGTTTGTTGTTTGTAATTAACCCATTTAGTTGTTTTTAGGTGAGTGTTTTTTTGTTTACTATGGTACAAACTAGAAAATAATCTCGTAATAAAACTTCTCAAAACATATTTATACCATTATCTACACCATTATAACAAAATATCCCATCATCGATACCATTATCTACACCATTACAAAAAATATCCCATCATCTATTCCATTATCTACACCATTACCTACAACATTATATACACCATTACAACAAAAAAACCCATTTCATCAACCAATCACATCCACTCCTCTTACTGATGATCAACGAGCCTAGAATGAAATAGAGGAGAAGTATAACAAAGAAATGAGACAACATCTCTTAGATTTGCAAGTCATTTTTTATTCAAATTTTCCATACATATGAGCAAGAAGAAAATGAAAGACCATACTCCCCTAGCTCATAATCAAAATCTTCGAACCTCCTTTCTTTGATAGAGGAGACCCTATTTTCAAAGAGATTTTAGATTTAAACCCCGTTTCCCTCAATAGTTATCTTACGGCTAGATTTTTCTAACTCGAACCATTTGTACCCAAACCATATTCACATATACCTAATCCTTCATCTAGTTCTTCATATCCTATTGATTCAAACCAACAATATGTATCTGAACCACCACCATATGTCCCTGATCCTTCATCTGGGGTTTCACATCTTATTGATCCAAACCACCAACCTGTCATTCAACAAATATATTCATATCCACCTTTAAGTCAACTTGAAACATAAGATATTTCATCTTCCATTCTTGTTCTTAGTCTTCATATGATCTCTTCTCAAGACACATCTACTCAACAACATACATCTTCACCTGAGCCTTCCACTGGTTCAACACCTCCAAAAAACAATACTAGTGTTTCATTATCTACCCCTCCAACATCCTTAGTTACCCAGACACCTCCAATGAGTTTTGTTGTTGTTTCTATTGTCATATCTCAGCCACCACAATCTCAACCAGTTAGTAGTATTCAAAATATCACTATGTCCATTCGACATCTATTCCTTTAATCAATACTAGTGCTATCGCCACCACTCATATTGTTGCTTTCCAATCTACTATACCCCTTGTCTCACAACATATTCCACAACCATCGTAGCCATTAATTTCCATACCACAATCTATTCCTATTCAGAACATCCCACAACAAGCACCATCTTTCGTTTCCCTTTGCAATGTATTTTTAACAACCACCTCCTTATTCACAACCATTTACCACTACATCTATCCCACATCCTTATTAGTATATTCAACTGTCACAATCGTTAGTGTCCCAACCTGCCTATAACATTCCACAACAAAATATTCCACAAAAAATATCCCACAACAAAATATCCCTCAACAAAATATCCCTCAACAATATGTTTCACAACAATACATTCCTCAAAAAAGCATTCCCTCTCAACAAAAAATTTCATATCAACAACATATCCCATAATAAAACATCCCACAATAAAACATCTTGTTATCCAAATAACTCTCCTTATGATTTGGATAACTTGCATACACATTCTAGCTCTCGGTTCCTCATTGAAGGTTATGCACGCTCGGGTTCGATTGGTACATTTCCTTGGTTGTAGTTTCCCCTTAGTGCCCCTTCTTTTCCTCAAGTTCCCTTGCATGTTTTATGTTCTCTCCTTCCATTTTCCTTTTCCTCTTTGTTCCACTCCTCCCTTGCGCCCACCTTCTGCACTTTCGCTTTCTTCCTAAGAAGCTAATTCACCCTACACGCATCTCACACTTGCTTCAAATAGCTAAGTCCCTATCCCTCTCGCTCTCCACACCCATCACTTTGTAATGGTTGTACTTTTACCATGTGTTCTACGAATCACAAGTTTTTCTCATTTCCTTGCATGATTCACACACACGTCCCTCTATGCCTTCTTGTTTTCTTCCGTGCACCCTTTCCTCACACCACCTTTGTGCCCTTTTGTGCCAGGTCATCTTTTGACATGCTTGAGTGTGTCATGTGTAACTAGTCAAGCATGCCAATAGGGAGCTAAATCCTTACAAAAAATCAATGACTGACACGTGGTAGAAATGAAAAATATTTACACAATTGGCCATCATTTCAACCAATCCGTACTGCGCCACATGTTTTGTGTGTGCCGATGAATCGATAAATTATGAAAACCTTATCTTTTACTACAAAGCTCTGATCGGTGAGTACCTAGACTTGTCAGAGAGTTGTTGACATCAACTACAGTGCTAGAAATTCAAATTCAAATTCTTGGTAGATCTAGTAGGTGAGAAATGGGAAAACATCTCTCTGAGCATTGATGAGTAGATATGATTGCTCCAACCACTTGATTTGATATGATCCACCCTCCTAATTTCTTCAACACACAAAATAGGCTTGGGGAAGTGTATTTCACATATATCTAGGTGGATTTGTAGGCATTGAATGTTTCTTGTTGGTGGTTACATTTCAAATTCAAGTTTTCCCTCTTTCTCTTCTCTTTCTACTGATTCATCTATAAATGTAAGAGCTATGATCATTTGTTATGTTGGACACTCTATATCCTTACACATTTTTCTAAGGACTCCATAATTTATGTATTTTGAGTTACACACCTCTAGATCTAGCTCTCACATGTGGATATCAGCCTCCTTCATCATTGTAATAGCTATGTGCATTTTTGGAAGTAATAAAAGCATTATTTTGTGACTATTCTCTGTCCTAATGTGTTTTAATTCCTTCTTCTTTCCTTTTATTTTACGTTGTGTGCTAGTTGTGCCATTTCACATCCCTTGCAGATCCTTATTTTTTTGTTCCATGAAACTAATCAAGTGAATTTGTTTTAAATTATGCTACACATGCCTAGCCTTGTTTTACGCATCTCCTTTCACTTTCTCTCAGAATGGATAGTGTTCATCCCTCTTTTATGGTGCTATCACCTTTTAGTGTAGTTTCCTTTCATGTTATCCTCTATCCCTAGTCCTTGGCTCTTTTAACTTAGTTTTCCCTTCCAACACTAGGAGTAAGCGTAGCGAGAGAAGTAGATAGAGGAACCAGCCTTCTCTGGAGATCCATCCCAAGCATGAAAGGTCCCACAAGTTGGAGACGGTTCCATTGTGTTATAAAAACCTTAGCCCTTCCAAGACCCAAGACACGGGTGCACGTTTAAGAAACCAATACATCCCACAACAAAACATACCTTATCAACTAAACATTCCACTTCAACAAAATATTCCCTACCAGTAAAATATTCCTCAGTAGTATCAGACATATCCACAACCTTTGGTTCACATTTCAACATGGCTCATCTTTGTAGTAACCAACACAACCTGATCCTCTTCAAGCCTTCATGAATCACATATCCAATCTTGAAGCTGCCTCATCAAGACCCAAAAATTTCCTCTCTTATGAACAAATTTGCAATGAGCCCATTCACCCCTCAATGCCATACAAAGCATATCCACCCCATTGGGAGCTTCCAAAGTTTATAAAAAAATTTAGTAAGGAAAATCCCCATCAACACACATCGTGCTTTCCGCCACGCCTATTATCTAATAACCTAAGATTAAGATTTCATGCTGATGACTTTGCCTATGTCCCTTGTTGGTTACGCCTAGATTGGTACAATAACATCCCTCAGTATTCCCTTTTCTCATTCTCACAACTCACACAACTTTTTCTAGAACACTTCTCCATAAACATAGCTCGTAAAATCACTATCAATGACTTATATGCCATCAAACAATTTGAGGACGAGTCCATTGCAAAATTTTTGCCCATTGGAGGGGAATAATTAATCAAATATCCTTCCCATTACCACAAACCAAACTTATTGAACTATTTTGTCGGTCATGTCTTGAACACATTTTGACAACATTAAAAATCCAATCTTTCCATACATTTGATGAAGCTTTCACTATGGACCTTACGTGAGAACTACGAGATCTAGAAGATGGGCACGTTAAACTTCATCCTAAGAAACCAATAACTAAATTCCCATGTAAGTCATCTTCCAATCCTTATAAATCCAAATCATCTACTAACACCGTAGTAGTCAAACCCTCTCGTAAGATAAACCCCACTACTGAGTGTTCCCATTAATAGATTAGTTACACACCCATAAGAGAGACTTATAGTGTAGTCTTTGACAAGTTTCTGCAAACATGATATCTCTCCCACCAAATAGACCTATCGACACAGCTATATCCAAACCCTCTTGGTATTGAGATAATGATTATTATAAATACCATATGGTTAAGGGACATGAACTTGAAATATGTCACACATTTCGTAATGTCCTTCAAGATTTGATTGACATGGGTGAACCCCACTTAGACAATCCAAATGCACCCCCAATTCAAAATCTTGACATATTCAAACAACCCTTTCAAAATCACTCCCCATTTATGGATCAACCAAAAAAAAACTCCATTCACACTCACCATACTATTAACACCATCACCAAAACATTACCCATTCCTGAGTAAACACCCACACATATAGAACCAATATAAACATCTACCAAGTCCTTGTCAGTGAGCAACATTTATGAAACAATTTTCCCATCCTTGTGACATGTTATTAATGAATCCACTTCCCCACCAATCGCATCTTCTAGTATAACCACAACTACATCTACACGTCCATTTGCAAACATTATCATGATACCTCTCAATACATTTATGACACAAACACCTCTTCCCAAGGTAATTACAAATCGTATTCATCCTCCATCTACAAAACCAATTGTCCCTACATCAACCAATCTAAAACCTAAAAATATACAAATCATTTAGATCTCATCAACCACATCATTCAAACCCCTCTTCCTTCATCAATTCCTACCTCTACATCCACATGTAGCTTATCCAAAACAACAAAAAGACCTCATAAACAAGTTGTTTAAGTTTTCAAATGTCCTTCCTATAATTTCCATGAATCATATCGAGAATCCCCATTAGGCTCTCATCCTTAATCTGTAACACCATCTAAGACTCCTAAACAACCCAAAAACATGTAATCAAAGACTTACTTACACCGAGAGGATAAGATAATAAAAACTTCACAACCATCTCGTATCTACGCCTGGGGGAGTCATGCAACTATTTTATAAGGATTCCTTCAACAATCACTCATAACGTTACCACCTCCCAAACCATTATATCCATAAGGATGGAAACCCGCATGGTATGACTTCAATGTCTCTTACAATTACCATCGGACATGAGGTTAGTCCATAGAGGAATGTAAGGACTTTCACTTGATTGTTTAAAAACTTGGAAATATGGATTTCTTTCCTTCTAAACCGCACACAACATCATCATATTCATGTAAATCCAAAGATATCATGTCCGAGATATCTTCCCATTAGGTTGACTTTGTACATATAACCACTCACTCACACAATTATTATACAGATCCATCTGAGCGTAAGAAAGACAAAAATTTCATAGCCATACCTCCACCTCCCAAGTTATCCACACTATATCGATAAGTATAAAGTATATAGTTATAAAGATCCCAAAACATCTAACTAAACAAAATCCTCTAAATCCAAGGTGTCAATACTCACCACACCACCCCGATACTCCACCTTAATATAAAAGGTCATTATTAAATAGTTACACCAAGTTCCCATCAAGATGTCACTTTACGAGCTAGTGTAAACATCACCTTCTCATAAAAAATCCATTATCAAATCCCTTCAATCAATAATAATCTTGGAAGATGACCCTTTATCTTTCAAAACTTTTTGGGGGCCCTTAAAAATCCATATCCATATCATTTGAGCCATATGAGATTCCTTCACTTAGGCGAGGAAGAGCATGCTTTACCACTTTGTTTATCACCGCTTAAATCAATGATGTCCTCATCAGACGGGTCATTATTGATGGGGTGTAGCCATCAACATTATATCATCCATTTCTTTTAATCAACTTAAAATACCCCTTTCTATTGTTGGTCAAACTCTAGTTTTACTACGGTCCTTCAATGACACTATCGCACCCACATTAGGCACCATTATCCTACCACTTAAAGTCGGTACTAAGACCTCACATGAAATATTTTACATTATAGAAGGATATTTCCAATATAACATGCTATTAGGATGCCCCCTGGATACACACTATGCGATGTGTTCCTTTTACACTCCATTATTGTATTAATTATGAACATGAAGGTCAAACCTTTACAGTCCCCCACAGATCCAAATCCCTTCACTTTGGTTTTTATATGACATATTGTCCAAATGATGTCCTCGTACCTAAATCACATCATCAGAATCATCGACAAAGTATCTACTAGCATTTCCATCCCTTCCTCTAGACTACCAGTTGAATCCTCCCTTAGTAACATTGTACAATGTCTTATGCTGGGGGAATACCACCTTCTCATGCTCAATTCCATCCCTTCACCTAAAACTTATGATCTTCCTGATAAGAAACCCATGTATGAGCCTAACGTAGGAGATGTTATACCTTATGGTCCTGCTTATCTTAAAAAAACTTGTTTATCAGGGACGTGATCATCCTTCATCTCATTCTATCAATCAACACCATCGTTGTGCCTTTCACATTAGACTTCAAATTCCTAGATAATCTATATTTTGCCTATATGTACCTTCACCATTGTGTGTGGAAAGGTTTTGGTCTTGGATGTTACAAACAAGGAAAACACGACTTAATTTTCTAACTCTCCCTTAAAAATTATGACAAATATGGCTTAGGTCATGAGAAAACCGACTCAACCCATCTAAACCCACTACATCCATGCATATCACCGAACTAGAACCATCATCACCCACAACCCCTGAAGCTCCTATGGACATAGATGCAACCCCTGGAGATCCTATGGACATAGATTCAGCTCCTAAAGATCCTATGGACATAGATGACGTTTTATCCATCCCGTCAATTTTTTTAAAGTCAATACTATATCATTAGGACCGCTTATTTATCAATCTGATGACTCCATCAAAACATTACCTCTTATTTGGCCAGAAATGGTTGAAGAATATTTACCCACTATAAATATCCTTCAATGTCATGATGACCAAGAAATCCTTTCCCATATGGGAGATGAGGATAACTCCTTCAAAAATCCGTGCACGTCTCGATACATCAACTCTCTCGAAGCGAATCCACCATAGACATAAACTTAGGAACTCCTCAGGATCCTCTTATAGTTTAGGTTGGTCAATCACTTAATTCACAAGAACTAGATGAATTCACCTCATTTTTAGAAAAATATTATCAAGCCTTCGCCTGGTCATATAGTGATATTCCCTTAATTGATCTTAATATTGTCGTACATAACATTTTCACATATACCGATGTTAAGAATGTTAAACAAAAACTTTGTAAGATGCATCCTCACATATCTTTCCTGGTCAAAAAGAATTACAATGTATTTTATCCTCTAATTTCATCATACCCATTGATTATCCAAAATGGGTCTCTAATATCATTCCCATAACCAAAGCCTTAGGTAAGTTATGCATCTACACAGACTTCAAGGATCTTAATCTTGCATTTCCTAAAGATGATTTCCCTCTTCCAAATATAGATCAACTCATTTAGCTAACAACCAACTATTAAATTCTCTCTCCCTTATGGATGGATTTTCGGTAATGATAAAATTCTTATCACTACCGACGATCAAAATAAAACATCTTTCATCACTCCTTAGGGAACCTTTTTCTACCGTGTTATGCCATTTTAAAAATGAAGGAGCTACTTATCAGTGTGCCATGGCCTATATTTTTGTGCCCTCATCCACAAAATAGTTGAATACTATGTCGATGACATTTTAGGAAAATCCAAGTAACACAAAGATCATCGTACCATCATGCAATCAATATTTACTCATCTCATTTAGTATTGCCTTTGTCTCAATCCTGAAAAGTGTGTTTTTGGTGTTCTCACCAGAATTTTTTTAGGATTCATCATATCTATTTGAGGTATTTAAGGCTACCTAAAAAGGTAAAATACATCATTAAAATGCCTCCGCCATCCAATCTTACACAACTATGCGGTCTTCAAGGTAAAGCTGTAGTCCATCGACATTTTATATTACAACTTTCGATCGTTTTCAACCATTTCACCATCTCTTCCTCAAGGACATAGAATTTCAATGGGATTCTGATTTTTATAAAGCCTTTGATGAAATTAAACAATATCTCCAATCACCACCTATGCTTATTCCACCCCATGAGGGAGATCCATTTTATCTATATATATATATATCTTCAGAATATGCTCTAGGAACCATGCTCTCTCACCATGATAGTCAGGGTTATGAATAAGTTGTATATTATATCAAGCTCACACTTCATGAATATGAAACTCATTACATCGAAGTTGAAAAACTATGTTGTGATTTATACTTCGCCACTTCTAAATTACATCATTATCTTCTCAATCACAAAACCTATGTTGTCACTAGCTTCAATCCACTCAAGACCATGCACTCTAAACCATATCATAGTGACCGTATCACCTGATGGATTATGATTATGACTGAATTTGATCTCGAGTTCATATCACAAAAATATATTAAGGGCCAAGCTATTTCTGATCTGCTCTCCAGATGCTTCCTTCCTAACATTCAAATTCCTCGGGAATACTTTCCAAAAGAATCCAATAATGTCGACGAATATGAATTTATCCCACAAATACTTTCTAGAAGAATCCATCAATAATTTCAATGAATATGAATTTATCCCTATCAAAATGAATCTCTTATTTGATGGTTATAAGTGTCAACAAGGAGGAGGAGCCAGTGTTGTCATTATACCTTCTTGAGTGCACTTATATTTCCTTATCACTCAAACTCAAATTTAAATGTACCAATAAAATGAAAGAATATGAAGCTTTAATCATGGGCCTTACGAATACTATTCTCCTAGGTGTTCACATTTTATAAATCTATGGAGACTCACAACTCGTCATTAGTCAAGTCAAAGGAGAATATCAGTGTAAAAATGAAATCTTGCAAAAATACAAAGCCAACGTTGAATTTATCCTCGACACTTTTGATCACTACACTATCCAAACCATCCCACGATCCTCTAACAAATTTATAGATATATTGGACTCTTTAGGATCCTTCATCTCATTAGAAATGGAAGAGTCAAAAGATAACACTAAAGTATATGTGATCGTTCAATGATTAGATTACCCCTCATATCAAAATGAAATCCCTCCTATCAATGTCATTGAAAATTATCCAATTTATTTGTGGTATACAAAAATCTATGACTACCTTGTAGAATCTAAAATCCTATTTGACTTGTCACGCAATGCTAAAAGATCATTTCTTCAACACACCACTCACTTTTTCATTATAGGCGGTGTCCTTTATAAACATAGTTTTGATGGTATCTTGTTAAGGTGCCTTAAATCACATGAATCAATAAAAGTAATAAAAGAAGTCCATGATGGTATTTGTGGTGGACATTTCAGTAGAAATTTGTCACTAAATGTGTCCTATAGTTGGGGTATTACTTGCCTAAGACTACTAAAGAGTGTTGTGCATATGTTAAGAAATGTGTTAAAGGCCAACCCCATTCAAACATTATTCATGTACCTAGTCAAACATTGTAACCCGCTCAAGACTTATGACCTTTATCTCAATGGGGGTTATAACTCATTAGTCTTATAAATCCTGAATCATCTCAACAACATCACTTCATTATCATAATTATTGAGTATTTCACGAAATGGGTTGAAGCTATTCCTCTAACTTTAACTAAATTCGAACCTATCACCAATTTCATATATCAAGTACACTATATGCCATTTTGGTGTTCCACATAAACACGTTACAGATAATGGAAAATATTTTTAAAACAAAGAACTCAAGAAGCTCTGTGACACCTTCAACATTAAGCTCAGATTTTCATCACAATATTATCCTCAAGAAAATGGAAAGGATGAAACCTCTAATAAAACGATTAATAAAATCCTTATGAAAACAATAGATGATGCAGGAAGGAATTGGTATCTTTGAATCCTATTTGCTCTCTGGGCCTATCGAACTAACATATATAATCCTACAAGAGTTATGCCATATTAACTAATATATGGTTCCAAAGTTGTCCTACCTCTTGAAGTTCAAATTCCATCACTTCATTTATCACTTAAAGACTTTATCCCAGACAAAGAATATTTCCAAGAACACTTATAATAACTCAAACCATTAGATGAAAAATGTCTAATGGATCTCAAACATCATCAAGTCTATCAAGAATATGTTAAACAAGCTTATAATAAACATATAAATGAACGTGAATTTAAAATTGGTGATCTTATGCTTAAATTTCACTCAACTAGAACAGAGTAAATGTGGAAATTTTCCCCTAATTGGATCAGTCCATATGTCATCACTCACAAGTATGGGCCGGGGAGTGTATCATATCACTTCATTGATGGTGAACATGAAAAGGAACCCTTGAATGCATTGGACTTGCCACTTCATCAAACCATTCATCTCATCATAGTAATGATTTGGAAGCATGTGGTTATATGTCATTATCCTAAATATACCTTAAAGATGAGCACCACAACTTTGTTCATCACATATTTTACTATCGAAAAGTTCCTCCTTTGTATGAACCCCTTAATCATTACACTAACTTACCATGTACTAACTAAAAAACATGATATGGGGCATGTGTGTGTAATTCATATACGCATCTTTTCCCCTCCTTGAAATGATCTATTAGATTCTTGCTCTAAGATCAAAAATGTATGTAAAGTCATTGGATGCTTCATATAAAAATAAAAAATATAATAGACTGATCCCTTGAAGGACAACTATTCAAAATATAAAATCATTATATAAAAAAGTAGTTTGGTCCCTGAAGGATAACTACAAGTCAAAATCATAGATCAATCCCTCAAAGGATGACTATTTTGTAAAATTCAAAAATCAAAATACCATACCCTCGAAGGATGGATACCTATGTAAAAAGGCTTCCCACATTGATCAACCTTCAAATAAATCAATATAAAAAACATGCGGGAGAGATTCCCGCATTGATCATCTTTCCCATCATAGCAAACTTCCCGCATTGATCATTTTTCTTCAAAATCAATGTGTAAAACTATGGCATTTCCCTACGAACCCATCAAAAAGGAGAATCATTTTTCCATACTTGATATACACATACAAAATCATTTCATGTCCTAGGAAGGTATATTCATCTAATCCCATATTTTATTAAGAACTTGTGTAACCTATTGATAATCTCATTTAACATTTATTAAAGCTAAAAGTGCAATAGCTTTTATATTTTCAAAACCCATCACAAATTTATCAAATCCATAATGGGAAATAATTTCATTTTTACCGTATTCTACTTAATCACATTTTTACAATGATTTTTAATATCACCTTTTAAGTCATTTGATTAATTAAACATTCAACTACATTTTATCAAATATATTAACAAACCATATTTCTTGACATCATATATAATACATCCAAATCCATATAACACTAATACATTCAAATTAAATACATACATCATAACATATATTGAAACCATCAACACATATAAATCAAAGAAAATAGGCCATAAACCTCATCATCATCATCATATATAAATCAATCCAATATAAAAAATCATACATCATCATCAATGTCATACAAATCAGTTCTTATATGGTCTTTACACCAAAACTTTGACCAATATGATATACATCAAGGGCTTCCATGAGCCATATATCAAATCAACCATCAATATATATCATGAACCGAAATGCTTGGAAACCTCTAAGGAACTCGCTAGTAGGTGCGGTGTTACCCTCTCCTCCTTGGATACTTACATCACCAATAGCTCCAATATCACCACTAGCTCCTCCCATGCTACCGCCTCCTCTCTATGATCTTCTCGGTGGGTGACCCACACTCCCTGCATTGGTACTCATACCTTCCACCTTCGTGGCCAAATGATCATAATACAATGTAGCATATGGATAGTCATGAGTCACCATATAGACATAATACTATAAATCTGCCCATAGTGTCTAATAATGGGAAATAGAAATCATCCTTAGTACCACATGTGCTCTCCTCTACCCACTAGAATTTTCCCTCTATTATTTGGCATGGGCCATCATGCTAATTCAACACAAAAATAGAAGAACCTATAATCTACGGGGACTTCTTTAGTACATCTCTCTGTCGATGATATTGATCTTTATCTCGTGATAGCTTGAGTCAACAATGCTCTAAGACCCTCTTGCTCTGCTATAGCACCATCCCGCTTAGTAACTACCCTATCTCTCTTTGCAATCGAGCATCCCTAACCCCGGAGGTCATCCCCCTCTCTACGTAGTGCATCTCTATCTCCCTCTACCAAGGCCTTCTTGGTTGTCACCTTTGCAATAGTCAATGCCAAATCAACATCACATCCTCCTCATCACTATCATCGCCATCATCAGAAACCTTAATAACATCACGATCCTGTGCTCCCGCCTCTACTCGATCATAGACCCACCTCACCTACTTTATAACTCGGGTCCTATAAAAAACTCTCAATGATCGGGTCCACCATATTGTATACTCTAGAGTTACCCCCACATCATCAATAGGAAAAATATCACCATCATCATTAGGGCCTGTAGCTCCCTTCATCTCATCAATGATCAATGGTCTAACCAAACAACCCTAAGAGTCTTAGTATCTCCGTCCTCCTGTCTATACTACATGAAATCCTCGGGCACATCCTATATAAGTCCAAACTGCCTCCTCATCTGAAAAAAATGCAGAAGGTCATCCTCTCCTAATTTGCGACCCTAAACCCATATATCTTGTTGTAAGCCTATCAACTCATCGGGTACTCAAGACAATCATATACATCTAAATATGGCCTTCAAACCAAATCCCCTATATGTAGTCCTGCTAACAAGTCTCTATAAAAATTGACCCTCTTATTCTGCTGCCCCATCCCATATCCTGTCTCCATATCATAAATCTTGGATGCCTCTCATTGATACCCTATGGCAATCCCAACGGATGAGAAATAGAGATATACTCATATGCCCAAAAATGTAGTAAAAAAATGACATCAATACCATAATGTTTGTGGGCCTTCCGGTCCCCACAACACTCTAAATGTTTGTGCAAGTAATGTGGGCCCCCATTCAAACACGTGTGGTGCTCCATCATCTCCACTATAACACCTATCATCATCCATGGAAATCGACCACCTCTTGAATCTAGAAAATCAAAACAAGAGATGGCCATCATCATCGTGTGTAATCATCTCTCACAAGCTTATATAACGCTTTGGTACTCAAATGCCCTTGATGAATATATCATGTCCTGAGACTCATCACCATATAAGCTCTGCATCAAATCTACTCTCTCAACATCACTGATAATATAAATACCCTCTCCATAGATGGGTAATCACATGATGCAATGAACATCCTATAAAGTAATAGTGATATCCTCGGTAGGCAACAAAAATTACAAGTGGAAGGATTCCATCGCTCTAGTAAGGCCAATAAAAAATCGGGAACCCATGGATCTTTGTAATCACTAATACCACTTTGAAACCAATGGCCTCAATATGCTCTCGGTCATCATTTTTCATATTAACTCTCACCTCATCCAAAATTATTGGGATACGATCATAGATAGTCATTTATGCATCCACGCAAAGAAGAAACACATAAACAAACATCGTATTGTCCCAAAAAAATAAAAATATCATCCACAACATATAAAAACATCTTTACATAAAAATATTAGCATCACGCGTCACCCAAAAAATACCAACAACATATAAAACATTACAAATATCATTAACATCAACATCATCAAAAAATATAATTAATATTAATACCCTACATTCAATAACCAAATTGGAACCACAAACACCATACAAATTGAAAATAATTATTGAAAATCATATTTTTATCACTAAAAATCCAAAATTCCCATATTCTGGGTGAATCACCTAGGATTCACTTCAATCAATGTTGATTACATGAATCTCTAGTGATTCCTATGATTCCAAAATTGGGGCATCCACTCCCTCCCTTAAAATGATAAAAAATTCTAAAAACTAGAAAAACAACCAAAAATAAACAAAAAACAAGTTAAAACCACCTACCTCTACCATAGTGGGCGTCCTGTGCCTTCTTGATGATGTCATTACATCCAAATATCCCCTTTTTACTCAAAAGCACGTTTTTAGCTCAAAATCACTCTGTAAACTCGAATTGTGCTCGGTAAAAATGAGCCTAAAACATTGAGCTTGACTATTTATAGCCCCAATTTTACCTCTACACAATTGATCATGATTTCCCTAATCGTCGGTGATTTCTATGCAATAACTAGCGATTCATTTCATTTTTGGCATTCATGCCCATTATTATCAAATTGTCACCTTTCTCAACAAAAGTGTTCCTTTCAAAGGACCCTAGTCCTTGAAACATTAAATATTGGATTAAAAAACAACATTGGGATTCATCATATGTCTATGGGACATGTTCCCTTTGTCCTCCATTGCGTGACTTCCCAATCAACTCAACCTACCTTCATGGATCATATATACAGTAGGTATCGATCCTTTTAGTCCCCCTATCCATTTACCCCATGGTATCACATCTGTCTCAGCCCCTTCGATCGAAATGGGAAATTTTTTAAATGAAACACATGATAAGTCTATCCAATCACTATCAAACTGGTGTTCCTTGCACTACATCATAGTCACCCCATTTTGTAGGGGGAATCACCCATACAAACAAACATCATTTTTATCTTACACTTTTCCATCAAACCACTAGACAAAAAGGGGTAAATGTAGACACCATAAATCTACACCCCTCATCCTTCTCCAAATCATTAAGACACATCAATATTTCATTCTATTAATTAAATACATCCCATACCAATACCATTTATCACTTCCCATTCCTATTTAATTAATTAAATAATTTATTATACACACCGTTTAATTGCATTACATTTACCCTAAGCTTAATATTCCACGATATTACACATTCCTAAATTATATAAATTCCCAAAATCCATCTAAGACCACTTTTAATCTATCCTAACTTCCTTATCTCTACATACCTATCAAAACCATTTATACACCTATCATTATCCCTAAACACCTATTAAATCATTTATATACTCGTGAAAATAATTTATACACCTATGAAGAACATACTGAAATTAGTATGATCTAACCCACTTTATGAACCTCCAAAACAAAAATATGTCTCCTAACAACCCAACACATCACCCCCTAAAAATCAAGACAAAACCTTGATTTAGCAAATCTGTTCCAACAGTTTACCACACAAGGCTCAAACGGATTTGGAATCACTTTGGTGATTCGGGAATCATGGCGATTCGGGTAATCACTGGAAATTACTTAAGTGAATTTTCTAGACTCTCTTTGGGATCATCCATTGGAATTCATGAATTATAACTCCATGTGTGAGTTCGAACATCATCTAGGAAATCGAGTGTTCGATTATTGTCGCAATATTTCTAGCACACTTCAAGCACTTCAAATTCATCTCAGAGTCTTTGCAGCTCAACATCTCATTTGTCTAGTTGCGAGGCTTCATCAATTTCCTACATCACCTTTCATCAAGGTCTGAGGTTTCTCTTCACTATTTTATCACAGTACAGGTACTTTATCAGTTCATTCATTTATCATATATCATCTCTAATCCTTTTGCATGCCTGAAACATTAAATTAATCAGCCAAATACTTAATTTTAGTAGTCTGTCACTATTTTCCAATCGCCAATGGTTTGTGCAATCGCCAACGATTCTTGTTATTTCAGTATTTATATCAACCTTCATTTAATCTGTTTTATTAGTCATTCCAAATATGTTTATCTATAACATTATGGCTGGCATGGATTGTTTTATATGGCAATATGTGGCACGAATCATGAAATTACTAGTATTCACTTTCTCCGAATAATCTATCACCCCTTTTATTGGGAATAATACGACATTTTGCATGATCTAACTCTGTGTGTTATTCATTGTGCCCCGTTGGAAGAGTTAGACAACATTTTTGAGTTTACCCATGAGATCCATCAAACTATGGAAGGATATTGTCATGCGTATTTTGAGTATCAACACATCTGCATTGAACTTGTTTTGCTTGAGTACGAGACCCAAAAAAAAAAAAATCCAAAATTTGATCTTGAATTTGAACCATAGTTTTTTCTCTCCCCAATCTCATTTATTTTCTATCGATTCATAATAAACTTATCATTTATCATCATATTATCTTATATTGGTTATCACATATCATATATCTTTTCCACATCCTCTTGATTATTTAAAAGTGGATTGAAATCCTTGTAAAGAAGCTCATTGACTTACGGGATTTGGACTTTTCTAGGAAATCGACCATTTATCTTACTAAATATATTCTGTTTAATGTCGTGAATTACAGGTTTCTTAGTAGAAAGGAGCTTGTACTAGCCTTCCATGGAGCACAACATTGAACATCATCCTCCATCATCTACGGGTATCACTAATCCCGGTGTCATATATGAGGTTAGTTTATTCTTATTTATTTGCTTTGTACATCCAAGTTAAAGAGGTAGGAATAATTCTAAACACTATGATTTCTAAGTCTCGGCTTAAAAAAAAGAAATGACCTTAAAATATGTCAAAGAATTTATATATAAGTGATTTCACAGAATTTTTTTAACATTATCACCCTTTTAGAAAGAGTTATGGGTATCTCCCACACTCAAGAATTTTAAGACCGGATGTGCATTTTTATTAATATTATATGTGAAGGAAAACATGCACCTTGAGGAGAGAGATCATTTGTGAGAATATAACTCAACAACTCACTCAAGTTTATGAAATTAAGTCTTACATAACCTCCTATCTCGATGTATACTATTGGTGGATAAAAATTTGGTTTGGGATATCAAGTCATGGTAATAGAAAAAGAACTTCCAATTTACGATTTTTATACCCAATTGAATTTTGAAAACACAAAAAAATATCCCATCATCTATCCCATTATCTACACCATTCCAACAACAAAAATCATTTCATCAACCAATCACATCCAATCCTCTTATTGATGATCAACGAGCCTGGAATGAAATAGAGGAGAAGTATAACAAAGAAATGAGACAACATCTCTTAGATTCTGCACGTCAGTTTTTATTCAAATTTTCCATACATATGAGCAAGAAGAAATTAAACAACCATACTCCCCTAGCTCATAATCAAAATATTCGAACCTCCTTTCTTTGATAGAGGAGACCCTATTTTCGAAGAGATGTTAGATTCAAACCACGTTTCCCTCAATACTTATCTTATAGCTAGGGGTGTCCAACTCCAACCATTTGTACCCAAACCATATTCACATATCCCTAATCCTTCATCTAGTTATTCATGTCCTATTGATTCAAACCAACAATCTGTACCCGAACCACCGCCGTATGTCCCTGATCCTTCATCTAGGGTTTCACATCTTATTGATATAAACCACCAACCTTTCATTCAACAAATATATTCATATCCACCTTTAAGTCAACCTAAAACATAAGATATTTCATCTTCCATTCCTTCTTAGTTTTCATATGATCTCTTCTCAAGACACATCTACTCAAAAACATACATCTTCACTCGAGCCTTCCATTGGTTCAACACCTTCAAAAACAATACTAGTGTTTCATTATCTACCCCTCCAACATCCTCAGTTACCCATACACCTCCATTGAGTTTTGTTGTTGATTCTATTGCCATATCTTAGCCACCACAATCTCAACTAGTTAGTAGTATTCAAAATATCACTATGTCCATTCTAACATCTATTCCTTTAATCAATACTAGTGCTATCGCCACCACTCATCTTGTTTTAGTCCAATCTACTATACCCCTTGTCTCACAACATATTCCACAATCATCGCAACCATTAATTTTCATACCACAATCTATTCCTATCTTAACATCCCACAACAAGCACCATCTTTCGTTTCCTCTACAATGTATTTTTAACAACCACCTCCTTATTCACAACTATTTACCACTACATCTATCCCACATCCTTATTAGTATATTCAACTGTCACAACCATTAATCTCCCAACTTGCCTATAACATTCCACAACAAAATATCCACAATAAAATATCCTCAACAAAATATCCCTCAAAAATATGTTTCACAATAATATATTCCTCAAAAAAGCATTCCCTCTCAACAAAACATTTCGTATCAACAACATATCCCACAATAAAACATCTTGTTATCCAAATAACTCTCCTTGTGATTTGGATAACTTGTATACACATTTTGGATCTCAGTTCCTCATTAAAGGTTACGCACGCTCATGTTTGATTGGCACATTTCCTTGGTTGCATAGTTTCCCCTTGGCGACCCTTCTTTTCCTCAAGTTCCCTTGCACGCTTTATGTTCTCTCCTTCCATTTTCTTTATCCTCTTTGTTACACTCCTCCCTTGTGCCCACCTTCTCGTGCTTTTGCTTTCTTCCCAAGAAGTTGATTCACCCTACACACATCTCACACTTGCTTCAAACAGCTAAGTCCCTATCCCTCTCATGTGCCATGTCCATCACTTTGTAATGGTTGTTCTTTGACCATGCGTTCTATGACTCACTAGTTTTCCTCATTTCCTTGCATGATTCACGCGTGCGTCCCTCTATGCCTTCTTCTATTTTCTTCCGTGTGCCCTTTTATCATGCCCCCTTTGTGCCCTTCTATGCTAGGTCATCTTCTGGCATACTTGAGTGTGTCATGCGTAACCAATCAAGCATGCCAATAGGGATCTAAATCCTTGCAAAAATCAATGATTGACACATGGTAGAAATGAAAATATTTACACAATTGGCCATCATTTCAACCAATCCATGCGCGCCACATGTTTTGTGTGCCGATGAATCGATAAATTATGAAAACCTTATCTTTTACTACAAAGCTCGGATCGGTGTGTACCTAGACTTTTCAGAGAGTTGTTGACATCAACTACAGTGCTATAAATTCAAATTCAAATTCTTGGAAGATCTAGTAGGTGAGAAATGGGAAAACGTCTCTCTGGGCATTGATGAGTAGATATTATTGCTCCACCCACTTGATTTGATATGATCCACCCTCCTTACTTCTTCAACACGCCAAACAGGCTTGGGGAAGTGTATTTCACATATCTCTAGGTGGATTTGTAGGCATTGAATGCTTCTTGTTGGTGGTTACATTTCAAATTCAAGTTTTCCCTCCTTCTCTTCTCTTTCTACAGATTCATCTATAAATGTAAGAGCTATGATCATTTGTTATGTTGGACACTCTGGATCCTTACACATTTTTCTAAGGACTCCATAATTTATGTATTTTGAGTTACAGACCTCTAGATCTGGCTCTTGCATGTGGATATCAACCTCCTTCATCATTGTAATAGCTTTGTGCATTTTTGGAAGTAATAAAAGCATTGTTTTGTGACTATTCTCTATCCTAATGTGTTTGCATTCCTTCTTATTTCCTTTTCTTTTACATTGTGTGTTGGTTGTGCCATTTCACATCCCTTACAGCTCCTTATTTGGTTGTGTTCCATGAAACTGATTAGGTGAATTCATTTTAAGTCATGCTACACGTGCCTAGCCTTCTTTTACACATCTCCTCTCACTTTTGCTCAAAATGGATAGTGTTCATCCCTCTTTTCTGGTGTTATCACCTTTTAGTGTAGTTTCCTTTCATGTTATCCTTCTATCCCTAGTCCCTTGGAATTTTTAGCTTAGTTTTCCCTTCCAACACTAGGAGTAGCAGTAGAAGTAGATATAGAAACCGGCCTTCTCCAGAGATCCATCCCAAGCATGCAAGGTCCCACAACTTGGGGATGGTTCCATTGTGTTATCAAAAACCTCAGCCCTTCTAAGATCCAAGATGCAGGTGCATGTTTGAGAAACCAACACATCCCACAACAAAATATTCCTTATCAACCAAACATTCCACTTGAAAAAAAAATTCCCTACCAAAGTAAAGCATTCCTCGGTAGTATCGAGACATATCCACAACCTCTGGTTCTCATTTCAGCATGGCTCATATTCGCAATAACCAACACAACCTAATCCTCTTCAAGCCCTCATGAATCACATATCCAATCTTGAAGCTACCTCATCAAGACCTAAAATTTCCTCTCTTACGACCAAATTTACAATGAGCCCATTCACCCCTCAGTGCCATACAAAGCATATCCACCCCATTGGGAACTTCCAAAGTTTATTAAATTTTATAGTAAGGAAAATCCCCAACAACACATCCGTGCTTTCCGCCACACCTATTATCTAATAGCCCACGATTAAGATCTCATGTTGAGGACTTTCCCCATGTCCCTTACCGGTCCTGCCCTAGATTGGTACAATAACATCCCTCAGTATTCCCTTTTCTCATTCTCACAACTCACACAACTATTTCTAGAACACTTCTCCATAAACATAGCTCGTAAAATCACTATCAATGACTTATATGCCATCAAATTTTTTTAGGATGAGTCCATTGCCGACTTTTTTCCCATTGGAGGGGTATAATTAATCAACTATCCTTCCCATTACCACAAACCAAACTCATTGAACTGTTTTATCACTCATGTGCTAAACACATTTCAACAACATTAAAAATCCAATCTTTCCATACATTTAATGAAGCTTTCACTATGGACCGTACGTTAGAACTATGAGATCTAGAAGATGGGCGCGTTAAAATTCATCCTAAGAAACCACAAACTGAATTCACATCTAAGTCATATTCCAATCCTTATAAATCCAAATCATCTACTAACACCATAATAGTCAAATCCTCTCATAATATAAAACCCACAACCGAGCATACCCGTCAATAGAGTAGTTACACACCGATAAGAGAGACTTATAATGCGAGTCTTTGACAAGTTTATGCAAACATGATATCTCTCCCACACATTCAACCTATCAACACATTTATATCCAAACCCTCTTGGTATTGAGATAATGATTATTATAAATACCATATGGTTAAGGGACATGAAATTGAAATATGTCACACGTTCCATAATGTCCTTCAAGATTTGATTGATAGGGGTGAACTCCACTTAGACAATCCAAATGCACCCCCAAATCAAAATCTTGACATATTCAAACAACCCTTTCCAAATCATTACCCATCTACCAATCAACCAAAAAAAAATGCCATTAATGCTCACCATACTATTAACACCATCACCAAAACAATACCCATTCCTGAGTAAACACCCACACATATAGAACCAACATCAACATCTACCGAATCTAAACTTACATCTATCAAGTCCTTGTCACTAGCAACATTATCGAAACCATTTTCCCATCTTTGTCACATGTTATTAATGAATCCACTTCCCCACCAATCACATATTCTAGTATAACCACAACTACATCTACCCCTCCATTTACAAACATTACCATGATACCTCTCAATACATTTATGACACAAACACCTCTCTGCCCAAGATAATTACAAATCGTATTCATCCTCGTCTACAAAACCAATTGTCCCTATATTAACCAATCTAAAACCTAAAAATCTACAAATCAATTATATCTCATCAACCACATCATTCAAACCCATCTTCCTTCATCAATTCCTACCTCTACATCCAAACCTAGCTTATCAAAAACCATAAAAGACCTCATAAAAAAGTTGTTTAAGTTTTTGAAATTCCTTCCTATAGTTTCCATGAATCGTATCGAGCATCCCCATTAGGCCCTCATCCTTAATCAGTAACACCATCTAAGAATCCTAAAAAATAGACAACCCAACAACCTATAATCAAAGACTTACTTCCACCAAAGGATAAGATAATAAAAACTTCACAACCATCTGTATCTACACCTAGGGGGAGTCATGCAACTATTTTATAAGGATTCCTTCAACAATCACTCATAACGTTACCACCTCCCACACCATTAGATCCATAAGGATGGAAACCCGCATGGTATGACTTCAATGTCTCTTACAATTACCATCAGACATGAGGTTAGTCCATAGAGGAATGTAAGGACTTTCACTTGATTGTTTAAAAACTTGGTAATATGGATTTCTTTCCTTCTAAACTACACACAACATCATCATATTCATGTAAATCCAAATATCTCATGTCCAAGATATCTTCCCATCAGGTTGAATCCACACACATAACCACTCACTCACATAATTATTATACAGATCCCTCTGAGCCTAAGAAAGACAAAAATTTCATAGCCATGCCTCCACCTCCCAAGTTATTTACACTATCTCGATAAGTATAAAGTATATATTTATATAGCTCCCAAAGCATCTAACCAAACAACGTCACCCAAAGCAAAGGTTTCAATACTTACCACACCACCCTCATCATCCACCTTAATATAAAATGTCATTATTAAATAGTTACACCAAGCTCCCATCAAGATATCACTTTACGAGATGGTGTAAACATCACCTTCTCATAAAAAAGCCATGATCAAATCCCTTCAATCAATAATAGTACTGGAAGATGACCCTTCATATTTCAAAAAATTTGTGGGGGCCTTAAAAATCCATAGCCATATCATTTGAGCCATCTGAGATTCCTTCACTTAGGCTATAAGAGCATGCTTTACCACTGTTTATCACAGTTTAAATCAATGATGTCCTCATCAGACGGGTCATTATTGATGGGGGTGTAGCCATCAACATTATATCATCCATTTCTTTTAATCAACTTAAACTACCCCTTTCTATTGGTCAAACTCTAGTTTTACTATGGTCCTTCAATGACACTATCGTACCCACATTAGGCACCATTATCCTACCACTTAAAGTTAGTACTAAGACCTCACATGAAATATTTTACATTATAGAAGGAGATTTCCAATATAACATGCTATTAGGATGCCCCTGGATACACACTATGCGATGTGTTCCTTCTACACTCCATTATTGTCTTAAATATGAACATGAAGGTCAAACCTTTATAGTCCCCACAGATCCAAATCCCTTCGTTGATTGTTATATGACATATTGTCCAAATGATGTCCTCGTACCTAAATCCACATCAAAATCATCTGACGAAGCATCTACTAGCATTTCCATCCCTTCCTCCAGACTACCAGTTGAATCCTCCCTTAGTAACATTGTACAATGTCTTATGTTGGGGAATACCACCTTCTCATGCTCAATTCCATCCCTTCACCTAAAAATTATGGTCATCCTAATAAGAAACCCATGTATGAGCCTAACGTAGGAGATGTTATACCTTATGGTCCCACTTATCTTAAAAAAACCTTGTTTATGGGGGACGTGATCATCCTTCATCTCATTCTATCAATCCACACCATACTCATGCCTTTCACATTAGACTTCAAATTCTTAGATAATCTAGATTTTTCCTATATGTACCTTCACCACTATGCGTGAAAGGTTTTGGTCTTGGATGTTACAAACAAGGAAAACATGACTTAATTGTCCAATGATCCCTTATAACTTATGAGAAATATGGCTTAGGTTATGAGAAAACCGACTCCAACCCATCTAAACCCACTACATTTGTGCATATCACCGAACTAGAACCATCATCACCCATAACCCCTGAAGTTCCTATGGACATAGATGCAACCCATGGAGATCCTATGGACATAGATGCAGCTCCTGAAGATCATATGGACATAGATGACGTTGTATCCATCCCATCAAACTTTTTTAAGTCAATACTATATCATTAGGACTGCTTATTTATCAATCCGATGACTCCGTCAAAACTTTACCTCTTATTTGGCCAGAAATGGTTGAAGAATATTTACTCACTATAAATAGCCTTCAATGTCATGATGACTAAGAAATCCTTTCCCATATGGGAGATGAGGATGAATCCCTTTGAAAATCCCTACCATCTGATACATTAACTCTCCCTGACAAATCCACCATTGACGTAAACTTAGGAACCCCTCAGGATCCTCGTATAGTTAAGGTTGGTCAATCACTTAATTCACAAGAACTAGATGAATTCACCTCATTTTTAGAAAAATATTATCAAGCCTTCACCTAGTCATATAGTGATATTCCCATAATTGATCTTAACATTGTCGTACATAACGTTTTCACATATCCCGATGTTAAGAATGTTAAACAAAAACTTTGTAAGATGCATCCTCACATATCTCTCCTTGTCAAAAAATATTTACAATGTATTTTATACTCTAATTTCATCATACCTTTTGATCATCCAAAATGGGTCTCCAATATCATTCTCGTAACCAAAGGCTTAGGCAATTACGCATCTACACAAAATTCAAGGATCATAATCTTGCATGTCCTAAAGATGATTTCCATATTCCAAATATAGATCAACTCATTTAGCTAACAACCAACCATGAAATGATCTCTCCCTTATGGATGGATTTTCTGGTTATAATAAAATTATTATCGCCACCGACGATCAACATAAAACATCTTTCATCACTCCTTGGGGAACCTTTTTCTACCGTATTATGCCATTTGGTATTAAAAATGTAGGAGCTACTTATCAGTGTGCCATAACCTATATTTTTCATGCCCTCATCCAATTAATAGTTACAGACTATGTTGATGACATTTTAGGAAAATCCCAATAATGAAAAGATCATCTTACCATCATGTAATCAATATTTACTCATGTCATTTAGTATTGCCTTCGTCTCAATCCTGAAAAGTGTTTTTGGTGTTCTCACCAGAATTTTTTTAGGATTCATCATATCTATTTGAGGTATTTAAGTTTACCCAAAAAGGTTAAATCCATCATTGAAATGCCTCTACCATCCAATCTTACACAACTATGCATTCTTCAAGGTAAAATTTAGTCCATCCGACATTTTATATTACAACTTTCGATCGTTGTCACCGTTTCACCTTCTCTTCCTCAAGGACATATAATTTCAATGGGCTTATAATTTTTAGAAAGCCTTTGATGAAATTAAACAATATCTCCAATAACCACCTGTGCTTATTCCACCCCATGCAAGGGAGATCCATTTTATCTATATATATCTGCTTTAGAATATTCTTTAGGAACCATGCTCGCTCACCATGATAGTCAGGGTTATGGACAAGCCATATATCATATCAGGTGCACACTTCATGAATATGAAACTCGTTACATCAAATTTGAAAAACTATGTTGTGATTTATACTTCACCACTTCTAAATTACTTCATTATCTTCTCAATCACAAAACTTATGTTGTCACTAGCTTCAATCCACTCAAGACCATACACTCTAAACCATATCATAGTGACCGTATCACCCGATGGATTATGATTATGAGTTAATTTGATCTCTAGTTCATATCACAAAAATATATTAAGGGCAAGCTATTTCCGATCTGCTCATTGATGCTTCCCTTCCGACATTCAAATTCCTTAGAAATACTTTCTTAAGAATCCACCAATAATGTCGACGAATATGAATTTATCCCACAAATACTTTCTAGAAGAATCCATCAATAATGTCAATGAATATGAATTTATCCCTATCAAAATGAATCTCTTATTTGATGGTTATAAGTGTCAACAAGGAGGAGGAGCCGATGTTGTTATTATACCTTCTTCGAGCACTTATATTTCCTTATCACTCAAACTCAAATTTAAATGTACCAATAACATGAAAGAATATGAAGCTTTAATCATGGGCCTTACGACTACTATTCTCCTAGGTGTTCACATTTTAGAAATCTATGGAGACTCACAACTCGTCATTAGTCAAGTCAAAGGAGAATATCGTGTAAAAATGAAATCTTGCAAAAATACAAAGCCAACGTTGAATTTCTCCTCAACGCTTTTGATCACTACACTATCCAAACTATCCTAGTATAACAAATTTATAGATATAATGGACTCTTCAGGAGCCTTCATCCCATTAGAAACAGAAGAGTCAAAAGATAACACTAAATTATTTGTGATCGTTCAATGATTAGATTACCCCTCACATCAAAATGAAATCCATGCTATCAATGTCATTAAAATTATCCAATTGATTCGTGGTATACACAAATCTATGACTACCTTGTAGAATCTAAAATCCTATTTGACTTGTCACACAATGCTAAAAGATAATTTCTTCAACATGCCACTCGCTTTTTCATCATAGGCGGTGTCCTTTATAAATATAGTTTTGATGGTATCTTGTTAAGGTGCCTTAAATCACATGAATTAGTAAAAGTAATTGAAGAATTCCATGATGGTATTTGTGGTGGACATTTCAATGGAAATTCTATCACTAAACATGTCCTATAGTTGGGGTATTACCAGCCTACTATTACTAAATAGTGTTGTGCATATGTTAAGAAATGTGTTAAATTCCAACTCCATTCAGATCTTATTCATGTACCTAGTCAAACATTGCAACCCGCTCAAGACTTATGACCTTTCTCTCAATGGGGGTTAGACCTCATTGGTGTTATCAATTCTGAATCATCTCAACAACATCACTTCATTATCATATTCTTGAGTATTTCACAAAATGGGTTGAAGCTATTCCTCTAAATTTAACTAAATTCAAACCTATCACCAATTTCATATATATATACACTATATTCAATTTTTGTGTTCCACATAAACACGTTACACAAAATGGAAAATATTTTTAAAATAAAGAACTAAAGAAGCTCTGTGACACCTTTAACAATTAAGCTCGATTTTCATCACCATATTATCCTCAAGAAAATGGATAGGTTGAAACCTCTAATAAAACTATTAATAAAATCCTTATGAAAATAGTAGATGATGCGGGGAAGGAATTAGAATCTCTAAATCCTATTTGCTCTCTAGGCATATTGAATTAGCATCCGTAATCCTACAGGAGTTATTCCATATTCACTCATCTATGGTTCAAAGTTTTCCTACCTCTTGAAGTTCAAATTCCATCACTTCATGTATCACTTAAAGACTTTATCCCAGACGAAGAATATTTCCAAGACCGCTTAGAACAAATCGAATCAAGTTAGATGAAAAATGTCTAATGGATCTCAAACATCATCAAGTTTATCAAGAACATGTTAAAAAAGCTTATAGTAAACATATCAAAAACGTGAATTTAAAATTGGTGATCTTGTGCTTAAATTTCACTCAACTAGAACAGAGTAAATGTGGAAATTTTTCCCCAAATTGGATTAGTCCATATGTCATCACTCACAAGTATGGGTTAGGAGTGTATTGTCTCACTTCCCTTGATGGTGAACATGAAAAGGAACCTTTGAATGCCTTGCACTTGCGGCCTTTCTACTATTAAATGATTGATCATCATGATAGTAGTTACATCTAAGATCTTGTCACTTCATCAAACCATTCATCTTATCATAGTAATGATTTGGAAGCATGTGGTTATCTGTCATTATCCTAAATATACCTTAAAGATGAGCACCACGGCTCTGTTCATCGCATATTTCACTATGGAAAAGTTCCTCCTTTATAGGAACCCCTTAATAATTACACTCACCTACCATGTACCAACTAAAAACATGATATGGGGTACGTGTGTGTAAGTCATATAAGGATCTCTTCCCCTCCTTGAAACTATCTATTAGATTCTTTCTCTCAGCTCAAAAATGTAAGTAAAGTCATTGGATGCTTCATAGCAAAATAAAAAATAAATAAATTGGTCCCATGAAGGAAAACTATTCAAAATATAAAATCATTATATAAAAAAGTAGGTTGATCCCTAAAGGATAACTACCAAGTCAAAATCGTAGATCGATCCCTAAAAGGATGAATATTTTGTAAAAGTTAGAAATCAAAATACCATACCCTCAAAGGATGGATACCTATGTAAAAAGACTTCCCGCATTGATCAACCTTCAAATACATCAATATAAAAAGCATCCAGGAGAGATTCCCACATTGATCAACTTTCCCATCACATCAAACTTCCGCGTTGACTAGTTTGCTTCAAAATCAATGCGTAAAGCTGGGGCATTTCCCTATGAACCCATAAAAAGGAGAATCCTTTTCCCATAATGATATACACATACAAACTCCTTTCATGTCCTAGGAAGGTATATTCATCTAATCCCATATTTTATTAAGAACTTGTGTAACCTATTGATAATCTCATTTAACATTTATTAAAGCTACAAGTGCAATAGCTTTTATATTTTCAAAAACCCATCACGTATATATCAAATCCATAATGGGGAAATAATTTCATTTTACCGTATTCTAATTAATCACATTTTACAATGCTTTTTTAATATCACCTTTTAAGTCATTTGATTAGTTAAACATTCAACTAAATTTTATCAAATATATTCACAAACCATATTTCTTGACATCATATATAATACATCAAAATCCATATAACACTAATACATTCAAATTAAATACATACATCATGATGTATACCTGAAACCATCAACACATATAAATCTAAGAAAATAGGCCATAAACCTCATCATCATCATCATCATCATCATATATAAATCAATCCAATATCAAAACTCATACATCATCATCAATGTTAATAAAATCAGTTCTTCTATGATCCGTACACCAAAACTATGACCAATATCATATAAATCAAGGGCTTCCATGAGCCGTATATCAAATCAACCATCAATATATATCATGAGCCGAAATGGCGTAAACCTCTAAGGAACTCGCTAGTAGGTGCAGTGATGTCCTCTCCTCCTGGATACCTTCATCACCAATAGCTCCAGTATCGCCACTGGATCCTCCCACGCTACCGCCTCCTCTTTATGATCTCCTCGATGGGTGACCCACACTCCCTGCATTGGCACTCAGACCTTCCACCTTCTCAAAAAAATGATCATAATATAATGTAGCATCTGGATAGTCAAGAGTCACCATATAGACATAATACTATAACTCTACCCATAGTGTCTAATAATGGGGCATAGAAATAATCCTTGGTACCACAGGTGCTCTCCTCTACCCTATAGTATTTTCCCTCTATTCGTTGGCCTGGGCCACCACTAACTCGACACCAAAAATAGAAGTCCTGTAATCTATAGGGACTTCTTTAGTACATCTCTTTTTTGATGATATCGACCTTTATATCTGTGATAGCTTTAGTCAATTGTGCTCGAGACACTCTTTCTCTACTATAGCACCATCCCACGTAGTAACTACCTTATCTCTCTTTGCAATCGAGCATCCCTAACCCCAGGAGGTCATCCCCCTCTCTACATAGCGCATCTCTCTCTCCCTCTACTAAGGCCTTCTTGGTTATCACCTTTGCAATAGCCGATGCCAAATCACCATCACCTCCTCCTCATCACTATCACCGTCATCATCGAAACCTTAATAACATTTTGATCCTGTGCTCCTCCCTCCACACCGATCATAAACCCACCTCACCCCTTTGTATAACTCGGGTCCTATAAAAACACTCGGTGATCACATCCACCATGTTGTATACTCTATAGTTACCCCCACATCATCAATAGGAACAATATCACCATCGTTACCCCTCTTGCTCGCTTATAGCACCATCTCGCTTAGTAACTACCCTATCTCTTTTTGCAATCGAGCATCCCTAACCCCGGAGGTCATCCCCTCTCTACGTAGTGCATCTCTATCTCCGCTACCAAGGCCTTATTAGTTGTCACCTTTGCAATAGTCAATGCCAAATCAACATCACATCCTCCTCATCACTATCATCACCATCATCGAAACCTTAATAACATTCGATCCTGTGCTCCGCCTCCACCCGATCATAGAACCACCTCACCTACTTTACAACTCGGGTCCTATCAAAATCTCTCAATGCTCGGGTACACCATGTTGTATACTCTAGAGTAACCCCCACATCATCAATAGGAACAATATCACCATCATCATTAGGGCCTATAGCCCCCCCTTTCACTCATCAATGATCAAGGGTCTAACCAAAACAACCCTCAAAATCTTAGTATCTCCTTCCTCCCATCTATATTGTATGTAATCCTAAGGAACATCCTATATAAGTCCAAACCGCCTCCTCACCTAAAAAAATGCGAAGCTCATCCTCTCTTGATTTGTGACCCGAAACCCATATATCTTGTTGTAAGCCTATCAACTCATCTAGGTACTCAAGACAATCATAGAAATCTAAATATGGCCTCCAAACCAAGTCCCCTATATGTAGTCCTGCTAACAAGTCTCTATAAAAATTGACCCTCTTATTTCTCACCCCCATCCCATATCTGTCTCCATATCATAAATCTTGGATGCCTCTCATCGATACCCTATGGAAATCCCAATGGATGAGAAATAGAGATATACTCATATGCCCAACAATGTAGTAAAAATATGACATCAATACCATAACACTTGTGGGCCTTCCAGGCCCACAACACTCTAAATGTTTGTGCAAGTAATGTGGGCCCCCATTCAAACATTGTGTGGTGTTCCATCATCTCCACTATAACACCTATCATCAACCATGGAAATCGACCACCTCCCTGAATCTAGAAAATCAAAACAAGAGATGGCCATCATCATCTGTGTGTAATCATATCTCACAAGCTTATATAACGCCCGGCACTTAAATGCCCTTGATGAACATATCATGTCCCGAGACACATCACCATATAAGCTCTGCTTCACATCTACTCTCTCGGCATCATTGATAATATAAATACCCTCTCCATGGATGGGTAATCACATGATGCGATGAACATCCTCCAAAGTAATAGTGATATCCTCGGTAGGTAGCAAAAAAATTACAAGTGGAAGGATTCCATCACTCTAGTAAGGCCAATAAAAAACTCTGGAACCCATGGATCTATTTGTAATCACTAATACCACTGAAACCAATGGCCTCAATATGCCCTCAGTCATCATCTATCATATTAACTCTCACCTCATCCAAAATTAGTGGGATACGATCACAAATGGTCGGGATGTGCGTCCACCTACAAAGAACAAACACATATAAACAAACATCAATATTGTCCCAAAAAATATATAAAAAATATCATCCATAACATATCAAAAACATCTTTACATAAAAATATCAACATCAACATCGTCACCCAAAAAATACCAACAACATATAAAACATTAAAAATATCATTAAGATCAACATCATCAAAAAATATAATTAATATTAATACCCTACATCCAATAACCAAATTGGAACCACAAACACCATACAAATTGAAAATAATTCTTGAAAATCATATTTTTATCACTAAAAATCCAAAATACCCATATTATAGGTGAATCGCCTACGATTCATTTCAATCGATGTCGATTGAATGAATCTCTAGTGATTCCTATGATTCCAAAATTTGGGCATCCAATCCATCCCCTAAAATGAAAAAAACCTCTAAAAACTAGAAAAACAACCAAAAATAAACAAAAACAAGTTAAAACCACCTACCTCTACCATAGTGGGCTTCTTGTGCCTTCTTGATGATTCCATTACGTCCAAATCTCCCTTTTTAACTCAAAAGCATGTTTTTAGCTCAAAATCACTCTATAAAATCGAATTGCGCTCGGTAAAAATGAGGCTAAAACATTGAGCTCGACTATTTATAGCCCCAATTTTACCTCAACGCAATTGATCGCGATTTCCCTAATCATCGGTGATTTCTATGCAATAACTAGAGATTCATCTCATTTTTGGCATTCATGCCCATTATTATCAAATTGTCACCTTTCTCAACAAAAGTGTTCCTTTCAAAGGACCCTAGTCCTTGAAACATTAAATATTGGATTAAAAAACAACATTGGGATTCATCATATGTCGTGGGACATGTGCCCTTTGGCCTCCATTACATGAATTCCCCGTTAACTCAGCCTACCTTCATGGATCATATATATGTAGGTATCAATACTTTTATTCCCCCTATCGTTGACTCCATGGTATCACATCTGTCTCGGTACCCCTTCGATTAGGACTGGGAAAAATTTTAAATGAAACACATGACAAGTCTATCGATCAATCATCACAATTTGGTGTTCCCGCACTACATCATTTTTCACCCCATTTTGTAGGGGAATCACCCATACAAACAAACATCATATTTATCTTACACTTTTCCATCAAACCACTAGACAAAAAGGGGTAAATGTAGACACTAGAAATCTACACCCCTCATCCTTCTCAAATCATTAAGACACATCAATATTTCATTCTATTAATTAAATACATCCCATACCAATACCCTTCATCACTTCCCATTCTTATTTAATTAATTAAATATTTTATCATACACACCATTTAATTGCATTACATTTACCCTAAGCTTAATATTCCACAATATTACACATTCCTAAATTATCTAAATCCCCAAAATCCATCTAAGACCACTTTTAATCTATCCTAACTTCCTTATCTCTACATACCTATCAAAACCATTTATACACCTATCATTATCCCTATACACCTATTAAATCATTTATACACTCATGAAAATAATTTATACACCTATCAAGATCATACTTAAATTAGTATGATCTAACCCACTTTATCACCCTCCAAAACAAAAAATACGTCTCCTAACAACCCAACACATCATCCCCCTCAAAATCAAAACAAAAACCTTAATTTAGCAAATAGTTCCAATAATTTACCTCACAAGGCTCAAATAGAATGGAATCACCGACGATTCAGGTAATCACTAGCAATTACTTAAGTGAATTTTCTAGAATCTCTTTGGGATCATCCACTAGAATTCATGAATTATAACTCCATGTGTGAGTTCATAACATCATCTAGGAAGTCCGAGTGTTCAAGTTATTGTCGGCAATATTTCTAGCACACTTCAAGCACTTCAAATTCATCTCGTAGAGTCTTTTTGCAACTCAACATATCATCTGTCTATTACAGGCTTCATCGGTTTCCTACACCACCTTTCATCAACGTCTGAGGTTTCTCTTCACTATTTTATCATAGTACAAGTACTTTATTAGTTCATTCATTTATCATATATTATCTCTAATCCTTTTGTATTACTGAAACATTAAATTAATCAGCCAAATACTTAATGTTAGTAGTATGTCACCATTTTCAATTGCTAATGGTTTGTGCAATCGCCAGTGATTCCTATTATTTCAGTATTTATATCAACCTTCATTTAATCTATTTTATCAGTCATTCCAAATATGTTTATCTATAACATTCTGGCTAGCATGGATTGTTTTATATGGCAATAGGTGGCCCGAATCATGAAATTACCATTATTCACTCTCTGCTAATAATCCATCACCCCTTTTATTGGGAGTAATACGACATTTTTCATTATCTAACTCTGTGTGTTATTCATTGTGCCCCTTTGGAAGAGTTAGACAACATTTTTGAGTTTACCCATGAGATCCATCAAACTATGGAAGGATATTGTCATGCGTATTTTGAGTATCAACACATCTGCATTGAACTTGTTTTGCTTGAGTACGAGACCCAAAAAAAATCCAAAATTTGATCTTGAATTTGAACCATAGTTTTCTCTCCCCAATCTCATTTATTTTCTATCGATTCATAATAAACTTATCATTTATCATCATATTATCTTATATCGGTTATCACATATCATATATCTTTTTCAAATCCACTTGATTGTTTAAAAGCAGATTGGCATCCTTGTAAGGAATCCCATTGACTTCAGTGGACCTGGACTTTTCCAGAAATCGACCATTTATCTTACTAAATATATTTTGTTTAGTGTCATGAATTGCAAGTTTCTTAGCAGAAAGGAGCTTGTACCAACCTTCCATGGAGCACAACATTGAACATCATCATCCATCATCTATGGGTATCACTAATCCCAAAGTGTCATCTCGAGGTTAGTTTATTCTTATTTTTGCTTTGTACATCCAAGTTGAAGAGGTAGGAATAATTCTAAACACTATGATTTCTAAGTCTCGGCTTAAAAAAGAAATGACCTTAAAATATGCCAAAGACTTTATATATAAGTGATTTCATAGAATAATTGTCTAACATTATCACCCTTTTGGAAAGATTTATGGGTATCTCCCACACTCAAGAATTTTAAGACCGAATGTGAATTTTTGTTAATATTATATGTGAAGGAAAACATGCACTTTGAATTGGGGAGAGATCATTTGTGAGAATCTAACTCAACAACTCATTCAAGTTCACGAAATTAAGTCTTACATGACCTCCTATCTGATGTATACTATTGTTGGATGTAAAATTTGAATTGGGATATCAAGTCATGGTAATAGAAAAAGAAACTTCCAATTTATGATTTTTATACCCAATTGAATTTTGAAAAAAAAAAAAAACATTTCAGGAGGGTAAATGATGCGTTCACTATGTTTATAGTTAGAATTCTTGAAGGATTTATTACCAACATGATGTCTACAAGCAGGCTAAGAATTTTATATCCATGTATGGGAGTACAATCATACAGTTTCAAATATTCATGTACATTAGAACAACCAGATTTGAAGGAATCCTCTATAACCTTCCAATTTACTACAATAACAAAATTGTCTTCATTAAACTTTGCAGGTAGTTAGATACCCTTCACCGAACTTATAGGGAGAATAAGGTTTATGGTGTTAAATTTCCTATATTCTTAGGAAATTATGTTTACGGATCTACCATTGATGCATAAAACATTGAGAGAACTATCAATCCATTCAATATGCATCACTTTCAAAAATGGGTATAATTTGATGATAAAATTTTCATCAACAACAATATTCGTTTTCATATCTTCATCTACGTAGAGTTGTAGATTATTGGGAAGATTGTGATGATGAATTTTAAGTAAGAAAAAGGATGCATGGGAGAATGAATCTTCAACAAATTAAAGACTTTAAGTTGTTTCAAGTGCCAAAGCTGGCATGGTTGATGATGGTTTTGACTTGCTTGAGCCTAGATTTATGAATGTTATTCAATATTATCCTCGCTAACTATTTATTGGTCACTTAAAGAAAAGGACAAACTTGATGATCTCATGTATCCCATTCTTTACGGGAATAAGAAGTGGTTCACAAATAAATTAGTTGAGTTAGAGGCTTCCCAAGGAATGGTTTTCCCTCAAGGAACCCCTTCATTCTCTACTTAGCACGAATCTAGTACAAAAGTGTATGCAAGAACGTCAAAGGTTGAAAATGATAAATAAGGTAACAAAAGGAAGATATTCAACATGAATAAAATACAAAAGATGTTGAACATAAAGAAGAGAAAGGAGAAAAATAAGGATAAGCTGAATATGAAGAATAATAAGAAGAGATTGAAGAAGGAGAAGAAGAAGATGATGATGAAGTTATTGAAGTCTCACTCAATATTTAGGGAAAATAAGTACTTCGACCCAAGTTATATATATGAAGACCCTCTCTCATTCTGAAGCATCTATTCAAGGCTCTCCATAAAAATATGTTCTTGTGCCAACAAATTCTCCTACTCCCTTAAATCTTGGGATGACAATCACAAACACATCTTTGGAGATATTTCTAATCCTTCATTCTCTTGGGTTTGTTGTGCCCCACTTAGCACGAGTTCCAAAAATGATAGAATACAACTAGATATCTCGATTAAAGATATTAAAAGTAATAATAATGTCCAATAATTTTTTAAAAAGTTATTTTAAACACAAGGGTGGTTTAGAATAATACATTACACTAGTAACATGATTAAGTTGTAATATACGACGAAATGACAATAAACCATATTTGTGAATAGGAAAAGTAAAGGATTAATAACTTTCACATTGATGTGACCATGCCACACTTTCGGATTTATGGGACGAAGAGTTAACATAACACCACTTTTGCGAGATAGAAAAAATTGTGATTAGTTTTTTTAAAATGTCGATAATTATTTAATCGTGACTACGGTAAGGCCAAGCTTCCAATAGTTATTTGACTTATGGCGCTGAGAGCACAAAAATGGGGGTTTGATTTAGTTACTTCAAAATATTAATCCTTTCAAAAATGATTAAATATTTACGGGAAAATCATTAGGTGGTTAAAATGGTCATGGGTCTCGTTTAGTCTCTGAATGGACCCATGCCCTTGCATTTTATTATACAAGTTATAAAAGAGATTTAGTTAACTAATACATCCACATATAAAAGTGCAACCATATAACTTAAGTCATTTTCTAAAAATAATACATTTAATTATCAACCCATTATAAAGTGAAACTTTAATATTCTAAGTCAAATTTAAATTAAATGGGGACCATAGATCTCAAGCAATATCCACTATAGGATAAGAAAAAACCTAAAATATCACAAGGATAAAAATTTAAACCTAATATCTTTCATTTTACTCATCTCTTCACATTTAATCCGGTTACCTTTTATATATATATATATAGGAAGGAAGAGAAGCTCACGAGGAACTCAAAAATGGAAATTAATGGTGGGAGAAATCAATTTAATGTTATCAAACTATTTGATACCCAAATAGGGTATGACCTAGGTATATATATTTTTTTGTTGAAGAGGAGATCCATTATTTCTTATTTATTTACAAATGATCCTTGGAAGGATCTGCAAGTCTAAGTGCTCTTATTCTAAGCAATGTACACACACACACACACAACTTAGAAGAAGAGCACTTAAATAAAACTATATGTGTGTGTGTGTGTGTGTGTGTGTGTGTGTGTGTGTGTGTGTGTGTGTGTACACACACACACATATATATCCATTTTTAACTGTTTTAATTCATATTCTATTTAGTATGTGCGCATGTGGGTGCACACACACACACACACACACACACATTTAGGATAATGAATTTTCATTAAAATAAAGGTTTTGTTTCTTAATAGTTGGGTTATATTTACAATTGTTTTTACTATATGATAAACACGAAAGTTTCAGATTTCTAACTCTTTCATTTAACAATTTTACATAAGCATGACTATGGATAGATATAACAAGTAATTATACATAGACATATATGAATGTTTATATATATAGATTTGTCTATACAATATGAAAAGGGTAAAACAAGTAAAAAAACTTTATATCATCCAAAGTTTCGGACCAACAATGAAACAATGTTTGTTGGGGTTAGCACACCGATTATACGAGATAATATATCAGATCAAGCATACATGCAAATAAAAGTGGATATTCTACCAAAAGAAATATACAAAACAAGAGATTAAATCAATACTAGATTTAACGTGGTTCACTCAAACTCGGTGTGGGCTACGTCCACCAAGAAACAAGCCAATCTATTATCCAAAGCTTTGACAAGATATATAATTGAATATTTACAATCTTCCACACCTCTCAGATGTACAGTACTTTCTTTCTCTCAAGATTTTTCTTCTTCTCCAAGAATTATCTCTCACACAATTATTCTCACAATAATCATCAAATTTTTCAAGTTCTTCTTAATTATTACTTCTAAACCCTAGCTTTCATGCTTATATAGGTGTATACAAACTTAGGGCACTTAGCCATGCAATTACAATTAATAGATCTGCTTTAATGCTAAAAATAGATCTAATTCCCGAGAGTTAAATAAAACACTCCGCACAGTGTAACCGATGTCGGTTAGCCCTAACCGATGTTGGTTCCTCCTTTCCTAATTGATGTCGGTCATAGGTGACCGATGCCGGTCCCTCCTAACTAATGACGGTTACTGTGTTTTCCAACAAGTTTCACATTGCATGCTAATCCAAAGTAATTGAGCTCCACAACTCAACAATCTCCCACTTGGAGATTAATTACTGCACCATACATGTATAACATCATTCATCAATCCTTCCTTAGCTTTGTTTCTTACTCTTCATGTCTCAAACTTGAATACCAACATAAGTGGAGTGTAGCTCCAACTTTTCCTTTGCGAATGGCTTTGTTAGCATATCCACAGGGTTCTTACTCGTATAAATATTTTCCAGATTCAACTTCCCATCCTCCAATACCTACCGTATGAAGTGATACCTCAACTGAATGTGTTTCACTCTCGAATGAAACGTTGAGTTATTTTCCAAATGAATTGCACTCGATCAGAATCAACAATTTACAACCATCTTTCTCCTTTCTTAACTCTTCCATGAACCTAATCATCGATATCATCTCCTTGTTATCCTATGTAGCTGCAACATACTCTACCTATGTGGTAGAAAAATCCACAACCTTCTAGAATCTTGAAATCCAGCTAACTGCCATCCCACCTATTGTGAAAATATATCCAGAGTGCTCCTCCTACCATCCAAATCCCTCGACCATATTCAAATAGACATAGCCACATAATTAAATATCTAAACCTCCATAACATAATTGCATGCTAGATGTCCCTTTCAAATACGAGTATCCATTGGATTGCTTTCCAATGCTCTTTACCGGATTGGCCATATATCTACTCACAACTCCCATTGCTTGTGCAATGTTTGTCTGGTACAAACCATAGCATACATGAGACTCCCAACTACTAAAGCACATGGTACTCATTTCATTTATTTTACCTCCTCATGTGATAAATGACATTGATCTTTGCTCAATTTGAAGTGTCCGGCCATAGGTGTACTAATAGGTTTTACATTTTGCATCTTAAACCTTTCTAACACCCTTTAGATATAATCCTCCTGAGACAAATACAATTTCTTGTTTTTCTTGTCTCTATATATTTACCTGCCAAGGATTATTTTTGCAGCTCCTAAATCCTTCATAGAAAATGTGTGAGCTAGCTTTCCCTTAAGCTCACCAATGTCTTGTATACTAGATCTTGTAATAAGCATATCATCCACATACGGTAAAAAAAAAAATAGCTCCCATTATCAAGATTCTTAAAATAAATACAATGTTCAAATTCACATCTCAAGTAACCATGCTCATGTATAAAACTATCAAATCTCATGTACTATTGCCTCGAAGCTTGCTTGAGCCCATATAGGCTCTTTTTCAACATACACACTAATTTCTCCTTACCCTTGACTTCATACCCAAGTGGCTGCTGTATATAAATCTCTTCATCCAAATCACCATGAAGGAAGGCCATCTTCACATCTAGTTTCTCTAAATGCAAATCATCTACTACAACTAAAATCAATAAAATATGAATAGAAGTTATCTTAACAACATGAGAAAATATTTCACCAAAGTCAATACCTACTTTCTGTGTAAATCCTTTTACTACAAGCCTTACCTTGTACCTTTTTGTCCACCCTCTTCTTCCTTGATCCTATAAACCCACTTGTTCTGCAATGTCCTCTTACTTGCTTGGCAACTTAACCAAATTCCAAGTCTAGTTTTGTTCCAAGGATTCCATCTCCTGATCCATGCCATGCTCCCACCTTTGCAAGTGGGTCTTATCTGTATTGCTTCTTCAAAACTCTCTTGTTCACCATTATCGAGTCAATAATAAATAAAATAGAGAAGGTTTAAATATTTCTAGAGGTTTACTTACCCTTTGTAACCTTCTCACGGGGTTTGGGGTCTTTTGAAGGCTCATTACGGACCTTTACGGACATGTGTATCCAAATATGTCGGTGGCCAGACACGGTCACTTATCACCGATGTCGATTCGATAAGCGATGTGGGTTCTACTCTTCTGTAACCAATACCGGTTCTGATGACTGATGTCGGTCAGGGGTCAATCGACACCTGTTACTGTGTAACCCTGTTGGTATAAATTTTAAATCCGAGAGTTCATTTTCATTCACAAACTTCTCAACCGGTTCATCCTTAGGTACCAAAATTTCATTCCTATGCATTCTCTTTTCATTCCATTCAACATCACGAATCCTAATAATTTTAGAATTCTCTAAATCCCAAAAATAGAATCTGAAATCACCAGATCCATAACCAATGAAAGTGCATCTCTTGGATTTTACATCCAACTTTTTCCTATTTTCCTTATCAACATGCACAAAAAGCTTCTAAACCATTTTTTGAGAAAAGATAAATCTACCTCCTTTCGAGGTTTAAGCTTCCTCTCGGTATTCATCCTTCTAGTGAACTTGAAGGCGCATGGTTAATCAAATAAACCATTATAACAACATGACTTCTACCCAAAAGCGCAAGGGAAATCTAAAATGTATTCTCATACTTCTAGCACGTTCCATGATTGTCTGTTCATTCTCTATGTAACACCATTCTCTGTGGTGTTCTTGGAACCATTATTTCTCTACGTATCTCATTCACTCGAACAATAATCATTGAAATACTTGCTATAATATTCACCACCATTGTCGAGATCTAAGGAACTTTAAATTTGAATTTGATTCATTCTCAACAAGGGTTTCTATCTTTTAAAATTTTCAAAAAATCAAATTTATGTTTAATACAATAAATCCATACCTTTCTTATAACATCACTAATGAAAGTAACATAATCTTTGGGATCCTCCGTGAGAAGCTACCTGAGCTAGTCCCCACACATCTGAGTGTACAAGCTCCAATTTCTACTCCTTCTTAGTTGCCCCAACTTTGAGAAATATCACTCTCTTTTACTTTGAAAAAAAAGAAATCACAGAAATCAAGATCTAAATCTTTCAAATTTGATAACTTACCCTTATCCTTTAAGATTTGCATTCCTTTTTGACTCATATGGCCCAACTGATTATGCCACATACATGCATTTGAATCTGAAGTAGATAATACATAAAATGAATTAGTAACACAGGTAGATAAATATAACGTTCCTACCTTCTTACCTCTTTCCATAACAAGAGAAGCCTTGGTGAATTTCAAGAGTCTCTTGTAAAAGTAACCATGCAACCAACTTCACCTAGTTTTGTTGTAGAAATAAGATTCCTCTTGAGGCTTGGCACATGCCTCACATATTTCAATACTCATGTATTTTCATTCTGTAATTTTAGATGAACTTCCCTTTTACCAATAATACTGTAAGGTTCATCATCACCCAAATAAACATGCCCAAAATTTCCCTGGACATAATTTTTGAAATAAACCTTATTAGGGGTTACATGGAAAGAAGCTCCTGAATCTAAAACCCATGATTCAATTCTATTATCAAAAGAAATAATAAGAGCATCTTGCATTACTTCTCTGTAACAAGATTTGCTTCTTTACCTTTGTCTAGTTGTTGGTTCTCTTTATCCTTTGACCAACAATATTTCTTTACATTTCATTTCTTTTCACATTTCCAACAAGTAATTCCCTTACCTATGGATTTAGATCTATTAGCCCTTGAATTTGATTTCCCATTACTCTTACTATTAGATCTCTCCTTACGCCTACCCTTGCTTTTTCTACATTCAAAGCATTCCCAGGATAATGATTCCTATGTACTCTTCTGTGAATTTATTCATTCAATATTATACTAACCACATCATAAAACTTCAAAATATTATTAGCAGATGATGTATTAACAGCCATTACCAAGTTATCTCAACTATCGGGCAAATAACATAAGAATAAAAGTGCTTTCACTTCATCATCAAATGGTATATCAACTGATTTTAACTGATTAACAATAGATCTGAAATCATTCAAATAACTAGATGTAGATCCACCTTCATGCATCTGAGAACTCAATAGTTTCTTCATTCTTTATTTGAAGCACTAGGTTTTTCATATAAATTAGCAAGAGATTTCATTAACCCTACTTTGTAGAAGTCGGTTTTGTAATATTGGAAGCCATGGATCTTTGTCGATTCAATATTATAGATCCCAAGCCTTTCTATCAAGAATCTTCCATTCTCCATCAGTAATCTGCTTGGGTCTAGACTTCTCATCCAACGGTAAATACAAATCTCTTTGATACAAATAATCTTCAATCTGCATCTTCCATAATTGATAATTTCATCCGTCAAACTTCTCTACCTTGTAGTTATTTTCTTATGCCATTGTTGTAGCTCCCACTCAATCAGAAAACCCTTTGTGAGTAAATGTTAATACACAAAACCCTCAAACAAATCTCGGATACAAGTTGTTGGGGTTAGAACACCGGTTGTACAGTTAATATATCAGATCTAAGCATACATGAAAATAAAAGTGGATATTCTACTAGAAGAAATATACAAAACAAGAGATATAAATCAACACCAAATTTAACATGGTTCACCCAGTGTGGGCTACGTCCACCAAGAAACAAGACAATCTATTATCCAAAGATTTGACAAGATATACAATTGAAGATTTACAATCTTCCACACCTCTCAGATGTACAATACTTTCTTTCTCTCAAGCTTTTTCTTCTTCTCCAAGAATTCTCTCTCACACAATTATTCTCACAATAATCATCAAATTTTGCAAGTTCTTCTTAATTATTACTTCTAAACCCTAGCTTGCATGTTTATATAGACATATACAAACTTAGAGAACTTATCCATGCAATTACAATTAATAGATCTGCTTTAATGATAAAAATAGATCTAATTCCCGAGAGTTAAATAAAACACTCTTGCATAGGTAACCGATGTCGGTTCCTCCTTTCTGACCGATGTCGGTCATAGGTGACCGATGTCGGTCCCTCCTAACCAATAACAGTTACTATGTTTTCCAACAAGTTTTACATTACATGCTAATTCGAAGTAATTGAGCTCCACAACTCAACAATTTCAAAGTACAATTTTAAGATATTTAAGCTGAGTTAAATATGAACAAATTTATACATGTTATAAAATAAACATGATGGAAAGGATATATTATTTAGAACATAATACATAACAACATATGACTTGTAATACAATTGCTTCATTTACTAAACTTTATCTAAGTACAAAATAATTGGATTCCAAAATAAGCATCCAACTATTCCATGAAGGAAGAATTAATATGCAAAATTTTTAGATTATCTATAAGGTAAAGAGGATAAGAATAATTTCAATTTTTCTCATTAAATTTCAAATTTTCCTTTTTAACCTATGAACCAATTTAATTTGCTTTTAAAAACTATTTCAATAGGGAAAAACAAATATTTAAAATAACAAATAGAGCCATAGAAATAAGATGGAAAATTCCAAGTTTATAACAACAAAAAGATACATTTTTAAACAATAAGTGATAGTCCTTTAATGAGTATTTCCAACCACATTTTAACATTGAAAAATTCAATCTTTGGAAGTAATTTCACACATTTGAATTAGAATAAAAATAATAAAAATAACTTAATAATGCAAGCTACAAGCCCTCCACTAAAGTGGAGACAACATGAAATTTTTTTGCCAGAATTTGAACAATTTCATAACAGTGATAAACTTGCAATCTACCTTTAAATATCTCCATTCCAGCTTTAAAATAACATGAGGAAAAACTCCAAAAATCCATAAGAGTGAGCTTGGTTGACCACCCAACCAATTGACATCATCACATGCCACCAAGGGATCTAATACAACATGTTAGCCTCCCCCCAAGCCCATGGGAAAGAGGCAACACAATTCCAACCAACACTTAGGAGAAGATAAATTTAGTCACATTCCAAACATGGTTTTAAAATAATAATCAAGAAAATTTAACCAAGGATAAAACAACCAAGAATTACCATTCTTCATAAATGGGAAAAGAGGATGAAAAATACCAATTTAAGATAGTGAAAAGAACTCCATTTTATCAACAATTTTATCCTTACCACTATATAAAACATACACCCCTTATCACTCCACATTTACTCCCCTTATCTCTCATTTCCCTCCCCCATGAAGGATTTTCAAACTCCAAGTTTCCTTCATTGAGGATAGGGATTAATTTCCAAACCAAATGGAAATCAATCCCTACCTACAAGCCAAATGTAGTGGGTGACAAAAATAACTTTCAAGCGTGTCAAACAAGAATACAAAGTGAATAAGGAGGAATTCCTCCCTCTTTTCATCAAGCCCTAAAATCCACACCCCTCAAGGGTGGATGGAGTAACATAAATCTAACTTAAACATTCAAATTTTCCAATTTTGTAATTAACATTTCACATGCACAATTACAAACACATAATCTAAGAGAAAGTAAAAGTGTGCAAGATCCTACCTTGCAAATTCAAGCCCCAAATCCAATCCAATTATTCACCAAGAATCTAAATGCTTTCTAATATTTTCCAAGACAATTCTCTTCCCAAACATTTCCAAGTAAAAGAACCCCTAACCATGAACATGAGCAATTATTAAGGGAAGGAATCCACCCAAACAAACCAATTGGAGGGTGAAAAGTGTCACCCTCCACCCAAACCACAACCAATGCCAACCCTCCAAAATTTGCATCCAAAAATAAAAGAAGGAAATTAAAATTAGACTCAAAACAATCATAAGGATTTCCAAATTCCAAAACATTCTCAAAGATTAAAAATTCTTAAATTCTAATTATGTGGGAAGAGGTAATGTAATCAAATGGGATTCATTTGTATTGAAAATATCCCACATACCCATAAGTATGAGGGCTAAGGCCTCTTTCCGAAGAAAATGAGACCATTTTCTTGCCATTTAATTTTGTCTAGTCTATATATGGGGCGGGGCTGGGCAGTTGCTCCCTATAGATCTCTCTGGGGACCCCTCCCCTATATAGAGAGCTGATAGCTGATAGGAATAGTAAGCTACCGGAGTCCTCGAGTCCCTATATATAGATAGTAACCCGATAGGCTTCCGTCCAGTCTAGTTCCGTCCAGTCTAGAGAAACCTTTTGTCCTAAATGGCACATATTTCCCAAATACTAGTTTGGAAAATATGTGGCATTAAGAATGGGAAATTAGGCCCACCTAATCCATGATTAGATGTCTTACTTCCTCCTAAACCCATGCACAACATCCCAAGCCACAAGAGATGTCAAAGTCACAAAAAAGGTAACATAAAACACAAAGTAAACATTAAACGAAAGAGGGTTAGAATTCAAATCATACAACTATAATAATATGAGTCCATTTCAAAATGATAGAAGGTAGATTAACAATCACATAGATAACAAAATCCAACATACAAAAAGGTATAAACAAGGCGAACAAGGTGTTGTAATCGATAAGAGAGGAAAGGTTTGGCCCTTAGGGACTTTTGTGCTAGTTGAAATATGTTCCTTGAATCCCACATTCTCCCATGACCAAATACCTATCACCTGCACACTCAAGGAAAACCTCATATATGTCCAACACAATAATCGAAATATGATAAAATCTATATGCATCATAATCAATCATATACAAATAATCATGCTAGCTAAGCAGTATATCATAAAAATGAATCATCAACATAGTAAGAAGGTTTACAACCATGCATCAAGTATGAATCCAATAATAATACAAGATCGTGCTCAAATCAAATCATGATATCATCTCAACACAAATAATTGATCAATGAAACATGGCATCGTGTGCCCCATTGACAACTTATCAATAAGAGTTAGCATCCTAGTGCTAGAAAATAACCATATCATGAAGCAATGTCACATCAAAATAATATAACATAGTAGTGATCTCTCTGTCAATATACATAATCCAAATACAATGATTCGATATAGCTAAAAATGAGAGTATAGAAATAGGTGAGCACTACATCTCCCTCCCCTATGAATTTAATTCCTTCGGGAAGTCACTAAAGGAGGCAAGGATGTCAACCCCGCAATGGTGTCACATCCTCCCAAGTAGTTGTAGTCTCATCATACCTATCCCATTGGACTCTAACTTGGTCTAGGTGTCACCCCTGAAGGGCCAACCTCCTATGCTCCAAAATACACATAGGCTCCAAAATCCACTTTCTTTCGTCCTCCATCTATAAGGACGAAAAATTCAAAAATGAGTTATGTTAGGAACATACTTCCATAACATCGAGATGTGAAACACGTTGTGTGAATGGGATAGGTGTTACGGTAGAGATAAGTGATAGAGCGTGCACAAGCTTGATCTAAAAACTACATGATGAGAACAAATTGTTGTTCTATATCTTGAATATAAGTGGGAATAAGAACAATTATATCATCTAATTTATCCCAGCTCAATGGTGTCTTGCAAGGTCTCCTATATAATGCATTTTAAGGCGCCATACCAATGGAACTCATGAAAACTGTTATTGTACACAAAATCAACTAGATATAAATAATGCTCCCACTTCTTCTGCTGATCCATCACATACATCCGAAACATGTCCTCAAGCACCTGGTTCACCCTCTTTGTCTTCCCATCTATCTGAGGGTGGTACGCTGAATTAAAAATAATATGAGCTTCCAAAGATGAATGAAATGAAGTCTAAATAGAGCCATGATCACAAATGATGGTCATAGGAATACCATGGAACCTCACTACATCATCTATGCAAACTACATCATATGATACCTTCATTGGAGAGAAGTCGAAAACATTGGTTAACTTATCCACTGTCACCATGATGGCGTTATGATGAAACAATGAATTGGGAAGACAAACAATAAAATCCATGGACACCACGTCCCACTTCCACTTTGGAATATCATGTGGGTAAATAAGGCATGTGGGTGAGAATGCTCAGCCTTCACCCTCTGGCACTTAATATAGTAGGCTACAAAATATGAAATATCCCAACACATCCTTGAAACAAAATATAGTTGTCTCAAATCTGCATGCTTCTTCTTAACCCCTAGATGATCCACATACAAGGCTCAATGTGCCTCTAAAAGGGAAAAACCGTGCAAATATCCATCTCTAGGCACATAGATGTATCTTTAAAAATGAATTAGACATTTTTTAAGGTAAAACTTATATACTTTCCATCCAAGGGCTCCTAAGACTCTACCACTCAAGTGGCATCCTCATAATATTTGTCTCTGGAAGATGTTGAAGTATCCCGCCTCGAGATTTGATCACAAAGTCAAGACATAAATCTCATATCACCACCTACTCAAGGAATCAATGATGACATTCTCTTTCCCCTTATCTACTAGATGTCCATATTTTAGTCACATAGGAAATCCATCTAACACTGTTTTCTAATGTTGAGGTTGGGCTATGTATAGATATGTGGAAGGATCAAATGGTTTATCTTATAAAAATAACCCACCCAATAGAAAATGTCTCAACTAACTAATGCATGAACTCCTATCTGTAAGCTAAAGATCATGGGTAGGATATTAAAATTTGTAATCCTTCGACTGCAGAAGTCAAAAGTAATGAAACAATGCTCCTTCACAAGCACTGGTCCAAGTCCCTCTATTGATGCATCTATGTAAATAAAAAATTCGACCAAAAGATCAGGAACTGTAAGGATGGGTGCAGTTTTCAATCACTCTTTAAAAACCGAAAGACCTACTCACACTTCTCTGACAAACAAAAATTCTTCCCTTTACATTGAAGGGAAGTGATAGGATTGACAATCCTAGAAAAAACCTGAACAAATCGGTGGTAGTACCACTAACCCCATAAAAATCTTAACCTCAGTCACTGTGATGGGGGCTAATCAATCAATGATATTATGGATCTTTGAGGGATCTACTAAGATACCCTCGCTTGTGATGATGTGCCCTAAATACTGTATCTCGGTTTGAAATAAGGAACACTTCTCCAAATTCCCAAAAAGCTAGTGCTCCCTCAAAACCTATAATACATGTCTCAAGTGCTCTTGGTGCTCCTCCATTGAGTGAGAATAAATCAAAATGTCATCTAGAAACACAATGAAAAATATGTCCAAGAAAGTCTTGAAAACCCCATTCATGAGGCTCATAAAAATTGTAGGTGCATTCGTTAGACCAAAAGGGACCACTGTGAACTCATAATGCCCATAATGAGTTTGAAAAGTTGTCTTATGAATATACGCCTTTGTGATCCACAACTAATGGTAACATGAATTTAGATCTATCTTGGAGAACACTCTGGATCCCCTCATTTGATAAAACAAATCATCAATATAGGGTAGAGGATAACCGATCTTCACCGTAACCTTGTTCGGCTTGTCTAAAGTCAACACATAAATGAAGGGATCTATCCTTCTTCAAAAAAATCACTAGTGCACCCCAAGGAGACACACTAGGTCGACGAGGACATTTTATAATAATCCTTTTGCTAAATCTTGAGCTCACGAAGCTCGGGTGTAGTCATCCTATTCGGAGCACATGAAACAGTGCGAGAACCTAGAACAAGATCAATGGAAAAATCCACATCTTGGCGTGGTGACATACTGTTATCACCTAATTTTGTCTTCGCATAATTACAACGTAAAATTTAAAATTATTCCGAAGTGTCATTTCTCATGATTTATCACCTTCGTTACGATCGTTTTATTTTCTCGATCATTTTTCCCTTCGTTTCGTCTATTTTGGGTAGGAACTTCTCCCACCATGTCGCAAACCGTGTTTAAATTTAATTAATTAATATTTAATTAATTACTTACCCTTTTATTTAATTTAATTAATCTAATTTTATTAAATTTTGGGGTTTTTAATTAAATGAATATTAATTTAATATTCATAAAAATTGATCGAAAAGTTTGGAAGAACTTTTCTCACTTCCCATTTGTCGGGGACAATTAAAATTATGCTTCCAATTGCCAAGAATGCAAAGTTGGCTTTCCGCACCCAATTTTCCCTTTTCGGCAAAATTTCCATTTTTCCTGCTTGTTGGATATTTCCTTGTTGATTTCCAACCCAATTGGATGTCAAAATGGAAAAATATCTCCCATTTTTCCATGTGGAAAAATGGATGGAAATTGCCAGCCGACTTTACCATTGTCACGGGTAAATGGTTAAATTTTTTCCCATATTCCCCTGGCAATTAATGCCCACTACCCGAAGAAGGTGGAATTTTTTTATTCAACAGAAAGAAATAAACAGTTATGAGAAAACTTCTTTGATCCTCCTTACTCTCCTCCATGAAACACTGTGGAAAAAATCGTGAGTAAGAAGTTGGGATCTTTATTTCCAACTTCTTACTTTTTCCACTGTGTAGAAACATTTTTCGAGAAATATTTTTCCGAAGGTTCATAACACATTCTTCACAGACGTTTATTCTCCACGCACTTGCAAGGAGGAGGACATCCACGTTGAGGAAAGTCTTCACACATTTACTTGAGCATCTGCCCACACCAAGCAAGGAAGGAGCCACGCATTCAAAACCAGTCCAAAAATAACAAAAAGAGCACACTTCCCAACAAGGAAAAGCCATGCCATAGTCTAAGTATTCACGTAGGTTTTAGCAAGCACGTTTCCATGCACAACTAAGGAGGAAAAGGCTATGCATTGTTCAAACAGAGACAACTTTCATGCATTTCTTTTGGCAACATAGTTCAAGCCCACTTTCTAACACATTCACCAATAACCATGTTGAGAAAGCTCGCGTGAAGAATATATTCCCACGCATTAGTTAAAAATTCAATACCAAAGATAGAGTTGTCCACGCAGCTGAAGAAGACTAGCAAACTTACATAAATTTCAAAACAAAGAAAAATTTGCCAAAGGAAATAAAATCCAATGCAGACCAAAGAGGAGTCGAGTCGTTCCAAGAAAAATCCACGTAAGGAAGAATAGAAAAGTCCACGCCAAGGTAAAAAGAACATGCCACACATTTACCAAAGGCCACACATTCACCACAGCTCACGCAAAAATAAAAGGAAATACCACACCAAGCCATTAAAGAATAAGATCTCCACACATTTGATCTTGGAGAGCCCACACACCAACCAAAGAAGAATTTTTAAACACATGCAAGGCCATTCACGCCAAGGGAAGGTCATACGCTGGTTTTAAGAGCAAGTAAAGGAGATATTTGTCCAAAATACATTCACAGTTAACGAAGTGGAGCCACACTACTATTAGTGCAAGTCAGAAAAGAACCCACACATTCACAACCCTGAGCCATTGGCAATATGAAGAGGTGGAGAATTAAATAATTCAAATCGACCTTGCACGAAGTCATTACAATCGGGAATATTTAAAAAATTAAATTATTTTAACCTGGTTTATAACTTGAGCTTAGTCTTGATATTTTGCTTGTGTTACCATTTTGAAAAATTTGTAACCCGGAACCGCTTATTATTATTTAGTAAAAAAAAAAGAGATGTATTTTTTCCTTAGGTTAAAGTGATTAAGAGACTAAGACCGACACCATTTACACCGTTTTGTGTGCCCTCTTTTTTACTGTAAAATTCATAATTTCTGAAAAATCTAGCTAATCTACATGAAATTCAAAGAACTCAGTAAAGAGGTCAAACAATTCCGCACTCAAATACGAATTCCAAGGGGTCATTCCTCCCACTTCGTCAAGTTTGCATACGATAATATAACCGACATTGATCTTGGCCACATTAACGTGCAACAATTTTGTGATTGGGTGAAAGCCAAAGGGAAAACCATATTCTCATATAGGCTCTATCATAGTGGTTCTGCCTCAAGTAGCAGTTTTTCCAACCAAGAAAAAAGCGCCAAAGGAAATCTAATCCAACGTAGGACAAAGAGGAGTCAAGTATTTCCAAGAAAAATCCACACAAGGAAGAAGAGAAAATTCCATGCCAAGGTAAAAATAACATACCACACATTTTTCAAAGGCCACACATTCACCACTCAAGCCAAAATAAAAGGAAATACCACCATTAAAGAATAAGATCTCCACACATTTGCTATTAGAGATCCCACACACCTTCCAAAGAAGAATTTTTCAATGCATGAAAGGCCATTCACGCCAAGGGAAGGTCATATGTTGGTTTTAAGTGCAAGGAAAGGAGATATCTGTCCAAAATGCATTCACAGTTAATGAAGAGGATCCACACCATTGTTAGTGCAAGTAAGAAAAGAAGCCACGCATTCACAAGCTTGAGCCATTAACAACACGAAGAGGTAGAGAATTAAATAATTCAAATCGACATTGCATGAAGTCTTACCAATCGAGAATATTTAAAAAATTAAATTATTTTAATCCGGTTTGTAACTCGAGCTTAGCCTAGATATTTTTCTTGTGTTACCGTTTTGAAAAATTTGTAATTGGAACCGCTTATTATTATTTTAAAATAATAATAATAATAATAATAAGAGACATATTTTTTCCTTGTGTTATGGTGATTTGGAGACTAATATCTCACACCGTTTACACCATTTTACGTGCCTACTTTGTTTTTTTGTAAAATTCATAATGGCCGAAAAATATAGCAAATCTACAGGAAAGTCAAAGAATTCAATAGAGAGGTCAAACAAGTACGCACTCAAATACGATTTCAAGGGGTCATTCTTCCCACTTCCTTCAATTTGCATACAACAATATAACCGAGACTAATCTTGGCCACATTAACGTACAACAATTTTGTGATCGGGTGAAATCTGAAGGGAAAACCATATTCTCGAGATAGGATCTATCATATTGGTCTACCTCAATCAACAACTTTTCATGTTTCAATACAATTCCTTGAGCTAGTCATCGCCTGCGCGGAGCATTACGATCCCGAAAAGTGAGGAATTTTCAAAGATAATAGTGAGCCTTTCCTCTTGATCACACTAGAGCACATCGAAGAATTTCTCAGCATCCTTGATTTCCTGAAATGCTAACATCACTCGAAATTCAACACAATATTTTTGGGATGAAGAACCCCTCAGGTGGAGCAAGATGGTCAACAACAATTGGTTAGTGACCAAGAGGCCTCGTGTTGACCGATTCCCAAGGAATTGTACCACATTGAATTTGTGGAGGAAATTGGTGACATGATCACTCTTCTGAGTTAAGTCTTTGGTCTACCCTCTCTAGGATTTTCCACCCATGGATGTATCATTTCATCTACATCATCCTTTCAAGAGAGATTTTGTAGATTGGGCCACCATCATCATTGATACTCTTCACAAACAATTGATCGAAGTGAAGATGACTAGGTGTTTCTACATGACATCATACCTAACATATGCAAAGGGGGAAAAAAATTTCAAAGTTACCATCAATCCAAGTTCATACCCTAGGTTTAAAGAAATTTCCAACACGAGGAGGTCTCCAGTCAACTAAATCTTCTTCCCAGTCAACCTTTGTGCCATCTACCCATACACACCAAGCTAGAAAAGAGTGGTTGCCCAAATCCACTTCTCCAAAGAAGGTGTCACAAGGAGAAACATCCAAGGGTCCTGGCCCTATTGAAGGAAGAGAACATGTATTAGGGATTTCCACTTCAAGTAGAGATTCCTCTACTCATGTTGTTGATAGTTCAAGGAAGCTCATAATAAACACTCCTTAGTCATGTCATGCACAAGAGTCTACTCAAGTGCAAGAGGTCCAAATACCAAACGCTTCTGAACCTTTATTTCATGAGGAGGTTTCTCAAGGTCTCCCTGAGGTTCAAGAGGTTGATATTGAATTTATTTCCTTGGAGATTGAAGTTGTGGAAAGGACCCTTGTAGAATCTAATGATATTGAGAACAATGCGAATGTTTCTTCGGACTCCAGGCTTTTGTATGCAGAGTTGGTGAAGGAGACCCCTTTTTGGGTTGATTGTGAAATTAAGAAAAGAAAAAGGGTTGTCAAGGAAATTGATATTGACTTCGATGCCCTTTTCAATATTTCAAATGATTTCATTCCTAATAAGCATAAGGTTTTCTCGAGAATAGTGGTGGATGAATACAGAAACAAATTTGTGGATCTTGCCATCCCACAAGTTAAGAAAGAAGGTAATGCCATGACAACTACTAACTATGAAGTATTCAATCTTGTACTTGGGAAGTATACATTGGAAAGTGACATGGCAATGGCCTCGAGATTCCATGGATATTGTGTTAAGAAGGCTTGAAAAATATAAATCTCAGAACTCTCAACTCAAGGCCGAAAATAATTAGTTGGTGTATTATGTTCAACATTTGATAATTATAATATCTTCCACTTTCCTAGTACCTAATGTAGTGGCTGCCCCCAAAGAATAAACACTCAACCTTTGTAGAAAGAATTAAACACTTTGGGCCATGTCACTAAATCACGGCTTTCAAAAATTCTTGTATTTAGGAGAGAGACAATCAAAGCAGTCATTAAGCTCCATGAAGACATTAATACATACCTTGATCCAATCCTTTCTTTTAAGGAATTTTTGTTTCAAACATATCAAATCTAGATGAGATATTGCATAATCTATATGATATGACAAATATGGAATCTACAAATCTAGCCATTGAAGGAATCCTTGAATTTGAATGCCGAGGACACACCTATTTTTGTGTCTACATCTCAAGTCATGGAAGACACTTTTTGAAGATTCCATGATTCATTACGAGAGCATATAAAGTTAAGCCTTCACTTCACTCACCTCAATTCAAGATTTTATAGATGAAATCCCTTGTGATCTTATGAACGACCATAATCAGAGGCATTCATCAGAACATGTTGAAGAACAATTCTCACAATTGTTCGAAGACATGTACATTCCCGCCATCAATTTATCTTCCTCTTCAATGGAATGTTGTATCAAATTAAAGAACTTGTTTGAGAATGCTAAATAAAAAATGGTCAATCTAAATGATATGTCAATCTAAATGTTCGAGTGAACTTCCTGAAGAATATAAGATGTTTGAAATATTGGGAAGGTTCAAATATTTTCAATTGGCAAAGGTGGCGAATCCCAATTTCATCAATGGGATGGAGAGATAGCTTTCTAGTATCTAACGAAGTGGGAGAGTCTATTTCTCATACGGTTGAGATAGGCGGACCCCACTTTAATGGATAAGGCATTGAGTATTGTTATATGTTTTTAAATGATGTTTTGAAGTGATGTTATTATTAAATTCACTTTTGGTGAACTTTCAATAACTTAAGCGGTTTCTATTTTGAAGTTACTTTTTAGGAGTTGGTTGAAAAATTCAAAGTCACTTAAGATGCCCTATTTAATGTTCATGTAAACCCTAACTAGTTTGTAACCAAATTTTGGGTTATAAATGGAAGTCAGAGGATATTTTGTAAAGGGTGACTTTGAGAGAGGAGAAGAAAATAATTTTGTGTGCAAGCTTTGTTTTAGGAAAGAAACTTTGTGTTTTTTTGTGAAGACATTTTGAAGAGTTAATGAAATATGAAATTTGCATCCCATTCATTATCTCTTGTAGCATTTGATGTTCTTATGTTCATTAGATGTTAGTGTTTAAATATTGCATGCAAATATTGTCTTTGATCTTATTGTTAGCGCTATTAATATGTTGTTCTTGTTCACAGTGATCAAGCTCTGATATTTACTTGCTCATGTGTGTTCCCTTTTACTTATTCTTATTTAGCTGATTCGAACTTTGCTTTATTTGAGTTAGTTATTCATTGTTCTCCTCTATGTGATATTAGGATCTTCTTTTACCTAACTATTGCATGCTCCTTCCATTCATTCCATTGCATCTCCCTCATTCACATTTCTTTCCATTTGATGTTCCAAAACACCCCCCATATATAATTTTGAATGTACAGATGCAAATATTGTTTTGTTTTTCAATAAAGACAGTCTCACCTTCATTGAGGAGGGACTTCGTTCCCTTACTGTTGCATGTGTGAAAATCCATATGCTAACAGTTTTTGGCAACTTCGTTGGGGATCCTGGAATTGTTAACAAGTGTTTGGTTAAATTTTTTTGACTATCCCATCTGCACAAGCTCCAGTTCTTTAACCGAATCTTGTGCCCAACGAATATTTTCAAGGTGATGTTGATGTCAGCCTTCAGATAGTAGCTTGGGAAAACTGTGAAAGCTTACAACAATTTATGGTTGTTGATAGAGCCATTGACAAAGAAATCTACATTGAATACCTTAGAAGAAGAGCACCCGCACTTGTGGCTAGAAGACCTCCTAGACATGTGTTGATTGTTGTTCACCGACGGAGCCCTCTTCCACTAAGGCAATAAGCTATATGACTATTACAAGTAGCTCACCTATCTTACAACCAAATATTCTTTTTACAAATACTCAAGAAGACATATCATCAAATTTGAGGCAAGCTATTTGGGAAAAAGCACACAAATGATTATCATTTTCATCTTTCTCGCATTAGTATTGGATAACAAAGAAAATCAAGTTGTGAGAGTTGTTAGAGTCATTTAGGTGCAAAGAGATCAAGAAAGAGAGCAAAGAGAAAAGGATAGAGCTGATAAGAACGTGTCAGTGATCCTTTCATGGTAAATATTTCAAACTGGTAGGAAAGAGGTTTACATGAGGAGAAAAAGCTAAAGGTCGATCTGATCCAATTTTTGATTTTCAATGAAAATTTGGTTTCAAGTTATCTCCTCCAAGGAGGAACACTCCTGTAAATCTGTAAGCCTTACATCAAGTCCTGAAAGAGAAAGTAAGGAAGGAATCACTACAAGTCAAGCACTTTTTCTTACACACATTGTTTTAACTTTGCATACCACCTTTCCCAAGATGGCTAGTTAATGTACCATGGGGAAATTCCATAAGCCCATTGGCCTTACCATCTCAACATGACCTCCCAAAAGGATCGATGGAGATTCTTCCTAAGTTGAATGGAGATGGGAAGACTTCACATGATGACCAAATTTATGCCTTCTTTGCTACATGTGCAATGTTCTTAGCAGAATATGAAGATGTCGTTGTTTGCCTCTTCATTGAAACATTATAGGACATTTCCACATATTGGTTTCATCATCTCCCGAATGGATGCATTACAAACTAGAATGATATCAAAAATAAGTTTGAAGACAGGGTCAAAATGACAAAAGATGAACATTCCCTTCTTTCCCAACTATCTCAGGAAAAGAAAGAACAAAAAAACCCATGAGTAATTTCGTGGCTAAGTTAAACAAAATGGTGAACAAAGTTCCTACCGGAATCTGCCTAAACCTTGACAGAAAAAAAATGTTTCTTATTAACACACAACAACTAGAAGTGTGTTATTAGTTGAGAAGGGATAGAGTAGCTACTTTGGAACTTTCTCAATCCTTGGCCATAGAAATCAAGGATGACTTAATCATGGCATGAAAATTCAAGAAAACTCCCCTCAAGGGAAAGAGTCAAGAAACCCCCAATGGTTCTGAGACCATACTCACTAAGTTGGCTAATGATGTGCTTGATTTGAAAAATAATTTTTCACAAAGTAGTAAACCTGCTACTTACAAAGACATCCCAAGAAAAGGCTATGTTCCCAACAAATCAAAAATTGCAAGTGCTCGACAAGGCTTGCTATTAAAGAAGCTCCCGCAACTAACTCAAAGTGTGATGTCATTGAGGAAAATGAAAATGAAGTTGAGATCATCAAAGTTGGCGAAGAAGAGCCAAACTCTAGAATATCTCGAACCTGAATTTTAAGAGCTTGAAGAAATTTACAATCATTTCTTTGAGTATCATTCAGAAGAAGAAGATGAATATGAATAAATTATAGAAGATATGAATAGTCAATCCTTTTTTGTCTTCACATGCTCTCAGAAAAGGAAGAGAAGTACCACTAAGGTGGAAGATAAAAAGAGCTCCAAGGAAGTTCCTAAAGAATATAAAACTAAAGAAGCTTCCAAAGAATCCAAGACAACTGAGACTCCTAAAGATTCCAAGACAACTGAGGTTTCCAAGGTCAAAAATATCTTAAAGAAAGGAGGACATTTTTCAAGTCAATTATTTGATAAATCAACTACGAAGAAAGTTTCTTCTATCTCAAAGCAATATCAACCAAACCCGACGCAAAGGTCAAAAGTGAGCCATCATCAAGTTTGAAAGAACTAGTATCTGAGACATCAAGTACGGTCATTTTACCAAAATTTGATATCATTGATCATATCAATAAAACAAAAACTTCCATGTCACAAGTAGAGCACTCGAAGTACAATTATGATCAACTTGAGAAATTGGTCCAATTTATCAAATGTGACTCTATTGTTCATTCTGCTAAGGGAATTTTGGAAAAATCCCAAAGACAGGAAGACTCAAAACATTGTGGCGGCCACTACACCTTCAAAGGAAAAGATTGAACCTTTCTTTTTGTCCTTTTTGATCAATGGATGCAAATTAAGTAATTGCATTAAAGATTCTCAAGCCTTGGATAATGTGATGCCTGCAAAAGTAGCTCATGTTATTGGGTTGAATTGTACAAGAAAATTTGGAGCTTGTTACTCCATGGAGATAAGACAAGTTCCTCTGATTCGACAGATTAAATATGCTCAAATGGTTTTAGCTCAATTTCCTCAAAAGTGAGTCAAGGTAACCATTCTAGTTGCCGACATTCCCACTTCATATGGTATGTTGTTGAGAAGGAAATTTTGTAGAGATCTGGGTGGTGAGATTCAAATGGACTGGTCTCATGCTATGATCCCTATCAGTGGAGAAATGAAGAAGCTAATGCCAAAAACTCAGGCAAAGTTCACCGTAACGAAAACCGATGATCCCGAGCATAGGTCCTATTTCAAAACTCAAGTATGGGTAATTATATGATGACTATAAAGGTTCATGTACTTGAGGTCACTTGCCAAGATTCCAATGAGATCTAGACTCTTGAGTTCGATGGAAGATTTTTCTCAACAAGTTCCGCTAGCAGAGTGGTGCTTATATCCCCAAATGGTAAAATGTTTTCTTTTTCTTATAAACTCCAATTTTCAAATACTAACAACACTGCAAAATACGAGGCATTAATCCTTGGCCTCTAAGTTGTAGAAGAGAAAGGGATAAAAAATTCTAAAGTTGTTAGAATGTGTTGTATATTTTGTATATTGTATACCCAAGAGTATTGTACACCTCTTCCACGAGCGTTAGCAAGGGTCCGGGGTATAGATATGTTATTTTTATCTATATGTATATATGGGTGGTGTCATAATCCATGAAGTATGGGGAACCGTTATGGGTGTTTATTAGCCCATGGTTTTGGTACCCATTGTATTGTAAAACCACTTTGACAGTTTCTTACTATTTTTCTTACAAATAGTGGAGATGCAGTAGGGTAAAGCAGAACTTGGAAGTACATTATTGTATTATAAACGGTTAAGTTAATGCAATAAGAGAGAGAAGTTACTATCTTTGGGTTTTTTCCTAAAAGGGTTTCCCAAGTTAAATCTTGTGTTTTTCATTTGTTTTCTTTGATTATCTTGAATATTTTGTTCAGCATAGCTTCTTGTTTATTAGTTTATCGAATAAATTCTCTTCAAAAGTATTTGGAGATGCAAAATTGATCATGAAACAAGTAAAAAATTAGTTTCAAGTAAAGAATGATAGTTTGAGACACTACATAAATAAAGTGTGGGATGTGATAGAAAACTTCGATGCTTTTTCCATAGAATCCGTCCCTCGTGAAAATAATGACAAACCAAATTCTCTACCAGTATCAACTTCATTGATGATCCATCACTCAGAGTTTGATCAAGACAAATACACCATTGAAATGGTTTTTAGGCCAAGTGTTCCTGAAAATGCAAAAAATTGGTAAGTCTTCAATGACGATCGACCATTCTTGTCTTCTTGGAAAAGAGGGATAATTTTGAGCAGTTGTACTTTTAAGGAGTGATTCTACATTTCTCGAATCAACAACCTCACCAATTCAAGGAGTTGAGAATGAGGATCCCGGCAACATCATCATTCAACTCAAAGGAAATAAAATTCCAAAAGGATTGGTTTCACTTGAAGATATTTTTGATAAGCACGACAAGTTTATCAAAGAGAAAGAGCAGGAAAGACCTACAAATTTTGTTGACTATGAGAAATTTGACATTGGTACCAAGGACAAACCTCGCCTAGTCAACATTGGTAAGTGTTGCTCACCTGAGGAGCGCAAGAAATTTGTAAGCCTCCTTACCAAATATTTTGACGTCTTGGCTTACTCATATGAAGACTTGAAGTCTTTCCAACCTAGGGAAATGGAGCATGCCATACCCTTGAAACTTGGTGCAACTCCATTTAGGAAAAATAAAAGACAATATAATCCCAAGATAGCAGGACAATATTCCATGAGGTTCAAAAGATGTTAGACGCACGAATAGTTTTTCCTATTTGAAATTCAACTTGGATAGCTAATATTGTCCTAGTTCATAAGAAAAATGGAGAAATTAGGATTTGTGTGGATTTCCAAAATCTTAATCAAGCTTCCTTGAAGGATAAATATCCACTTTTGGTCATGGACCATATTCTTCAGGAAGTAACTAAATCATAAATTATATCCATGCTCGATGATTTCTTCGGTTATAATCAGATTGAATTGGCTAGAGAAGACCAACATAAAACCGCATTCACCACCCCTTGGGTTACGTTCATGTATAAAAAATGCATTTTGGTTTGATCAATGCTAGTGTAACCTTTCAAATGGCTATGGACACGGAACTTGTAGATTATAAAGACAAGATCATCATGATATACCTAGACGACTTGAAGGTTTTCTCAAAAAAATGAGAAGATCATCTAAGATATTTGGAGAAAATATTGCAAATATGCACTTCATAGAATCTCCTTGAATCCAAAGAAGTCTATGTTCAAAGTTATGGAAGGGAAACTCCTAGGTCATATTATTTCTAAAGAAGGAACAAAGATCGATCATGAACACATTCAAGCTATCAACAATCTTTCCTTACCCACAAGTAAGCCTGGAATTCACTCATTCTTTGGGAAGGTGAAATTTTTGAGGAGGTTTGTGCCGGATTTTGCTGAGCTAACCAAAGAAATTCCTAACATGATGAAAGGAAAAGAATCCTTCAAATGGTCAAAGGAAGGTAGGGAAAATTTTAAAAAATAAAGGATGTTATTGAAAAATCTCCTATAATGGTGTGTCCCAATTTTAAAAATGATTTCGTAGTCTATTGATATGCTTCCTCGCACACGATCTCCGCCATCCTAACTTAGCATAATCAAGAGGGAATTGAATCTCTTATTAACTCATGAGTTCTTGATTCAAGAAACATGAACTAAATTACACTCCCCTTGAGAGGCATGTATACGCAGTGGTTAGATCCTTGAAAAATTTCAGGTACCATGTATTGAATTCTCACACCTAAGTCTTAGTTCCAAATATCGTAGTTAAATCAATGTTGACAAAACATGAGTCAAGATCTAAAAGAGGTTATTAAGTCTCCAAGATCTAAGAATATGACTTGGACATCAAGCTTACCAAGTTAGTTTGAGGAAGAGGAATATTCCAACTCATTCAGAGAGAACACACCACAAGATGACTCGAGGAAGAAATAATTGAAGAAAGTTTACGATCGGTAGTTTTCAAATCGATTACCACATATGAGTGGTATTTTGATATAGCTTACTTTCTCACATATGGTGAATGTCCTGAGAATCTGAAAACTAAAGAAAAAAGAGCTATCAAATTAAGAGCTGTCAGGTACATCATTTGGGACAACACTTTGTTCAAGAAAGGTATTGATGACATGTTCCTTAGATGTGTTGATAAGGAACAACAACCCAAGTTGCTTGAAGCTTTTCACAATCATTCTTGCAACGGTGGTCATTTATCTGGACCAGTAACAACTCATAAGATTTTGTGAGCACATTATTACTAGCCCACTATGTTTTCTGATGCTCAAAAATGGGTAGCCAAATGCAAATCTTGTCAACAATTTGTTGGAAGACCTAAATTGGTGGCTTTGCCTTTGAAGCCAGTTGTAATTGAAAAACCCTTTCAAAAATGATGTTTAGATTTCATTGGGGTTCTAAATCCAAATTCTAGTGCTGGTCATACTCACGTGTTAACTGTAAGTGACTACTTTAAAAAGTGGGTAAAAGTCATTCTGATGAAACAAACATCTACTACAGTAATCTATGACTTCATAAAAGAGAAAATTATGGTTCGTTATAGAATTACACAAAAGATCGTGATAGAAAATACTACTAATTTCTCTTTTGCGCAGAGATGATAGGTTTTTGTTATGGGTATGGGATACCTTTATCTCATTCATAATATTATTGTCCTCCGGGAAATGGTCAAGCAAAATCTAATAACAAAAACATCATTACTATCTGTGTGCAAGTTAGTCGAAGAAAATCAAAGAACTTGGCACAAAAAGTTATATGATGCATTGTGGGATAACCGCATAACTCCCAAAAGAGCAATTGGAATGTCTCCATTCCAAATCTTGTATGGAATCGATGCTCAAATTCCCATCACATTGGAGTTATCCAGCACTATGATTGGCTCAAGAAGTTGATGATGAATGCTTCACCAATGCGTTGGATAAAAGGATCATGTTCCTAAGAAAGCTTGAAGAGCAGAGAAGTCAAGTGGTAAACATGATCGAGGAACACCAATCCAAAGTAAAGAAATTGTTTGACCAAAAACTAAGGAGAGTAGATTTCAAATCAATGACGTGGTTCTTCTTTAGGAAAAATGATGTGAACCAAAATGAAAACACGGAAGTTTGATTCATTGTGGTGGGCCCTTTCAAAAGTAGACATTTCTATGGAGACAACACATATTACTTGGCATGTCCGAATGGAACTCATTTTCCTCTTCCATACAAAGCAGAAATATATCAAACACTATAAAAATTGGAAATGAGTTTTCCCCGTATGTACATAGGTAATTAGGATTTTGGTTTGTTTCCTTTCCCTATTTTTCGGTTTCCTCTCTTTTTTATTATGTTTTTACACATCATCATCTTTGGGATCATGTTCATTAAATAATTTTTGGGTCTGGGTCCATTGATGTGTCCGTGAAGTCCTTGTCCCCAATTAGAGCCAGTTGTTATTAGCTAATTTTGACTTCGCAAAATTACAATGTAAAATTTCAAAAAAATTCCTAAATGTCATTTCTCATAATTTATTACCTTCTTCACAATCGCTTTATCCTCTCGATCGCTTTTTCCCTTCGTTTAATCTATTTCGGTAAGAACTTCTCCGCCATGTTGCAAATCGTGTTTAAATTTAATTAATTAATATTTAATTAATTGCTTACCCTTTTATTTAATTAAATTAATTTTATTTTATTAAATTTTGGGATTTTTAATTAAATGATTATTAATTTAATCTTCATAAAAATTGATCAAAAATTTTGGAAGAAGTTTTCTCGCTTCCCCATTGTCGGGGAAATTAAAATTCTACTTCTAATTGTCGGGAATGCAAAGTTGGCTTTCCGTACCCAATTTTCCCTTTTCTAGCAAAATTTTAGTTTTTCCCTGCGTGTTGGATATGTCCTTGTTGATTTCCAATCCAATTAGATGTCAGAATGGAAAAATATCTCCCATTTTCCCATGTGGAGAAATGGATGGGATTTTCTAGCCGGCTTTTCCCTTGTCACGAGAAAATTGTTAAAAAAATTCCACATTCCCCTGAAAGTTAATGCCCACTACCCAAAGAAGGTGGAAATTTGTTATTCAACGGAAAGAAATAAATGGTTATGAGAAAACTTATTCAATCCTCCTTACTCTCCTCCATGAAACTCTGTGGAAAAATTCGTGAGTAAGAAGTTGGGGATATTTATTTCCAAATTCTTATTATTATTTCAACTTCTTACTTTTTCCACTGTGTAGAAATGTTTTTGAGAAAGTTTTTTCCAAAGATTTGTAGCACATTCTTCACAGATGTTGATTCTCCACGCACTTGCATAGAGGAGGAAGTCCACATTAAGGGAAGTCTTCACACATTTACTTGAGAATCGCCCATACCAAGCAAGGAAGGAGCCACGCAGTGGAAGGCATTCAAAACTTATCCTAAAATAGCCAAAAGGGCATGCCACCTAAAAAGAAAAATCCATGCCATAGTCTAAGTCTTCACGCAAGTTTTGACAAGCACATTTCCACACAAAACTAAGGAGGAAAAGGCCATGCATTGGTCAAACAGAGACAACTTTCACACATTTATTTTGACAACATAGTTCAAGCCCATTTTTGAACACATTCACGAACAACTACGTTGAGGAAGCCCACATGAAGAAGATATTCCCACTCATTGGTTAAAAAATTCAATACCAAAGATAGAGTTGTCCATGTAGCCAAAGAAGATAACCAAACTTACAAACATTTCCAAACAAAGAAAAATTTGCCAAAGGAAATCAAATCTAACGCAGATCAAAGAGGAGTCAAGTCTTTCTAAGAAAAATCCACGTAAGGAAGAAGAAAAAAGTCCACACCAAGGTAAAAAGAATAGGCCACACATTTACCAAAGGCCACACATTCACCACAACTCACGCTAAAATAAAAGGAAATCCCATGCCAAGCCATTAAAGAATAATATATCCACACATTTGATCTTGGAGAACCCACACACTAGCCAAAGAAGAATTTTTCAACGCACGCAAGGCCATTCACACCAAGGGAAGGTCATACGCTGGTTTTAAGAGCAAAGACAAGAGATATATGTCCAAAACACATTCATAGTTAACGAAGAGGAGCCACACTACACTGTTAGTGCAAGTCAAAAAAGAACCCACACATTCACAAGCCTGAGCCATTGATAATACGAAGAGGTGGAGAATTAAATAATTCAAATCGACCTTCGCATGAAGTCATTACAATAAGGAATATTTAAAAAATTAAATTATTTTAACCTCGGTTTATAACTCAAGCTTAGTCTCGATATTTTGTTTGTGTTACCATTTTGAAAAATTTGTAACCCAGAACCACTTATTATTATTTAGAAAAATAATAATAATAAAAAGAGACATATTTTTACTTAGGTTACGGTGATTAAGAGACTAAGACCCGACACCGTTTACACTGTTTTGCATGCCCACTTTGTTTTTTTTTGTAAAATTCATAATTTCTAAAAATTCTAGAAAATCTACAGAAAGTTGAAGAATTCAAGAGAGAGGTCAAACAAGGCCACACTCAAAGACAACTTCCAAGGGGTCATTCCTCCCACTTCCATCAAGTTTACATACAACAATATAACCGACACTGATCTTGGCCACATTAACGTGAAACAATTTTTTGATCGGGTGAAAGCTGAAGGGAAAACCATATTCTCATATAGGCTCTATCATAGTGGTCTACCTCAAGTAGCATTTTTTCATGTTTTAGTACAATTCCCGAGCTAGTCATCACCTATGCAGAGCATTACGATCCCGAAAAATAAGGAATTTTCAAAGATAATTGTGAGCCTTTCCTCTTGATCACACTAAAGCACATCTAATAATTGCTCAATGTCCCCGATTTACCTAAGAATGCTTACATCACTTGAAAGTCAGCAGACAAGAGTTTTTGGATAAATAACCCTCAGGTGGAGAAAGATGGTCAACAACAATTGGTTAGTGACCAGAGGCCTCATGTTGACCGACTTCCTAAGGAATTATACCGCATTGAATTTGTGGAAGAAATCGGTGACATGATCACTATTCTAATCTGTGTCTTGCCTACCCTCTATCAAGATTTCCACACATGGATGCATCCATTCATCTCGCATCATCCTTGCCGGAGAGAGTTTGTAGATTAGGTCACCATCATTAGTGATACTCTTCACAAACAATTTATCGAAGTGAAGATGACTGGGTGTTTCTACATGACATCATACCTAACTTATGCAATGGCCAAAAGGAAGCTATTCTCGAGGCTAGAAATGAAAGGCATCATGGGTCCATCAAATAGTGTTTTTCACCATTATCCACAGTTGAGTTTCAAGAATAGCTCTCATCACTTCAAGAGAGTTAATGATGCTTTCACCTTCCATGTGATTAGAAACTTGAATATAAATCTAGAGGAAAGATTCTCCAAAGATGTCATGGCTATCATTTCTCGTGGGGAACATGGTTTATTCAATTTCTAACCTTTTCCTACATTTGCATGAGTGGATTTGTAGGCACTCCATGGAAGCTTCCCAAGTATTTCAGTGATAAGTGGGCGTTGATGGAGCTTGCACAATTTTTTTCCAAGTTCATTGTCTTCTCATTGACAAACATCGTTCATGCATCCATTTCCCAATCCAAATTGGTGAATACCAATGTCCAAATATCTTCAGTGCACAACTCATGGAGAAGGATTTTTCTCTCATTACCATACATCCATTTGTGAAGAGATCCCAATTTGACATCAATGGATATATGCAAAATATTCTTAGAGAAAAGTACCAACATAATCCCACCATGGAAGACTTGGCATGCCTGCTCGGTGAACACGAAGTAAGAAGGTGAGAATTTTCCCACCTGACCCTTGCTCAGATCAAGGATTTCTACATTAAAGATCCTCCAGATTCATTAGTGGATGATGGTGAAGATGTTATTGATCCCTCATATGATGTCGTTGCCTTTACTCCATTTCCCTGAATTGATTGGACCAAAAGAGATGAATTTTCTCTTGATAACAAGAATCAACCGATTCTTGAAAGGAGCATAGCCTGGTATGAATGAGAACTTGCAAAGTTACCATCAATCCAATTTCATACCCCAGGTTCACATAAATTTCCAACATGAGGAGGTATACAGTCAACTAAAGCCTCTTCTCAATCAATCTCCGTGCCATCTACCCATACACATCAAGCTAGAAAAGAGTGGTTTCCCAAATCCACTTCTCCAAAGAAGATGTCACGAGGAGAAACATCTAAGGGTCCTGGCCCTATTGAAGGAAGAGAATGTGTATCAATGATTTCCACTTCAAGTAGAGATTCCTATACTCACATTGTTGATAGTTCAAGGAAGCTCATAACAAACACTCCTCAATCGTGTCATGCACAAGAGTCTAATCAAGTGCAAGAGGTCTAACTACCAAATCATTCTGAACCTTTATTTTATGAGGATGTTTCTCAAGGTCTCCCTAAAGTTCAAGAGGTTGATATCAAAGTTATTTCCTTGGAGATTGAAGTTGTGGAAATAACCCTTGTAGAATCTAATGATATCGAGAACAATGTAAATGTTGCTTCGAACTCCAGGCTTCTATATGCAGAGTTGGTGAAGGAGACCCATTTTTGGGTTGATTGTGAAATTAAGAAAAGAAAGAGGGTTGTCAAGGAAATTGATATTGACTTCGATGCCCTTTTCAAGATTTCAAATGATGTCATTCCCAAGAAGCCTAAGGTATTCTCAAGAATAGTGGTGGATGAAGATAGAAACAAATTTGCGGATCTTGCCATCCCACGAGTTGAGAAAGAGCATAATGCCATGACAACTGATTGACTATGAAGTATCCAGGCTTGGACTTGGGAAGTCTACATTGGAAAGTGACATGGAAATGGCCCGAGATTCCATGGATATTGTGCTAAGAAGGCTTGAGAAATATAAATCTCAGAACTCTCAACTCAAGGCTGAAAAGAATCAATTGGTGGATTATGTTCAACATCTGATAAATCCAATATCTTCCACTTTCCTAGTACCCAATGCAGTGGCTTCCCCCGATGAAGAAACACTCAACCTGTCAAAAGAAGTAAACACTTTGGGCCATGTCACTAAATCTTGGCTTTCAAAAATTCTTATATTTGGGAGAGAGACAATCAAAGCAATCATTAAGCTCCATGAAGACATTAGTGCATACCTTGATCCAATCCTTTCTTTTAAGGAATATTTTGTTTCTAACATATCAAATCTAGATGAGATATTGCCTAGTCTATAGGAGATGACAAGTATGGAATCTACAACTCTAGCCATTGAAGGAATCCTTGAATTCGAATGCCGAGGGACACACTTTCTTTGGTGTCTACATCTCAAGTCACGAAGACGCTTCTTGAAGATTCCATGATTCATTACGAGAGCATATGCAGTGAATCCTTCACTTCACTCACCTCAATTCAAGAGTTTATAGTTGAAATCCCTTATGATCTTGTGAACGGCCATAATCAGAGGCATTCATTAAAACATGTTGAAGAACAATTCTCACAATTGTTCAAAGACATGTACATTCCTGCCATCAATTTCTCTTCCACTTCAATGGAATGTTGTATCAAATTGAGGAACTTGTTTGAGAATGCTAAATCAAAAATGGTCAATCTAAATGATATGTCAAGTAGGATTTTGGAATTGCAGGTGTTATATGAGGTTGTGCTTCAACCAAGGGAACCTCTTGAAGAAGAGAATATGTTCAAAACATTGGGAAGGTTCAAATATTTTCAATTGGCAAAGGTGGAAAATCCTAATTTCACCAATGGGATGGGGAGATAGCTTTCGGTATCTAACGAAGTGGGAGAGTCCATTTCTCATACGGTTGAGATAGGCGGACCCCACTTTAATGGATAAGGCACTGGGTCTTGTTATATGTTTTAAAATGGTATTTTAAAGTGATGTTATTGTTAAACTCACTTTTGGAAAACTTTTGATAACTTAAGTGGTTTCTATTTTCAAGTTACTTTTTTTAGGAGTTGGTTGAAAAAGTCAAAGTCACTTAAGATGCCCTATTTAATGTTCATGTAAACCCTAACTACTTTGTAACCAACTTTTGGGTTATAAAAGGAAGTTAGGGGATCATTTGTAAGGGTGACTTTGAGAGAGGAGAAGAAAATAATTTTGTGTGTAAGCTTTTTTTTAAGAAAGAAACTTTGTGTTCTTTTTGAAGACATTTTGAAGAGTTAATGAGATATGAACTTTACGTCCCATTCATTATCTCTTTTAGCATTTGATGTTCTTATGTTCATTAGATGTTAGTGTTTAAATCTTGCATGCAAATATTGTCTTTGATCTTATTGTCAATGCTATTAATATGTTGTTCTTGTTCACAATGATCAAGATATGATATTTACTTGCTCATGTGTGTTCCCTTTTACTTATTCTTGTTTAGCTGATTCAAACTCTTCTTTATTTGAGTTAGTTATTTATTGTTCTCCTCTATGCAATATTAGGCTCTGATTTTATCTAACTATTGCATGTTCCTTCCATTCATTCCTTTCCATTTCTTTTCTTCATTCCATTCCATCACACTCATTCACATTTCTTTCCATTTGATGTTCCAAAACACCCCCCACATACAATTTTGAATGTATAGATGTAAATATTGTTTTGGTTTTCAATAAAGGCACCTCACCGCCATTGAGAAGGGACTTAGTTCCCTTTATCTTGTTGCATGTCATTTGCATGCGTGCAAATCCATATGCCAACACATACCGGGATCTCACTAGGAAAACATCTCAAACACTTGCAAGATAGGGTATTGATCTATAGGTGAACTCACTTTGAAATATCCTCGATTTATCACCTGATTGTGATAGCAAACATTTGAAACCCTTGCACATGCTCTAATTGAGCTGCATAAAGGAGATCATACGTAAGAAAATGAGTCTCGAACCCTAGAAATCACTGCAGAACTACCCAAATCATCCAAACACTCTATAATCTTGTTTTTGCAATCAAATTTGGCCTAATCGGAATCAAGACAATATATACCTAGAACAACCTCACAAGATCCCAACGGTAAAAGACATAGGTCTAAGGTAGTTGAGAAAAATCCAAGGTCAAGGATACAACTCTCCACATACATGTATATGGAAAGATTTTCCCTAGTGGACAACTCTACCTGCATAGAACCCGCCAAACCACACCTATCCACTAAAGAGGGTGAAATAAAGGAAAAGAAGATCCTGAATTAAATAATACAGTAATAGGTGTACCTATAATCCTACATGTCATCTCAATGACCATGGCCTAGTGCTCGGCCTGATGGTTCTCTACCGCTTGTAGATGCAATGAGCATGCCCTATGTCGTCAATTGTCTATTCAAAAACAAGTTTCTTTTTCCTTTCAAAAAAAGAGGGTCTTTATGGATAGAAACATGCATAATGATCATGGGCCCCACAAATGAAACAACTTGGTGCATCCTTGTGTGAATGAGTCCCTTTTTTGTGCTCGACATACTAATCATGTAGGTCCCACTCTGGTGAATTGTTGAGAACTAGCCGGATTATGTTCTGCCGAGTATCCGGCCTCCTGTCTCTTTCCGAATGTGGCTACTACAACCCCTACCTCTCTGACTATCTTGGCCTAGGCTAGTCCTTTGATGCTTAGGAACCTGATGCTAAGAGGGTTGTTGTGGGTGTGGAGGGGGTCTTGAATTTGATTGAATTGGTTTAAATCCTCCTCTCGAGGATGGGGAGGAGCCATGCGATATGTGATCCTAAAAGTATGCATTCACTCGAAACTTGCCCCAGTTCATATCCCGAGAATTTTGTGCCTGCTCATGTTCTCTTCTGCTAAATGTGTCTTCCGTCATCTTCACTAAGGTTGGGAGAAAAATTCCAAATGATCCGGCCAAGTCGCATTCGTGCCCCCGATGAACCTGTTCACATGTAAATTCTCATCTTGGAGATAGTCCACATATTATAGGAATCCAAAAATCTACACTCATATTCGGTTAATGTATTGGACCCTGTCGAAGATCGTAGAGCTCATCGATCCTCTTCGAATGAAATGATCGACATATACCGAGCCCATAAATGCTCGTCAAATAACTTGTGAGAACAACCTCTCAAATCAAATAGAGATTTCACTACTCATTCCTCTACCGGACACTGTTGTGTTACATAAGAGGTGTATGGAAAGGCGAGCCTTGACATTTCTCTCATAAGGATGCAAGACAAAACAACTATCTAAACTTAAGAGCCATGACTTAGAACCAAAACCATCAATCGTGCCTCCATACGTGGGTGGATGAAGTCGAAGAAGGTTGTGGATAACACCACTGTTGCCTACCCATGAGGGTGTATCTCAACCACTCTCTAAATATGAATTGTAGGGTTACGAGACCTATCTCATCGTGCCAAAATATTAAATGTAGGGATGTGAGACCTCTCTCACTATGAAGGAATTTGAACATGAGTGGCATAATGCAAACCCTCATCGGGTGTGCCTATCATGTCATGTTGACTAGTCTCCCTAATCGGCTCAGGATATGTGGGAAGTCAATCCCGAAGGACTCCCATCATCTGATGAAGTACATCTAGGATATGTGGCCCAAAAACAACCCTAGGAATATCAGTAGGTGCCTTCTCATAGCCTTTAGTCACCCCTACACCTCTCTCTGCATGCTGCGCCCTATCATCCCTGCGCTAGGGAAAAATGGTACAATAGACTTTTTTTGCGGAAATAATTTAAACAAAGTGGGTTTACCTAACTTAAGCTACCAAAAGCTAATAATAAACCCTAGAGAATCTAGTGTTGAAACCAAGCTTTGATACCAAATGTCGTGCCCGCTCAACACGAGTTCCAAAAATGATAAAAAGACAACCAAATATCCCGATCAAAGATATTAAAAGTAATAATAATGGTTTTTTTAAATGTTATATTTAACACAAGGGCGGTTTAGAATAATACATTTCACTAGTAACGTGACTAAGCCATAATATACGAAAAAGCGAAACCAAACCGCATTTGTGAATAGGAAAGGTAAGGGAATAATAGCTTTCATCTTGAAGCAATCATGTCACACTTTCGACTTTACGAGACAAAGAGTTGATGCAATGCCACTTTCTTGAGATAGAATAAAATTGTGATTAGTTTTTAATTAAATGTCGGTGATTATTTAATTTTAACGATGGTAAGGCCAATTTTTGAATATTTATTTGAATTATCACGCGAGAGCACAAAAACAGGATTCAATTTAATTACAGAAAAATACTAATTGTTTGAAAATGATTAAATATTTGCAAAAAACTCATTATGTGATTAAAACGGTCATGGGTCCCGTTTAGTCTCTTAAATGGACCCATGCCCTTGCATTTTATTACACAAGTTATAAAAGAGATTTAATTAACTAATACATCCACATATTAAAATACAACCATATAATTCATATAAAGTGCAACTTTAATATGATAAGTCAAATTTTAATTAAACGGGGACCTTAGATCTAAAATAATCTCCAAAATATAGGAAAAAACCCTAAAATCTTATGAAGGTAAAAATTTAATAAGTTTCATTTTACTCATCTCTTCACATTTGATTTGGTTACCATTTTTTGTTCGTGGTTTTTAAAAGTTTTTTTTTTTTTTTTGCATGAAGGAGGAGAAGCTCATTATGAGCTCAAAAATGGAGATCAATGATAGGAGGAATTGGTTAAATTTTCTCAAACTGTTTGATACCCAAATAGGGTATGATCTCGGGTATAATTTTTTTTGTTGGAGAGGAGATCCAATGCTTCTTATTTTTACAAATGATCCTTAGAAGGATCTGCAAGATTTATTTATATATATTGTTTTTGTTTTATTTAAGTTCTATTTTGTATGCATGCTTTGAATTAGTAAATCCCGTATGGGAAACCGTGTATTTGAAGGGCCTTAGTGTCGAGAGCATTGGTGAAGGCGGCCATAAGATGTGGGACGACATTTCCAATAGTGAGTGGTGGGCAGAGCAACCATCCCAACTGCCTTCTCACTAATCCATTTCTTTTAAAAATTGATTTCCAACTCATTTTTAGAATACTACTTTTTTAAAAATACTTTTATATATTCATATATATAATATATACATAATATGAAGAGGTGTACACATAAATATCCATTTTTAACTGTTGTAATTTATATTTTATTTAGTATGCGCACGTGCGTACACACACACACACACCCAACATATGACTTTTCATTAAAATAGAGGTTTTATTTCTTAATAGTTGGGTTATATTTACAATTGTTTTTACTATATGAGAAACATGAAAGTTTCATATTTCTAACTCTTTTATTTGGCCATTTTGCATAAGCATGACTATGGATAAATCAATATTAACAAGTACTTACATATAGACATATATGTATGTTTATATATATAATATAAAAAGGGTAAAACAACAAGTAAAATAGAAAAATTATACTATCTAGAGTTCTAGAACAACAATGAAACAATGTTTCAAAGTACAATTTTAAGATATTTAACTGAATTGAATATGAACAAATTTATACATATTAAAAAAACAAGCATGATGGAAAGGGTATATGGTTCAAAACATAATACATAACAATAACATATGACTTGTAAAACAACTTCTTCATTTCCTAAACTTAATCCAAGCATAAGCCACTATTTTGAGATTCCAAAATAAGTATCCAACTATTCCATGAAGGAAGAATTAATATACAATTTTTTCATATTATCTATAAGGTAAAGAGGATAAGATTACTTTCAGATTTTCCCATAAACTTTCAAATTTCCTTTTTAACCTATGAACCAATTTCCTTTGCTCTTAAAAAACTATTTCAGAAGGGAAAAATAGATATTTAAAACAACAAATAGAGTCATATAAACAAGGTGGAAAATTCCAAGTTTATAACAACAACAAGATACATTTTCAAACAACAAGTAACAATCCTTTAATGAGTATTTCCAACAAAATTTTAACATTGAAACAATTCAATCTTTGGAAGTAATTTCACACATTTGACTTAGAGTAACAAAGAAGAAAAGTAACTTAATAATGCAAGTTACAAGCCCTCCACTAAAGTGGAGACAACATGGAAAATTATTTTTCTATAATTTGAACAAATTCATAACAATGATAAACCTCAAATCTTCCTCCAAATAGCTCCATTCCATATTCAAAATAATATGAGGAAAAAATCTAAAAATCCAAAAATCTAAAAAGTCACAAGAGTGAACTGGTTGACCACCCAACCAATTGGCATCATCACATGCCACCAAGGGATCTAAGGCAACATGCTAGCCTTCCTCCAAGCCCATGAGAAAGAGGCAACACAATTCCAACCAACACTTAGGAGAAGACAAATTCAGTCACATTCCAAACATGGTTTAAAAACAACAATCAAGAAAATTTAACCAAGGAAAAAACAACCAAGAAGCACCATGCTTCATACAAGGGAAGAGGGGATGGAAAATCTCAATTTAAGATAGCCAAAATAACTCCATTTTAATCAACAAGTTTCTCCTTATCACTCCATACAACATACACCCCTTATCACTCTAATTTACTCCCCTTATCTCTCCATTTCCCTCCCGTGTGAAGGCTTTTCAAACTCCACATTTCTTTCATAAAGGATAGGGATTTATTTCAAACCAAATAAAAATCAATCCCTACCTACAAGCCAAATTTAGTGGGTAACAAAAAAATGGTTTCGAGCTTGTCAAACAAGCATAGAAAGTGAATAAGGAGGAATTCCTCCCTCTTCCCATCAAGCTCCAAAATCCACACCTCTCAAGGGTGGATGGAGTAGCATAAATCAAACTTAAACATTCAAGTTTTCTATTTTTACAAGTAATATTTCACATGCATACTTACAAACACATAACCAAAGAGAAAGTAAAAGTGTGCAAGATCCTACCTTGTAAATTCAAACCCCAACTCCAATCCAATTGTTCACCAAGAATCCAAATGATTAACAAGTTTCTCCTTGTCACTCCATACAACATACACCATTTATCATTCCAATTTTACTCCCCTTATCTCTCTATTTCCCTTCCCCGTGAAGGATTTTCAAACTCCAAGTTTCTTTCATTAAGGATAGGGATTTATTTCCAAACCAAATGGAAATCAATCCCTACCTACAAGCCAAATGTAGTGGGTAATAAAAAAATGCTTTCAAGCTTGTCAAACAAGCATAGAAATTGAATAAGGAGGAATTCCTCCCTCTTCCCATCAAGCTCCAAAATCCATGCCTCTCAAGGGTGGATGGATTAGCATATATCAAACTTAAACATTCAAATTTTCTATTTTTGCAATTAATATTTCACATGCATAATTACAAACACATAACCAAAGAGAAAGTAAAAGTGTGCAAGATCCTACCTTGCAAATTCAAACACCAAATCCAATCCAATTGATCACCAAGACTCCAAATGCTTTCCAATATTTTTCAAGACTATGTTCTTCCCAAAAATTTCCAAGCAAAAAAACCCCTAACCATGGACATGAGGGATTATGAAGGGAAGGAAGCCACCTAAACAAACCAATGGGAGGGTGACAAGTGTCATCCTCCACCCAAACCACAACCAATGCTAACCCTCCAAAAATTACATCTAAAAATATAAAAAGGGAATTAAAATTAATCTCAAAGCAATCATGAGGATTTCTAAATTCCAAAACATTCTCAAAGATCAAAAATTCATAAATTAGAAGTGTGTGGGAAGAGAAAATTTGAGCCAATGGGCTTCATTTGTATTGAAAAGAGCCCACCCACCCATAGGGATGGGGGCTAGGGATTCTTTTCAAATAAAATGATGTCATTTTAATTCCATGTACCCTTCCTAAATGGCATACCTTTCCCACATTCGAGTTTGGGAAATATATAACATTTAGAAGGGGCAATTAGGCTCACCTAATTAAAGATTAGGTGTTATAATGCCTCCTAAACCCATGCACAACTTACCAAGCCACAAGAGATGCCAAAGTCACAAAAGGGTAACTTAAAACACAAGGTAAACATTAAACCAAAGAGGGTTAGAATTCAAATCATAGAACTATAATAAGATGAGTCCATTTCATAATGATAAAAGATAGACCAACAATCACATAGCCAAGAAAATCCAACATATGAAAAGGTACAAACACAACGACAAGGTGTTGTAATCAATAAGAGAGGAAAGTTTTGGCCCTTAGGGCATTTTGTGATAGTTGGAATATGTTCCCTGAATGTCATGGTCTACCATCACCAAATACTTGTCACCTACACACTCAAGGAAAACCTCATATCCGTCCAACACAATAATCAAAATACGATAATATCCAAATGCATCATAATCAATCATTCATACATAATCATGCTAGCTAAGTAATATATCATAAAATTTAATCATCCACATAGTAAGAAGGTTTATGACCATACATCAAATATGAATCCAATAATAACACAAGATTGTGCTTAAATCAAATCATGCTCTCATCTTAACACAAATCACTGATCAATGAAATGTGACATCATGTTCCCCATCAACAACATGTCAACAAGAGTTAGCATCCTAGTGCTAGAAAATAACCATATCATGAAGCAATGTCACATCAAAATAATATAACATAGTAGTAATGTCCTGTCAATATAGATAATCCAGATACAATGAGTCGATATAGCTCAAAATGAGAATACAAAATAGGTGGGCACTACGGGGTCCATCATATAGTTAAGAGAAAAAGAGAAAAACTCAATCAAAAGTTGAGATTCCCAATTATGATGTTGTAGTTGCACTTCTTGGAACTTGTGTTCCCACCAAGAAGGCTAAAACTACTTCTCGTCTAGTCATTGATACTGGGAATCTATTTGTTGAAATTCCTTGGATTACAATAGATTAAAATGAGCACAAGATTACTGCCAATAATTAAGAACTCACCAAGATATCTTTGGGGAATCTACTCTTGAAGGGGACGTGCACAACTTGAAAGAAATAATCTTCAAGGTCATTGAGAGAGTGGAAAAAGGAAAACAAACTCAAGAACAACTAGAAGAGAAAGTGCAAACCCTTTCCACTTACATCAAATATTTTCTCTCTCCTAATCCTACTCCCTTGGCTTCTCTCCCAACCCCTACTACAACATCTGATATTGATATGAAATAAGTAACTGAAGGGCATAAACATATTATCCAAGGTAAGGTTGTTGAAGACTAGGTAGAAAAATGCTCATGACCGGTCTACAATTCATAGATGATGGGTGCAAAACCTATGAAATTATTATTGCTGCAGAAAAACAAACTAGCTCATGAATTGAGAGTATTGAGAAGGAAACAAATATATGGGTGGATGTAATCCAATATCTTCACATCATGGTTATCACAAATGAGAAAATAATTCCTTTAGAGAAAATATTTGATAACACCAAGAGTAATATGTTTCCCACATGGTCATTTAATGTGGAGTGGAAAATGAAAGTTCTTGAGGAAGATTCTATAGATTTGCAAAACATAATTTAAAAAGAAGAATCTTTAAAATATCAAATCTTCGCCGATCTCAAGGATCTTCGTTGTTATCTCTTTCAAGAAAATTCTTCCGAATGAAACTCAATAGATAAACTCAAAGAACACTTCAGGAAATTGATCAAAGAATATTTATACAAAACCAAGAATATTCATTAAGAAAATATGGAGGAACTTTATAAGCTAAACAACGTGATAATTGAAGCTTCAAAAGGCTTGGCTTAGTATGGTGGAACTAGCTCCGAAATGGAGAACTCTTTAGGAAGTTGGATGACCAACCTTGCCAACACAATAATTATAAAAGAATCATAAATATCGGTTGCATTGAATAGGTTCGGAATGCACGTGTTGAAGCTCAAAGTCCCAGCTCCTTCCATTTCTTCTCTTCCTTCTTCAAGTGCTAGTCAAAACTAGTTATGTTTTATTTTTGAAAAGAAAATTAAATGTAAAAGTCATTTAAGTGACTTAACTAATTAAGAGATTAGTCACTTAAGTAACAATTATTAATTTCAAGGTAGATATCCCCCTCATGTCTATAAAAGGCTTATTTTTCATTTGTAAAGGGGTTGGATGCTAGTTAATTGATGTAAAAAAGGGACATAAAATTGTTGAATACAAAAGAGAACTTCTATTTCCTCTATTTCTATCTTTTCTCATATCTTTATGGTCATATTATGTATCATTTGCATATTACCATAGGTTGCGAAACTTTGTGGTCATATTTTTATATTAGGAGTTGTTGAACTTGGAGTCAATATATATCTTGTTTAAGGAAAAGAATCTCCATTATATGTGAATGTGTATTCTGAAATTTTATCAACATGCAAGAGCAAAGTAAGATATGATTTATTCTTATTTGAAAATGTTGTTTTAATTCCTTCCTTCACTACTATCTTAAAAATAGTTTCTTTTCCAATCTCTTTTTCTCTATGTCCAACCCTATATGTTTACACAACAAAACTAGCATCCCAAAAAAAATCATAGAATAATCTGTATATTCGTAAATATATTAGGTTCAATTTGCTCTCGAATAAGGGAACCTCCCCATTAAAGAGGAGGGATTGTTGTCCCCTGAACTCGTTGACATTTTGCTCGCCCACAATTTTTTTAGGAAACACACGATGTAGCAAACATCATAAACGATGCATCCCAATCATTTGTGCATCGTCACTAAGCCATCTTACTATCATTATAATCTATCTCTCACTTGGGTTCATCCTTCCCGCTTGGATTCATCCTTCCCTCATTAGTTTATATGATTATTGTTTCCTATCTTAGATACTTTGGTAATTCTTATCTATCTCCCGCTTGGGTTTATATGGTCATGGCTTCCTACTTTGGATACTATGATCCTCATCCTTCTCTTATCTCCCACTTGGGTTTATCTCTTATCACTTGGGTTGGCCCTATCATTGGTCCCCATCCCATCCTATCCACAATTTTTACTCTATTACTTAAAAATCCTTTTATAAGTTCATCTTTCTTAATCATAAATGTTAATGCATAAAAATGGAATCATAAAAGTAAACATACATGAACATCAATCCACACAAAGATCGACAAAACAATGATATCTCATATATATATATATATATCAAAATCAATCATTTTATTCATCATAATATGTCTCAAAAAATCATATAATCAACCATTGCTCAAGCACCCCCTCCTCACATATAGGTCGAACAATTCTTTGATTTAATGGTGTCTAAGTAATTACATGTAGGGATCGTGCCAAAGACGTGGTTCTAGACCAAACCCCCAAAGCCTCTCCCTCTACTCTAGCCATCCGAAACTCCAATGCCACAATGTGGGCTGCATTTCTTGTTTGATGTGTTGCTTTGTACTTTGTGCATCTAATAGTCTCGTCATCCGCTCTCATGCCAATTTTATCTTGCTTCGAGAAGGCCTTGCACTAAAGATGGCATGTATCATGCACTCACCATTGTTGGAGTATATCTATACCTATATAACTTGTGAGTTATCTCTCCCACAAGTCTAAAGGCACCCACCAACTCTCTAGTTGCCTCTACTACTAGATCCACCATCAGGATCATATCCATCATATCCATGATACCATATAGGATATCATGATGTGTATCCTCAATCATCCTATTTGAATCCTCCATGGCTCCCGTAAAACATCAAACAATAGACACCCATAAGATCTCAACACAAATTCATCATCAAAATCAACAAAATGCATCTAGAACATATAAATCACAAATATTCCTACTACATCATCCTTGTTAGCAAAACACCATCACCTCTCGAGAAAAATTCCCTACTTCCCCATGTCATTGGTCCTGCTAGTAAGATGTCATCATCCATGGTAGAAATTAACCCCTACCAAACGTCGTCATCCCTACTGTGACGAATCATTCTAACACAAGCGATCTTGTACATTTATAGGTCTTTGCGCAAACTTATCCATTAATTGTAAAAACATAACCTAATGACCTAAAAATTTAAAATTCTCCCAAACAAATCTAGAACTCAAATCGATCTACATTTTAGCTACATTTGGGGAAAATTTCACTAGATAAATTTTCCCCTACATGGATTTTCCCCCTTTTTTCTCCTAGTTACCCATTCCCAATTCAAAAACAATACCTATCTTGGGATTCACACCATGAATGCCCCATCTTATCCACCTCATCCATCACTTTGCACTCTTTCCATCATTGCTAAAATTTCTCGATTTGGATTACCTCAAAGCTCATTTCTCTTAATTTCAAATTAGCAAAGTGACAAATGACTTCCTCCCTTTACTATTTATAGTAATTTTTATTGTTGGTTTTCGTCGTGTTTTCCTCTAATCTTCAAATATTCATATTTTTCACATTACAAACCCTAAAAATGTGTCGTATGTTACACACACTTGTGGAAACAAGACACTATTTTTGATGTATTACACTTGTCCATAATTCCGTTTTTTTTTTAAATTCTTTTTCATCATTTCAACATTAGATATCATCCCTCTCACAACCCTCCTAGCTAGGTGATTTATGTCTTATTTTACTAATTATCTTCTAATGTTTCTTTTTAGTCTTACCTATACAAGGCTGGGAAGCTATTGTGCTCACCATAGTCAAACCAAGTGACACCGACATGTAAGTATGAGGTGGGTATATTTCATTTAACATTTCATTATTTCTTTACAACACTTCCATTTTAACTTTTACTTTCAACATTTCCTTTCAATTTTATGTTGCATAGATATTTTTCTAAAGACCATCTCATGTTTCACTATTGTCACATGCAATGATCTTTGGTTGGGGCATATGTCTACACCATACCGTTGATGATTTCTAACCATTTGGATACTCATGCATTCTTCCCCGAGCATGTGCCTTAAGGGGCATGACGAGATTG